>JAYESD010000010.1:139832268-141032268 GCA_036927565.1 Tuctoria greenei | reverse complement strand
TTTGTACAGGGCAGGTCTACCCAAGATGGCGTTGAATGGTAAGTTGATCTGAGCGACGTCGAAGACCAACTTCTCGGTGCGATACTTCTCCCGGGTCCCGAAGGTAACAGGGAGAGTAATAGCTCCGAGTGGGGTTATGGCCCCCGGACCTACTCCGGAGAAAGGTCGAGAGGGCTGGAGGTCCGAAGGTCGGAGCTGAAGCTTAGTGCAAGCTTCGAAGCTGATGAGGTTAAGCCCCGAACCTCCGTCTACCATGACATGATGGAGCTGGATGTTGTTGATGGTGGGAGATACCATCAAGGGTAATTGGCCAGCTCCGACCATGCTTTGAGGACAGTCCGAAGCATCAAAAGTGATGGGTGTGTCCATCCACTTTCGATGTGGCTTCGGTCTAGCTGTAGGAGCTACAGCAGCCATATCCCGCCGCATAGTCTTGATGACACGACGAGAAGTGATGTCCCATGATCCACCAAAGATGGTGTTCATGGTTTTCCGACGCTCGTTGTCGGAGACGTCGGAGTCATCGTCGACGGAGGTGTAGACGGCTTTCAGGACCTTTTTGGGGTCCTGAAACCCTAACTCCTCTTCAGCCGGAGCTTCATCGACCTTTTGTTTTCCCTCCCTCTGTCGGAAGGGAGACCCTTCCCGGCGCTTGTGGTAGCGCTCGACAAGGTTTTGGACCTCCCGGCAGTCTTCCAGCCTGTGGCTGCCCGTTTTGTGAATGGGGCACCACATTTTGGATTTGCCACCGTCTTCGGAAGACGGTCGAGGTCGCTTCTCGGGGCGTGGCCCCCGGCCACCAGGAGTTGCAGTGGCTGCAACGTTGGATGTGCCGGCCGACGGCTTCTTCTTGCCGTTGGTCTTCTTTTTCTTCTTGCCACTCCCGGAGGTAGCGGCTTCTTCTTTGGAGGATTTTTTATGATCCTCCAAGGCTGGTTTGGAGTGCATTTCACGGCCCTCCGCAGCTCTGGCACATTTGTCAGCCAAGCTGAAGAGCTCCGTGACGCTGGTGATCTCTTTGATCGCCAGCTTCTCCAACATCTTCTTGTCTCGCACACCCTGTCTGAATGCCACAATGACAGAAGCGCTTGAGATAGAAGGGATTGTGTTACGTACCTGAGAGAACCTCTGGATGAATGACCGCAAAGATTCTCCTCCTTTTTGCACAACCGCAAAAAGGTCCAGTTTAGTGCCCGGTCGGGTGTATGAACTCCCGAAGTTGGCAGTGAACTGACGGCACAGCTCCTCCCAACTGTCAATAGAGTTGGGTGGAAGGCTCATAAACCAGGACCTGGCGGTCCCAGTTAAGGCCACTGGAAAGTAGTTGGCCATTACGGCCTCGTTTCCTCCAGCTGCTAAGATTGCAGTGGAGTATATCTGCAGAAATTCTACGGGGTTGACAGTCCCGTCGAATTTTTCCGGCAAATGTGGCCGGAACTTCTGTGGCCATCTAACCATGCGCAGGTGCATGGCTAGGGCGGAACAGCCTCCTCCTACTCCTTCCAGAGTAGAAAGGTCTTGAGCATCCCGTCTTTCTCGAGCTCGCTCGATATGGACACGGCCATCCTGTTGGCGGTATCGGCGATCAAGCTCCGCCCGGAGGTCATGTGTCGAAAGCCGAGATGCAGTATGGGTGCGTCGTGCCCCAGAGGGCAACGACGTCACTTGCTGTGACGCAGCTCGTCTTCGGTTGTTGGAGACATGCGGACCAAGTCTTCCAGACAACGTCCGTCGCTGCAACGGGGCCCGCCCTGAAGGAGGTGGACCCTGGTTGTTGAGGCGTTCGGCCGCTGCTGCGACCAAATGCTCAACATCAGCCCTCCATTGCTCCATGGCACCTTGAGATGCATCCGGAGGTGGTGGTCGCTGGAGAAGAGCACGCGCTGCATGGAGCGCGTGTTCTGGGTTGTCACGACTTGTCGGCGCAGTATGTGACGCCGGTGCACCATCATGTTGCTCGGCACGTCTTGCCGGAGAAGATGGTGGTGGTGGGAGTGTGACTCCTGCTGGTGCTGAGGCTCCTGCCGGTGGCTGCATGTTGGAGGGATTACCTCCGACAGCCTGAGCAGTAGGTTGCCCGTTGGATGATCCAGCCGCAGAATTCACCATTCTTGAAAATCTCAGGCGCCCCTACCTGGCGCGCCAACTGTCGACTGTTGGAGTCGGCAGATCCCCTGACACTACTAAAGTGTTGAAGGAGTTTGTAGTTCGGTTTGGGCGCGCTGAGACTCAAGAAGGTGAATCACGATTGGACACGAGAGACACAGTGGTTTACGTGGTTCGGGCCGCCTGAGCGTAATACCCTACTCCACGGGTGTGTGTTTGTTGTATTAACTTGTGAGCTTGAGAGCGTTCGAGAGTCCCCTCCCCTCGTGTATCGTCGGTTTGTCCTTTTATAGTACAAGGACAAACCGTTACAAGTCAGCCTGGCCCGACATGTGGCCCTGGCGGTTACTAGTATTGATACACGAGATTAATTGTTGTTAATAACCCTGTAACGGCTCCGACAGTGCCGTTACAGGTGTTAAGATCGTCCGATTAAGTGTCATTAACGTGGAATTAATGATAATTAATCGGGTCTTGAAGTCCGCGGCTGTCCTTTGAAGATCCGGAGCCGTTACAATGTCTCCCGTAGGTTTGAAGTGGTCAGCTCCGTCGTATGGACACGTGGCAGCTCCGGAGCTTGCTTGTGGGAAGCGTGAAGCTCCGCGGTGGCCTGGCACGTGTCAGGTCTGGAGCTTCTCTCGGTCAGGGGTTAAGTCCGGAGGTGCCATTTCAGTACCTAGCCCGGAGCTTCACCCTTGCGGGTAGTAGCTCCGGTCTGACAGTACACGTGGCAACCTAGGGGTTAACCATGTTGGAGAAGCAGGTCCGGTTATGTCTGACAAGTAGGCCTCCAAGGGTCTTCAAATTGAGTAGACGTCCTTCCCTTGAGATCTTTGTAACCTCAGGGGGTGTATGGTTTTCAGGGTACCGACAGTGTCGTTTGGGCAGGGCGGCGCTGACAGCGCCCGACGGCGAGCTGTGGTGGCCGTTCTCGGCGATGCACTATGGGACTACACGTGCGCTCGGGTTCTCAACGAGAAGGGATGTCAAGCACGTGTCCTGGGGTGTGGGTAAGCTCTTGTTGAGCTCTGTGAGGCTGGAGCGGCATCTGTGATGGCCGGCAATAGTGCACGGTGGAGGGAGGCAGTGGAACTCAATGGGGAACTTTACACGAGGTTCCTACAAATTTCTAGCTATCCCAAGTGTGCGCGGGAGGATTCTATGCTCGTCGGCGCGTTTGGCGGAGCCGGGGAGTATCCCACGGTGGTCGGAGGCCTGCGTGCGGAGCGAGGGCGACGGCGACCTAGGGTTTGCGGCGGATAGCTTGTTATTGTGTTGCCCTGTACTTGCTTACGTGTGTTCTAGCTCAGGCATGAGCCAAGGAAGATACAAGCGAAAATAATTGAAGAATAGTTGCTTACTGGTGCGGGAACGAAGACGGCAGCCAGAGTCGGGGAAGAAATGGTGCACTCTGAAATTGGGGAGGAGGAGAGCTCATTAAGTGCGGCTTGGTGGTCGGACGGGTGTAGGGAAGGAGGGCGAAGGTGTTTCGCACGATAGGAGGGATGGGGCCATTCTATAGGCTCGTCGAGGCGGTTCGTGGAGGCAGTCGAGTGCGGCTTTTGTCGCAAGCAGAGGCGATGCACAGAGGTTCCGTGGCGCATGTGTTTCTTCGGGGCTATCATGGCGTGGCAGAGCGTAGGCGGCGACGTGATATGGTGGTGCAATAGGAGGAGCTGGCATGGAGCAGTGTTCCGGGTCAGCGTTCCATCGAGGATTTCCTGGAGTCCTTGTCGGGCTCGGACGGGAACGAGGGAGGAAGAAGGGGATGGGGCGGTGCGTGCAGTTGGGCCAGGCTGGGCCGCATGCCAGAAAAAAGGCAGGTGGGCCGCGTAGGGGGGGGGGGGAGGAGGCCGGACGGGCCTGGCCGGGGAGGAGAAAAGGTGGGTTGCACCTGTTTTTGTTTTTCATTTCATTTTTACATTCAGTTTGTTGAGTGTGAACTTGAATTCTGATTTGATTCGAATTTGAATTGGGTGGTTTTATACTCTCAATTTATTTATGAAAATCATTTATTATTTGCACTTCTATATGCATGTATAATTTATATGTCATCATGCATATTATTTGTTAAAAATAAATCTTGGTGGATTTTCACTAGGTCCTAGGTATGCCTTTTATTTGAATTTTGTTTATAAGCAATTTTGGTTTTAAACTTTCAAATGCTTACTTTATTTGAATCCATTAATTCATTAGTTGACAAGCACACGTTGACATATATGAGTCGCTCCATTTATATAGTCGCTTTTTATCTTGACGATTGTATCTTAAGTTCGTAGTTGGTGTTGGCTTCATATTTATTGGTTTTTGTTATAGGGTTTGAATATACTTAGAATTCTATACATTTAATCAATCGTCCGTTCTCCTTTATTTTCTATCTTGATTAGTGATGAGCCCATGTATACATATGTGTATGTGTGTATTATGTCTTCATTTCTACTTTCATATTTATTTTTGTTTGATTCAGATTTGTTTTGCAGTTTTATTCGTATTTACACATCCATTTGTCTTGATTTTCTATTGACTGTTAATGTTTGTTTAATTTTTTTTTAATTCAGAGTCATAATTTTGGGCTGTGACACCTAGGCGACGCCTCAAAAACACTGGTTGAATCAAAGTCTTAATTCAAAATTATGTGCAGTAATACATATGTATTAGCTGTCGATGACGTGTAGATCTAATATCTCCTATGGCTCACATGTCAGTGAATGTTAATACACATGTATATGCACTCCAAATTAAAGTTGTATATGGTGTCTACCAGACGGAATGATCAGTTAAAGTACATGTGTACGTGATGACAAGAGGTACAGGCTGATGGGTGTGTGGATCGTGTTACATCGTGACAGTTTTAGCTCTCGGTCGCGTAGGCAAACCCGAAATCTCCTAGCTTGGAACGCAGGACACTGTTGTCCACAACCCATCTAGTACTTTGTTCAGCCAAAACAGAACTCTTCAGTGATGAAGCAACACGTTATACTATATCACAATCAATCACAAGACACGACAACGTGAAATAATATATGCTGCCACGATCGACGCTGAGTCGTCGGAACATCAAACATCGGTCGCGGGCTCACGCATGTCGACGCACGGTCGAGGCTACCGGCCGGCTCCGGGCGCCAGGCGTGGCGGCAGTACTCGCATCGCATGCTGCATACGCTTTTCATATCTCAGGGGAAAGCTGGCCAGCAGGGGAGGGAACTGGGGTATGAAATGGCTCCGTAGACAGCTCGACTTGGCACGGATATACGTGGAACATGCCGCGGCCCCAACCGGATTTCATGCTGTTTTCTCGCACCTGGCTCAGATATCGGCAACCAAGTGAGCTTCTCCGCCGGGAGAATGACATGGAAGAATGCGCGCGCATTCGTCAACGTCGACCACCTTATCCGCAGCAGCGTTCAGGTGATCAAGACCAGAAGATGGTGCTTAGCCCGTCCGCATCATGATCGCCACCTGACCAATTGATTGAACGAGGGAAATGGTGACGACGCCACGCTCATATATGGTGAGGCCTCGTCTTTGTCGAGATCATGCACATACCATTTTTATTTTGTACTGTACTTGAATATATATGTAATAAGTAGCAGCAACTTATTTACGTATGGGTCAAATGTTGCACTTGACTCATGCTCCGCCACGTGGAACGTTCTGCAAATTATTTGATTGTGACGTCTCCTTAAGTAACCGCTTTGACTGCTCATAGGAGTGAAGACGACTACAGCAGTCTGCTAACTGTATGTTGCCTGAATTGTTTTTTTCATCATCATCACCATCATTTTTGTTGAACCAATCTTCCTTAACTCTGCAACATGTTGGTTTCCATAATTTTTATTCAGTTTTTAAAAACTCTGTTGATTTTATTAAGAGAAATGTTATACTACATGCGCCTGAAATTTAGAAACTTTTCAGGCCACCATTAAATTTGTTTTGAGATTGGTACCGACTCTTTATTTTTCATTCCTCAACCCTAAACCTCCCGATCCCTCACTTCTTCCTCTTCCAGCCACCAGAGCTCGAACTGAGAGGAGCAGTGGCGAAGCTGCAGCACAGCTGTTGGGTTCACCTGACCCCAATAAATTTTGTAAATCAAGTCATTATTACTTAATTGCTATTAACTTGAACCCAATAAAAATATGTACTTGAACCCATTAAATGGCCCAACCCAATGCTCATCCATCCATCTCCAGACGTAAGGCTCCTGGTGCCGCAGCCCATGAGGCCAGCTGGCCTGGCCACATGCAGGCACGCAGCCCAGAGCCCCAAGTGTTGCCTGTCTTTTGGACTTCCGATCAGAAAACAACGCCTGGTGCGGTGCCCGGTGCCCCTATCTCATCATACTCATCGTATGGTTACGCGGCTGCTCGCCTCGCTTTATGCCGCCGCTCACAGCAGCCGGAATCGCCTGATCAGATTGTCCCTGTGGTAGAATCGCTTGGCTCGATCCATCTTCCCAACCGGTAAACTTTATTCTCTGCTCTATGTTATCTCTAAATAGCTCATAGGATAGGGTTTGTACGCTTATCTCTGAATAGACATAATTGTGTGGGATTGATTCTATTTTTTCCCTTGCGAACTTTGATTTGTATAGGTTATGGAGCGTTATTTTCAGAAAAGAAATAGATCATCATTAGATTTAGATGATGCAGATTCTTCAAGACCATCTCTTAAACTCAAGTTATCAAATGATGCTACTGCTAGTGTTTCAAAGTCTTCTACTCAAACAGAAATTGACTTAGATGAATTGCCTTATGATCCTGCTAATCGGAAGAGAATTTCAGAGTACACTAAAAATCCTAAGAAGCAAGATGAGATTAGAAGAAGATATTTAACCAAGGGACCTTATAAGTCACCACCTAATTTGATTATCCGTACAGAGAGATTGGAGGCGACCGTCGAAGATTTAATCCAGAATGGTTTAAGGAATATGGTGGCTGGCTTGAGTACAGTGACAAGGTGGATAAGGCTTTTTGTTTGTGCTGCTATCTATTTAGAGATTGCAATGAAGGACAAGCCGGTAATGATGCCTTTGCAATTAAAGGCTGGAATGGCTGGAACAAGAAATGCAGACTAGATACTCATGTGGGCAAAGGTAATGTTAACAGCTTTCATAATGTAGCAGTAAAAAGATGTGATACTTTGATGAATCAAGATCAATCAATTCAGGTTGCTCTTGATAGACAAACTGATCTTACAAAAAAGCAGAACATGATCCGACTTAATACTTCAATTGATTCGGTGAGATATTTGTTGCGTCAAGGGTTAGCTTTTCGGGGTCATGATGAATCAAAAGAGTCAAAAAATAAGGGAAACTTTCGTGAGTTGGTAAACACTTTGGCGGATCAAAATGATGTTATACGCAATTCTATTAGAAATGCTCCAGAAAATTGTCAATGGATATGCGGAGATATTCAAAAGGAAATTACTAGTTATTTTGCAAAGGTAATATCATCTAAAAGTATATCTTGCAAGTTATATGAAATATTTGATGTCTAATGACTTTGTTATTCTTTTGAATAGATAACTTTAAATTCTATTATTGAAGAAATTGGAGGTGACGTGTTCAGTTTGTTGATTGATGAGGCCGCCGATGTGTCTGATAAAGAGCAGATGGCAGTTGTCTTAAGATATCTTAGCAAGAATGGATTTATCATTGAACGGTTAGTTGGAATTGTACACGTGAAGGAAACATCAGCAACATGTCTCAAGGATGCTCTTCAAAAATTATTCACTGATATTGGGTTAAGTATTAAACAGGTCAGAGGTCAATGTTATGATGGGGCAAGCAACATGCGTGGTGAGTTCAATGGCTTAAAAGCTAAGATTTTACAAGAAAATGGATCAGCATATTATGTGCATTGTTTTGCCCACCAACTCCAGTTGGTTATTGTGGCAGTAGCAAAAAAGAATGAAGATATTGCAGATTTTTTCTACATGATCTCCCTTTTATTCAATGTGGTTGGAGGTTCTTGCAAAAGAAAAGACATGAATAAAGAGAAACACCGAGAGGATGTAAAAAAGGCCATTGGGAGTGGACGGATTAGCACCGGCACAAGGTTAAATCAAGACCAAACACTTCAAAGAGCCGGTGACACACGTTGGGGTTCACATTACAGAACCCTCTCAAGTATAGTGAAATTATTCCCGTCCATTATTTCTGTTTTGAAGTATGTTGAGAAAGAAGGAAAAAATGAAAAGAAATCTCAAGCACGTGGTCTGGTAGCGTATTTTGAGACATTTGATTTTGTATTTTATTTGCACATGATGTTCCACATATTAGGAAGTGCAAATATTTTATCACAATCTTTACAGAAGAAGGATCAAGATATCATAAATGCCATGTCCTGTGTGCAGTCAACAAGGAATGGTCTGCAAAAACTAAGAGAGGATGGATGAAACTCACTCTTGGAGAAGACATATTTATTCTGCGAAGAACATCATATTCAGAAGGAAAATATGGATGAGGAATATATCAATAGACATACAATAAGGAAGAAAACCAATAAAACAAACCTCCAGCATTACCAAATAGAGGTTCTTAATTCTATTATTGACTGGCAACTCCAAGAGTTTGATGGTCGTTTCAATGAGGTAAATTCTGCATTGCTTGGTCACATGGCTGCTTTCAACCCAAAAGATTCATTTGTTGCCTTTAACAAGGAGAGCTTAGTAAAGCTAGCTGAGTTTTATCCAGATGATTTTGATTTTGATAAATTGAATGATCTTAGAATGGAGCTTGTCACTTATATTGATAATGTGAGAGCAGATAAAAGGTTTGATAATTTGGATGGGATTGCTGACCTTGCTAAAGTAATGGTGCAAACAAATAAGCATATTACTTTTCCTTTGGTCTATCAATTGCTAAAGCTAGTACTTATTTTGCCGGTTGCCACCGCATCAGTGGAAAGATGCTTTTCAGCTATGAATGTTGTAAAAAAAAAGCTACGTAATAAAATGAGCGATCAATTCATGAGTGATTGTCTGATATGCTACGTGGAGAAAGATATATTTTCAGCCATAAGTAATGATGAGGTGGTTGATCTTTTCAAGAAGATGAAATTTCGAGGTGGGAAACTTTGAAATGTAAGTGACTCCACATTTTTTGATTAATTGTACTTGTTTAAAAATTATGAATTTTATCATGAAGTTTCAGTCATTAACATATTTTTTGTTTAATTATCGTGTACTATAGTTTTATTGTAATCTACACTTAGTTCATGTGTTGATTCTTGAGCGAACCCATTGACAAAATTTGCTAGCTCCGCCACTGGAGAGGAGCCCGGGTGGTGGCGGCGGCGCAGCCCCGGCGAGCATCGACACGGCTCCAGCGAGTAGCGGCCCGACGAGGAGCAGCTGCGCAACCCCCGGCAAGCAGCGACGCGGCCCCAGCGAGCAGCGGCAGCGACGTGCCGCCGCCACGGAACTGAGGTAGTTTCGTTTTTTATTTTTTTTATTTTTGTAATTATTAATCCGTAATTTGTAGGGTTATATTAATTATAAAATAATTAAACAAAAAAATTGTAATTTAATAAGCTATAGAAATAAGGGTTAACAATTAATTACAAAATTAGTTATTAATAACTGTAATTAGCTCCTGATAAATAGACAGACTCTTTTATTAAACGTTGAGATGGGATTTGACTTTATGATCCCATGTAAAGATGTGACTCGTATTTAATCAAGGAAATATGTATTCCCTAAATAGAGACAACAAGCCGCCCGGCTTTAACACAACAATATATGGCAGATGCATCCGATCTCGACAGCATCACGTCATCTCGATGCACTGTACCAGATTTTGCAGTCCTGCGAACGCAAGATAAAGAGACTGAAGTTGAGACACCAAAGAAGCTAAAAGACAAGTCCCAAACAAGTTTCACACCATGAACCAAATGGAGAAGAACCCTTATCTTGAAAGACCTCGGGTCCCTTCCCGCTCTGCACACGGCGGAATGAATCCACCATGTCTGGCGGTGCAAGACTGCAAGTGCAGCGCAAGTTCCACACTCCACCGGAATGCTAATGGATGCCTATAAAAACAACGCTGTAGATGACGAACGACGGCCGCATCAGCTACCTGGCGGCCGGATAGTTACTATCGCTAGACGTTCACTTGAACACTGAGCTCGAAGAAGCGCCGGCCGCGGACGGATTCCGTATCTCGATGGGGCCGTTGTAAGTGAGCTCCCTGATCATCTCCTGGATGTAATCCTCACTGTCACAGTCATCGTCCTGTCAGCCGCCGCGTACATCAGCCGTTCCTGATGCGTTTGCTCCCCCGCTTTGCTGCACCGTTGTCGACGACGCCGTGCAGCATTTCTCCAGCAGCTTCGCGCGCAGCTCCGGGGAGAGGACGCTGCCGGTCCAGGTGAAGTTGGTGCGCGCCGCGGGGCCGCTCATCAGCCGCGCCGCCTCGTCGTACACATGTGCCGCTTTCTCCGCCGTCTCAAACGTGCCCAGCCAGATCCTCGTCTTCCTGAAATACCAACAGAGACAAGCATACTCGATCAGAAGGCCATGCACCTTCACACGCGTGCATGTCATAGAAGAAAGCCGCAGGCAGCATGGCCAAATTCAATCAAAGCTAGAGATCAGTGTGGGGTTCCAAGAGAGGTAAGAGGCGTACAGGACTGGGTGGCGGATCTCGGAGACCCAGGAGCCCCAGTGCCTTTGCCTCACTCCCTTGAACCTGTTGGGCTGCTTCGGCATGCCTGAAGATACTCTGAACTGAACTTAACTAAACTTTGATGGGGTGGCCACTTGAAAGCGAGGTGGTGAAAGCCTCAGGTGATGGGCGCTTATATACTGCGCCCAAGCCGAGGGCTGCAGGAGATGTATGCTGCTGCAGAGTAGTAGGATTGATATCTAGATACACGCAATCCTCGTCGAGATGGATGCCAATTAATAAACTCCCCAGATATACACCATCAGCATGAACATGCATGTGGTGGCGTTAAGGATTTCTGTTCAAAGAGGCCGGCTTAATTAGTTGCTGGATATAGATCGAGCAAGGTCAATATGCAGTAACACTGAGGCGGCCCCCATCGGGCTATCGTATTGGTCGACACACAGTTGCCCAACATTGCCAGATGTCCCTCTATCTTAAAATTGACAGACGATGCCATGAAGACCGTCCAAGTTGATATAATTTGGGTGGCCATTTAGTTTGGTTCATTCAAATGACTAACAACATGGGGTGTGTCGTGTCAAAATCTTGCGTTGAAATTCTCGACAGTAATGCATATGTATTAGATGTTGTTGACGTGTGAATTCAATATCCTTTATGGCTCACACGTCAAAGACTGCTAATGCACATACATTATCGCAGAAGATATGCACTCCAAAGTCTTATGGTGTTTGATGAGACCGAATAACCAGATGAAGTACACGTGTATTGTCGGCAAGATGTGCAGGCTGATGTGTTGCCTCTTTAAACAAAAACATTGCCAGGTTCCATGAGCGCTGCCCAAGTTGATACGGTTTGGATGGCCATTTATTTTGGTTCATTCAATTGACGACTGATAATAGGGGATGTGCCGCGTTAAAGTCTTGCATCGAAATCCCCTGCAGTAATGAATGTATGTTAGTTGTCATTGACGTGTGGATTCAATATCCTCTATGACTCACACGTCAACGACTACTAATGCACATGCATTATCGCAGAAGATATGCATCCCAAAGTCTTATGTTGTTTGACGAGGCATGTCGGTACCCTGCGTACTGGATACCTTATGATATCACAAGAACTGCAAGAGAGTTCCACCTGTCAGAGTTGAAGGCTTCCTCAAGCCCCACGTATCACATGGCACTGGACCCGCCTCGCTCATATGGGTAGCTCCAGGACTGCCACGTGTAATGTAAGACCGGAGCTGAACTCCCAACATAGGGAAGCTCCGCTGTTGACACGTGTATAATGACCACGGACCTAACCCCCCGTACAGGGAAGCTCCAGTGCCGCCACATGTATAACAGCTCCGGACCGATCTCACCGCGAAGGGAAGCTCTAGAGCTGCCACGTGTGGATCCTCCGGACCGTACACCAAAGGGAATATTGGCATATCTCCAACAGCACGGACATTCAAGGGACAGTTAAATCGACAGTTACAAGACCAAATTACGTGTTATTAATGCTATTTTAATGACACACGATAAGTGAGATGTTAATAGCGGTAACGCTGCCATTAAGGCATGTTATCACACTACTAATCACAATTAATACTCATATATCGTGTATTAGGTGATTAAATGTGCCAGGGCCACATGTCGGGCCAGACAAAAGTTGTAATGGTCAGTCTTTAGACTATAAAAGGACTTACCGCACAGTACAGAGACATCTAAGCTGATACACATACTAGCACTACTGAAATACTCAATACAACTACACACACCCTGTGGAGTAGGGTATTACGCTCAGGCGGCCCGAACCACGTAAGTCTTCTATATCATCGTCTTATTCTAGATCTCCATGTGCCCAAACCGATGCGAGAACCTTCGCGTGCTACAATTTAGTAGTACCGGGAGAAGTGTTGTTCGTACACTTCGACATTTGGCGCGCCAGGTAGGGGCGCCTGAGATTACAAGATGGTGAACTCTACCGCAGATCATCCAATGGCAACAACGATGTGCAACCTGTTGGAGGGAATCCTTCCAACATGCAGCAAACAACGGACGTTGTTGTCCTTGTAGGCGTCGCACCACCACTATCACCATCTGCTTCGGCAAACAATACTGGATAGTAGGATGGGGTACTTGTGTCGGACATAGCATCGGCAAACAACAACCCAGAGAACGTGCTAATTGTTGCGCGAACTCTGTTGGAGCCCCCACCAGCGCCCAGAGCTCCTCAGGGTGCGATGGAGTAGTGGCGAGCTGATGTACAACATCTGGTTGCAGCAACAGCTGACGCCATCAGCAAACAAGCTCCTCCCCCTTCGGGGCAGGCACCAGCTCAACGTAGGACCTTGTCTGGATGATTTGGTCCTCACACGTCACAACACCAGAGGTGTCCTGTATCTCAACAGGTGACGTCGTTGCCTTCCGGGGCGCGTCGCATCCACACCATGTCGAGGCTATCAACACACGATTTGTGGTCAGAGCTTGACCACCACTACCGACAACAATACGATCGTGTCCACATCGAGCGTGCTCGCGAGAGGCGAGAGGCGAGAGGCTCGAGACAACCCTACTCCAGTAGGAGTAGGGGGAGGTTGTTCTGCCTTGGCCATACACCTACGCATGGTCCGTTGGCCACAGAAGTTCTGGCCTCATTTGCCGGAGAAATTCGACGGACTATCAACTCTATTGAATTCCTTCAAATCTACTCCACTGCTATACTTGCAGCGAGGGACAAGGAGGCCTTGATGGCTAATTACTTCCCGGTGGCTCTAACCGGGACCGCTAGGTCCTGGTTCATGAGTCTTCCGCCCGACTCCATCAATAGTTGGGCAGAACTATGCCAACAGTTCACTACCAACTTCGAGTGTTCTTACACCCAGCCCGACACTAAACTAGACTTGTTTGCTGTGAAGCAAACAATGGGGGAATCGCTGCGACCCTTTATCCAGCGGTTTTCTCAGGTACGCAATACCATCCCTTCTATCTCGAACGCTTCTGTTATTGTCGCATTCAGACAGCGCGTCCGAGACAAGAAAATGTTGGAGAAGCTGGGGACTAAAGAAGTCGCCAGCGTCACGGAGTTGTTCAACCTGGCTGACAAGTGCGCCCGGGCCATAGAGGGCCAGAAAATGCACTTGAAGCCAGCTTTTGAGGTTAACAAAAAACCTTCCAAAGCTGAAGCCACTACTTTTGGAGGTGGCAAAAAGAAAAAGAAGTCCAACAGCAAAAAGAAGATTTAGGCCGGCGCACCTACTGCTGCGGCTGCTGCAACTCCGGGTGGCTGGGGGCCACGCCCTGAAAAACAACGTCGACCTTTGTTAGAAGACGGCGGTAGTTCCAAGATGTGGTGTATGATCCATAAGACGAACAAGCACACTCTGAAGGACTATCGAGAGGTCCAAAACCTTGTCGAGCGCTACAACAAGCACCAAGAAGAAGCTCCTTTCCGTCAACGGGGAGGAAAACAGAAAGTTGACGAAGCTCCGGCTGAGCCAGAGCTAGGCTTTCAGGATCCCAAGAAGGTCTTGTAGGCTATCTACTACACAGTAGACGATGATTCCGACGTCTCTGACAATGAGCGTCGGAAGACCCTGAACACCGTTTATGGTTGTTCCTGGGACATCACTTTTCGTCGCATTCTCAGGACAATGCGGTGGGACATGGCCGTTGCAGCTCTTACTGCCAGGGCAGAACCTCATCGAAAATGGATGAACTTTCTCATCACCTTCGATGCTACGGACTGCCACAAGAACATGATCGGAGATGGCCAATTACCACTGATGGTATCTCCTACCATCAACAATGTTCAGCTCTACCATGTTTTGGTGGACGGAGGTGCGGGACTAAACCTCCTGACTATGAAGCCTTCGTCAAGCTCTAGCTCCAACCTTCAGACCTTCATCCCTCATGCCCTTTCTTTGGGGTAGGTCCGGGGGCCATTAGCCCTCTCGGATCCATCACACTCCCGGTGACTTTTGGAACTCGAGAGAAGTCCAGGATCGAGAAGCTGGTCTTCGACGTTGCGCAGATCAGCTTACCTTTCAACGCCATCTTGGGCAAGCCAACCTTGTGGTTGTGGCTCACTATGGTTACCTAGTGTTGAAGATGCCAACACCCTCTAGCGTTCTCCACATCCGCGAAGATCGTACTGTAGGAATCACTGCACTGGAAGAACTCCATGCGCTTGCAACTGCGCAGGAGGAGGCATCCGATGAAGAGCTCAATGCTCAACCCTTGAGCTCTCATCATCGAGGCTCAACCTCTACACCACGTGTGCAACCAAGCGGCGACACCGACGTTCCCGTCAAAGTCGTCCAAATCGGTTCTGATGCTGCTCAGACCACCTGTATATTGGGAGGTCTGAACAACAAATAGGAACTCGCGCTCATCACTTTCCTCCAGTCCAATGTTGACGTGTTTGCCTGGCAACCGTCGCAAATGCCTAGGATCCCTAGGGACGTGATTTAGCATAATCTGAAGATTTATCCTGACGCACGGCCTGTACACCAGAAACCCTGGAAGAAATCCATCGAGCGGCAAAACTTCATCCACCAGGAGATCAAAAAGTTGCTCAAAGTAGGTTTCATCCGGAAAGTTTTTCATCCAAAATGGCTGGCAAACCCAATCGTTGTACCCAAGGCCGGTGGGAAGCTTCGGATGTGTATCGACTACACCACCTTAAATAAGGCATGTCCAAAAGATCCATTTCCACTACCTAGGATAGATTAGATAGTGGACTCCACCTCCGGGTGCGAGCTATTGTGTTTCTTAGATGCATATTCTAGATATCATCAGATCTAAATGTCTAAGGAATATGAAGAGCATATTGCCTTCATAACAGTAGATGGATTATATTGTTATACTACCATGCCCTTTGGTCTTAAAATCGTTGATTCAACCTCTGTGCGAGCTATGTACAAAACATTTGGAGAGCTAATCAGAGACTTAGTGGAGGTGTATGTCGATGACATCGTTGTGAAGATCAAGAACAAGGAGTCACTCCTTGACAATTTACAAGCCGTCTTCAACAAGTTGTGCATCACGCACACCAAGTTGAACCCGGACAAGTGTATCTTCGGGGTTAGCTCTGGGAAAATCCTTGGTTTCTTAGTGACTCACCGAGGAACTGAGGCAAACCCAGCGAAGATCAAGGCTATAGAAGACATGCGGCCTCCAGCCCGCATCAAGGACGTCCAGAAGCTAACTGGGTGTCTAGCTACACTCAGCAGATTCATTTCAAGACTGACACAGTGGGCGCTTCCCTTATTCAAGATATTGAGGAAGACCAGACCATTCCATTGGTCTGAAGAAGCAAAAAAGGCATTTCAAGAGCTGAAGCAACTCCTCACCACCCTACCAATGTTGGTAGCTCCGAACCCTGGTGAGCCTTTACTGCTTTACATCTCCGCAACTATGGAATTTGTAAGCATGGTCCTAGTCACGGAAAAACTAGAGCCACATCAAGATCAAGAACAAGACACGCTACATCGAGGTGCATAAGCTTCTTTACGCAATTCTTATTGCCTTAAGGAAGCTTCATCACTACTTCCTAGACCACAAGATATCAATGGAAAGTTCTTATCCACTGCGAGCAATATTACATAACCCAATTCTACTGGGAATATTGCAAAGTGGGCAGCGGAGTTGGCTGAGTTCGACCTCGAATTTGTGCCACGACAAGCAATCAAGAGTAAGGCTTTGGTTGACTTTTTGGCAGAATGGACTCCATCTCCATCAAATCCTGGGGGCCCTAGAGAGCAGAAGGTGGAACCCAAGGTCCCGGTCTTCACCAAACCACACTGGATCCTCTACTTTGACGGTTCCGTGCAGAAGCAGGGGGCCGGAGCTGGAATCCTTCTTCTCCCTCCGACCCGGGAGATGGTCAAATACATGGTTCACCTTGACTTCAAGGCAACCAACAACATGGCAGAGTATGAAGCTCTCATCTACGGGCTCAAGGTGGCACTATCCTATGGTGTCAAACAGCTGTTGGTGAAGGGTAATTCGCAGCTCATCATAGAACAAGTCAAATGTGACTGCTGCTGCAACAACCCCCAACTAGCCGCTTATCCTCTTGAAGTCCAGAGGCTTCAGAAAGACTTCGAAGTCTTGGATCCTCACCATGTTCAGCGTCTTCATAACACTGAAGCTGATGAACTCTCGACGAAGGCTTCAACCGGAGCTTCAGCTGCTGACGGAATCTTCATACAGAGGTTATCAAGACCAACAGCCCAGTCTGCCAAACTGAGCGAAGGGGTGAGACCAGCACCTCGAAGTTGGTGGTCCTGATGGCCCTGTTACCATGGCATCCACCAAGGGTTGTAGGTGCTGTTGGAAGCTCCGAGCAACCCAGCACACAAGACTCAGAAGCTCAAGTTAGCTCCGATGCATGGATCTCGAAGATCCGGAGCTACTTGAAAGACAACATTCTTCCTGAAGACGGTGTATCCGCTGACCAGATCGTGGTTCGCTAAAAGATACACGCTGGTAGAAGGGGATCTCTATCGGTGCGGTGCCAACAGCATCCTAATGCGATGCATTGCGAGGGAAGAAGGCCGCGAGCTCCTCGCGGAAATCCATGGAGGTGAGTGTGGGAACCACACATCTTCCCGCACGTTGGTTGGTAAAGCCTTCCGGCATGGCTTTTACTAGCCTACAACACCCCAGGATGCAGTCGAGCTAGTGAAAAAGTGTGAAGTGTGCCAGTTTCACGCAAAACAAATTCACACACCGGCTCAATCACTGCAAATGATACCTCCAACATGGCCATTTGCTATGTTGGGTATGGATATCTTGGGACCATTCTCAAAAGCCGTCGGAGGTTACAGGTTCCTGTATGTCGCCATTGACAAGTTCACCAAATTATCGGAAGCTACTCCAATTGTGACAATCAACAAACAATTAGCAATCAAGTTCTTGAAGTCCATAATATGCAGATTCGGAGTACCGAACAAAGTCATAACTGACAATGGAACCCAATTTACAAGTGCTGCATTCCAAGAATATTGCGAAGACCTCGGCATTCAAGTCAGCTACGCATCAGTAGCTCACCCAACAAGCAGTGGTCAAGCCGAAAGAGCAAATGCAGAAATTTTAAAGGGACTCAAGATGCGCACATATGAGCGCCTGAAAAAGCATGGAGCCAACTGGATTGAAGAGCTTCCGTCCGCACTGTGGGCAAGCAGGACTACACCTAATCGGTCAACTGGAGAGACACCCTTCTTCTTGGTGTACAGAGCTAAAGCAGTCCTTCCTCCGGAGATCACCATGGGATCGCTCCGGGTCCAGACCTTCGATGAAGCCGCGCAGGACCAGCTCCGGCGTGAAGACCTTGACCTTGTCGACGAGGGAAGGTGCCAAGCAGTTGTTCGAAATGCACACTATCATCAAAGGCATGTGCGCAACCGACAGCTCGAGGAAGGCGATCTGGTGCTATGGAAAATACTAACTCGCGAAGGAATGAATAAACTTTCCCCCAGCTGGGAGGGTCCCTTCCGAGTGATCAAAGTATCCCGTCCGGGATGCGTTCGCTTGGCAACTGAGGATGGGACTTAGCTTCCTAATCCTTGGAACATCGATCACCTCCGTAAGTTTTACACTTAGAATCATGGAGGTGAGTCTATAATTACACACAATGTATGTTATAGAGTCAATATAAAGAATCAGGTAGGTCCTCTGGGAGAGCATCCGGACCCCTTCGGGAGGGTCTGGGAAGCTTAAGTAACACTTGATATAGTCACAGCACTAAAAGTATAACTACCCGCCCTGGGCTAGTACAAGATGTATAACACACTTAGCATTGTCTTGTACCTTAAGTGTGTCCTTGTCTCCCCTGTAATCCTGACCTATAATGTAAGACATTGTTGTGTGAAAACAGACTCCACGTGCATTTATTTTTGTACAAGGCTCAACATTTTAAATTATTATTTGTATCCTTCTTGTCTATAATGAAGTAATGCAATTCCTTTTAAGTTTTAGTCCAAGTTATTTATATGTGTTACAAGTTATATTGTTGGTCTTTTTGGATCTGAACATTGCTGCATAGTCTACTTGCCCGAACGCCAAGTCAGCATAGGTCCGGAGTGCGCTATCGACTTAGCCTGGTACTGCACCCTAAGTACGCTACTCTACCTACACCCCGGCAGACCTCAGTAGGGTGAGTACAAAAAAAAGCATACGGGTCTGGAAAGATTACATCAATATGCTTGTTATCATATTGAATTTCTTCGGATCTAAAACTAAAATAAAGAACGATAAGTCACAAACAATTTATAGACAAGAGGACAAATTTTACTTCTTTTCTTGTCTCAAATGTGCAGGAAAAAACAAAAAAAACTCATAACGATGGTGGACAACGCCGGAGCTACTAAGCTCCGAAAACCTCCAAGGGGGCCCGCCGTTGACGTTTTACACGTTGGTAGTGGGTGCCGTCAGACCTATCAAACACCAACAACCCCAGGGAGCCCGCTGTCGATGTGGCGAAGGGTATCAGAGATAAATACTTTCAACCAAAATCTATAAGTTCAGAGCGTTCAAGTCATCAACATAATGTCAAAACCTTTTTGTTCATGTTCACAATTGAATTGTGCACATATACCAGGGGGCCAACAAGACAAAGCACAGTATATTGAAGACAAATATAAATTGAAATTCTGTAACACCCTCATTTTCATGCATCATGCCCTACATACAGTCATATACATGTTTAACATTGATCTACATCAAGACGAACGAGTTTAAAATTGATTTGGAACGTTAAAATTGATTTGGAACAAAACCGAACTTAAAATGTAGGAAAGTGCGGACTAGTCCGATTTTACTGAGGACTAGTCCGATTTCTCTCTGACTAAAAACGGACTTGTCCATTTTTGCTGCAGACTAGTCTGATTTTGCCTCTGGAAACTTTTGGACCTGTCTGATTTTGTGCGGACTAGTCCGATATTCCAAGAATCCTTGAAATTTGCTAAGTCCCTGGACTTTTCCGGACTAGTCCGGTGTTCCAGTGGACTTGTCCGTTTTCCTCTCTGACTAAAGTCGGACTTGTCCGATTTTAGGCCAGACTTCTCCGATTTTCTCTCTGGACAGCTTCGGACTAGTCCGGTCCTTTCTGGACTTGTCCGATATTTCGCGACTCCGAGTTAATCTTTTGCTTTACGACTTGTTTCTTGGGTTTCACGTTAAGTGGGCCTAGGGATGTCGTGCCTAACTCTTTTAGAGCCCATGTGGGACTCTAAACCGGCCTCTACTCCTCTCAAACTCGAAATTCATCTAACCCTAGCCTCCACCTCTATATAAACAACCCCACCCCTTGGATTGATATCTATTTGCCACTTTTCCACCCCACCCAAACCCTAGTTCATGGAGAGCCACCATCAAGGAGAGAGGAGAAGATCCCAAGCAAGAAGAAGAAGAGGAGGAAATGAAAGAGGATCAAGATCTCCACCAAACTTTCGTTCTTCATCACCAATTCATCTCCAAGTTCATCACCAACCCTAGATCATCAAGATCCAAGTGTTACCTCCAAGTTTCTTGATTCATTGGAGTCCTAAATACCTGGTATACCTTCTATTCTTTTTTCCTTACGTGAATTCAACCCCTAATCTCCAAACTTACGTCGATCTCAAAAACCCTAGTTCGCTGGTTCTGCGAAGTACGGACTAGTCCGACCTTTGCAGACTAGTCTAAATTTTGTGGTTAAATTGCATCGAATTAATTCTAAAATTGATTTGAATCAACTCCAAACCTATATAAACTTGTTAAAATCTATTAGAACTTATTAGTGATCATTAAAAGCAATCTATTAACAAGTTCTACCTTGCATTTACATCAATCATGCATGTCATGTCATATTGAGTAATTTTTGTGCACTCTTTGATTGTGTTTCTTGTATTGTATCTTATTGTGTGGATTAGACATATTTGCGCTAGAGAGTATCGCGGAGGATCTACAACACCAAGAGTTTGAAGGCTTTGACCCTAACCAACCGCAAGAGCAAGGCAAGTGTCCTTGAAGCATATTGATCATGTTTTCAAAAAAAATAATGTTTTGTTTGCAAACTGCATGCTTGTGTCAATTTGATGGGAATCCCATGGTAGGAAGTTTACTAGCGTTGTTTGACCACTCTTGTCGCCTGGAATTTATGGTACAGAGTCGGGAAGGGCTTATTACCTTTTTGCTTCGCTTAATTAATTGAGATGGGAAAACAACACCACACATTTAATTACGCATTAATGATATTTTGGTTAATGTGAACTGGTCAATATGATATGGTAATGTGTGATCTAAGCAAGCCCGGTATGTGGATGGGTTGGATGTCATGGTGGTTTGCTTGCTTTAGATCTAAGGACCGGTTCATGCGAGAATAAGCCAGGACTACAGTGCCACCATGAGTCCAAGTATGGGTGCGGCATAGCTGATTAATTAGGGCTTTGCCAGTGCTATTTGGACCATTATGGATGCTCGGGGAAGGTGTAGTCGGATTGGGTTTGTTGATGATTGGTGGAACTACTCTGGGATCCGAATGGCTCAAGAGGGGGCCCTTGGTTCAAGATGTGCTCAGTTGGAGGCATCGCTACCGATGAAACCTCAGTAGGGTCTAAATAGGCTAGTAATCGCTTTGTAAAGGCTATTTTGTGATCTCTTGGACATACACCAAAGGAAGTGTAATTGGCATAAGGGAGGTTCTTTAGTCGCCGACAGGTGATGAAATCACAAACACGTGGGTAGAGCGGTACAATCTCTGCAGAGTGTGTCTAAAACTATCATGATAGCCGTGCTCCCGGTTATGAGCAACCTGGACAACTTCCATGATTAGAGGAAAATTGGGATTTAGGATGGTTATGGTTGGTATCATGGTTATGGATGGTTAAGAATTAAATTCTGGTATTGGATATGGACTGGTACTATGATATTACTTATGGCTTATGATGAGTTTATTTCACATGCATATAATATATTGCTTTTCAAATGTTTTAATGTACTTTTCAGCACTCATCCATTATTATATTCATCATTTGAATCAGCTACATGTCATACTTTCCATACTTGCTGAGTACGACATGTACTCACTCTTGCAATCCCCCCCCCCAAACAGTTGCAGGTCAAGATTGGGAGTTTAATGGTGATAATGCGGAGTTCTAGGTTGTGTCTACCGTCAGCTTGCCTGTGGTGTTGCATGGAGCTGCGCTATACCCTATTGCTTATGCTGCCTAGCTCTTTAGTTTGTTTAATTAGTTTATTTCTGCTGCATTAGTTGAACTTGTCATTAATCTTCATTAGAGCTTGTATTCGAGGATAATATAGTTTGTTTAATAAAATTTGATAATTAATCTTGTGTGTTGTGGTAATTTTCTATATACTCTTTTGTGAATGCACTCGTATATGTGTGTTGAACATCCTGGGCACACATATGCGTTCACTTGGTTCATTTTCGGAACCGAGTGTCACAGATTGGTATCAGAGCCATAGGTTGACCGTAGGACGCAACCTAGATAGAATGAACACTTTAGAGCACATAGGAGCACTCAAGAATCGATGTGTTTTTGCTTGGTGTGCTATTGCTATATAAATTGGTAGCTTGTGTGCTTAATAGATGATTTTGGGGTGCTTTAGCATTGCCATGTCCACCTAGGCTAGTGTAGCTAGTTGTTTAGTTTCATATCCCTTGATGCATATAGTTGGGGACGTTTTCTAATTCTTACCTATTGCTTTTCTTCAGATGGTGAGGACTCGCAACCAGAGGGATGGCAATGATGAGGAGGAGAACAATGGAGTGCCTCAGAACAACATTGGACAAGTATCTACTCAGGAGCTATCAACATTGAGCAGCTATTGGCTATGCAAAACCAGCTCATGCAGACCATGATACAAACAATCGGACAACTGCAGGCTGGCAACATCAACAATCAGCCCCACATGCCTCCACCGCCACCCCCACCTCCTCATAACCGATTGGGAGAGTTTATGAGAACTAGGCCGCCGACCTTTGCTCAAGCTGCTGACCCTATGGATGCGGATGATTGACTCAAGTCCGTGGAGAAGAAGTTAGCTATTGTCCAATGCAATGACCGGGAAAAGGAGCTATTTGCTTCTCATCAACTCATTGGAGTAGTTGCAGATTGGTGGGATGCTTACTGCAATGCTCATGAGACCCGAGAGAGAATTACCTGGGCCGAATTCAAAGAGAGCTTTCGTTCTCATTATGTGCCCGAGGGAGTTATGATCTTGAAGAGGCAAGACTTTGAGAACTTAAGGCAAGGAAGATCAAGCGTGAGTGAATATCTCAATAAGTTCACTCAAATCTCATGGTATGCCCCTGAGGATGTTAGTCGGGACAGCCGGAAGCAATATTTGTTCATGAGAGGCCTCAACAATGAGATTCAAGTGCAATTGCTCAACTGTGATTATGCCAATTTTTAGAAGTTCATGGACAAAGCAATCGTGGTTGAGAACAAGATCCGTGAGATAGAACAAGACAACAAGAGGAAGGCGCCATATCAAGGACAACAACAAGGAAGTAATGTGCACCCTCGTTTTGCGCCTCCTAATGTGTCATACTACAGCTCCTCTATTCCTGCTCAACGCCCTGGATTTGCATCGCGCCCAGCTCAGTTTGTGCAGCAGCGCCGTATTATGCATGCACCTAGGCCTCCGATGCCATATGCACCTCGTGCTAATTTTCCTGGTGCAAATGTTCAGAACCAAGACCGCCCCAACAATTCTGGTGGAGTTAAGAAGTGCTATACTTGTGGAGAAGCTGGACACTTTGCGCATCAATGTCCTAAGTCGGGCCTTGGTCAAGGAAGCAATGCGCCGAGGCAAAACCCAAGACCTATTGGAGGACAACCACAAGGAAACCTGGGACAGCAGAATTTTGCTCGTGGGAATGTGAACCATGTCTCTACGGAGGATGCTCAACAAGCGGATGACGTGGTCATTGGTATGTTTCTCGCCAACTCCAACCCCGCGACTATGTTGTTTGATTCTGGAGCATCGCATTCATTCATTACATCAAAGTATGTTGCCAAGTATAGTTTGCCTATCTCTCATATGAAGTTTAATCTATTGGTTAAGTCTCCTGGAGGAGAGATGAGGACAAATATAGTATGTCCAAAAGTAAGCCTTAGAATAAGGGGGGTAGACTTCTCCGCCAACCTCATTGTTTTGGATTCTCAAGGATTGGACATTATACTTGGTATAGACTGGTTGAGGAAGCACAATGGAGTTATTGAGTGTGCCACGAAGACAGTGAAGTTGACTAATGAAGAAGGGATCACCGTAGAATTTGAAGCATCGCAAACCACACCGAAGTAATTGGAGCTGAATCATATGGACGGTGCTGCAATTGAGGAGATTCCGGTGGTGTGTGAATTTTTGGATGTTTTTCCGGACGAGTTGCCAGGTATGCCACCTGATCGAGACATTGAGTTTGTTATTGATTTAATACCTGGAACTGCACCTATAGCTAAGAGGCCGTATAGGATGCCTCCTTTGGAATTAGCGGAGCTTAAGAAGCAAATTCAAAAGCAACTAGAGAAAGGTTTCATTTGCCCTAGTTCTTCGCCTTGGGGAGCGCCCGTTCTATTTGTGGACAAGAAGGATGGATCCCAAAAGATGTGTGTGGATTACCGAGCTCTCAACGAGGTGACGATCAAGAACAAGTACACCTTGCCACACATAGAAGACTTGTTTGATTAGATGAAGAGTGCTTGTGTCTTCTCTAAGATTGATTTGAGGTCAGGATACTTTCAAATGAAGATTAGACCATTGGACATACCCAAGACAGCTTTTAAGATGTGGTATGGATCTTATGAGTATACAGGGATGTCCTTTGGTTTGACCAATGCACCTGCATACTTTATGTACCTCATGAATAAGGTCTTCATGGAGTACTTGGATAGATTTGTTGTGGTGTTTATTGATGACATTATGATATACTCGAAGGATGAGAATGAACATGAGGAACACTTGAGGCTTACGCTACAAAAATTGAGGGAACATCAATTGTATGCCAAGTTCAACAAGTGTCAGTTTTGGTTGAGAGAGGTGTCATTTTTGGGTCATATAATCTCAGTAGGAGGAGTATCGGTTGACCCAGGAAAAGTGAGGGACATGTTGAAATGGGAACTGCCGCAAAATGTCAAGGAAATAATGAGTTTCCTTGGGATGGCTGGATATTACTGTCGGTTCATCAAGGACTTCTCCATGATATCCAAGCCTATGACAGAGTTGCTAATTAAGGGAAAAGATTTCCAATGGACTCAAGCTTGTCAAAATAGTTTTGCAGAATTGAAGAAGAGGTTGACAACAGCCCCAGTTTTGGTACTGCCAGATGTGAGCAAGAGTTTTGACATTTATTGCGACGCATCGAGACAAGGACTTGGATGTATATTGATGCAAGAAGGTCAAGTGGTCACCTATGCATCAAGACAACTGAAGAAACATGAGATGAATTACCCAATGCATGATTTGGAACTTGCAGCCGTGGTACATGCATTGAAGATTTGGAGACACTATATCCTAGGACATAGGTGTGAAATTTATACGGATCATAAAAGTTTGAAGTATATCTTCACACAAACGGATCTGAATTTGAGGCAATGAAAATGGTTGGATCTCATCAAAGATTATGATTTGGGGATCAACTATCATCCGGGAAAAGCCAATGTAGTGGCCGATGCCTTGAGCCAGAAAGGGGTAAGTAATCAACTCACAGTTCGAGAGTTACCATCCGAGCTATGTAAGGAGTTTGAAAGGTTGAACCTTGGATTTGTAAATGAGATGGAGATGATGGAGTTAAACCCAACCTTGGAGCAAGAAATTCGAGAGGCACAAACCGTAGATGAAGAGATCAAGGAAATCAAGGAAAAGACCGAAGATGGGAGAGAATTCAGATTTGATGAAGACGAACATGGTACCTTATGGCTTGGAAAGAGAATCATTGTGCCTAATGTGAAGCATATTCGGGAGACGATATTAAAGGAGGCACATGACTCGCCGTACTCGATTCACCCTGGTTGTACGAAGATGTACAAAGACTTGAAGGCTTGCTATTGGTGGGATAGCATGAAAAAGGTCATAGCTGAATATGTAGCATTGTGTGATGTGTGTCAACGAGTCAAGGCGGAACATCAAAAGCCAACTGGATTATTGCAACCATTGAAGATCCCGGAATGGAAGTGGGAAGAAATTGGAATGGACTTCATAGTTGGGTTACCACGTACTCAGTTCGGGTATGACTCAATTTGGGTAATTGTGGATCGCTTAACCAAGTCAGCTCATTTTGTCCCTGTGAAGACCAAATATACAACTGCACAATTGGCCGAAATATACATGGAGCATATTGTGTGTCGACACGGAGTACCGAAGAAGATAGTCTCGGATAGAGGTTCACAATTCACTTCTAGATTTTGGCAAAAATTGTATGAAGCTTTGGGAACGAGGTTGAATTTTAGTTCGGCATATCACCCTCAAACGGATGGACAAACCGAGAGGACCAATCAAATTTTGGAGGACATGTTAAGAGCTTGTGCTTTAAAGCATGGGAAAAGTTGGGACAAAAGCTTGCCATACGAGGAATTTTCATACAACAATAGTTACCAAGCAAGCTTGAAAATGTCACCATATGAAGAACTTTATGGAAGGAAGTGTAGGACACCTTTATTCTGGAATGAGGCAGGAGAAACTCAAGTATTTGGTCCGGATGTGTTGCAAGAAGCCGAAAAGCAAGTCCAAATAATTTGTGAAAACTTGAGGGCTGCCCAATCAAGACAAAAGGGCTATGCGGACAATAGGAGAAGAAAATTAGCCTTTGAAGTGGGAGATTTTGTTTACCTCAAGGTGTCACTGATGAGAGGTCATAAGAGGTTTAGCATAAGAGGCAAGGTAGCACCTCGTTACATTGGACCATTCAAGATTTTGGACAAAAGAGGAGAAGTAGCGTATAAGTTGGGGATGCCAACTCATCTTTCAGATGTCCATGATGTCTTTCATGTTTCCCAGCTCAAGAAATGCTTAAGAGTACCGGAAGAACAAGTGCCAATGGAAGAATTGGAACTAGAGGAAGATTTGACTTATGCCGAGCAACCGGTTAAGATCTTGGAAACCAAGCAGAGAGTCACAAGGAACAAGGTGATTCGATGGTGTAAAGTTCAATGGAAGCATCACACAGAATCAGAGGCAACATGGGAGTTGGAGGATGATCTCAAGAAGGAATTTCCCTATCTCTTCTCATGCTCATCGAATCTCGAGGGAGAGATTCAGTTTAAGGGGGGTAGGTTTGTAACACCCTCATTTTAATGCATCATGCCCTACATACATTCATATACATATTTAACATTGATCCACATCAAGAGGAACGACTTTAAAATTGATTTGGAACGTTTAAAATTGATTTGGAACAAAACTGCACTTAAAATGCAGGAAAGTGCGGACTACCCCGATTTCTCTCTGACTAAAAGTGGACTTGTCCATTTTTGCTACGGACTAGTCCGATTTTGCCTCTGGAAACTTTTGGACTTGTCCGATTTTGTGCAGACTAGTCCGATATTCCAAGAATCCTTGAAAATTTGCTAAGTCCCTGGACTTTTCGAGACTAGTCCGGTGTTCCAGCGGACTTGTCCGTTTTCCTCTCTGACTAAAGTCGGACTTGTCCGATTTTTGGCCAAACTTGTCCAATTTTCTCTTTGGACAACTTCGGACTAGTTCGGTCCTTTCCGGACTTGTCCGATATTTTGCGACTCCGAGTTGATCTTTTGTTTTACGATTTGTTTCTTGGGTTTCACGTTAAGTGGGCCTAGCGATGTCGTGCCTAACTCTTTTAGAGCCCATGTGGGACTCTAAACCCGCCTCTACTCCTCTCAAACTCGAAATTCATCTAACCCTAGCTTCCACCTCTATATAAACAACCCCACCCCTTGGCTTGACATCCATTTGCCACTTTTCCACCCCACCCAAACCCTAGTTCGTGGAGAGCCACCATCAAGGAGGGAGGAGAAGATCCCAAGAAAGAAGAAGAGGAGGAGGAAACGAAAGAGGATCAAGATCTCCACCAAACTTTCGTTCTTCTATACCAACCCTAGATCATCCAGATCCAAGTGTTACCTCCAAGTTTCTTGATTCATTGGAGTCCTAAACACCTGGTATACCATCTATTCTCTTTTCCTTACGTGAATTCAACCCCTAATCTCCAAATTTACGTCGATCTAGAAAACCCTAGTTCACTGGTTCTGCGAAGTACGGACTAGTCCGGCCTTCTGCAGACTAGTCCAATTTTCCTGGTTAAATTGCATCGAATTAATTCTAAAATTGATTTGAATCAACTCCAAACCTATATAAACTCTTTAAAATCTATTAGAACTGATTAGTGATCATTAAAACCAATCTATTAACAAGTTCTACCTTGCATTTGCATCAATCATGCATGTTATGTCATATTGAGTAATATTTGTGCACTCTTTGATTGTGTTTCTTGTATTGTATGTTATTGTGTGGATTAGACGGATTTGCGCTAGAGAGTGCCGCGGAGGATCTACAGGACTAAGAGTTTGAAGGCTTTGACCCTAACCAACCGCAAGAGCAAGGCAAGTGTCCTTGAAGCATATTTATCCTGTTTTTAAAATAAATGTTTTGTTTGCAAACTGCATGCTTGTGTCAATTTGATGGGAATCCTATTGTAGGAAGTTTACTAGCATTGTTTGACCACCCTTGTCGCCTAGAATTTATGGTAGAGAGTCGGGAAGTGCTTTTCACCTTTTTGCTTCGCTTAATTAATTGAGATGGGAAAACAACACTACACATTTAATTATGCATTAATGATATTTTGGTTAATGTGAACAGGTCAATATGATATGGTAATGGGTGATCTAAACAAGCCCGGTATGTGGATGGGTTGGATGTCATGGTGGTTTGCTTGCTTTAGATCTAAGGATCGATTCATGTGAGAATAAGCCAGGACTACAGTGCCACCACGAGGCCAAGTATGGGTGCGGCATAGCTGATTAATTAGTGCTATTTGGAACATTATGGATGCTCGGGGAAGGGGTAGTCAGATTGGGTTTGTTGATGATTGGTGGGACTACCCTGGGATCCGAATGGCTCAAGAGGGGGCCCTTGGTTGAAGATGTGCTCAGTTGGAGGCATCGCCACCGGTGAAACCTCAGTGGGGTCTAAATAGGCTAGTAATCCCTTTGTAAAGGCTATTTTGTGATCTCTTGGCCATACACCAAAGGAAGTGTAATTGGCATAAGGGAGGTTCTTTAGTCGCCGACAGGTGATGAAATCACAAACATGTGGGTAAAGCAGTACAACCTCTGCAGAGTGTGTCTAAAACTATCATGATAGACGTGCTCCCGGTTATGAGCAACCTGGACAACTTCCATGATTAGAGGAAAATTTGGATTTGGGATGGTTATGGTTGGTATCATGGTTATGGATGGTTAAGAATTAAATTCTGGTATTGGATATGGACTGGTATTATGATATTACTTATGGCTTATGATGGGTTTATTTCACATACATATAATATATTGCTTTTCAAATGTTTTAATGTACTTTTCAGGACTCATCCATTATTATATTCGTCATTTGAATCAGCTACATGTCATACTTTTCACACTTGCTGAGTACGACATGTACTCACTCTTGCAATCCCCCCCGACAGTTGCAGGTCAGGATTGGGAGTTTAATGGTGATAATGCGGAGTTCTAGGTCGTGTCTACCGTCAGCTTTCCTGTGGTGTTGCATGGAGCTGCGCTATACCCTATTGTTTATGCTGCCTAGATGTTTAGTTTGCTTAATTAGTTTATTTCCACTGCATTAGTTGAACTTGTCATTAATCTTCATTAAAGCTTGTATTCGAGGATAATATGGTTTGTTTAATAAAATTTTATAATTAATCTTGTGTGGTGTGGTAATTTTCTGTATACTCTTTTGTGAATGCACTCGTATATGTGTGTTGAACATCCTGGGCACACATATGCGTTCACTTGGTTCATTTTCGAAACCGGGTGTCACAAATTCATGACAGAAAGAGTGGATTTCATTCATTCAAGGTACTGGATTACAAAATTAGGGTTACAACAAAAGACAAAAGGAAAATGTCCTAGCTACTAGAGGATCTAAGTCCTGTGAAAAAACGAAGCAACCTTCTTAGCAGCCTCTTGGACACTAGCATTGGCGGCATCCTCCTCTTCGGCAATGAGTCCTTCAAAGACTGGATCGAGAGAAAATAGGGGGTCTCGGCTTCTATAACACGCTAATACATACTCGACGACGTTTTTGGCTAGAGATTTCCCCTCTGTCTCTAGCTAATCCGCGATGACATTACCCATTGCATCGAGTTTGCTGCCAGCAGAGCCAAGCGCCACTAGCGTCTGGTCCAGCTACTTTGTTGGGTCCTCTGGGCGTACTGGACTGAAGCCAAGAGGTATAAGGGCCCTGTCCGCACATCCCAGAAAATCCCATACCATTAGGGATTTGGTTGCCCTCGAGCTCCGCATCTCCTCCAGTGACCTCTGGGCGGCCGCTAGCTCCGAACTCTCCCGAGTGAGGCGCTCAACCGCTTTGGCATGTTGTTGCACATTCTCAGCTACTTGCTTTTCACAGTCGTCTAGCTCCGTCTCTCGGAGGTGGATGCGGTTTCGCCGTTCTGCCAAGTCCTTCTCCCTGCTCCTCACTTTCCCTTCTCTGGTGGCAACATCAGCTTCTCTTTTTGAGAGCTCCTGCCCTAGTTTCCAAAACTTTTCCTCCTCCTCCTTACTCCACAGATCAAACTTCTTAGAGCGATCTGCCAAATTTTGCTCAGCCAGAGCCAGCTTCTGACTGAGCTCTTCTTCCCTTTTCAAAACATCCTCCTGCTGTTCAAGGAGCTTCTCTTCTCTTGCATCAAGGTTTGCTCGACGCTTCATGAGCACCTCGTTTAATTCCTTGAGGTTTTTGTGACGCTCATCCAGCATCACTCCTTTCCTTGGCTTGCTCGAGGATCTCCCGAGAATTAGCGTCGGACGCCCTGATGGCGGCTTGCTTCTCTTCCAGCAGTTTTCCCAGTATTCCATACAGGTTGTTTCCCTCTTGATCCAATCCTTTTGATCAGCAAGCCTCATTTGAGCAAGCCTGGTCTGAAAATGGAACCTGTTGTGCCAACGCCTCAAGGTGTGGCGCTCCTCTTCAAGGACTTTGCTCTCATGATCGAAGGTGAGTTGAACTTTTCAGAGGCTAGAGCAAGCATTGTCTATGGACAATGCCAAGGGGATAGGATCCGAACCTGCTGGGGTCACCTCCGCTGGCTCCAACGGTCTTCAAGAACAAAAATAGGGTCTCACGCCACAAGCGTGGTTCCTTGAGTTTCTATGGCACTAGGGCCGTCCTCCAGAAGCTCTTCGGCAGCAGCAGTAGAAGAACCCACTGGGGGAACATCTACCTCTGGGGCCGACGCCGAAGGTCCTGCCGCAGGAACCTCAACTGCTGGTTCCGCGGGTGAAGGGCCTACCTCCGCCTCTTCATGGTGTTCTGCCTCGGGCATGGGAACCTCCGGAGCAGTTACTTCGGGGGTGGTCATTGGAGCTTCACCCAAAGCCATTTCCATCGCGGTCTCAGGTGCCGGTACATCAGCTACCTTCGACTCAATTGCCAGAGCTTCAACAACTTCTGGCTCAAGGGCCAAAACTTCAAGTACCACCGACTCGGTTGTCGGGGCATCAACGACTTCCAACTCAAGGGCTAGAGCTTCTGGCACCACCGGCTCATCTACCGACTCAGCAACTTCTGGTACAGTGACCGAAGCTTCAATTACATTTGGCCCCGTTGCCGGAGCTTCCACTATCTCCGCATCCTGTATTGGAGCTTCATTCGTTGGTGACGTCGTTACTAGAGCGTCTTCATGCACGTCTCCCCCGTGGTCTAGCGCTACCACAGGAGTCTCTGGCGATGACTCTGAATCCAGATCCACGACAGCTAGCGCCGGAGCTGCCGTGACCTCAGCCACCACTTGAGGAGGCACAGGGGTTGAAGCTGGAGTTTCTGTCCGCACTATTTCAGCCGTTGCGACAAAGGCTGGGGCTTTAGACCCCGACTTTGATGCCCTGCAGTAAAAAATTGGAAGATTCAAAACATGACAAAAATAAGAGTGGCAAATCAAGGTGAAAAAGCAAAGCTTACCTTGGGAAGCTACCGCTCCAATCGGCGTGGAACCTCTTCGTCTGAGTCTGAGAGCCGGAACTTGCCGTGGTTGGCACGGAGGGAGCTCCAGAATGTCACCCAGATCCTGCCACCATCGTTGGTATTGCCCCAGCCAAGGTCTTCCTTGGCTGGGGGGAGGGGGGGACTACCGGACCTGGAGCTCATAGCTGGCGCTGGAACCGGAGTCGATTGTAAAAAACTAGTACCTCTCAAGGACGCTTGCACCGGAGGAGGTGTAGCCGTAGAAGATCTCCCTCGTCGGGGAGAAGGGGCAGTTGTCGCCGGAGCAGGCCTGATGGACCTCCCATCAGCATGCTTTAGTTTTCTCTTCTGACTGGAAGATTCGGCTGGCTCCTTGCCCTTGCCCCTGCCGATGTCTTCAACCCTCTGGCTCGGAGTAGGGGCGGTCACCTCTTCCGAAGCTCCGGGGATTACAACCCTGGAGGTCCGGCGTTTTTACACCTCACCAAGGTCGTCTAGCGTCGGCATCTTCCTCCAGAGTTCCCTGCTGATCTCTGGAATCATGTTCAAAGGCAGGAAAGCAGTCGGCAGAGCTAAAGCATCATCGACAATAGACCCATGATGAAATTTTTTGAGATGGAGCTTCAAAGCTTTGTCATCCAATTTGGATTTCAAACCGGTTTCAATCTGGTCGTCATCCACCACTCTGTTGAAAGCCCAGGCGAGCTTCTCCCTCCTCCTCAGCGGAGCCCACCTGTTCAACAAGAAATTTCTGAAGACCATCTGGGGGGTCACTCCACCCTCCACACACTCTAAAATCCTGGTCAGGACAGGGTTGAATGCATCCGACAGCTTCGGAACTACATTCCAGGCATCGGTGTTGACATTGGGGAGTCCTTGGGGCAGCTCCAACCTGTCATGCTCATCCACTGCAATGATGATCCAATCCTTTTTCCAGTAATCCCATTTGTCGGAGGGGGACGAATTCAAGTACTTGAAGGGGCAGTTCTTGCGCTTCACAAAGTAGTAGAAGCCAAGAATCTCAATCCCCTTGCTGGTGGTGTGAACCATGAAGAAGGTCTGTAACAACTCGACGCAGGGAGGCATGCCCACCCACATCTCGCAGAAGTGGACAAAAGTTGCCACGAGTAGGAGGGAGTGCGGGCCAAGGTAATGCAGTTCAAGGCTGTAGAAGTCTAGCAGCATCAAGATGAAGCTTGAGAAAGGCGGGATCAGTCCCACTATGGCGTACGCCGAGAAGTACACCATCTTTCCACAGCGCTCCATCTTGAAGGGGAGCTTGCCGACTCAGATCAAGTGGTTGAAAGAGTTGCTGGCCCATCCCATGAAGGTCCGAACCTTCATCAGATTGTCCTTTCTCTAGATGCGTCTCTTGGGAAGACCTAACTCCATCGCGGCAAAGTGGAGCGAAAGAGGAAAAAATTGGGAGGCTCTGAGCGCGAGTGTAATAGAAAGCGTAAAGAGTCCTCAAATCGTGTGGGATTTCCTTCTTAAGTAAGCCTCCACGACGCTTGGATGGAAACCGCAACGAGAGCATGTCCGCATTACAAAGAACCCACCCCGTCAATGACGAATGGGCCCGGAGCCACCCCGATGATGAGGTCGAGGTTATTACCCCAAGCGAACCGTTGTCATGATGGGCGATGGGAAACCCAAAGGTGGTAGCCTGAAAAGGCGCTCAGAACTGATATGAATTTCATATTGGGAACCGGCAACCTTCAATTGCATGAGATCTGCACTCAAAGATCTCATATGCCGCATTCAATACAAGCCACACGGTGATAGTTTAACCCCAGACCATCGCTCCAACAGTAGATCGGACGACCTATGGAGTTACAGCGCAGGAATCAAGGATGGCCCCACCTTTGGTAGAATAACTTAACCCAAAGGATTTCTCCCAAAGGTGGGCCCGGGGGCCACTATCGATACCCTGCGTACCGGGTACCTTATGATACCACAAGAAGTGCAAGAGAGTTCCACCTGTCAGAGTTGAAGGCTTCCTCAGGCCCCACGTATCACACGGCACTGGACCCGCCTCCCTCATATGGGTAGCTCCGGGACTGCCATGTGTAATGTAAGACTGGAGCTGAACTCCCAACAAAGGAAAGCTCCACTGTTGACACATGTATAATGACCCCGGACCTAACCCCCCGTAGAGGGAAGCTCCGGTGTCGCCACGTGTATAACAGCTCCGGACCGATCTCACCGCGAAGGGAAGCTCCAGAGCTACCATGTGTGGATCCTCTGGACCTTACACCAACGGGAATATTGGCGGACCTCCAACAGCACAGACATTCAAGGGACAGTTAAATCGACAGTTACAAGACCCGATTATGTGTTATTAATGTTATATTAATGACATACGATAAGTGATATGTTAATGGGGGTAACGCTGCCATTAAGGCACGTTATCACACTACTAATCACAATTAATACTCATAGAATGTGTATTAGGTGATTAAATGTGACAGGGACACATGTTGGGTCAGGCAAAAGTTGTAACGGTCAGTCCTTAGACTATAAAAGGACTAACCGCATGGTACAGAGACATCTAAGCTGATACACATACTAGCACTACTGAAATCCTCAATATAACTATGCACACCCCGTGGAGTAGGTTATTACGCTCAGGCGGCCCGAACCACGTAAATCTTTCGTGTCATCGTCTTGTTTAAGATCTCCGCGCGCCCAAACCGATACAAGAACCTCCGCGGGCTACAATTTTAGTACCGGGGGAAGTGTCATTCGTACGCTTCGACAAGGCCAAATGACCATATGAAGTACACGTGTACGTGTCGACCAGATGTGCAAGCTGATTGGTTGTGTCTCTCTAAAAAATTATGCCAGATGCCATGAACGCTACTGTCAAAGTGTTTGATACGACACTTCCCCCAGACCCGCTAAGAAGCAGCCCGCGGAGGTTCTTTTGTGGTTGGGACATGCAGAGATCCAGATCAAGATGATGACACCAGTGATTTACGTGGTTCGGGCCGCCTGAGCGTAATACCCTACTCCACAGGATTTGTGCGAGCCTGTTCGCTAGTCAGTTGGGATCAGGTTCTCTTTTGATGTTCGTGTGATATAACCCTTTTATAGTTTTAAGGACTGACCGTTACAAAGCCTGCTTGGCCCGACATGTGGCTCTGGCGTATTTAATGGCCTAATACACTGTCTAAAGAGTATTAAGCATGGTTGATAGTGTGATAACATGCCTTAATGGCTGCGTTACCCCTATTAATAGCATTCTTGATCGTGTGTCATTAATATAGCATTAACGACATGTAATTACATCTTGTAACTGCCGCTTTAAATACGCTTGATGGCTCACGCTGAAGGAGATCTGCCAGTATACCCGTCGATGAAGGTCCGGAGGCTCTTCACGTGGAAGCTCTGGAGCTTTCCCTTACTGGCGGTTAGGTCCGGGGCTGTTGTACACATGTTGGCACCGGAACTCCTCTCTGCTAGTGGGTTAGGTCCGGAGCCATTGTACATGTGTTGACGTCGGAGCTCCCCTTTGCTGGGAGTTCAGCTCCGGCTTTCCTTTACAAGTGTTGACCCAGGAGCTACCCATACGAGGGGAGCGGTCCCAGCGCAATGTGACATGTGGGGCCTAAGAATACCTTCAACTCCGTCAGGTAGAATTCTCTTGTACTCTTCGCGGTACTAAAGGGTACCCGATACGCAGGGTACCGACAGTGGCCCTGAAAGTGCATCTAGGAATCCCTTGTAGGTTTTGGTTGATTTATGAAAAGCAAATGAGATCCTAACCACATTGTTCAGATGAGCACAGGTTCTAATGAGAGAATGAGCAAAGTGCCAAAAAGAAAGGAGAATGGGGAGCAATGCGGAAAAGAGCTCAAGAAACAAGTGTAGTAGATCAATGTGTATGGAGTGTGTTAAGGAAACATACCCCAAGAGCTCAAGCACAAATAATCACACACATTGCACAAAATTATACAGGACCGGACTAGTCCGACTAAACCCAGACTAGTCCGATATCTTTTTGCACAAGATCGGACAAGTCCTCACAATGTGGACTTGTCCTCACAGTCCAATTTTTCACTGACCGGACTAGTCCGATATCACCATGGACTAGTCTGATATCTCTCTGACTAGAATCGGACTAGTCCTCCCTAGTGCGAACTAGTCCCCCAAATACTTCACAAGTTGCACAAAATCGGACAAGTCTGATAACACAACGGACTAGTCCGATATCTTTCTGATGTCAATCGGACAAGTCCGATATTAGCACGGACTAGTCCGAAAACCCTCTGACCTAAATTGGACAAGTCCTCCAAGTGCGGACTTGTTCCCCAAATTCACTTAGGGTTTCACCTATCCGAACAAGTCCGATATTCATCGACTAGTCCGAAGATTTCCAGAACCAAAATCTGACTAGTCCGGCCTCACCTCGGACAAGTCCGATATTTCAGGCCACCTAGGGTTTGCTACACGCAGCATACCGGACTAGTCCGGTGTCCACCACGAACTAGTCCGACCTTTCTAAACCCTAACAGTAACTTTTGGAAACCCCATATAAATAGGTGTGCACGACCCATCTTTTACACAACTCGACCCCCTACACCGTCACACCTTCCAAGAGCCTAGAAAACACCTCTCTCCACGAAATCAAACACAAGAAACATCAATCCCTTGAGGATACACTTTGGATCATTGGAGAGACACGGTTCTTCACTTATTGAGCTCTTGATTTGATTCCCTAACACACTCCTTTGGTTTTCATTGTGATCTTAAGAGTGTGTTCTTGGTGGTGTTCATATTGTAATCTTGGGGAGCCCTCAACTTGTGAGAAGGCCCCTTGAATTTGGTTATTTGCCCTTTGTGATTAGTGAAGAGGATTGGCCTCCGTGGTGATCCGATGAGGGTAGGGTTGGTGAAGACCCGGTCCTTTTGTGGACTCCTCAACGTGGACAAAGGTTGCCTCTGTGGGAACCGAACCACGGGATAAAAGAGCTTGTGTTCTTACTTTTTGCATATCGTTCTTACTTGTCATATCAATCTAGGGTTTCAATCAATCCTGTTCACTTTACATTGAAACATTGAATATAAGATTAACTTGTGGTACATCCTAGTTCATAGTAGTTTGACACTTCAATTACAAGTATATTTCCGCTGCATACATCCTAGGATCAAGATAATCGATCAAATTTGATCAATCTAGTCAGTACACACCGGACTAGTCCGCACTCGACCGGACTAGTCCGATATCTTGAGATTTGATCTAGTTGTTAAGTGTTGCAGGTTCTGACAAAATTCAAAAAGGCCTATTCACCCCCCTCTAGGCCACATTCAGGCCCCCGGGCCCACCTCTGGGAGAAACCCTTTGGGTTAAATTATTCTGCTGGAGCTGGGGCCATTCTCGATTCCTGCACTTTGATTTCAAGAGCCTTCTAATGTGCTGTTGGAGCGATGGTCCGGGAGTGAACCATCGACACGTGGCTTGTTATGAATGCGGCAGATGAGATCTTTGTGTGAGGATCTCACGCAATTGAAGGTCGCCAGTTCCCAATACGAAAACCGTATCGGTTCCGCGCGCCCTGTCAAGGTGCTGCCATCGGGTTTCCCGCCGTTCATCATCACAACGGTTCGCCTTGGGTAAGAACCTCGATCTCTTCGTCAGGGTGGCTCCAGGCCCACTCGTCATTGACGGTGTAGATTTTTGAAAAGTTCCTTCATTCTTTCTGTGGTTTCCATCCAAGCGTCGCGGAGGCTTACTTAAGAAGGAAAGTGCGCACGATTTGAGGACTATTTATGCCTTCGATCATTTTTGCGCTCAGAGCCTCCCAAACTCCACTTGACTTCCCTGCCTTTGCTTTGCTTTACTGCGATGGAGTTGGGTCTCTCCAATGTTGACACTGATGCCTAGAGTGTAGTTCTGGTGCTGTCAAACGCCTTCAACCCTGCCTTGACCAGGATCCGCGAGTGCGTGGAAGGTGGAGTGACCCCTCACATGGTCTTCTACAACTTCCTGGTCAACAGGTGGGCTCCGCTGAAGAAGTGGGAGAAGCTCGCGTGGGCCCTCAACATCGTGATGGATGATGACCGGATTGAAACCGATCTGAAATCCAACTTCGATGATGAATCATTGGAGTTTCATTTCAAGAAATTCCAGCATGGGATTAACGTCAACGGCGACGACTTGGTTCCGCCAGCAGCTTTTCTCCCTCTAAACATGGAGGCGCAATTTAGTAGGGAGCTCCGAAGGAGTATGCTGGTGCTTGACAACCTTGGCGAGGTAGAGAGGCGTCCGAACACTAGATTGGTGATCCTCGGAGCTTCCGAGGGTGGTACTGCCTCCACCCCGAGCCGGAGGACTGAAGACATTGGCAAGGGCAAGGGCAAAAAGCCAGCTGAGCCCTCCAGCCGGAAGAGGAAGTTGAAGCACGCCGACGGGAGGTTCGTCAGACCTGCTCCTTCCACAATGGCTCCTCCCCGGCGGGAGAGGTCTTTTGCAACTACTCTTGCTCCGGTACAAGCGTCTTCAAGAGGCGTCAGCTCCGGGCAGTCGACCCCAGCCTCAGTGTCGGCTAAAAGCTCCAAGCCCGGGAGTTCTTCCCAGCATAGAGAAGCTCCGGCTGAGAAGACTCCGGCTGCTGCAAGCGGCCCTCCATTGAGGTCCGAAGCTGTAGGCTCACCAGACTTGGTGGGTTCTAGCTCCGGGCCTCAGAAGAAAAGGTTCCGAGGAGACTGGGGTGGCAGCATCCCTAGGTAAGCATCGATTGCTCGCCCTGAAATGCTAGTCTTGTTCTTGACATGTTTTTAATCTTCTCTTCTCTTTATTTCTAGGGTGTCAAAGAAGGGGTCGGGAGCTTCAGCGCCTGTTGCAGCGGCCACTGTTGCGCCTGCTGAAGCTCCGGCTTCAAGCGCTAAGCCTCCTCGTCAAGTGGAGGCGGAAGTCGCGATAGCTCCGGTGCCAGCTGTCGTGAGCTTGGACTCGGAGTCCTCACCAGAAGCTCATGTGGTAGCGCCGGACCACAGGAGATAAGTTGAAGATGTACCCTTGGCGATGGTGGCGGAGGCTGATGCTCCAGCACCGGCAATGCCAGAAGTTCCGGCTTTTGAGTCGAAAGTTGTCGAAGTCCTGGCTGCTGAGCCAGAAGTAGTTGAAGCCCTAGTTATTGAGCCAGAAATCACCCAAGCTCCGGCCCTTGTGCCAGAAGTGGTTGAAAGTCCAGCGGTTGAGCCGGAGGCGCCTGAAGCTCTGGACGTTGAACCGAAGGTAGCCGCTATGCCGGAGCCTGAGCCAGCGGCGATTGAGGCCCCAGTTGAAGCCCCGACTGCCACTCCGGAAGTAGAGGTCCTAGAGGTACCTGGCCAGAGCCGGAGCAACCTGAAGAAGTGGCGGCAGGTCCCTCATCCTGGGAGCCTGTGACTAAAGACCCTAAAGCGGCACCTTCAACTCCTCTGGAGGTGAGAGTTCCTCCAGTGGGTTCTTCTGCTACCGCTGAGGAGCTCCCGGAGAGCGGCTCCAGCGCTACAGGAGTCCAGGGGACCACTATTATAGATTGGGACCCAATTTTTGTGATGGAAAATCCTTTTGAGCCTACGGAAATGGTCCCAGTAGGCCCAAAAACTATCCCTCTGGCGTTGTCCATAGACAGCGCCTACTCAAGTCTCCGACAGGTCAAGCTGGCCTTCGATAATGAGAGCAAAGCCTTGGAGGAGGAGTGCAACACCTTGAGGCGTTGGCGCAACAGACTCCATTTTGAAACCAGGCTTGCCCAGACGAGGTTGGCTAACCAGAAGGAATGGATAAAGGGGGAGAAAGCCCGGTTAGAGTACTCGGATAAGCTGATGGAGGAGAAGGAAGCTGCCATCCGGGCGCTCAATGCCAACACCAGGGAAAACCTGGAGCAAGCCAAGGAGAGACGTGAAGTTGCTGACGAGCATCACAAAAAGCTCACTGAATTGAATGAAATTCTCCAGAAGCGTCGAGCAGAGCTGGAGGCGAGGGAGGAGAAACTCCTAGAGCGGCAGGAGGATGTGGTGATGAGAGAGGCGGAGGTCACCCAGAAATTGGCTCTAAGTGAGCAAAATTTGGCGGATTGCCGCAAAAATCTGGATCTATGGAAGGAGGAAGAAAGGAAGAAGAACTGGAAGGTGGGGCAAGAGCTCTCAAAAACAGAGTCTGACGTTGCCGCTAGGGAGGAGAGAGTCAAAGGCAGGGAAAAGGACCTAGCTGAAAGGCGGAACCGCATCCACCTTGGGGAGAAAAAGCTGACCGACCAGGAGAAGCAAGTTGCTGAGAACATGCAGCAGCATGTTAAGTTGGCTGAGCACCTTGCCCGTGAAGGTTTAGAGCTTGCAGTTGCCCGGAGGTCACCGGAAGAGTTGCGGAGCTCGAAGGCGACTGAGTCCTTGATGGTATGGGACTTCATGGGACGTGTGGACAGGGCCCTTGTGCCTCTTGGTTTCAGTCCAGTATGCCCAGAAGACCCAGCGCAAGAGGTGGACCAGACACTAGCGGCACTTGGCTCTGCTGGCAGCAAACTCGACGCGATGGATAACGTCATCGCCGATCAGCTGGAGACAGAGGGTAAATCCTTGGCAAAGAATGTCGCCGAGTATGTCTTGGCATGTTACAAAAGTCGATACCCCCTGTTCTCCCTTGATCCGGTCTTTGAAGGAATCATCGTGGAGGAAGAGGATGCCGCCAGGGCTAGTGTCCAAGAAGCTGCTGAGAAGGTTACTTCGTTTTTCCACAAGACTTAGATCCTCTAGTAGCTAGGACTTTTCTCCTTTTGCCCCTTGTAACCCCAATTTTGTAATCCAGTACTTTTGATTAATGAAATCCTCCTTTCTGCCTTCAATTTCACTTTGTCTTCAATATACTGCACCGTATCTTGTTGCCCCCCTGGTACATGTGTACAATTGAAGTGTGTACATGTACCAAAGATTGTGGCAGTATGTTAATGACTTGAATGCTTCACACTTGTAAATGTTAGGTCCGAAGTCTTTATCTTTGATACGTCGACTGTTGGCCCCCTAGGATAGTCGGAGGTTTGTAGCTCCGGTAGTGGCTGATGCCAACGCATGAGTCATCGATGATAGACCTCCAGAGTTTGCTGGAGCTTAGTAGCTGAATACCCACTGTCTATGATGTCAGAGATTAGTAGCTCCGGTGTTGTCTACCATTGCTATGAATTTTTGCTTTTCCTGCACATTAAAGGTAAAAGAAAAAGTAAAATTCGTCCTCTTGTCTATAAATTGGTTGCGACTTATTGTTCTTATTTGGACTTTAGGTCTAAAGAAACTCAACATGAAAACAAGCATTTTGATATAATCTTTCTAGATCTGCATGCTTTTTTTAGTACTCACCCTACTAAGGCCTGTCGGAGTGTAGGTAGAGTGGCGTACTTAGGGTGCAGGACCAGGCTAAGCCGATAGCACACTGCGGACCTATGTTGGCTTGGCGTTCAGGCTAGTAGACTATGTAGCAATGTTAAGATCCAAAAAGACTATCAATAAGTCTTGTAATGCATGTGAATTACTTGGAACAAATCTTAAAAAGATTTGCACAACTTTATTATAGACAAACGGAGTGAAAATAATTTGATACATTGAGCCTTGCACAAAAGGTAAATACACGTGGAGTCTGTTTTCACACAACAATGCCTTTTATTATAGGTATAGATTACAGGGGAGACAAGGACACACTTAGGATGCTGGACCATGCTAAATGTGCTATACATCTTGTACTAATCCCGAGCAAGTAGTTACACTTTTAGTGTTGTGACTGTCTCAAGTGTTACTTGAACTTCCTGTACCCTCCCGGAGGGGTCCGGATGTTCTCCCAGAGGACTTGCCCGTCTCTGTATAATGACTCTACAACATGCATTGTGTGTAATTACATACTCACCTCCGTGATTCTAAGCATAAAACTTACAGAGGTGCTCGATGTTCCAAGGATAGGGAAGCGGGGTCCCATCCTCTGTTGCCAAGCGAACGCATCCTGGTCGGGATACTTTAATTACTCGGAAGGGACCCTCCCAGCTGAGGGAAAGTTTGTTCATTCCTTCATGACTTAGTATCTTCCGAAGCACCAGGTCACCTTCTTCAAGTTGTCGGTCACGCACATGCCTTTCATGATAGCGCTGGAGCGCTTGGCGATAACGTGCATTCCGAACAGCTGCTTGGCACCTTCCCTCGTCGACGAGGTCAAGGTCTTCATGCCGGAGCTGGTCCTGCGTGGCTTCATCGAAGGTCCAGACCCGTAGGGACCCCAATGTGATCTCCGGAGGAAGGACTGCTTTAGCTCCGTACACCAGGAAGAATGGAGTTTCCCCGGTTGACCGGTTTGGTGTTGTCTTGTTCGCCCATAATGTGGATGGAAGCTCCTCAATCCAGTTAGCTCCGTGCTTTTTCAAGCGCTCATATGTGCGTGTCTTGAGTCCTTTTAAGATTTATGCATTTGCTCTCTCGGCATGGCCATTGCTTGCTGGATGAGCTACTTAGGCATAGCTAAGTTGAATGTCGAGGTCTTCGCAATATTCTTGGAATGCAGTACTTGTAAATTGAGTTCCGTTGTCAGTTATGACTTTGTTTGGAACTCCAAATCTGCATATAATGGACTTCAAGAACTTGATTGCTGATTATTCGTTGATTGTTACTACTGGAGTTGCTTCCAGCCACTTGGTGAACTTGTCGATGGCGACATACAGGAACTTGTAACCTATGACAGCTTTTGTGAAAGGTCCCAAAATGTCCATGCCCCACACTGTGAATGGCCATGTAGGAGGTATCATTTGTAGCGATTGAGCCGGTGTGTGAATCTGTTTGGCGTGGAACTGACACGCTTCGTATTTTTTCACTAGCTCAACCGCATCCCGAAGTGTTGTAGGCCAGTAAAAGTCGTGTCGGAAGGCTTTACCGACCAGCGTGCGAGAAGATGCGTGGTTCCCACACTCGCCTCCATGGATTTACGCGAGAAGGTCGCGGCCTTCTTCCCTTGTAATGCACCGCATTAGGACGCCATTGACACCACGTCGGTAGAGATCCCCTTCTACCAACGTGTATCTTTTAGCCAGTCTGACAATCTGGTCAGCAAATACACTGTCTTTAGGAAGGATGTTGTCTTTCAAGTAGCTCCGGATCTCCGAGATCCATGCATCGGAACTAACTTGAGCTTCTGAGTCTTGTGTGCTGGGTTGCTCGGAGCTTCCGACAACACCTACGACCCTTGGTGGACGCCATGGTAGCAGGGCCACCGGGACCGCCATCTTCGAGGTGCTGGTCTCGCCCCTTCACTCAGTTTGGCAGGCTGAGATGTTGGTTTTGACAACCTCTGGACGAAAATTCTGTCAGGAGCCGGAGCTCCAGTTGAGGCTTTCGTCGAGAGTTTGTCGGCTTCGAAGTTATGCAGATGCTGAACATGATGGAGATCCAGGACTTCAAAGTCCTTCTGAAGCCTATGGACTTCAAGGAGATAAGCATCTAATTGAGAATTGTTGCGGGAACATTCACCTTTCACTTGTTTGATGATGAGTTGTGAATTTCCCTTCACCAACAGCTGTTTGACACCATAAGATAGTGCCACCTTAAGTCCATAGATGAGGGCTTCATACTTCGCCATATTGTTGGTTGCCTTGAAATCAAGTTGTACTATGTACTTGACCTTCTCTCCAGTCAGAGCCAAGAGAAGGATTTCAGATCCAGCCCCTTGCTTCTGCATGGAGCCATCGAAGTAAAGGGTCCTGTGAGGCTCGGTGAATACTGGAACTTTGAGTTCTGGTTTCTGCACACTTTGGCCCCCAAGGTTTGATGGAGAGGGATTCCATTCTGCCACAAAGTCAGCCAAGGCTTGACTTTTAATTGCTTGTCTTGGCACGAATTTTAGATCGAATTCGGCCAATTCCGCTGCCCACTTTGCAATGTTCCCAGCAGAGTTAGGGTTATGCAAAATTGCACGTAGTGGAAAAGAAGTTACCACTGATATTTTGTGGGCTTGGAAGTAGTGACGAAGCTTCCTTGAGGCAATAAGAACTGCGTAAAGCAGTTTATGCACCTTAATGTATCTTGTCTTGTTGTTGTGAAGTACTTCACTAATGAAGTACACGGGGCGTTGGATGGTCTGGACCCTTTCAGAAGGACCCGGAGCTTCTTCTCCATCAACCCGGACCCTGCTGGAGGGTTCCGGACCATCAGGTTGTGCTTCTTGGACCCTCCCGGAGGGGTCCAAAACTCCTTTTTGTTCAACCCGGATCTCACTAGGAGGATCCAGATCATCTTGGTTAGCCAAGTGAACATCCTCAGACGAATGAGGTTGATCTCCTAGCACTTTGATTTGAGTTTTCGTGTCTGGAAGCTGAGACCCAGTCACGTCTTTAGGTGATTCCGGACCCTCCCGGAGGGGTCCAGACGTTTGAATCGGATGTGGCTCTGGTCTTTCTGCAACCAAAACCATACTGACAACTTCGGTGGTTGCCGAAATGTAAAGCAGTAAAGGCTCACCAGGATTCGGAGCTACCAAGATTGGTAGTGTGGTGAGGAGTTGTTTCAGCTCTTGAAACACCTTTTCTACTTCTTCAGACCAATGAAAAGGTCCAGACATCCTCAAGAGTTTGAAGAAGGGTATTGCATGTTCTGCCAGTCTTGATATAAACTGACTGAGCGTAGCTAGGCATCCAGTTAGCTTGTGGACATCTTTAATGCGGGCTGGTGGCCGCATTTCTTCTATAGCCTTGATCTTCGCCGGATTTGCTTCAATTCCTCGGTGAGTCACCAAGAACCCCAGAAGCTTTCCGGAGCTAACCCCGAAGACACACTTGTCCGGGTTCAGCTTGGTGCTTGTGGTGCGCAGCTTGTCGAAGACGGCTTGTAAGTTGTCAAGGAGTGACTCCTTGTTTTTTATCTTCACAACGATGTCATCGACATACACCTCCACCAAATCTCTAATTAGCTCTCCAAATGTATTGTACATAGCTCGCAGAAATGTTGAAGCAGCATTTTTAAGATTGAATGGCATGGCAGTATAACAATACAATCCATCTACTGTTATGAAGGCAGTATGCTCTTCATCTTCCTTAGACATTTGGATTTGATGATATCCAGAATATGCATCTAAGAAACACAGTAGCTCACACCCGGAGGTGGATTTCACTATCTGATCTATTCTAGGTAGTGGAAATGGATCCTTTGGACATGCCTTATTTAAGGTGGTGTAGTCAATACACATCCGAAGCTTCCCACCGGCCTTGGGTACAACAACTGGGTTTGCCAGCCATTTTGGATGGAAGACCTCCTGGATGAATCCAGCTTCAAGCAACTTCTTGATTTCCTGTCGGATGATGTTTTATCGCTCAAATGATTGCTTCTGGGGCTTCTGGTGTACAGGCCGAGCGTCTGGGTAAATCTTCATATTGTGCTCAATCACCCCCCTAGGGATCTCAGACATTTGTGACGGTTGCCAGGCAAACACGCTGATATTAGCCCGGAGGAAAGTGATGAGCGCGAGTTCCTATTTGTTGTTCAGACCCCCCCCCCTGATATACGGGTAGTCTGAGCAGCATCGGAACCAATTTGGACGACTTTGATGGGAATGTCAGCATCGCCGCTTAGTTGCACACGAGGTGCGAAGGTAGAGCCTTTGTGAAGAATGCTTGGAGGATTCAGAGCTGGCTCCTTACCAAATTCTTCCTCTTGCATTGTGGTAAGTGCATAGAGTTCTTCCAGTGCAGTAGCTCCTGCGATACGATCTCCACGGATCCGGAGAACGCCCGTGGGTGTTGGCATCTTCAACACCAAGTAACCATAATGGACAGCATCCATAAACTTGTATGAAGCTGGTCTACCCAAAATGGCATTGAAAGGCAGACTGATCTACGCGACGTCGAAAACTAGTTTCTCGGTTCTGTAGTTCTCCCGGGTCCTGAAGGTTACTGGGAGTGTGATGGAACCGAGAGGAGTAATGGTTCTCGGACCTACTCCGGAGAAAGGTCGGGATGGACGAAGGTCCGAAGGCCAGAGCTGAAGCTTAACGAAAGCTTTGAAGCTGATGAGGTCTAGCCCGGAACCTCTGTCCACCATTACATGGTGGATTTGGATATTGTTAATGGTGGGTGACACCATCAACGGGAGTTGGCCAGCCCCAATCATATTTCTAGGGCAGTTCGAAGCATCAAAATGATGGGTGTATCCATCCACTTCCGATGTGGTTCCGCCTTAGCAGCGAGAGCTGCCACAGCCATGTCCTGTCGCATTGTCTTGAGGATGCGGCGAGAGGTAATGTCCCAAGAACCACCATAGATGGTGTTCAAGGTCTTCCGACGTTCGTTGTCAGAGACATCGGAGTCGTCGTCGGCAGTGTTGTAAACGACTTTCAAGACCTTTTTGGGGTCCTGGAAACCTAGCTCCTCTTCGGCGGGAGCTTTGTTGACTTTTTGTTTTCCTTCCCTTTGATAGAAAGGAGCTTCTTCCTGACGCTTGTTATAGCGTTCGGCAAGGTTCTGGACCTCCTGGAACTATTCCAAGCTATGTTGGTTCGTCTTGTGAATCGGACACCATGCTTTAGAACTGTTGCCATCTTCTGATGAAGGTCGAGGTCGCTTCTCGGGGCGTGGCCCCCGGCTTCCAGGAGCTGCAGCAGCAACTGGAGCGCCGGCCGACGACTTCTTTTTGCCGTTGGGCTTCTTTTTCTTCTTGCCACTACTAGAGGTAGCGGCTTCAGTTTTGGAGGACTTCTGTTTGGCCTCCAGAGCTGGCTTGGAGTGCATTTCATGGCCCTCCGCAGCTCTAGCACATTTGTCGGCTAGGATGAAGAGTTCCGTGACGTTGGGAACTTCTTTAATGGCTAGCTTCTCTAGCATCTTCTTATCTCAAACACCCTGTCTGAATGCAACGATAACAGAGGAGCTCGAGATTGAAGGAATGGTATTTCGTACCTGAGAGAACCGCTAGATGAAGGATCGTAGCGATTCCCCAAATGTTTGCTTTACGGCAAACAGGTCCAATTCAGTGTCGGGCCGACTGTAGGAGCTCCCGAAGTTGGTAGTGAATTGTTGGCACAGCTCCTCCCAACTATTAATGGAGTCGGGTGGAAGACTCATGAACCAGGACCTTGCAGTCCCAGTTAAAGTCACTGGGAAGTAATTGGCCATTACAACCTCATCACCCCCTGCTGCCAATATGGCAGTAGAGTATATTTGAAGAAATTCAGCGGGGTTGACAGTCCCGTCGAATTTTTCCAGTAAGTGGGGCCAGAACTTCTATGGCCACCTGACCATACGTAAGTGCATGGCCAGGGCAGACAATCTCCTCCTACTCCCTAAGGAGCAGGGTTGTCCCGATCTTCTCGCCTCTCACGAGCGTGCTCAATGTGGACACGGTCGTCCTGTTGCCTGTAATGACGATCCAGTTCCGACCGCAGGTCATGAGTTGGAATCCTGGTAATTGTGTAGGTGTGTCATGCCCCGGGAGGCAACGAAGTCACCTACTAAGATGCATCACATCTCCTCTGTTGTGAGACTTGCGGAACAAGTCGGCCGGACAAGGTCCGTCGTTGTGAAGGTGCTCGCCCCAAAGGGGGGGGGGGACCTTGATTGCTGATGTCTGCAGTCGCAGCTGCGACCAGATGGTCAACATCAGCCCTCCACTGCTCCATAGCACTCTGGGGTGCACCTGGAGGCAGTGGGCATTGTAGAAGAGCTCGCACAGCAATGAGCGCGTGCTCAGGGTTATTGTTTGTCGATGCAGTGATCGACGCAGATGCCCCATCTTGTTGTCCAGCATTGTTTGCTGGAGCAGATGGCGGTTGTGGTGCCATAGCGCCTGCTGGAACAATGGCACCTGCTGGTTGTTGGACGTTGGAGGGATTGCCTCTAGTAGGTTGTCCAACATGGTTGCCATTGGAGGATCCAGCAGCTGAATTCACCATCTTGTGATCTCGGGATTGCCCTCCCCCTATCTAGCACGCCAAATGTTGAAGTGTTTGATACGACACTTCCCCCGGACTCGCTAAGAAGCAGCCCACGGAGGTTCTTTTGTGGTTGGGGCACACAGAGATTCATATCAAGATGATGACACTAGAGATTTACGTAGTTCGGGCCGCCTGAGCATAATACGCTACTCCATAGGATTTGTGCGAGTCTGTTCGCTAGTCAGTTGGGATCAGGTCCTCTTTTGATGTTTATGCGGTACAGGCCTTTTATAGTTCTAAGGACTGACCATTACAAAGCTTGCCTGACCCGACATGTGGCCCTGACGTATTTAATGGCCTAATACACTGTTGTAACACCCTAGATTTTTGCATCATGCATTGCATACATGTTCATGCATTAAATCTTAGTAGAATAAAAGAAAAATAATAAAACATAAAATATACATATACAAATATGAGTAGCAAAAGAAGAAAAGGAAAATAATGGCGTAAAACTAGTAGTAGAGAATAAGTATAAAAATAATAATAACATATAAAAATAAAATAAATAAAAATATATATAATAATATATATTTAATGATAATATTTATATATGTAAAGAAAAATAAAATATATATAAAAAATGAATATAAAGAATAAATAAATAATATATTTATAAAAAAAGAGAAAAAGAAAAAAAGAAAAAAAACCAACCGCCGGCCAAGCCAAACGGCCCAGCCAGCGCGCCTGCCCCGCACGCCGCCCGAACCCACACCAGCCCGCTCGCCCGCGCGCTGACCCGACCGCACAGCGCCCCGCGCCCCAATGCCACAGCGCCTCCCACGCGCTAGCCTGAGCTGCCCGCGCCTGGCCCCACCCTGCGCTCCCGCGCCCTGCCGCGCCTCGCACGCCAGCGCCCGCGCCCCAGCCTCCCGCCACTCCCGCGCGCTAGCCGGCCCTCGGGTTGCGCCGCGCGCCCGCCCGGCCCCACGCTGCAGCGTGCCCACGTGCCCCCGCTCGCTCCCTCGCGTCGCGCGCCGCCCAGGCCGAGTCGGCCACAGCGCCTTCCGCGCCGGCTATATAAAGCCCGAGGACTCCGTGGGTTTTTGCCAGAAATAACGCCGCCAGAGCCAGGAACCCTAGTCGTCGATAGGGAAAAAGGAGAGAACACCAGAGGTGCCGCCAGGAAGAAAAAAAAAAAGAGGAGGAAGAGGAAGAAAAAGAGGAGGGTGCCGCCGTCCGCCGGAGATCGTCGTCGTCGTGCCGCCGGAGGACCGTTGCGCCATCCACTTCGTCTACGCTTCGTATTCATCCCGCGATCTTCGAAGCCATCACATCTACGGTAGGATTCATTTTTCCTGATGCGAATTTTAGTGACGTATTTGATCTAATAGACTTAAATTGATTTTAGTCGCATCGTCTTTTTATTTTCAGCAACACTAATTCTCGCTAAAACCCCCGTAAACTTATATGAACACGTATGAACTAGTTGCATCTAATTAATAAACAACCATAGTTAATTAATAATTGATCTTTGCATGCATGCATATCATTGCATGTTGATTAATTTGTGTGCATCATATTGAATTGTATGTATTTTCTTGTATGTGTGATCACGAGTAGAGGGAAGTGCTCAAAAAGTCGTGTACGAGGATTTCGAGAACCAAGACTCTGAAGCGCTTGAGCAACCCTATCCTTCGGAACAAGGCAAGTGTCCTTGAAGCATTTTGATCCTGTTTTTAAAATAAATGTTTTGTTTGCAAACTGCATGCTTGTGTCAATTTGATGGGAATCCTATGGTAGGAAGTTTACTAGATTTGTTTAACCACCCTTGTCACCTGGAATATATGGTAGAGAGTCGGGAAGGGCTTTTACCTTTTTGCTTCGCTTAATTAATTGAGATGGCAAACAACACTACATATTTAATTATGCATCAATGATATTCTATTTAATGTGAACTGGTCAATACGATGAGTGATCTAAGCAAGCCTGGTATGTGGATGGGTTGGATGTTATGGTGGTTTGCTTGCTTTAGATCTAAGGATCGGTTCATGCGAGAATAGGCCAGGACTACAGTGCCACCACGAGGCCAAGTATGGGCGCAGCGTAGCTGATTAATTAGGGCTTTGCCAGTGCTATTTGGACCATCAAGGATGCTCGGGGAAGGGGTAGTCGGATTGGGTTTGTTGATGATTGGCGGGATTACCCTGGGATCCGAATGGCTCAAGAGGGGGCCTTTGGTTGAAGATGTGCTCAGTTGGAGACATCGCCACCGGTGAAACCTCAGTGGGGTCTGAATAGACTAGTAATCCCTTTGTAAAGGCTATTTTGTGATCTCTTGGCCATACACCAAAGGAAGTGTAATTGGCATAAGGGAGGTTCTTTAGTCGCCGACGAGTGATGGAATCACAAACATGTGGGTAAAGTGCTACAACCTCTGCAGAGTGTTAAAAACTATCATGATAGCCGTGCTCCCGGTTATGAGCGCCTGGATGACCTACATGATTAGAGGGAAATTGGGATTTGGGATGGTTATGGTTTGGTAATGGTTATGGTTGATATTATGGTTATGGTTATGGGATGGAATCATGGTTTATGACATTGATTATGGTTATTGGCAATGGTAAATTATGGACTGGTATTATGATGGTTACATGGTTTATGATGGATTTACTTCACATAAATATGATACATTGCTTTTCCAAATGATTTTACTGTACTTTTCAGCACTTAGCCATTATTATTGTCGTCATTTGAATCAACCACATGTCATACTTTCCACACTTGTTGAGTACGACACGTACTCACTCTTGCAATCCCCACCAACAGTTGCAGGCCAGAATTGTGAGTTTAATGGCAATAATGTGGAGATCTAGGCCGTGTCTACCGTCAGCTTTGCCTGTGGTGTTGCATGGAGCTGCGCTATCCCTTATGCTTAGTTTGCTTAGTTGCTTATTAGTTTATTTCTGCTGCATTAGTTGAACTTGTTATTAATATTCATTAGAGCTTGTATTCAAGGCTAATATGGGTTGTGTAATAAAATTTGATATTTAATCTTGTTCTGTGGTAATTTTCTGTATACTCTTTTGTGATTGCACTCGTGTATGTGTGTTGAACATCCTGGGCACACATATGCGTTAGCTTGGTTCAGTTTTCGGAACCGGGCATCACAGATTGGTATCAGAGCCACAGGTTTGACCGTAGGATGCAGCCTAGATAGAATGGACACTTTAGAGCACATAGGAGCACTCAGGAATCGATGTGTTTTTGCTTGGAGTGCTGTTTGCTATATATATTGCTTGCTTGTGTGCTTAATAGAGGATTTTGGGATGCCTTAGCATTGCCATGTCCACCTAGGCTAGTGTTGCTAGCTGTTTAGTTTATATCCCTTGATGCATATAGTTGGGGACGTTTTCTAATTCTTACCTATTGCTTTTCTTCAGATGGTGAGGACTCGCAACCAGAGGGATGGCAATGATGAGGAGGAGAACAATGCAGTGCCTCAGAACAACATCGAACAAGGATCTACTAAGGGAGCTATCAACATTGAGCAGATATTGGCTATGCAAAACCAGCTCATGCAGACCATGATACAAACAATGGGACAGCTGCAGGCTGGTAACATCAACAATCAGCCCCACATGCCTCCACCGCCACCCCCGCCTCCTCATAACCGATTGGGAGAGTTTATGAGGACTAGGCCGCCAACCTTTGCTCAAGCTGCCGACCCTATGGATGCGGATGATTGGCTCAAGTTCGTGGAGAAGAAGCTAGCTATTGTCCAATGCAGTGACCGGGAGAAGGTCTTGTTTGCTTCTCATCAACTAGTTGGAGCAGCTGCGGATTGGTGGGATGCTTATTGCAATGCTCATGAGAACCAAGAGAGAATTACTTGGGCCAAATTCCAGGAGAATTTTCGTTCTCATTATGTGTTGTAGGGTGTTATGATCTTGAAGAGGCAAGAATTTGAGAATTTAAGGCAAGGAAGATTGAGCGTGAGTGAATATCTCAATAAGTTCACTCAACTCTCACGGTATGCGCCTGAGGATGTTAGTCGGGACAGCCGGAAGCAATATTTGTTCATGAGGGATTTGAGCAATGAAATCCAAGTGCAACTACTCAATTGTGACTACGCAAATTTTCAGAAGCTCGTGGACAAAGCAATTGTGGTTGAGAACAAGATCCGTGAGACGGAGCAAGAAAACAAGAGGAAGGTGCCATATGAAGGACATCAACAAGGAAGTAATGTGCGCCCTTGCCTTGCGCCTCCTAATGCGCTATACTACAGCTCCTCTGCTCCTATACAGCGCCCTGATTATGCACCGCGCCCAGCTCAGTTTGTGCAGCAACGCCCTGTCATGCAAGCACCTAGGCCTCCAATGCCTTATGCACCTCGTGCTAATTTCCCAAATGCAAATGTTCAAAACCAAGCTCGTCCCAACAATTCTAGTGGAGTTAAGAAGTGCTATACTTGTGGAGAAGCTGGACACTTTGTGCATCAATGTCCTAAGTCAGGCCTTGGTCAAGAAAGCAATGCGTCGAGGCAAAACCCAAGACCCAATGGAGGACAGCCACAAGGGAACCATGGACAGCGGAATTTTGCTCGGGGCAACATGAACCATATCTCTACGGAGGATGCTCAACAAGCGAATGACGTGGTCATTGGTATGTTTCTCGCCAACTCCAACCCCGCGACTATGTTATTTGATTCTGGAGCATCACATTCATTCATTGCATCGAAGTATGTTGCCAAGTATAGTTTGCCTATCTCTCATATGAAGTTTACCCTATTGGTTAAGTCTCCTCGAGGAGAGATGAGGACAAACATAGTATGTCCAAAAGTAAGCCTTAGAATAAGGGGGGTAGACTTCTCCGCCAATCTTATTGTTTTGGATTCTCAAGGATTGGACATTATACTTGGTATGGACTGGTTGAGGAAGCACAATGGAGTCATTGAGTGTGCCACGAAGACGGTGAAGTTGACCAATGAAGAAGGGATCACCGTAGAATTTGAAGCATCTCAAACCGCACCAAAGCAATTGGAGCTGAGTCATATGGACGGTGCCGCAATTGAGGAGATTTCGATGGTGTGTGAATTTTCGGATGTTTTTCCGGACAAGTTGCCAGGTATGCCACCTGATCGAGACATTGAGTTTGTTATTGATTTAATACCTGGAACTGCACCTATAGCTAAGAGATCGTATAGGATGCCTCCTATGGTATTAGCGGAGCTCAAGAAACAAATTCAAGAGCAACTAGAGAAAGGTTTTATTCGCCCTAGTTCTTCACCTTGGGGAGTGCCCGTTCTATTTGTGGACAAGAAGGATGGGACCCAAAGGATGTGTGTGGATTACCGGGCTCTCAACGAGGTAACAATCAAGAACAAGTACACCTTGCCACGCATAGAAGACTTGTTTGATCAGATGAAGGGTGCTTGTGTCTTCTCTAAGATTGATTTGAGGTCCAGATATTTTCAAATGAAGATTATACCATCGGACATACCCAAGACAGCTTTTAGAACACGGTATGGATCTTATGAGTACACCGTGATGTCTTTTGGATTGACAAATGCACCTGCCTACTTTATGTACCTCATGAATAAAGTCTTCATGGAGTACTTGGACAAGTTCGTCGTGGTGTTCATTGATGATATTATGATCTACTCAAAGGATGAGAAGGAACATGAGGAACACTTGAGGCTCACATTGCAGAAATTGAGGGAGCATCAATTGTATGCCAAGTTTAGCAAGTGTCAGATTTGGATGAGAGAGGTGTCATTTTTGGGCCATATCATCTCAAGAGGAGGAGTATCGGTTGACCCCGGTAAAGTGAGGGACGTGTTGAAGTGGGAACCACCACAAAACGTAAAAGAAATAAGGAGTTTTCTTGGAATGGCTGGATATTACCGTCGATTCATCAGGGACTTCTCCAAGATAGCTAAGCCAATGACAGAATTGCTAATGAAGAGAAAGGCTTTCCGATGGACTCAAGCTTGTCAAAACAGTTTTGAGGAGTTGAAGAAAAGGTTAACAACAGCCCCTGTTTTGGTACTGCCAGATGTGAGCAAGAGTTTTGATATTTATTGCGACGCATCAAGGCAAGGACTTGGATGTGTGCTCATGCAAGAAGGACAAGTGGTTGCATATGCATCGAGACAATTGAAGAAACATGAGCAGAATTACCCAACACATGATTTAGAACTTGCAGCTGTGGTACATGCATTGAAGATTTGGAGACACTATATTCTTGTACATAGGTGTGAAATTCATACGGATCACAAGAGTCTTAGGTATATTTTCACACAAACAGATATGTATTTGAGGCAATGAAGATGGTTGGAGCTCATCAAGGACTATGATGTGGGGATAAACTATCATCCAGGAAAGGCCAATGTAGTGGCCGATGCCTTGAGCCGGAAAGGAGTAAGTAATCAACTCACAGTTCGAGAATTACCATCCGAGTTATGTAAGGAGTTCGAACGGTTGAACCTTGAGTTTGTAAATGAGATGGAAATGATGGAGTTAAATCCGACCTTGGAGCAAGAAATTCGAGAAGCACAGACCACAGATGAGGAGATCAAGGAAATCAAGGAAAGGACCGAAGGAGGGAGAGAATTTAGATTTGATGAAGACGAATATGGTACCTTATGGCTCGGAAAGAGAATCGTTGTGCCTAATGTAAAGCATATTCGGGAGACAATATTAAAGGAGGCACATGACTCGCCGTACTCAATTCATCCTGGTTGTACCAAGATGTACAAAGACTTGAAGACATGCTATTGGTGGGCCAGTATGAAAAAGGACATAGCCAAATATGTTGCATTGTGTGACGTGTGCCAACGAGTTAAAGCTGAACATCAAAGGCCAGCAGGATTATTGCACCCATTAAAGATTCTAGAGTGGAAGTGGGAAGAGATTGGTATGGACTTTATAGTTGGATTACCACGAACTCAGTCTGGCTATGATTCAATATGGGTCATTGTAGATCGGTTGACAAAATCAGCTCACTTCATTCTTGTCAAGACCACATATACCACCGCGAAGCTAGCAGAATTGTATATGGAGCATATTGTGTGCCGACATGGAGTACCGAAGAAGATAGTCTCGGATAGAGGTTCTTAGTTTACCTCCAGATTTTGGCAGAAATTGCATGAAGCAATGGGAACAAGGTTGAATTTCAGTTCGGCGTATCACCCTCAAACAGATGGACAAACCGAGAGGACCAACCAAATTTTGGAAGACATGTTAAGAGCTTGTGCTTTAAAGCATGGGAAAAGTTGGGATAAAAGTTTGCTGTATGCTGAATTCTCATACAACAATAGCTACCAAGCAAGTCTGAAAATGTCACCCTACGAAGCATTGTACGGAAGGAGGTGTAGGACTCCCTTGTTTTGGAATGAAACCGGAGAGAATCAAGTATTTGGTCCTGATGTGTTACAGGATGCTGAAAGACAAGTCCAAATAATATGGGAAAACTTAAAGGTTGCCCAGTCCCGACAGAAGGGTTATGCGGATAATAGGCGAAGGAGTCTGACTTTCGAAGTTGGAGATTTTGTATACCTCAAGGTGTCACCTATCTGAGGTCAGCGACGGTTTAACGTCAAAGGAAAACTGGCACCTCGCTATATTGGGCCATTTAAGATTCTGGACAAGCGAGGAGAGGTAGCTTATCGACTTGAGCTGCCGGCGTATCTCTCCGATGTACACGACGTGTTTCACGTGTCTCAACACAAGAAGTGTCTCAGGGTGCCGGAAGAACAAGTGTTGATGGACGAGTTAGAACTTCAGGAGGATTTGTCTTATGTCAAGCAACCTATCAAGATCCTGGACGTGAAGGAAAGGGTCACGAGAAATAAGAGGATCCGTTGGTGCAAAGTGCAATGGAAACACCATACAGAAGCCGAAGCTACGTGGGAACGTGAAGAAGACCTGAAGGCAGAATTCCCTCATCTTTTCTCCACGCTATCGAATCTCGAGGGCGAGATTCACTTTAAGGGGGGTAGGTTTGTAACACCCTAGATTTTTGCATCATGCATTGCATACATGTTCATGCATTAAACCTTAGTAGAATAAAAGAAAAATAATAAAACATAAAATATACATATACAAATATGAGTATCAAAAGAAGAAAAGAAAAATAATAGCATAAAACTTGTAATAGGGAATAAGTATAAAAATAATAATAACATATAAAAATAAAATAAATAAAAATATATAAAATAATATATATTTAATGATAATATTTATATATGTAAAGAAAAAGAAAATATATATAAAAATGAATATAAAGAATAAATAAATAATAATATATTTATAAAAAAAGAGAAAAAGAAAAAAAGAAAAAAAAACCAACCGCCGGCCAGGCCAAACGGCCCAGCCAGTGCGCCTGCCCCGAACGCCCCCCGGTCCCACGCCAGCCCGCTCGCCCGCGCGCTGACCCGACCGCACAGCGCCCCGCGCCCCAATGCCCCAGCGCCTCCCGCGCGCTAGCCCGTGCCGCCCGCACCTGGCCCCACCCCGCGCTCCCGCGCCCTGCCGCGCCTCGCACGCCAGTGCCCGCGCCTCGGCCTCCCACCACTCCCGCGCGCTAGTCGGCCCCCGCGTTGCGCCGCGCGCCCGCCCGGCCCCACGCTGCAGCGCGCCCACGCGCCCCCGCCCGATCCCGCGCGCCGCGCGCCGCCCAGGCCGAGTCGGCCACGGTGCCTTCCGCGCCGGCTATATAAAGCCCGAGGACTCTGTGGGTTTTTGCCAGAAACAACGCCGCCAGAGTCAGGAACCCTAGCCGCCGATAGGGAAAAAGGAGAGAACACCAGAGGTGCCGCCAGGAAGAAAAAAAAAGAGGAGGAAGAGGAAGAAAAAGAGGAGGGTGCCGCCGTCCGCCGGAGATCGTCGTCGTCGTGCCGCCGGAGGACCGTTGCGCCATCCACTTCGTCTGCGCGTCGCATTCATCCCGCGATCTTCGAAGCCGTCACATCTACGGTAGGATTCGTTTTTCCCGATGGAATTTTTGCGACGTATTAGATCTAATAGACGTAAATTGATTTTAGTCGCATCGTCTTTTTATTTTCAGCAAAACTAATTCTCGCTAAAACCCCCGTAAACTCATATGAACACGTATGAACTAGTTGCATCTAATTAATAAACAACCATAGTTAATTAATAATTGATATTTGCATGCATATCATTGCATGTTGATTAATTTGTGTGCATCATATTGAATTGTATGTATTTTCTTGTATGTGTGATCGCGAGTAGAGGAAAGTGCTCAAGAAGTCGTGTACGAGGATTTCGAGAACCAAGACTTCGAAGCGCTTGAGCAACCCTATCCTTCGGAACAAGGCAAGTGTCCTTGAAGCATTTTGATCCTGTTTTTAAAATAAATGTTTTGTTTGCAAACTGCATGCTTGTGTCAATTTGATGGGAATCCTATGGTATGAAGTTTACTAGATTTGTTTAACCACCCTTGTCACCTGGAATATATGGTAGAGAGTCAGGAAGGGCTTTTACCTTTTTGCTTCACTTAATTAATTGGGATGGCAAACAACACTACACATTTAATTATGCATCAATGATATACTGGTTAATGTGAACTGGTCAATACGATGGGTGATCTAAGCAAGCCTGGTATGTGGATGGGTTGGATGTTATGGTGGTTTGCTTGCTTTAGATCTAAGGACCGGTTCATGCGAGAATAGGCCAGGACTACAGTGCCACAACAAGGCCAAGTATGGGTGCGGCGTAGCTGATTAATTAGGGCTTTGCCAGTGCTATTTGGACCATCAAGGATGCTCGGGGAAGGGGTAGTCGGATTGGGTTTGTTGATAATTGGCGGGATTACCCTGGGATCCGAATGGCTCAAGAGGGGGCCCTTGGTTGAAGACGTGCTCAGTTGGAGACATCGCCACCGGTGAAACCTCAGTGGGGTCTGTATAGACTAGTAATCCCTTTGTAAAGGCTATTTTGTGATCTCTTGGCCATACACCAAAGGAAGTGCAATTGGCATAAGGGAGGTTCTTTAGTCGCCGACGGGTGATGGAATCACAAACATGTGGATAAAGTGGTACAACCTCTGCAGAGTGTTAAAAACTATCATGATAGCTGTGCTCTCGATTATGAGCGCCTGGATGACCTACATGATTAGAGGGAAATTGGGATTTGGGATGGTTATGGTTTGGTAATGGTTATGGTTGATATTATGGTTATGGTTATGGTTATGGTTATGTTTGTGGGATGGAATCATGGTTTATGACATTGATTATGGTTATTGGCAATGGTAAATTATGGATTGGTATTATGATGGTTACATGGTTTATGATGGATTTACTTCACATAAATATGATACATTGCTTTTCCAAATGGTTTTACTGTACTTTTCAGCACTTAGCTATTATTATTGTCCTCATTTGAATCAACCACATGTCATACTTTCCACACTTGCTGAGTACAACACGTACTCACTCTTGCAATCCCCCCCCCCAACAGTTGCAGGTCAGAATTGTGAGTTTAATGGCGATAATGTGGAGATCTAGGTCGTGTCTACCGTCAGCTTTGCTTGTGGTGTTGCATGGAGTTGCGCTATCCCTTATGCTTAGTTTTCTTAGTTGCTTATTAGTTTATTTCCGCTGCATTAGTTGAACTTGTCATTAATATTCATTAGAGCTTGTATTCGAGGCTAATATGGGTTGTGTAATAAAATTTGATATTTAATCTTGTTCTATGGTAATTTTCTGTATACTCTTTTGTGATTGCACTCGTGTATGTGTGTTGAACATCCTGACCACACATATGCGTTAGCTTGGTTTAGTTTTCGGAACCGGGCGTCACAACTGTCTAAAGAGTATTAAGCATGGTTGATAGTGTGATAACGTGCCTTAATGGTTGTGTTACTCCTATTAACAACACTCTTGATCGTGTGTCGTTAATACAGCATTAATGACACGTAATTACATCTTGTAACCGTCGCTTTAATTACTCTTGATGACTCACGTTGAAGGAGATTTGCCAGTATACGTGTCGATGAAGGTCCGGAGGCTCTACGCTGTGACACCCGGTTCCGAATATGAACCAAGCGTAACGCATATGTGTGCCCAGGAAGTTCATCACACATATACGGTTGCATCACAAACGATATACAGAATTTAACCACGTCTTAACTATTAAATAAGTACTTTATTACAATAATCCAATAGTTCACGAATGATAAAACTCTAAATAATTGCAGCGGAAAATAAACTAAGCAGTACGACTCCAATCCACAGGCAATTGACGGCGGTACGCAACCTAATACTCCACGTGATCCTCAGGGTACTCCCAATTGTCTCCAGTAGCTGTTGGGGGGGGGATTGCAAGGGTGAGTACATGTCGTACTCAGCAAGTGTGGAATGTATGACATGTGGCTTATTCAAATGATGAATGTAATAATAGCTAAGTGCTGAAAAGTACAGTAAAACATTTGAAAAGCATTATACTATGTCTATGTGAAACGATCCCATCATAACCAGCATATTAACAAAATATAAACCATATCCAATTATTGCCAACATCACCATTATCCATGTCCAATTACCATAACTCAAATTCATATCCGTAACCATAATCCATAAACCATAACCATTACCAACCCATAACCATAAACCAACCATAACCATAACCAGACCATAACCATCCCAAATCCCAATTCCAACTCTAATCATGTAGGTCATCCAGGCGCTCATAACCGGGAGCACGGCTATCATGATAGTTTTAAACACTCTGCAGAGGTTGTACCACTTTACCCACATGTTTGTGATTTTATCACCTTTCGATGACTAAGAAACCTCCATTATGCCATCTCACACTTCCGTAGGTGTGTGGCCAAGAGATCACAAAATAGCCTTTCAAAAGGGACTACTAGTATGTACGGGCCCACTAAGGTTTCACCGGCAGGCTTGAATCTCTATTCTCCCACCCACGGGCCCCCTCATGTGCCGTGCGGATCCCAGGGCAGTCCTCCTCGACTCACATTCCCCGCGCCATCCAATGGTCCATACCATACTAGCAGCGCTCCTAATTATTCAGCTACGCCGCACCCATACTTGGCCTTGTGGTGGCACTGTTAACCTGGCATATTCTCGCATGAACCGGTCCTTAGATCTAAGGCAAGCAAACCACCATAACATCCAACCCATCCACATAACCATGCTTGCTTAGATCACCCATCATATTGACCAGTTCACATTAACCAGAATATCATTGATGCATAATTAAATGTTTAGTGTTGTTTGCCATCCCAATTAATTAAGCGAAGCAAAAAGGTAAAAACCCTTCCCGACTCTCTACCATAATTTCCAGGTGACAAGGGTGGTCAAACAAAACTAGTAAACTTCCTACCATAGGATTCCCATCAATTTGACACAAGCATGCAAGTTCGCAAAAAAAAACATTTAATTTAAAATAGGATCAATATGCTTCAAGGACACTTGCCTTGTTCCGGCGGATGGGGTTGCTCAAGCGCTTCAAAGTCTTGATTTTGGAAATCCTCGTATGCGGCCCCTTGAGCACGTTCCTCTACGCGTGATCATACATACAAGAAAACATATACAATCAACATAATGCACACAAAATAATCAACATGCAATGACATGTATGCATGCACAATTCAATAATTAATTTACTACGGTCGTTTATTAATTAGATGCGACTAGTTCATACATGTTCATATGAGTTTACGGGGGTTTTAGGGTGGATTAATGCTGCTGAAAATAAAATGACGACGCAACTATGATCGAACTACGCCTATTAGGTTCAATATGATCGCTAAAATTCGCATCGGGAACATGGCCTACCGTAGATGCAATGGCTTCGATGATCGCGGGATGAGGACAATGCGTAGACGAAGTAGATGCGTTCTCCGGCGGCACGACGACGGCGGCGCGATGTCGACGACGATCTCCGGCGGACGGTGGGGCCCCCCTCTTTTTCTTCCTCTTCTTCCCCTTCTTTTTCTCCTTTTTCTTCCCTGGTCGCAGCCCTCTGGTGCCTCCTTTTTTTCTCTGTTCCGGCGGTTTCTATCGTAGGCGGCGAAGTCTGGAACGTGAGGCCTACGGGCCTTTTTATAGGCGCGTGGGGGGCTGGATTCGCGGAGTTCGGCGCGTGGTGGGAGCGGGCGGGACTCGGGGCTGGAGCGCGTGCGAGATTCGGTCGTGGGGCCAGGGGAGTCGGGGGAGGCGGCGAAATCCGCGCGGGAAGGCCGAGCGCGCGGGATCGGGGCGCTGCGCGGGAACGGGGATCGGGGGCGGGAGCCGAGGCGCGGGACCGGGCCTCGGGGGCGGGCGAGCGCGCCGGGGCGGGGTCGCGGCCTTGGCGCGGGGCCCAGGCGGGAGCTGCGCGCTGCGGCGTCAGCTGGCTGGGCCGGCTTCGGCCGCCTGGCCAGCGGATCCCCTTTTTTTTTGTTTTGTTTTTTTCTTTTTTTTAATTTCTTTTATTATATAATTTATTATATATATATAAATATATTTATATATATTATTATTTATATTATGTATATGTTATCTATTATTAATTATTTTTATAACATATATTATTAATATTAATATTTTATCTATTTTTATATATTGTTATATATATTATTTATATTTATATTTATATATATTATTATTATTATTTTTATACTTATTCCTTATTACAAGTTTTAGGTTATTTTTATTTCTTTTCCTCTATTAATGTTTAATGAAAGAATATATATGCAATGCGATGCATGATGCAAAAATTTAGGATGTTACAAACCTACCCCCCTTAAAGTGAATCTCGCCCTCGAGATTCGATAGCGTGGGAAAAAGATGAGGGAATTCTGCCTTCAAGTCTTCTTCACGTTCCCACGTAGCTTCGGCTTCCGTATGGTGTTTCCATTGCACTTTGCACCAACAGATCCTCTTATTTCTCGTGACTCTTTCCTTCATGTCCAAAATTTTGATAGGTTGCTCGACATAGGACAAATCCTCCTGAAGTTCTAACTCCTCCATCGGCACTTGTTCTTCCGGTACCCTGAGACACTTCTTGAGTTGAGAGACATGAAATACGTCATGTACATCGGAGAGATACGTCGGCAGCTCAAGTCGATATGCCACTTCTCCTCGTTTGTCCAAAATCTTGAACGGTCCGATGTAACGTGGTGCCAGTTTTCCTTTAACGTTAAACCGTCGCTGACCTCTGATAGGTGACACTTTGAGGTATACAAAATCTCCAACTTCAAAAGTCAAACTCCTTCGCCTATTATCAGCATAACCTTTCTGTCGAGACTGGGCAGCCTTTAAGTTTGCTCGTATTATTTGGACTTGCCTCTCAGCGTCTTGTAACACGTCGGGACCAAACACTTGATTCTCTCCGGTTTCATTCCAAAACAAGGGAGTCCTACACTTCCTTCCGTACAATGCTTCGTAGGGTGACATTTTTAGACTTGCTTGGTAGCTATTGTTGTACGAGAATTCAGCATACGGCAAACTTTTATCCCAACTTTTCCCATGCTTTAAAGCACAAGCTCTTAACATGTCTTCCAAAATTTGGTTGGTCCTCTCAGTTTGTCCATCTGTTTGAGGGTGATACGCCGAACTGAAGTTCAACCTTGTTCCTATTGCTCCATGCAATTTCTGCCAAAATCTGGAGGTAAATTGAGAACCTCTATCCGAGACTATCTTCTTCGGTACTCCGTGTCGACACACAATATGTTCCATATACAATTCTGCTAGCTTCGCGGTGGTATATGTGGTCTTGACAGGGATGAAGTGAGCTGATTTTGTCAATCGATCCACAATAACCCATATTGAATCATAGCCAGACTGAGTTCGCGGTAATCCAACTATAAAGTCCATACCAATCTCTTCCCACTTCCACTCCGGGATTTTCAATGGTTGTAGCAATCCGGCTGGCTTTTGATGTTCAGCTTTAACTCGTTGGCACACATCACAAAGTGCAACATATTCAGCTATGTCCTTTTTCATGCTGGCCCACCAATAACATGTCTTTAAGTCCTTGTACATTTTCGTACAGCCAGGATGAATTGAGCAAGGCGAGTCATGTGCCTCCTTCAATATTGTCTCCCGAATATGCCTGACATTAGGTACCACAATCCTCTTTCCAAGCCATAAGGTACCCTGTTCGTCCTCATCAAATCTGAATTCTTTCCCTTCTTGGGTCCTTTCCTTGATTTCCTGTATTTCCTTGTCCTTTGTCTGTCCTTCCCATATTTCCTGCTCTAATGTTGGGTTGACTTCCATCGTTCCCATCTCATTTATGAATCCAAGGTTCAACCGTTCAAACTCCTTGTATAACTCGGATGGCAGCTCTCGTACTGTGAGTTGATGACTTACTCCTTTTCGGCTCAAAGCATCGGCCACTACATTGGCCTTCCCTGGGTGATAGTTGATTCCCACGTCATAATCCTTGATGAGCTCCAACCATCGGCGTTGCCTCAGATTCAGATCCGTTTGCGTAAATATGTACTTGAGACTCTTGTGATCCGTATAAATCTCACATCGGTGACCAAAAACATAGTGTCTCCATATCTTCAAGGCGTGTACCATGGCTGCGAGTTCAAGGTCATGTGTAGGATAATTCAACTCATGTTTCTTTAGTTGCCTCGATGCATAAGCTACCACTTGGCCTTCTTGCATGAGCACACATCCTAGTCCTTGTCTTGATGCGTCACAATATATATCAAAACTCTTGCTCACGTCCGGTAATACTAACACCGGGGCGGTTGTCAACCTTTTCTTTAACTCCTCAAAGCTATCCTGACAAGCTTGAGTCCATCGGAATGCCTTTCCCTTCATGAGTAATTCGGTCATAGGCTTGGCTATTTTGGAGAAATCCTTAATGAATCGGCGGTAATATCCAGCCATTCCAAGGAAACTCCGAATTTCCTTGACATTCTGTGGCGGTTCCCACTTAAGCACATCTCTCACCTTCCCTGGGTCAACTGATACTCCTCTGGAAATAATATGGCCTAAGAAAGAAACTTCCCGTAACCAAAATTGACATTTACTGAACTTGGCATACAATTGATGCTCCCTCAATTTCTGCAGCGTAAGCCTCAAGTGTTCCTCATGTTCCTTCTCATCCTTCGAGTAGATCATAATGTCATCGATGAACACTACAACGAACTTATCCAGATATTCCATGAAGACCTTATTCATGAGATACATAAAGTACGCATGCGCGTTCGTCAATCCAAATGACATGACGGTGTACTCATAAGATCCATATCGTGTCCGAAATGTTGTCTTGGGTATATCTGATGGTCTAATCTTCATTTGGAAGTATCCTGACTGCAAGTCGATCTTGGAGAAGATACAGGCACCCTTCATTTGGTCGAACAAATCCTCTATACGGGGCAGTGAGTACTTGTTCTTAATTGTCACTTCGTTGAGAGACCTATAGTCTACACACATCCTCTGGGTTCCATCCTTCTTATCTACGAAGAGCACTGGGGCTCCCCACGGGGATGAGCTGGAGCGTATAAAACCCTTCTCTAGCTGCTCTTGAATTTGCTTCTTGAGCTCTGCTAATTCCTTAGGAGGCATCCTATACGGCCTCTTAGCTATAGGTGCAGTTCCGGGTATCAACTCAATGGCGAATTCTATGTCACGATCAGGTGGCATACCTGGCAACTCATCTGGAAACACATCCGGGTACTCGCGAACGATCAGGATGCTTTCCAATGTCACTTCTTCCATGTGATTCAGCATCGCTTTCTCTCTTGCAGGTTGGGCTGCCTCAACTTCGATGCGTGTACCATGTTCACTTGTCAACTGCACAATCCTCTCGGCACATTGAATGACTCCATTATACTTGCTCAACCAGTCCATTCCAAGTATTATGTCTATTCCTTGGGAGTCCAATACTATGAGGTTTGCGAGGAAATCTACCCCCCTTATTTTAATGCTTACTTTCGGACATACTATATTTGTCCTCATCTCTCCGCCAGGAGAACTTACTAGCATAGTTTGCTTCATATGAGATATAGGAAAATTGTACTTGGCAACATACTTTGACGAGATGAATGAATGAGATGCTCCCGAATCAAATAAAACAGTCGCGGGATTGGAGTTGGCGAGAAACATACCAATCACGACGTCATCAGCTTGCTGGGCTTCCTCAGTAGAGACATGATTCACATTGCCACGAGCAAAATTCTGCTGTCCATGATTGCCTTGCGGTGCTCCTCCACTTGGTCGCGGGTGATTTGGCCTTGGTGCATTGTTCATAGGCCCATAGTTTCTTCTGGGGCATTGACTTGCAAAGTGTCCGGGTTCTCCACACGCATAGCATGTCTTACCACCCGTAGCATTAGGGAAGTTTGGGCGCAACTGGTTTTGAGCATTCACCGCCATGTTAGGACGCGGCGCAGGTGGCACAGGATAGCGAGGCGCTTGCATGGCGGGGCGTTGTTGCGGTGGCTGATTTGGGCGGGGCGGATAAGCAGCGCGGTAGGTAGGAGCAGATGGGTTGTAGTGTGGTGCAGTAGGTGGTGCATAGCGGGGGTGAACATTGCTTCCTTGATGCGGTCCATGATGTGGCATCTTCCTCTTGTTGTCCTGCTCCATCTCACGAATCTTGTTCTCAACCACAATAGCCTTGTCAACCAGCTTTTGGAAGTTTGGATAATCAGTATTGAGCAACTGGACTTGAATTTCATTGTTGAGACCCCTCATAAATAGATACTGCTTCCTACTATCAGTTTTGATGTCTTCTGGAGCATATCTTGATAATTGAGTGAATTTGTTGAGATACTCACTCACGCTCATCCTTCCTTGCCTGAGATTTTCAAAGTCTTGTCTCCTCAGTATCATAACTCCTTCAGGTACATAGTGGGAACGGAAACTCTGCTTAAACTCAGCCCAAGTGATTGCCTCCTGATTATCATGAGCGTTGCAAAGAGCTTCCCACCAGTCAGCGGCTGCTCCAACTAGTTGATGTGATGCAAAGAGAACCTTCTCCCTATCAGTGCACTGGACAATAGCAAGTTTCTTCTCAACGGACTTCAGCCAATCATCAGCTTCCATTGGGTCTGTGGCTTGTGCAAAGGTAGGCGGTCTGGTCCTCATGAACTCTCCCAAACGGTTGTGGTGTGGCGGGGGTGGTGACGGGGGCGGTATATGAGGCTGATTGTTGTTGCCAGCTTGCAGCTGTCCCATGGTCTGTATCATGGTCTGCATGAGCTGGTTCTGCATAGCTAACAGTTGTTCGATATTGATAGCTCCATGAGCATGTCCCTGGTTGTTCTGAGGTACTTCATTGCGCTCCTCCTCATCGTTGGCATCCCTCTGGTTACGAGTTCTCACCATCTGTTGGCGAAAGAAGGGTGGGGACAGAAGGATTTAGAATTTGGAAAGAACGTCCCAACTATATGCATCAAGGTATGTGACACTAAATAATCCTTTATTAATATAGACCTATATTATGAGGATGTGGACAAGTGCCGAAGCATTCCACAACTCTCTACTAAGCACACAAGCACTCAAACAAGCACCAAACAAAATTGACAAAAATCCTAAAAGAAGTAACACAACTCAAGGTCACACAAGTACGTCTACATCGCTCTTATTTAACTAATGGGGGTGTGCCTATCCTTGAGTCGTGGCATAGGTCGAGGACTACTCGTCGTCAAGCGGGAACTCATCCGAGTCCTCATCGTCGTCGTCGTCGTCGTCGGGGTCCTCGGGGTCCTGTGGGTCCTGGGGTGGTGAGGCAGCAGGCGGTGGTGGTGCGGTAGACGCCACACTGGAAGGCTCCTTGTCAGAGGACTCCTCAGAAGACGACTCACGCTGACCGTTGCGATGGTCTGGAGAGTCTGGGGTCCACGTCGGGGTGTCGGACGCGTAGTTATCCGGGTCCTCGTCGGTGATCCGACGATACCTCCTGATTATCGCCTCGTGGCGCTGGGCGAGGTCACGTCCATCCTGAATCTCCTGCTGCGCCCTCTGAAGTCGGGCACTGAGCTGGGCCACGTCGTCAATAGTCTGACGAGACTGCGGGAGGTCCAGGGGTCCCTCCACGTGCCTGGAGACGAAGCTCGCAGTTCCACTGGGACGCTGCGGAACGAAGGCGTGCACCGTGTCCTCCAGACGGAAACGGCGGGCGTGGCTCCAAAAGGTGGTTGCTTCCCAGCTAGCATCCTGCTCCGCAGATCGGCGAGAGCTCCTCCAAGCAGGACTGCTGTGGGTCTTCACCAACTCATCACCATAGTAGATATAGATCTTGCAGCTCCACTCCTTCCTGCCGAGGCCCTGCACTCCAGTGGTGTGGTAGGAGAGCGAGAGGCTGTGGTGACGGTAGCTAGCCTCACGGAGTAGGGCACGGAGACGGTGTCGCAGTTGTCCTGTGGCCCTGCCCTCAGAACGGATCACCACGGGGTGACGGGGGTCGATGGCCCGAGAGCGACTGGCCAACCTACGTGGGGGCACAAGTCCACCGGTCGACTTACGAGGGGTTGTCTTGGTGCGGGCCATCTAAAGAAAACAAGAATACATTAGAGGAAAAAAAATAAAATAATGAAAAAAAAACAAATCTGAAAATTTCAGCAGCCTAAATGACGGAAAAAGAGCGGTGCAGCGGTTCCAAAAGAACGAAAAAAATAGAGGAAAAAAAATACAGCAACCAACACAATAATTTTACCCACACATAACAGCGGCAAAACACACTTTTTCCGTGAAAATTTACGCAGCAAAACAGCAGCACTTAATACCGCTCACTTCTGAAATTTTTTATCAAAAACGCAGCAGCGATCAGTACTTTTTGCGGCTGAAAATAAAGGAACAAAACATCAGCAAAAATTTTTGAAAATAGCAGATTAGAAGAGTGTTCCTAAGTGCTCTAGAGTGTCCATTCTACCTAGGCTTGCGTCCTACGGTCAGCGCGGCTCTGATACCAATTTGTGACACCCGGTTCCGAATATGAACCAAGCGCAACACATATGTGTGCCCAGGAAGTTCATCACACATATACGGTTGCATCACAAACGATATACAGAATTTAACCACGTCTTAACTATTAAATAAGTACTTTATTACAATAATCCAATAGTTCACGAATGATAAAACTCTAAATAATTGCAGCGGAAAATAAACTAAGCAGTACGACTCCAATCCACAGGCAATTGACGGTGGTACGCAACCTAGTACTCCACGTGATCCTCAGGGTACTCCCAATTGTCTCCAGTAGCTGTTGGGGGGGGGATTGCAAGGGTGAGTACATGTCGTACTCAGCAAGTGTAGAAAGTATGACATGTGGCTTATTCAAATTACGAATGTAATAATGGCTAAGTGCTGAAAAGTACAGTAAAACATTTGAAAAGCATTATACTATGTCTATGTGAAACAATCCCATCATAACCAGCATATTAACAAAATATAAACCATATCCAATTATTGCCAACATCACCATTATCCATGTCCAATTACCATAACTCAAATTCATATCCGTAACCATAATTCATAAACCATAACTATTACCAACCCATAACCATAAACCAACCATAACCATAACCAGACCATAACCATCCCAAATCCCAATTCCAACTCTAATCATGTAGGTCATCCAGGCGCTCATAACCGGGAGCACGGCTATCATGATAGTTTTAAACACTCTGCAGAGGTTGTACCACTTTACCCACATGTTTGTGATTTTATCACCTTTCGATGACTAAGAAACCTCCATTATGTCATCTCACACTTCCGTAGGTGTGTGGCCAAGAGATCACAAAATAGCCTTTCAAAAGGGACTACTAGTATGTACGGGCCCACTAAGGTTTCACTGGCAGGCTTGAATCTCTATTCTCCCACCCACGGGCCCCCTCGTGTGCCGTGCGGATCCCAGGGCAGTGCTCCTCGACTCCCATTCCCCGCGCCATCCAATGGTCCATACCATACTAGCAGCGCTCCTAATTATTCAGCTACATCGCACCCATACTTGGCCTTGTGGTGGCACTGTTGACCTGACATATTCTCGCATGAACCGGTCCTTAGATCTAAGGCAAGCAAACCACCATAACATCCAACCCATCCACATAACCATGCTTGCTTAGATCACCCATCATATTGACCAGTTCACATTAACCAGAATATCATTGATGCATAATTAAATGTGTAGTGTTGTTTGCCATCCCAATTAATTAAGCAAAGCAAAAAGGTAAAACCCTTCCCGACTCTCTACCATAATTTCCAGGTGACAAGGGTGGTCAAACAAAACTAGTAAACTTCCTACCATAGGATTCCCATCAATTTGACACAAGCATGCAAGTTCGCAAACAAAACATTTAATTTAAAATAGGATCAATATGCTTCAAGGACACTTGCCTTGTTCCGGCGGATGGGGTTGCTCAAGCGCTTCAAAGTCTTGATTTTGGAAATCCTCGTATGCGGCCCCTTGAGCACGTTCCTCTACGCGTGATCATACATACAAGAAAACATATACAATCAACATAATGCACACAAAATAATCAACATGCAATGACATGTATGCATGCACAATTCAATAATTAATTTACTACGGTCGTTTACTAATTAGATGCGACTAGTTCATACATGTTCATATGAGTTTACGGGGGTTTTAGGGTGGATTAATGCTGCTGAAAATAAAATGACGACGCAACTATGATCGAACTACGCCTATTAGGTTCAATATGATCGCTAAAATTCGCATCGGGAACATGGCCTACCGTAGATGTGATGGCTTCGATGATCGCGGGATGAGGATAATGCGTAGACGAAGTAGATGCGTTCTCCGTCGGCACGACGACGGCGGCGCGATGTCGACGACGATCTTCGGCGGACGGTGGGGCCCCCCTCTTTTTCTTCCTCTTCTTCCCCTTCTTTTTCTCCTTTTTCTTCCTTGGTCGCAGCCCTCCGGTGCCTCCTTTTTTTCTCTGTTCCGGCGGTTTCTATCGTAGGCGGCGGTGTCTGGAACGTGAGGCCTACGGGCCTTTTTATAGGCGCGCGGGGGGCTGCATTCGCGGAGTTCGGCGCGTGGCGGGAGCGGGCGGGACTCGGGGCTGGAGCGCGTGCGAGATTCGGTCGTGGGGCCAGGGGAGTCGGGGAGGCGGCGAAATCCGCGCGGGACGGCCGAGCGCGCGGGATCGGGGCGCTGCGCGGGAGCGGGGATCGGGGGCGGGAGCCGAGGCGCGGGACCGGGCCTCGGGGGCGGGCGAGCGCGCCGGGGCGGGGTCGCGGCCTTGGCGCGGGGCCCAGGTGGGAGCTGCGCGCTGCGGCGTCAGCTGGCTGGGCCGGCTTCGGCCGCCTGGCCAGCGGATCCCCCTTTTTTTCTTTTTTTTTCTTTTTTTTACTTTCTTTTATTATATAATTTATTATATATATTTTTGTATATATTATTATTTATATTATATATATGTTATCTATTATTAATTATTTTTATAACATATATTATTAATATTAATATTTTATCTATTTTTATATATTGTTATATATATTATTTATATTTATATTTATATATATTTTTATTATTATTTTTATACTTATTCCTTATTACAAGTTTTAGGTTATTTTTATTTCTTTTCCTCTATTAATGTTTAATGAAAGAATATATATGCAATGCGATGCATGATGCAAAAATTTAGGGTGTTACATACGCGTGGAAGCTTCGGAGCTTTTCCTTACGGGAGGTTAGGTACGGGGCTGCTGTACATGTGTTGGCACTGGAACTCCTCTCTGCTGGGGGATTAGGTCTAAAGCCATTGTACATATGTTGACGCCGGAGCTCCCCTTTGCTGGGAGTTCAGCTCCGGCTTTCCTTTACATGTGTTAACCCAGGAGCTACCCATACGAGGGGAGCGGTCCCAACACAATGTGACATGTGGGGGCCAAGAATACCTTCAACACCGTCAGGTAGAATTCTCTTGTACTCTTCACGGTACTAAAGGGTACTCGGTACGCATGGTACTGACAACTACCCAAGTTGATAAATTTTTAGTCGGCCATTTTAGTTTGGTCCATTCAATTGACGAATAACAACATCGGTGCATCACATCAAAGTCTTGCGTCGAAATCATCTGCAATAATGCATGTGTATTAGCTGTCACTGATGCATGGATTCAATATCGTTTATGGTTCACACGTCAACAGCTGCTAATGTACAGGCAATATCGTGCAAGATATGCATCCCAAAGTTTTATGGTGTTTGACGAGGTCGAACGACCAGATGAAGTACACGTGTACGTGTTGGTAAGATGTACAAGCCGATGAGTTGCCTCTCTAAAAAATATTGTCATATACTATGAATGGTGCCCAAATTGATACGGTTTGGGTGCCCATTTAGTTAGCTCCATTCAATAGACGACTGGGCAACGACATTGTGCCATGTTAAAGTCTTGTGTCGAAATCCTCTACAGTTATGCATGTGTATTAGTTGTCACTGACGTATGGATCCAATATCTCCTATGGCTCACACGTCAACAACTGTAGATGCACATGCATTAACGTAGAAAATATGCACCCAAAAGTATTATTGTGTTTGACTAGACCGAACGACCACATGAGGTACACGACTAGATGAAGTACACATGTATTGTCGGCAAGATGTGCAAGCTGATGTGTTGCCTCTTTAAACAAAAACATTGCCAAGTTCCATGAATGCTGCCCAAGTTGATACGGTTTGGATGGCCATTTATTTTGGTTCATTCAATCTGCGACTGATAACAGGGGATGTGTAGTGTCAAAGTCCTGCGTCAAAATCCTCTGCACTAATGAATGTATGTTAGTTGTCATTGACGTGTGGATTCAGGCCCCCTTTGGCACAGCTCCATAAAGTTGGTTCTCTGGATTCACTTCTGATTCTCTGGTGAAGTGATTATGTGGCTGAAAAATGATTCTCTATGATTTTCTAGAATAAACTCTTAGAATCAGGACAAAGAATCACTTCACAGAATCAAGAGAAGCTACTTTTTTCAGCTTCCAGCCCCCTAGTTCATTTCAGAGAATCACTTCACAAAATCAGCCAATAATCACTTCTTCTGAAAAATAGTGTTTGGCACAGCTTCCCTGATTCTTCCTGAGAATCAGCTTCGTGAAGCTCTGCCAAAGGGGGCCTCAATATCCTCTATGACTCACACGTCAACGACTACAAATGCACATGCATTATCACAGAAGATATGCATCCCAAAGTCTTATGTTGTTTGACGAGTCCAAATGACCAGATGAAGTACACGTGTACGTGTTGACGATATGTGCAAGCTCACAGGTTGCCCTCTCCCTAAAAATTATTGCCAGATGCCTTGAATGCTGCCCGAGTTGATACAGTTTTAGGTGGCAATTTAATTTGGTCTGGTACTTTCAATCGACGAATAACAACATGGGTGCATCGTGTCAAAGTCTTGCGTTCAAATCCTCTGCAATAATGGATGTGTATTAGCTGTCACCGATGTGTGGATTCAATATATTTTATAGCTCACACGTCAACAACTACTAATGTACATGCAATATCGTGCAAGATATGCATCAAAAACTTCTTTGGTGTTTGACGAGGCCGAACGACCAGATGAAGTACACGTGTACGTGTTGGTAAGATGTACAAGCCAATGGGTTGCCTCTCTAAAATAATATTGTGATATGCTTTGAATGGTGCCTAAATCGATACAGTTTGGGTGCCCATTTTGTTAGATTCATTCAATGGACGACTCGACAATGATAGTGTGTCGTGTTAAAGTCTTACATCAAAATACTCTGCAGTTATGCATGTGTATTGATTGTCGCTGACGTGTGATCCAATATGTCCTATGGTTCACGGGTCAACGACTGATGATGCACATGCATTACTGTAGAAGATATGCACCCAAAGTCTAATTGTGTTTGACTAGACAGAACGACAAGATGAGGTACACGTGTACATGTCGGCAACATGTGCATACTTATGTGTTTCTTCTCTCAAAAGAAAAAATATTGTCAGATGATATGATCGCTGCCCAAGTTAATACTGTTTGGGTGACCATTTAGTTTGGTTCATTCAACTCACGACCTACAACAAGGATGTGTTGCGTCAAAGTTTTGCATCAAAATACCGTGCAGTTATCCAATATCTCCTATGGCTCACATGTCAGTGACTGTTAATACACATATGCATATGCACTCGAAAGTTGTATGGTGTCTACCAGACGAAATGATCTGATAAAGTACATGTGTACGTGATAACAAGAGGTACAGGCTGATGTGTGTGTGGGTCGTGTTACATCATGACATTTTTGACTCTCGGTCGCGTAGGCAAACCCGAAATCTCCTAGCTTAGAACGCAGGACACTATCATCCACAAACCATCCACTACAGGAATCCGATTTATTTTTGTCGGCCAAAAACCCACGAAATTACATGAAAATCCATGAAAATAACTATTTTCATCGGCCCTGATGTTATTTTCGTCGGTTTGAGGTCGATGTGCGTAAGTTAAGGATGTTGGTTGCTAAGGTCCCCTAGCGGCTAGATCTATCGGGATCTTAGGCAAATCAAGGCAAAACATTTGATGAATGGTACTAATTGGAATGACAGCAAATACATGAACAGAGATGTGGATCCACACATACTGTAAGACCTATGTGTGCTGAATACATTGGCTTGCAGTGAATACACTTGGCTTTGATGATAAAAGTTTTGAATATCACCAGAACACCTTTTTATCAAGGTCCGACTCTAGCTCTGAGCTACAGCAAGGTCCGACGGTAGGTCCGGCTTGTTTTGGGTAGCTCTGGCTACGTTAAATGCTAGGTCCAACTTCTTGGTAAGGTTCGACTAACTTTGGTTAGCTCCGGTGAGCTTTATCTTTAGCCCCGACATGTCTTTGATAGCTCCGACATATATTTGATAGCTCCGGAATGCTTTTGCTAAGCTCCGACGTACTGTGTCTAGCTCTGGTTTTGGGTTGACTAGTTTTGAATAGTTTTTGGTAAGCTCTGGTGCTAGTATCTACTAGTTTTGGTAAGCTCCGGCAGGTGCTTCATTGTACTAGTTTTGGTAAGCTCTGGGTCAAGCTCTGGCTTGCTGTGGGATTGTCTAGAACTTGACCGCAATACTTCTGTTTTTCATTTGCAATGTTTCGTACTTGCTTTACATTGTTGGAAATATTGCTTAGTATTCATTTGTTAAGTTTTTGGTGCGTTTTGGTTGATATGAATGATATCGTGTTACTGTGGTTTTGCAACATGCTTATGTGAGGTTCTCACGTAGGGTGTTGTGTTTGGAACTAACTTGAGTCAAGTCGAGAACTTGGGCTCGTATGGATTGGTTGTTTATTCATGTGCAGGTGTTGCTTGAGTTCAAGACATGGTTGGTGACGGGATCCATTGGACTAGTCTCAGGGAGGAGATGAGGTTCCAACAACCAAATTCAGGAGGAATTATGGTTGAGCTGATCAGGAGGTTGCGTAGCATGATTGAATCAAGAACAATGCATATGAAGGTATCGTGGACGTTATTGGAAGATGTTTGCATGTGTGCAAGGAGTGCATGGATGTGGATACATGGTTCCGAGACGTGATGAAGAGATGTGGACGTAAAGAATTGGTCGGAAAGGTCCAACCGACTAGGTTATGGACTCAGGCTGCGGCTGAGTCGGGTTTGACTCAAATATGGAAAGATTTGAGTTGGTTATGATAGGATTTCGTGTGGGTCACGAATTTGAGTTGTTTAGGAATGAGGGATACGTTCCTAAGGTGTTTGGAAGTCTTAATATTGCTTCTATCTGCGTATAAAAGAATCTTGAGCAGTTATGGAAAGTTACGATTCGTGATCTGAGTAGGACTGGAGTCCTAGTTGATATTGGGTTGGCTAAGGGCTGGTTACATAAGCAAGGGAGCCCAGAGCTCGTGGTGCACGACTTTGGGGCTGTTCCTCTTGTGTTCTATTGAATAAAATTCGTAGTTTGAAGGAACTTTTGTGCCTTGTTCATCCGACTTGTTCCAGACAAGTTTTACTCATTGAGTTTCTGGACAGCACTACCTTTCGTCGGTGGTTTTATCATAACTCGAGTTTTATAGATCCAATTAACGTGATTCTTTTTGAGTTGTCTACAAAACTTGATTGTCTATCTTCTGTCAAAATTTCACGGTCATTGGATTTGTGGTCTATGATCTACACGAGTTTCTTTGCAGCATTCTAGAACTGGTTTTTTTCTCGGGTAGGACAGATTGACCATTGTTTGATCTTTCGATCATAACTTGAGTTTTTCTCGACGGATTTGAGTGATTATCTTTGTGTTGTATTCGTGACTTGATTCTCTCTGATATCTATCACTTTTTTCATGGTGAAAAACGTTTAGATTAGTCTCACACATGATTTCTTTAACAGATCGTTTTTCTGCCAAAAGGGTTTGGGGTTTAATTGTTTACGCTGCGTAAGATTTTTAAATCTACCATTCACCCCCCCTCTGGTAGCTTTTCGCGTGATCTTCGATCCTACAATTGGTATCAGAGTCACGGTGCTCTAATATTTGTGATTTGCACGTGTTTTTGACTAATCATCATGGAGAAGTACTCCGTCAAACCTTGTGTGTTTGCTGGTATTGATTTTCAGGTTTGGAAGGCACGCATGGAGGCTTTCATCCAGGCACAAGGCTTTGCAATATGGGAGAAGGTGTACAAGCCATATGAAGTGCTGTCAAATGATCAAGTTACAGCTACAAATCTGAGAGATGTCGACAACAACAACAAGGCTCGAAACTTGATCATACAAGGATTAACACAAAGCGACTTCGACCGTGTTGCACACCTCCGATCTGCATACGATGTGTGGAAAGCACTTTGTGACTACCACGAAGGATCCAACACAATCAAGGAGGTAAGGCAAGACATGTTCAAGAAAGAATACATGCGCTTCGATATGCAACCCGGTGAGTCAATTGATGATCTCTTTGCTCGCTTTAATAAAATTCTCAGCAACTTGCGTAGCGTCAATGTTAATTTTTCAGATGCTGAAAATGCTAGGCAATTGTTAAGTGCATTAGACATGTCAATTTGGGAGATGAAACTCACATCTATTCGTGAATCTACTGTCATGAGTTCTCTTACATTAGATGTACTCTATTCTAAACTAAAAACTCATGAAATTGACATCCTAGCACGTAAAAACCCAAATAAGTCTATTGCATTTGTTTCACAATGTGATATGTCTAGCTCCGACCAATCATCATCCTACAATACTCTTGCTTTGTTGTCCTCACTAACCTTGGAGCAGATCGAAGAATATCCAGAAGAGGAGTTGGCACTCATCTCTACTAGATTCTCAAAAGCATTGCAAAATGTAAGAACTAGAAGGAGAGGAAGCTCCGGACCTCAATGTTGTTTTGAATGTGGTAAAATAGGACACTTTCGTACAGAATGCCCTAACCTTTCAGGTCCGACCACCCGGGAAGAAAAACAAAGCAAGGTTCGGACCTCCTCTGGAAATTCCAACAAGAAGAAGAAAGGTACCATAGAACGCAAGATGATCAACAGTTTCATCACCGCGCTTCAAGAGTTCAGTTCAAGCGACGTGGACATTGGAAGTGATGAAGATGAAGATGATTTGGCAAACTTGTGCTTCATGGCGGGCAAGTCAAGATCAAATATGGAGGAGGCAGAACACAACAGCGACAATGAAGAGGTATGTCCTACTTGAGAAGAAATGTGTGATGCTATTTCTCGTGCCACTATTATTGTTAAGAAAAAGGACAAAAAGCTTAGGGATAGTGCTGCTAAAATTGAATCACTAGAATCTGAAATCAACCGTTTAAAAACTTTGATTCCTAGTGATGATGCATGTTCCTCATGTGATTTAATATATTAACAATTGTCCTCATTAAGAAGTGCGCACACCTCCACACTTAATAAACTTGAGTTAGAAATTGAAAAGAACAAAGAGCTTGCTGCACTTAATGATAAAAACTTGAAAGATGCTAGCTGTTCTACAATTGATTTGCATTGTTCTACTTGTGATGATCTTGATAAGAAACTACAGGATGCTATGAATGAAATTTCTATATTGAACAATGCTTTACGTTCTCATGAAGTTAAATTTTGTTCATATTGCAAACTAAAAGGAAAAACTTCATGTGAAAATTGCCTTGATCTGTCCAATAAACTTGATGACATGCATAGGACATTAGATCGGTTTTGTAATGGGAATAAGAACCTAAACTTACTGCTGAATTCTTCCAAGTCTTGCAATGATAAAACTGGTTTAGGTTTTGATTCTCATGCTCATGCTAAGGCACATCCACCTGAAATTGTAAAGTCATTAGGAAGTGGTTTGATTCAAACAGTTCCTAAACAAAAAGGAGTGGTTTTCAAATTTGCAGGAGTGTTGCCTCATTCGGTTTCAAATAAAAATATTGCTTGCTCATCTAGACATGAATACAAAGTTAAATTTCATTGTACCTTCTGTGGTAGAGATGGTCATGTCATAGATTTTTGTTATAGACTAGCTAAACAACAGAAAAGGAAAAGAATGGTTGCTAGATCTCATAACTTTCATGCAAAATTTGCTGCACACATTAAACCGAATGTACAACCTGCTGTTTTGAGTCAAAAACATTCAAAGTTTACCTCCGGACCTTCTATTTTTGCCTCCGGAGCTACTGATTTTTGTGCTACACAAGTAACACCTTATAGGTCAGTAGTCAAGAATAAAAAATCTCAAACTTTGACTCATAAACCTACTGTTTTGTCTCAGCTTTCGCGTGTTTTTTCTGCTGAACGTCGCGTGACTCAGTACTGGATTCCTAAATGCCTTTTGACTAACCCCAGTATTGAGTCATCGACGTATTGTTCTTCTATGTAGGTTACACGTTTGAGGAAGGAGAACATTTGGATTGTGGATTCAGGTTTCTCACGCCACATGACCGGTAACAAAGATTGGTTCTCCTCCCTCTCTTTTGTGTCACGTGTAGAGAATGTTACTTTTGCTGATAATTCTTTAACTCCTATAATTGCTAAGGGTTCGGTTAGAGTAAATGATCATTACACTTTGAAGGATGTGGCACTTGTCAAAAATTTGAAATACAACTTGCTTTCTGTTTCACAATTACTAGATGAAAATCTGGAAATTATTTTCAATAAAAACTGCTACAAAGTTGTAAGTTCAAATAGTGGGCTTATTTTTAACATGTCTTGGTTTGGAAGAGTTTTTAAAGCTGATTTTGATATGTCTTTCTCTAAGCATGGGTGTCTAGTTGCTAATGATTCAAAAGACTTATATTTTTGGCATCGTAGACTTGGTCACGTAGGCTTTGATCACCTAACGCGTGTTAGTGCTCTTGAGCGCATACGTGGGCTGCCTAAGCTTAAAGGGGACAAAGAAATTGTGTGTTCTTCTTGTAGACATGCTAAGATGGTTTCAGGTTCACATACTCCTCTCACAATGATCATGACAACTGAACCATGTCAACTTTTGCATCTTGACACCATAGGACCTTCACGTGTTCAATCCTTCGGAGGTAAATGGTATGTTCTTGTTATTGTTGATGATTATTCTAGATACTCTTGGGTTTACTTTATGGCGTCTAAGAATGAAGTTTTTAGTCACTTTAGAACTTTATTTCTTAGATTATCAATTGATCACCCAGGATCATTAAAAGCAATTAGAAGTGATAATGGAACTGAATTTCAAAATCAATCTTTTGATCACTTTTGTGGTGAAAATAGAATAGATCATCAATTTTCTTTACCATATGTACCTCAACAAAATGGTGTTGTAGAAATAAATAACAGAACCCTAGTTGAGATGGCTAGGACTATGCTTGATGAATATCAAACTCCTAGGAAATTCTGGGCTGATGCGTTAGCAACCGCTTGTTATGTCTCAAATCGTGTTTTCTTGCGTGCTAAGCTAGGTAAAACACCATATGAGCTTCGGTTTGGACATAGGCCTAATGTTACACACTTTCGGGTCTTTAGTTGCAAATGCTTTGTTAAGAAACATGGTAATCTTGATAAATTTGAACCTAGATCCATTGATGGCATGTTTCTTGGTTATCCATCTCATACTAGAGGCTACCGTGTGCTTTTACTTGACACCAACAAAATTGTGGAGACTTGTGAAGTGTCTTTTGAGGAAGCTAGCCCAGGTACTAGCTCCGATGTTGCAGGACCAGATCCGTATCCTCAGGGGGAGGGTATTTTCGAAGATGAATAAGAGCCAGTGATACTGCCTGGTAGTTCCGAAGTTGACACGTGTCCAGCTCCGGACATTGAACAAGCTTCGGCTATCACCTATGCTGGTCCTGATCGTCCACAAGTCACAAGCTCATCAATCTATGATGAACCTAATGAAGAAGAAGCTTGTGAAACATCTGTTCCCCTACGTTTTTACAAAGATCATCCTCCACAACAGATGATTGGAAGCTTGCACGAATGAGTCACACGGTCCAGGTTTTGCGATCCAAACTCTCATGCTTATTCTGCTTTTGTTGCTTCTTTTGAACCCAAAGATATATCACACGCACTCACTAATGAATCTTGGATTATTGCCATGCAAGAAGAGTTAGAAAATTTTGAAAGAAATAATGTTTGGAAACTTGTACCTCCACCTCAAGGTCACACTTTAATTGGAACTAAATGGGTATTTAAAAATAAACAAAGTGAGGATGGGGTTGTGGTTAGGAATAAGTCTAGGTTGGTTGCTCAAGGTTTCACTCAAGTTGAAGGTCAAGATTTTGATGAAACTTTTGCTCTTGTCGCTAGATTAGAAGCTATAAGAATTTTGTTAGCTTTTGCAGCATCTAAAGGTTTTAAGCTATAACAAATGGATGTTAAAAGTGCTTTTCTTAATGGCTACATAGATGAGGAGGTTTATGTCAAACAACCACCAGGTTTTGAAAATCCAGATTTTCCTAATCATGTTTACAAACTGTCAAAAGCCTTATACGGTCTCAAACAAGCCCCTAGAGCATGGTATGATAGGTTAAAAACATTCTTACTTGAAAAGGGGTTTACCATGGGCAAGGTTGATAAAACTCTTTTTGTGCTTAAGCATGGCAATGACTCATTATTCGTTCAAGTGTATGTGGATGATATTATCTTTGGTTGTGCTTCTCATGATCTTGTGTCCAAGTTTTCAGCAATGATGAGTTCCGGATTTGAAATGAGTATGATGGGTGAACTCACTTACTTTTTGGGGCTGCAAATCAAGAAAACCAAGGAGGGTACCTTTGTGCATCAAACGAAGTATACCAAAGACCTCCTAAGGCGCTTCAACATGGACAAAAGCAAGCCTCTTCGGACACCAATGGGAACAGCAACAACACTTGAACTTGATGAAGATGGTGAACCCGTGGATCAAAAAGAATATAGAAGCATGATCGGATCACTTTTGTACCTCACAGCATCGAGACCGGAAATACAATTCAGCGTATGTCTTTGTGCACGGTTTCAAGCTTCCCCACGTGTTTCACATCGTCAAGCCGTCAAAAGGATTATCAGGTACTTACATGGAACCCAAGAATTTGGCATTTTTCTTCCTTCTTCCTCAACCGTTACTTTGAAAGCTTTTTTGGATGTTGATTTTGGGGGTTGTAGGATTGATAGGAAAAGTACTTCCGGTGCTTGTCATTTTCTTGGTAATTCTCTTGTTGCTTGGTCCTCTAGAAAACAAAATTCAGTTGCACAATCCACAGCCGAATCTGAATATGTAGCTGCTGCTAGTGCTTGCTCACAAATTCTTTGGATTGTTCAAACATTTAAGGACTATGGGGTTGATCTAGATAGTGTTCCACTGTTTTGTGATAACACTAGTGCCATTTTCATTGCTAAAAACCCCGTGCAACATTCTAGAACTAAGCACATTGACATTAGGTATCACTTTCTCCGAGATAATGTTGAAAAAGGAAACATTGTGCTTCACCATGTAGATACCGAACAACAATTGGCTGACATTTTTACAAAACTTTTGGATTTCACTCGTGTTTGTTACATTCGTAGTGAAATAGGAGTTATGCATCCTCATGGCTTAAATTGAGGGGGAGTTTTTGAAACTTGGGAAGTCTTTGTGTGAATCTGAAATTAAAATAATATGAGCATAGTATTTTATACATATATGACTCTGTGATTCCTTTTACATGCTGAAAGTTCTTACTACATTATTCGTGTTATACATTTTGTAGCTTTTGCCATGTCTAGTAATTGGAATAATTACTTACACTAAAACTGGTCATGGTCGAACTTTCTTGCTGTTCTGAACTTGTTATTCACAAGTGCTTTTAATCATAAAAAATTAATCAAGTAATAAACTCACATGTTGAGTTTTTATGAACAAATATAAATTGAGAAAAGATCAAGAGAATATGCATGCATCGCACTTCTTCTTTTGAGATGGCTTATCATTGCACTTAGATTTGAACTTAGAAGAAGTTGTGTATGACTAAAACCATGTCCTTAAGCTTCTGATTGTCAAATGACATAGGCTTGGCTTGGTTGGTTAGAATAAGGCAGATGCGCATATAATCTCTTGCAAATATCATATGATCTAAATTTGTGTTTTTAAAAATAATAAAATGCAGCAACTAGTGTCATGCTTTCAAGTTATGAAATAGTTAAGTTTGTGAGATCATGACTTGCTTAAATTGAAAATTACATATGATCTCTAGCATGGCTTACACTACTTTATGTATTTCATTGATGTGATAATGTAAGGTACTTGATAGTATGACTTGGATGAGCTTTGTTTATATGTATATGTTATAATATGCTCATAACAACTAAAAGGGGAGAGATAATTTGTTTATATGCTCATGACTTGCTGAATACATTGTCAAAGGGGGAGAGATAAGCATGAAGAGAAAGAGATAATAAAGGGGGAGAGATAATATAGATAATAAAGGGGGAGAGATAATATGGGATAATTTTTTTGGATATTCTTCTCATTTTACTTTTGATTTACAAAGGGGGAGAAATTGTTTTCAAAACGTTTAAATTGAATAAGCCAATGTTCGGATTTTAAATGGTGTTGCCAAAGCATTCATCAAGGGGGAGATTGTAAGACCTATGTGTGCTGAATACATTGGCTTGTAGTGAATACACTTGGCTTTGATGATAAAAGTTTTGAATATCACCAAAACACCTTTTTATCAAGGTCTGACTCTAGCTCTGAGCTACAGCAAGGTCCGACGGTAGGTCCGGCTTGTTTTGGGTAGCTCCGGCTATGTTAAATGCTAGGTCCGACTTCTTGGTAAGGTTCGACTAACTTTGGTTAGCTCCGGTGAGCTTTATCTTTAGCTCCGGCATGTCTTTGATAGCTCCGACATATATTTGATAGCTCCAAAATGCTTTTGCTAAGCTTCGACGTACTTTGTCTAGATCTGGTTTTGGGTTGACTAGTTTTGACTAGTTTTTGGTAAGCTCCGGTGCTAGTATCTACTAGTTTTAGTAAGCTCCGGCAGGTGCTTCATTGTACTAGTTTTGGTAAGCTCTGGGTCAAGCTCCAGCTTGCTGTGGGATGGTCCGGAACTTGACCGTAATACTTCTGTTTTTCATTTGCAATATTCATTTGCTAAGTTTTTGGTGCGTTTTGGTTGATATGAATGATATCGTATTACTGTGGTTTTGCAACATGCTTATGTGAGGTTCTCACGTAGGGTGTTGTGTTCGGAACTAACTTGAGTCAAGTCGAGGATTTGAGCTCGTATGGATTGGTTGTTTATTCATGTGCAGGTGTTGCTTGAGTTCAAGACATGGCTAGTGACGGGATCCATTGGACTAGTCTCGGGGAGGAGATGAGGTTCCAACAACCAAATTCAGGAGGAATTGTGGTTGAGGTGATCAGGAGGTTGTGCAGCATGATTGAATCAAGAACAATGCATATGAAGGTATCGTGGACGTCATTGGAAGATGTTTGCACGTGTGCAAGGAGTGCATGGACGTTGCTACATGGTTATGAGACGTGATGAAGAGGACATAAAGAATTGGTCGGAAAGGTCCAACCGACTAGGTTATGGACTCAGACTGCGGCTGAGGCGGGTTTGACTCAAATATGGAAGCATTTGAGTTGGTTATGATAGGATTTCGTGTGGGTCACGAATTTGAGTTGTTTAGGAATGTGGGATACGTTCCTAAGGTGTTTGGAAGTCTTAAGATTGCTTCTATCTGCGTATAGAAGAATCTTGAGCAGTTATGGAAAGTTACGATTCGTGATCTGAGTAGGATTGGAGTCCTAGTTGATATTGGGTTGGCCTAAGGGCTGGTTATATAAGCAAGGGAGCCTAGAGCTCATGGTGCACGACTTTGGGGCTTTTCTATTGTGTTTTATTGAATAAAATTTTTAGTTTGAAGGAACTTTTGTGCCTTGTTTGTCCGACTTGTTCCAGACAAGTTTTACTCGTCGAGTTTCTGGACAGCACTACCTTTCATCGGTGGTTTTATCATAACTCGAGTTTTATAGATCTAATTGACGTGATTCTTTTTAGTTTGTCTTCACAACTTGATTGTCTATCATCTGTAAAAATTCACGGTCATTGGATTTGTGGTCTATGATCTACACGAGTTTCTTTGCAGCATTCCAGAACTGATTTTTTTCTCGGGTAGGGCAGATTGACCATTGTTTGATCTTTCGATCATAACTTGAGTTTTTCTCGACGGATTTGAGTGATTATTTTTGTGTTGTCTTCGTGACTTGATTCTCTCTGATATCTATCACTTTTGTCATGGTGAAACACGTTTAGATTAGTCTCACACATGATTTCTTTAACAGATCGTTTTTCTGCCAAAAGGGTTTGGGGTTTAATTGTTTCCGCTGCGTAAGATCTTTAAATCTACCATTCACCCCCCCTCTGGTAGATTTTCACATGCTCTTCGATCCTACACATACCTTAAGTCAACATACCTTCGTCTATAGAAGACTGGCGACTGGGAGGCATTTGCACCGTGGGCGACGTGGTCATGCGTGGAGCTTGGCGGAGATGGTGGCGGTGTTGCAGCTGCGGCCTGGAGCAGATGGTTGACGGTGGAGAGGCCGGGGCCGTGAGACGGCCACGTGGAGGACGCCGTGGTGCTGGGGCCTTCCCCTCACTCTCGTGTATGTCTAGATCGGATTCTAAGAGTGGTTAGGATTAACCCTGTTAGGTCATTAACTCCTTCATCCCCTTATTTATATGTTACACGGTGTGAGAGGGGGCCCACAGCCACAACGTGGTTGGACGCCCCCGATCAGGGCGTTACCGAGGGAGAAACGGTCCAGAGACTGGTTCTTATGGAAATCAAAACTCCATCATTCTCCCCCTTGATCTCCATAAATCAAGACTGACTTAATACTTAATCACAAAACTTACACTTACTTAATTCTGAACTTAGTGTTAGCTTCTTTATATTTGACATATAGAACACGTCGCAATAAGAATAGCCAGTTACATGCTATCTGACTCGAACGACCATGATACATCTCACATTTATAAGTAACCTTACTCTTATGGCCCCTTAGTATCCCTTTAATCATAGGCTCTTCCTTAAACCCATGTCGACTTTGTGTTCACCGAACACATGGGTGGAAGACCTTTTGTAAACGGTACCGCGAGCAATCGCTTGTCACTGATTTGCTCAAAACAATAGTATGATCCTGAATTTAATCATTTGCAACCTAATATCAATGTGTTTGGCAGCACACTTGACTTGTTGCATTTGATATAAAACAACTTAAGTGGTTTGATGTTGTCGACCACTCTTAAGCCGGGTAAAATAATTCTAGTGTCTGCTCAACGACCTCATGCTTAAAGAAGATTCGGTATACATCACTCATGATGTAGTGACCGCTCAATTGGAGTTTTTCCACAATAAAAATCCAAAATACGAGTGTTAGCAATTGATTGTGGATTTTGCTACACATCTCGTAAAACTGAAGCTTACTAAAATTTCATTTGAAATGACATCAATTCTTACTCATCTTATCATGAGGCCTAAATCACTTATCGAACTCAAGCTCTTCTTATTTCTAAACCAATGATCTATATCTGGATTGAATTTACTTATGCCAAAATATCCCGGTTACTTAAACTATGTCAGAGTGTATCATTAATTGAGCAAACTTAAATAAACTTCTGACAGCAGAAGTACATGGAATCGATTTTATTCAATCGATCTCTGATTTGTTCCTATACTTACCACCCTTGACCTTAAGAGTGGACTTGAAATTAATATATGCATACCATGTATTCTTATGACTATAGTAGATATGCATTATCTGATAGTCTAAATACCCCCTTATTATATCTTGGTGAAACATACATACTAACAAATAAGAAAACTCACCAAGATCTTAACTTAACAATGATGAGGATAATATACTTACTCTTAAGTTGATCAACATCATTTCTTACTGCAGTACATCATCCTCTATTAGATATTTAACTTTATTGTCTTAAGAGAAACACTAATTCTCCTTCTCGATATCTTATAATACCCAAATCTATTGTGAATTTATTGAACGTGAGATATTCTTAACTTATATATTCTTATTTCAATCCATGAATGGATTTACTTTAAAATATCTCACTTCACTAACTCACATTACAGAACTCATGGTTCGAATTATCTAAAACATTCTCAAATAAACTCATTGAGAAATGTCTCACTTATGAAGATCTTATGATGAAACTTACATCAAAAGCATTTATTATTTCTTTTAGGGTCACGTTAGCTTTTATAGACTCATTAGATTCCATTAGAAAACTAAAATTCTAAGTCATTCAAATGAGTGAAAATCACTCACAACTTATTCATATGAAGTGTGATCATCATCATTTGAATTTCTTAACACATTTGTTGACATATTTGTGATTTTAAATGAGGTTGCTTTCACTCTTCATCATTATTGGCCAGTAATGATGAAAAATTAAATAGCAGGTATCGTGAGAACAATGTCTAGCATTATTAACACAATATCAGTAAGGCATCATAAAGAATGAATCTTGAAAAATAAAGTGCTTACACAAACCATTTATTTTCAAGATCAGTATCTTTAGATGTCAAACTCCCCCTGATTTGGTCATCGTTTAAGAGGACTATAATACCTCATTTCAAAATGAGGATCTTAAATCTTATTGAAAAGCCAACAAAATCACAACTTATTTTCTTAATAATAATCTTATCTTCTTAATATCATACTTACAAGTATTTGGGTAATTCTAATTATATATAACTTATACGATGTTTATAAGCATCCGTTTAATTAATCTAAAATTGATTAAGAAAAGACAAAGTGAAAACACTAAAATTTTCATCTTACCAGATCACTCTCTTAATTATATCATATTTTCTTACAAACTTAATAAAATGTAAAGAAATAGTCGTGCATTTCTAATTCGGAGTATTAGACGATAATATATATTGTACTCTTATATATTGTACTCCCCCTTATTGTATAGATCATTCTTATTACAATGCACACAAGACATTATATAAAAACTAAAAAGTGTGAGGTGGAAATCTTTTACTCAATGATCTCAGTGATAAACATACAATCCTCCCCCTCGAAATATGGCCTATACAATAGTGCCATAATTTCGAAGATAATTTACAATACTTAGAATGAGAAGATAATTATATTACTTACTTATATCATAATAGCATCACTTAATACTAATGAGAGTACATCACCTCTTTCTAAAATATAAAAGTTTCTCCATGCCATCATCTAATGGTTGAGTGATTATAAACGATATGTTTGACATATTTGACCATGTCAAAATGTAAAAATTTAATTTCTCACTCTCGAATTTCATGTCAAATAACTTAATTTTAATAATAGTATTGCACATTTCAAGAATGTTCTATCACGATATACTACTACTAAATCAACCATAAAACAACAATTCTAACAAGTACTAGAATATGTATTTGAAAATACATTTAACTGAACTTTCAGTTTCTTAATAACTAATTTTGTACTACCGATACAACGGGAATGCTCTCATAAAATTACTGATTTACTTAAGATTTTATCGATATGAAATACTTATTAAAATGTAAATATCATAAACGACATACCTGATTTGCTCATCACACGAGATAAATCCCGATGAAGCGACTTAATTACTAAAATAAAACTTAAGGCATAGGAAATACTTTTAATATCTGAGACAATATATATTCAGAAATAAAACTGAATTAATCTTAAACTTAATTACTTAAATGAAGTTAGTCCCATTTACTAAGTGTATGCAACATTTAGATCATAGTCTCAATAAAGCATACATAACTAAATAGAATATTGTATTTTATCTTTCACGTTGGTTACTCAACAAAATATAATGCTTAATACATCTTAATCAATATAGAATATTTTGTCTTTCACGTTGGTTACTCAACAAAATATACAATAATTAATACATCTTAATTAACATAGAATATTTTGTCTTTCACGTTGGTTACTCAACAAAATATTCAATAACTTAATTATCTTAATAAATCTACAAAAGTTGTGTTTTGTCTTTCGCAAAGTTACTTGACAAAACACACTAAATTCATAACATAACAATTTTCGATTTTCACGTTAGTTACTCAACAAAATTCGTTACGAACTAAAAATTACTTAAACAACTAAAAATATGTGTTTTTGTCTTTCACGTTAGTTACTTGACAAAACAATACATTCTAAACGTACTAAATTTCGTTTTTTACGTTGGTTACTCAACGAAATTCTTTACGAACTAAAAAATTTACTTAAAAGACGTGTTTTGTATTTCTTGTAGGTTACTTGACAAAACACAACATTAAAGTATGAAGATTTTTTTTCACGTTGGTTACTCAACACAATTTTCATACACTAATACAAATGATCTTAATAAACTTAAACACATAGTAAATTTATTTTTCACGGTAGTTACTCAATAATTTACCGCACTAAAGATGACAGCGGAAGCTTAAGTCTTATCAAGCTTAATTATTAGAAATGAATTAATTAATGGGACAACTTAATAAATTGATTCTTCTAAATAAATCTTCATGTCAGATCCAATTTAAATAGAAGAATACTTAAACTAATTTATCTTACAAGAACAGCGGAAGCTTAATGATGAACTTACTAAACTTATATGTATATGTACACCATATACATCTGAATCTTAATGAGGACTTACTAATCTTAATCACAATGACTGAATCATCATGTTACTTAATACAAACTAATATGAGGCAAAATCTAATCACTTAATAAGATTAAATATTAATTTACGTCACTTTTTGGGAGTAGCGTAGATTCTCAGATTAACTTATTACAATATCATAGTAAAATTCTATCACTGACGCTGATCGCAATATAAAATTACTATGCTGACCAGATATTTATTCAATATCTAAATCAGATTTTTCATAACATGAAATCTTACTTGAACTTAAGAAAATTTGCCTCATACTTAAACACTAATTCCCAAAATACTAAAACTTAAAACAGTGACTAACTACTTAAATGATTACTAAATACTTAAACTTATAGCTAAATACTTAAAATTACAACGTTAAATCTTACTAATCTTATACTAATTAACTAAATAATAAAACTTTAATTAGTTACTAATTACTTAAAATTTTGAATGAGAACTTAAACTTATGACTAAATACTTATAATCACCATAGAAATTTATCCAAAGCATTCTAATTAAGTTTCTCAGGTTGGTGAAAATTTTAGCTAGAAAGTCATAAACTTAACACTTAATAGCGGAAGCTAATAAACTTAACTAATATTTATCTATCTATAGTAGAAAAATAATCTTATTTTAATGATACTGAGAAATACTAACTTTTCTACATAAATACTAATATTACACTAATTTCCAAAATTATACAAAACTAAAAATAAACTTATCTAAATGTATTTAATTCTCCATAGCATCTTAATTGTAAACATCAGATAGTTGAGAATATATATTTTTTAAATAAAAGTTATGAATCAAAACATAACCTTAATTGCACTGATTAAATCACTTAATCTTAATTTAATAAGCAAACTTAAAATTCTTATTACAAGGTTTCTACGAGGCTTTTTACTAGACCGAGAGCCCAGCACTTAAAAATTTGCCCAAGCTCATAAGCAAAAATTTCCCTTTTTTCCCTCTAATTTCTTAAAAAATTCAACTGGTCCATCTTAGCCTGCTGGCTGCACTACACGCAGATGCACACGTCTGACTGCACTGCTCCCTCATGCGTGGCCTGCATGCCTGCACTAGTGCACTTACGTGCTTCCACGCAGAGCACACGTTGCACTGCCCACTCGGTGGTGCTGCCGTGTAAAGCAGCTATGTCTTCTTATACCGAGCTTGTGCGTGCAGGACAAAACTCGTAAGTCCCGAAACGGCTCCACGACCTGCTTATTTGCTTACAGGAGCGAGCGCGGTCCATGGCATGCGTGCGCAGCTCACGGAGCGCTGCTTGCGCACGGAGCACTGAGCGCCTGCCGTGCGGATGTGTACGCGTGCGCCTGCCCATGTGGGCCTCCAGCTCAGTCCAAACGTTGGTCCAGTGGTGGACCATGGCTTACAATGCCCAAAAGCAAGCGTCGAAACGCTGCCGCCGTCGGATTCCATCGGACGACTGAGCACGATTATCGGACGAACAAAACTGCGTCGGTTCCTCCGACCCCATAACCCTAGCCTCACTTTCTCCACCCATCTTCTCTCCTCAGTGCCGCACAGAGAAAAGAAGCGGCGGCCATGGCTGAAAGGCGGCGCCACCGCGGGTCTCCTCGCCAGTGTGCGCGCCCACCAGAGCGTGGACGTGTCGCCTTCGAGTGGTACTGTCATGGTGCTCTTAGAGGCAGCCTGAGCGCGTGCGTGTTCCACAGAGGTCGGCGGCGGCTCGATGTCATCATCGCGGATGCCGATGCGAAGACCGGCGAACCACGGTGATGGCGACGGTGGAGAAACCCGAGAGGTAAGTCCCCGGCTCCCCGTATAGCCCAAATTCTTACCGATTTTGCTAGGGTTTGTGTCTGTGGTTTTGATCCAGCAGATCTCCCGACACTACTAAAGTGTTAGAGGAGTTTGAGGTTCGGTGTGGGCGCACGGAGATTCAAGAAGGTGAAGCATAAATGGCACGAGGGACACGAAGATTTACGTGGTTCGGGCCGCCTGAGCGTAATACCCTAGTCCACGGGGTGTGTTGGTGTCGTATTGGTTGTATGAGCTCAACGTTGTTGAGTGAGCGCATGCAGTTCGTGTGTCCTATGTATCGTCGGCCTGTCCTTTTATAGTACAAGGGCAGGCCGTTACAAGTTCACCTGGCCCGACATGTGGCCCGGCGGTTACTAATATTGATACACAATTGATGCGCTTAATTATCCTTAATGACCGAGTTACGGGCTTTGACAGCACCGTTACTGGTAGTTAAGGTCGTCCGATTGTGTGTCATTAATATAGTATTAATGACACCTAATCGGGTCTTGAAGTCCTTGATTCCCCTTTGAAGATCCGAAGCCGTTGTGGAGTCTTCCGGAGGTTAGAGGTTGAAGATCCGACGGTTGGACACGTGGCAGCCCCGGAGCATACTGTGGAGAACAGATAGGTCCGGTGCCACCTAACACGTGCCAGTTCTGGAGCTTCCCTCGGTCTGGGGTTAGATCCGGGGGGGGGGGGGGCTATGGTACATAGACCGGAGCTTCCCCCTTGTGGGCGGTAGCTCCGGTTTGTTAGTACACGTGGCGACCCCGGGACTAACCATGTTGGGGAAACGGGTCCGGTTGTGTCTGACATGTGGGCCTCCGAAGGTATTCAAATCAAGTAGATGATATTCTCTTGAGATCTTTGCAATCCCAAGGGGTATATAGTACCCAGGGTACCGACAGTGGCCCCCTGGGCCCACCTCTGGGGAAGACCTCTTGGGTGAAGTCATTCCGCCGGAGGTGGGTCCATCCTTCGACTTTTGAACTGAGTCTTCAAAGGTCTTCGGATGTGCCGTTGGCGATGGTTTGGAGTTAAATCCTCGCCGCGTGGCATATCCCGTGTTCGGCAGATGAGATCTTCGGCGTGCGGATCTCACGCAATTGAAGGTCGTCGGTTCCCGATACGAAAATCGTATCGGTTCCGCGCGCCTTGTCAGGCCGCCGCCTTCGGGCTTCCCGCCTCATGATGACAACCATTCGCCTGGGTAAGAACCTCGACTTGATCGTCTGGGTGGTCCCGGGCCCTCTTGTCATCGACTGGGTGGGATTTTTGGGTAGTATCTTCAACTTCCTTGCGGTTTCCATCCAAACGTTGCGAGGGCTTACTTAAGAAGGAAAGCGCGCACCGTCTGGGGTTCTTTACGCCTCTCATCTGATCTTGCGCTCAAACTCCCGATTTGTGCTCGCTTTTCCTCTCTCGCCTTGCTGTGCCGCGATGGAGTTGGGTCTCCGCGAGAGCCGTTTGAAGACCGAAGGTGACCTGAAGAAGGTCCGGGCCCTCATGGGATGGTCCCCGGACTTCTTCAACCGCCTGGTCCGCACCGGGGGAGAGCTCCCGTTCAAGAAGGAGCACGCTGGCAAAATGGTGTACTTCTCTTCGTACGCCATGGTGGGGTTGATCTCACCTTTTTCCTCCTTTTTCTTGATGCTGCTAGACTTCTATGGTCTGCAACTGTACCACCTTGGCCCCCACTCCATTCTTCTTGTGTCTATCTTCGTCCACTTCTATGAAATGTGGGTGGGCATCCCCCCTGCATTGAACTTTTCCGGACCTTCTTCACCGTCCATACCACTGGCAGGAGCAATGAGTACCTTGGCTTCTACTACTTCGTGAAGCGCAAGAAGTGTCCATTCAAGTACCTTCGGTCGTTTCCCTCTTGAAAGTGGGATGATTGGAAGAAGGACTGGATAGTCATCCGGGTGGAGGAGCACGAGAAGGTGGAGCTGCCCGAAGGCCTCCCCAACATCGACACTGCAGTATGGAGTGAAGCTCCGGTGCTGTCAGATGCCTTCAACCCTGCTCTGACCAGGATCCGCTAGTGCGTGGAGGGAGGATTAACTCCTCAGGCGGTATTTTGCAATTTCCTGGTCAACAGGTGGGCACCGCTGAAGAGGAGAGAAAAACTCGCTTGGGCCCTCAATAGTGTGATGGACGACGACAGGGTCGAGACCGAACGAAAGTCCAACATGGCGGGGGCAACCTTGGAGTTTCATCTCAAGAAGTTCCAGCACGGCATCGACGTCACGGGTGATGATTTGACTCCGCCATCAGCTTTTCTCCCTCTGAACGTGGAAGTAGAGTTCAGCAGGGAGCTCCGGTGGAAGATGCCTGTGCTTGACGACCTTGGTGTCGTTGAGAGAAGATCGACCTCCAGGGTGGTGATCCCTGGGGCTTCCGAAGGTGGCTCTGACCCTGCCCCAAAGCCAAGGATCGAAGTCGTCGGCAAGGGTAAGGAGCCGGCAGACGAACCCTTGAGCCGGAAGAGGAAGCTGCAGCATGCTGACAGAAGGTCCGTCAGGCCTGCAACCTCTGCATCAGCTCCTTCTCCCTGGAGGGGGAGGTCTTCTACAACTGCGGCGACTGTACCCGCAGCGACGTCCCCCCGGGGTGCTAGCTCCGGGCATGCGACTCCAGCACCAAGGCCGGTTGAGGCCTCTAGGTCCGGAGGTCCTTCCCGGTCGAGGGGGGCTTTGACTAAGGAAATGCCCGTGACTGCAACAAGTTCCGAGGGGCCTTCCAGAGCTTCCACGCCGGTGGCGGCTATGGTTAGCCCAGAACGTTCGGGAAAAAGGTTCCGCGCAAGCTGGTGCAGAAGCCTCCCAAGGTAATTTTTAATCTTTACCTCAGATAGTTGTTTTGTTGCAGTAACTGTTTTTTAAGTTTCTTCATCCATCATTTGCAGCGTTGCCAAGAAGAGGAGTGAGGCTCCACCCTCAGCCACAGCAGCTGAAGCTGTGAGGGCGGAAGCTCCTGCTCCTGTCCCGGTGCTGCCCCAAGTGGTGGCTGAAGCTGCAACAGCTCCGGCGCTAGCTGTTGTGGTCATGGACCTCGACTCATCCCCAGAGACTCTCGTGGTAGCGTCGGACCGTGGGAGAGAAGATGCGCCAGCAGCACCTGCCCCGGAGGTTGAAGATCCGGGTCTTGATGCTGAGATGATGGAAGCTTCGGCCGTTGAGCCGGAGGAAGCAGTAATTCCGACCCCAGAGCCAGAAATTGTCGAAGCCCCGGCGGTTGAGCCGGAGGTAATCGAAGTCCCGGCGTGCGGGCCAGATGTTGAGGAAGTCCCGGCGGTTGGGCCGGCTACCTCTGAAGCACCGGCCGCAGAGCCGGTCGTTGCTGGAGCTCCGGCTGCAGGGCCGATTGATGTTGAAGACCTTCCGGCTCCTGAGCCGGTTGCCGCTGAAGCTCCGGCCGCAGGGCTGGCTGTTGTTGAAGATCTTCTGGCGCTCGAGCCGGTCGTTGCGGAGGTATCAACACTCAAGCCCCCAGTAGAGGATGTGCCCAGGCCAGAGCCAGAAGCAGCCCCTGCTCCGGGAGTGACGACGCCGGAGGTACCCGCGGCTGAGCCTGAGTGCCCTGATGAAGTCTCTGGCCCCCTGTCCGAGGGGCGAACGAAGATCTGGTGGCTGGTCCTTCAGAATCACTTCCGGAGGTCGGAACTTCATCAGTGGGACCCTCCTCGATGGCGACTGTGGCCATCCCGGAGGACGGCCCTAGTGCCATGGAAGCTTAGGGGACCACTCTTGTGGAGTGGGACCTAATTTTTGTATCTGAAAACCCGTTGGAACCAGCGGAGGAGACCCCAGCAGGTCCGGATCCTATCCTGTTGTCATTGTCTATTGACAACGCCTGCTCTAGTCTGCGTCACGTTCAGCTGGCATTCTTCCATGACAGCAAGGCTCTTGAAGAGGAGCGCCAAACCCTTAGGAGGTGGCGTAACTGGCTCTACTTTGAGACCAAGCTGGCGCATTCGAGGCTGGCAGATGACAAAGAATGGATCAAGCAGGAGAAGGTCCGCCTGGAATACTGGGGCAAACTATTGGATGACAGGGAGAGCTTGACTTGCGCCCTCGATGCTCAATCCCGGGCCATTTATGAGCAGACCAAGGCAGCTAATAGTGCGGCTGATGAACGCCAAGAAAGGCTTGAAGCCATTAACACTACTCTCATCAACTGGGAGGCACTTGAGGAGAGGGAGAAGAGGCTCGAAGATGAAGAGCAGAAACTCCTTGAGCTGCGGGATGACGTCTTAAAGAGGGAGGAGGAGCTCACCGAAAAGGTGGCTCTGGCTTACAAGGGCCTCGAGGAGCACGCCAAGAAATTGGAAGAGCGCTGCGCTGAGGAGGAGGAGAAGGCCTGGGTGCGGGGGCAGGAACTCTACCAGCAAGAGTGTGCCATCGCTGCCAGGGAGAAGAAAGTGAGGGGCAGGGAGAAGGACCTGGTTGACCGCCGGAACAAGATCTACCTCCGGGAGGAGGAGCTCGGAAAACTCGAGAAGCAGGTCGCTGAAAAGATTCAGCAAAATGCCAAAGAGGTTGAGCGCCTCGCTCGCGAGAATTCTGAACTGGCGGCGGCCAAAAGATCCTTGGAGGAACTGAAGGGCTTGAGGGCTGCAGACTCCTTACAGGTTTGGGAGTTCCTGAGCAAAGCCAACGACGCGCTGACACTGATGGGCTTCAGTCTCGTGCGTCCGGATGATCCGGAGGCGGAGCCGGACCTGACATTGCAAGCGTTGAGCTTGGCGGGTAGCGAACTCTCCAAGGTGGGCGATGTCATCGCGGACCAATTGGAGGTTGAGGGGCAATCCCTGGCGAGGAACGTCGCAGAGTATGTGCTGATGTGCTACACCAGCTGGGATCCCCAATTCCTTCTGGACCCGGCTTGAAGGTCCCGTCGAAGGAGAAGGTGAAGCCACCCGAGCCAACGTGTCGGAGGTTGCTCAGAAGGTCGCCCAGTTCTTCCATAGGGTCTAGGACCATCTCTGTAGCTCCCACTTGTATTCTCTCTTTTTCTTCCCCAATTTTGTAATCCCTTGTCTCCAGATGAATGAAATCCAAATTTTTGTGAATTTCATTTTTTGTCTTCAACACTTTTGTCTTCACTTGGCCCCTTGGTAGATGTACACAATTTGATTGTGAACATGTACCAAGAGGATATTGTGTTTTGTTGAAGACTCGTTTGCTTCAAACTTTTAGAATGTAGGTCCGAAGTCTTCGATAGTGAAAGCCCCATGAGGTTGTCGGAGCTCAGTAGCTCCGGCAGTAGTTCCTATCAACGCGTAGAGCATCGATAGTTAGACCTTCGGGGTGTCGGAGCTTAGTAGCTCCGGCAGTGACCTTTGCCAACGCGTAGTTTGTCGGCAGTAGACTCCGTTTGTGGAATCTTCTCACCATCTTTTATTCTGCGTCGACGGCTGGCCCCCTAGCTTTACCGGAGCTTGGTTGCTCTGGTGATGCTCGTTTTCAATGTTTAACATTGATTATAAGCCACCTAGGGGGAGTCGGAGCTTCGTCAGCTTCGGCTTTTCTCCAGCAACATGGATTCTTTATTTTTCCTACACACTGAAGCCAAGAAAAATAGTAAAATTCACTCCTTGCCTATAACTTCGTCGTGACTTACGATTCTCAATAAAATTTTAGGTCAAACACGATTCTGAATGCAACCGAATGCATTGCCTTCATTCTTCCGGATCCAATTGTACTTGGACCCGCCTTACTTCGGCCTGCCGAGGTGTAGGTAGAGTGGCGTACTTAGGGTGCTTGACCAGGCTAAGTCGATAGCACACTCCAGCCCTAGATTGGCTTGGCGGCATTCAGGCGAGTGGGCCATGAACAATATTTGAATCCAAAAGAATCGACAATACAGCTCGAATTGTATTTGAACCGGTCGAACTAAAATTTCTTAAGAATTGCACGTCCTTGTTATAGACAAGAAAGAGAAAAATAAAAAATGTTGAGCCTGTACAAAGTAAATGCACGTGGAGTCTGTTTCACATGAAGATGTCTTTCATTATAGGCCTGGGGTACAGGGGAAACAAGTACACTCTTAGGGTACGGAACCAGGCTAAGCGTGTTTCATTTCTCGTTTGACCCAGGGTAGCTAGCCACACTTTTAGTCCTGAGATTGTGACAAGCGTTGCATGAACTTTGCGGACCTTCCGAGAAAGGTCCGGTTGTTCTCCCGGAGGAACTACCCGACTCTGTACAATGACTCTATAACATACACCTCAAGTTACTACAGACTCACCTCCATGATATTAGGTGTAGAACTTACGGAGGTGCTCAATGTTCCAAGGATTTGGAAGAGGTGTCCCATCCTCAGTTGCCAAGCGAACGCTTCCGGGACGGGATACTTTAATCACTCGGAAGGGTCCTTCCCAGTTGGGGGAGAGTTTGTTTAACCCTTCTCTGGATTGTATTCTCCGTAGCACCAGATCGCCTTCCTCGAGCTGTCGATTGTGTACATGCCGCTGATGATAGCGCCGAAGGGCTTGGCGGTATCGGGCATTCCGAACAGCTGCTTGGCACCTTCCCTCCTCGAGGAGGTCTAGGTCTTCACGTTGGAGCTGGTCCTGCATGGCTTCGTCAAAGGTCCGGACCCGGAGTGACCCCAAGGTGATCTCCGGAGGAAGGATTGCTTCAGCTCCGTACACCAGGAAGAAGGGTGTCTCTCCAGTTGACCGGTTTGGAGTTGTCCTGTTGGCCCATAGAGTTGGCGGAAGCTCTTCAATCCAGTTTGCTCCATGTTTTTTCAAGCGCTCATAGGTGCGCGTTTTGAGTCCTTTCAGGATTTCAGCATTTGCTCTCTCGGCCTGGCCATTGCTTGCCGGGTGAGCTACGGAGGCATAGCAAACTTGAATGCCGAGGTCTTCGCAATACCCTTGAAATGCAGAGCTTGTGAATTGCGTCCCGTTATCAGTAATGATTTTGTTTGGGAATCCAAATCTGCATACGATGGACTGCAAAAAGTTGATAGCAGATTGCTTGTTTGTTGTCACAACTGGAGTTGCTTCCGGCCACTTGGTGAACTTGTCAATGGCGACATACAGGAACTTGTAACCTTCGACGGCTCTTGGGAAAGGTCCCAAGATGTCCATCCCCCACACAGCGAAGGGCCATGTAGGAGGTATCATTTGTAGAGGCTGAGTCGGGGTGTGAATTTGCTTTGCATGAAATTGGCATGCTTCGCATCTCTTCACCAGCTCAGTTGCATCCTCGAGTGTTGTAGGCCAATAGAAGCCATGCCGGAAGGCTTTACCGACCAGCGTGCGGGAAGACGCGTGGTTCCCACACTCGCCTCCATGGATTTATGTGAGGAGCTCGCAGCCTTCTTCCCTTGTGATGCACCGCATTAGGACACCGTTGACACCGCGCCGGTAGAGATCCCCTTCTACCAACGTGTATCTTAACGTGTATCTTTTAGCCAATCTGACTATCCGGTCAGCGGACACATCATCGTCAGGAAGGATGTTGTCTTTCAAGTAGCTCCGGATCTCCGAGATCCATGCATTGGAGCTAACTTGAGTATTTGAGTCTTGCGTGCTGGGTTGCTCGGAGCTTTCGGCAGCACCTATGACCCTTGATGGCTGCCATGGTAACAGGGCCATCGGGACCGTCAGCTTTGTGATGCTGATCTCGCCCCCTTCGCTCAGTTCGGCAGGCTGAGCTGTGAGTTTTGACAACCTCCGGATAAAAGTTCCGTCAGGAGCCGGAGCTTCGGTTGACGCTTTCGTCGAGAGTTCGTCGGCTTCAGCGTTGTGGGCACGCTGGACATGGTGGAGATCTAGGACTTCGAAGTCCTTTTGAAGCCTCTGGACTTCAAGGAGGTAAGCAGCTAGCTGGAGATTGTTGCAGGAGCATTCACCCTTCACTTGCTTAATGATGAGCTGTGAATCTCCCTTGACCAGCAGTTGCTTGACACCGTATGACAGTGCCACCCTTAGTTCGTAAATGAGTGCTTCATATTCTGCCATGTTGTTGGTTGCCTTGAAGTCAAGGTGTACCATGTATTTTACCTTCTCTCCAGTTGGTGCGAGGAGAAGGATTCTAGCTCCGGCCCCCTGCTTTTGCATGGAGCCGTCGAAGTAGAGGGTCCAGTGAGGCTCGATGAAGACCTGAGCCTTGTGTTCCGGCTTCTGCTCACTAGGGCCCCCAGGATTTGATGGAGAGGGAGTCCATTCCGCCACGAAATCCGCCAATGCTTGACTCTTGATTGCTTGCCTTGAAATGAATTCGAGATCGAATTCAGCCAATTCCACTGCCCACTTTGCAATATTCCCAGTTGAATTGGGATTATGCAAGATTGCTCGAAGTGGGTAAGAGGTCACCACTGAAATCTTGTGAGCTTGGAAGTAATGGTGAAGCTTCCTGGAGGCAATGATAACTGCATAGAGCAGCTTATGCACCTCTAGGTATCGAGTCTTGGCGTCATGAAGTACTTCACTGATGAAGTACATTGGGCGTTTGATGGTCTGGACCCTCCCGGAGGGGCCTGGAGCTTCCTCTTCACTGACCCGGATCCTCCCTGAGGGATCCGGACCTTCTTCGGGGACCTGCGAGTCCTGGCTGGAGGGACCCGGAGCTTCTTCAGAAGCGACCTGGACCCTCCTGGAGGGGTCTGAGTCTTCTGAAGTAACTTTTTGTGAACTCAAGTCAGGGAGTTGGGACCCAGACTCGCTTTCAGGAACCTTCAGACCCTCCCAGAGGGGTCTAGATTCCTGAGCATGGGATAGTTCTGGTCTCTCCGCAACCAGGACCATACTGACGACTTCGTCAGTTGCTGAAATGTAAAGCAGCAGAGGCTCACCAGGGTTCGGAGCTACCAGGGTTGGTAGGGTGGTGAGGAACTGTTTTAGCTCCTGGAACGCCTTTTCTGCTTCTTCAGACCATTGGAATGGTCCAGACTTCCTCAATAACTTGAAGAAGGGAAGTGCCCGTTCCGCCAGTCCTGAAATGAACCGGCTAAGGGCTGCTAGACATCCAGTTAGCTTTTGGACATCCTTGATGTGGGCTGGTGGCCGCATGTCTTCAATGGCTTTGATCTTCGTCGGATTAGCTTCTATGCCCCGGTGACTTACCAGGAAACCAAGAAGTTTTCCGGAGCTAACCTCGAAGACACACTTGTTTGGGTTTAGTTTTGTGCGTGTGACCCGCAACTTGTCGAAGACAGCCTGTAAGGTGTCAAGGAATGACTCCTTGTTCTTGACCTTGACCACGATGTCATCGACGTACACTTCAACTATGTCTCTAATGAGTTCTTCAAAAGTTTTGTACATAGCTCGTACAAAGGTTGAAGCTGCATTCTTGAGACCAAATGATACGGCTGTATAACAGTACAATCCATCTACTGTGATAAAAGAGGTATGCTCTTCATCTTCCCTAGACATTCTGATTTGATGATACCCAGAATATGCGTCTAAGAAACACAGTAATTCACACCCGGAGGTGGAATCCACTATCTGATCTATTCTAGGTAGTGAGAATGGATCTTTTGGGCATGCCTTATTTAGTTTTGTGTAGTCGATACACATCCGAAGCTTCCCGCCGGCCTTGGGTACAACGACTGGGTTTGCCAGCCATTTTGGATGGAAGACTTCTCGGATAAATCCAGCTTCGAGCAACTTCTTCACTTCTTGTCGAATGAAGTTCTGTCGCTCCACGGACTGCTTCCGAGGCTTCTGGTGTACGGGCCGGGCGTCAAGGTAGATCTTCAGATTGTGCTCAATCACTTCCCTAGGGATCGCAGGCATTTGTGACGGTTGCGAGGCAAACATGTCGACATTAGCCCGGAGGAAAGCGATGAGCGCGAGTTCCTATTTGTCATTCAGTCCTCCCGATATACGGGTGGTCTGAGCGGCATCGGAACCGATTTGGACGAATTTGACGGGAATGTCCGTGTCGCCGCTTGGCTGCACACGAGGTGCAGAAGTCGAGCCTCGCTGACGAATGCTCGGGGGTTTTGGAGCTTGTTTGTAACACCCTCATTTTCATGCATCATGCCCTACATGCACTCATATACATGTTTAACATTAACCCATAACAAGAGGAACAAGTTTAAAATTGATTTGGAACAAAACTGCACTTAAAAATGTAGGAAAGTGCGGACTAGTCCGGTTTTGCTGAGGACTAGTCCGATTTCTCTCTGTCTAAAAACGGACTTGTCCATTTTTGCTGCGGATTAGTCCGATATTTGCCTCTGGACAACTTCGGACTTGTCCGATTTTGTGCGGACTAGTCCAGTATTCCATGAATCCTTGAAAATTTGCTAAGTCCCTGGACTTTTCCGGACTAGTCCGGTGTTCCAGCGGACTTGTCCGTTTCTTTCTGACTAAGATCGGACTTCTCCGATTTTTGGCCAGACTTGTCCGATTTTCTCTCTGGACGACTTCGGACTAGTCCGGTCCTGTCCGGACTTGTCCGATATTTCGTGACTCCGAGATTGACCTTTTGTTTTACAACTTGTTTCTTGGATTTCACGTCAAGTGGGCCTAGGGACGTCGTGCCCAACTCTTTTAGAGCCCATGTGGGACTCTAAACCGGCCTCTACTCATCCTAAACTCGAAATCCATCTAACCCTAGCCTCCACGTCTATATAAACAACCCCACCCCTTGGTTTGACATCTATTTGCCACTTTTTCACCCACCCAAACCCTAGTTCGTGGGGAGCCACCATCAAGGAGGGAGGAGAAGATCCCAAACAAGAAGAAGAAGAGGAGGAAACGAAGGAGGATCAAGATCTCCACCAAGTTTCGTCCTTCACCACCAATTCATCTCCAAGTTCATCACCAACCCTAGATCATCAAGATCCAAGTGTTACCTCCAAGTTTCTTGGTTCATTGGAGTTCTAAACACCTGGTATACCTTCTATTCTCTTTTCCTTATGTGAATTCAACCCCTAATCTCCAAATTCACGTCGATCTAGAAAACCCTAATCTGCTGATCTCGTCAAGTGCGGACTTGTCCGGTCCCTAGCGGACTAGTCCGATCTTTCTGGTTAAATTGTATTGAATTAATTCTAAAATTTGATCTAATCGACCCCAAACCTGTATAAACTTGTTAAAATCTATTAGAGCTAGTTAGTGATCATTAAAAGCAATCTAGTGACAAGTTCTACCTTGCATTGCATCAATCATGCATGTCATGTCATATTGAGTAATATTTGTGCACTCTTTGATTGTGTTTCTTGTCTTGTATGTTTATTGTGTGGATTAGACGGATTTGCGCTAGAGAGTGCCACGGAGGATCTACAACATCAAGAGTTTGAAGGCTTTGACCCTAATCAACAGCAAGAGCAAGGCAAGTGTCCTTGAAGCATATTGATCCTGTTTTTAAAATAAATGTTTTGTTTGCAAAACTGCATGCTTGTGTCAAATTGATGGGAAATCCTATGGTAGGAAGTTTACTAGATTTGCTAAACCACCCTTGTCACCTGGAATTTATGGTAGAGAGTCGGGAAGGGTTTTTACCTTTTTGCTTCACTTAATCAACTGGGATGGGAAACAACTATATCACTCAATTTAATTATGCATGGATGAGATTATGGTTAACATGAACTGGTTAAACATGGTATGGTAATGGATGATCTAAGCAAGCCTGGTATGTGGATGGGTTGGATGTTATGGTGGTTTGCTTGCTTTAGATCTAAGGACCGGTTCATGCGAGAATAAGCCAGGACTACAGTGCCACCACGAGGCCAAGTATGGGTGCGGCGTAGCTGATTAATTAGGGCTTTGCTAGTGCTGTTTGGACCATTGTGGATGCTCGGGGAAGGGGTAGTCAGATTGGGTTTGTTGATGATTGGTGGGACTACCCTGGGATCCGAATGGCTCAAGAGGGGGCCCTTGGTTGAAGATGTGCTCTGCGGGAGACATCGCCACCGGTGAAACCTCAGTGGGGTCTAAATAGGCTAGTAATCCCTTTGTAAAGGCTATTTTGTGATCTCTTGGCCACACACCAACGGAAGTGTGTAATGTGACCGACGGGTCATGGGCATAAGGGAGGTTCTTAGTCGCCGAAGGGTGATGAAATCACGAACACGTGGGTAAAGAGGTACAAACTCTGCAGAGTTAACTAAAACTATCATGATAGCCGTGCTCCCGGTTATGAGCACCTGGACAACTTCCATGATTAGAGGCAAATTGGAATTTGGGATGGTTATGGTTTGGTAATGGTTATGGCTGGTTATGAGTTTATCTCTAGTATTGAATCTGGTTATTGGCAATGGTGAAATCCGGAATTTTTGATGATGGTAATGAATTCAGATTTAGTATTACGGTATTACTTATGATTATGATGGGTTTACTTCACATACTTATACTATATTGCTTTTCAAATGTTTTAATGTACTTTTCAGCACTTTACCATTATTATTGTCGACATTTGAATAAGCCACATGTCATACTTTCCACACTCGCTGAGTACGACATGTACTCACTCTTGCAATCCCCCCCCCCAACAGTTGCAGGTCAGGATTGGGAGTTTAATGGCGATAATGTGGAGTTCTAGGCCGTGTCTACCGTCAGCTTTGCCTGTGGTGTTGATTGGAGCTGCGCATGCATACCCTGTCGCTTATGTTGCATAGTTGCTTAATTTGCTTAATTAGTTTATTTCCGCTGCATTAGTTGAACTTGTCATTAATATTCATTGGAGCTTGGATTCGAGGATAATATGGTTTGTGTAATAAAATTTGGTTAATTAATCTTGTCTTGTGGTAATTTTCTGTATACTCTTTTGTGATTGCACTCGTGTTTGTGTGATGAACATCCTGAGCACACATATGCGTTAGCTTGGTTCATTTTTCGGAACCGGGCGTCACAGATTGGTATCAGAGCCACAGGTTGACCGTAGGATGCAGCCTAGATAGAATGGACACTTTATGACACATAGGAGCACTCAGGAATCGATGTGTTTTTGCTTGGAGTGCTGCTTGCTATATATATTGGTTGCTTGTGTGCTTAATAGAGGATTTTGGGATGCTTTAGCATTGCCATGTCCACCTAGGCTAGTGTAGCTAGTTGTTTAGTTTCATATCCCTTGATGCATATAGTTGGGGCGTTTTCTAATTCTTACCTACTGCTTTTCTTCAGATGGTAAGGACTCACAACCAGAGGGATGGCAATGATGAAGAGGAGAACAATGGAGTGCCTCAGAACAACAAGGGGCAAGGATCTACTCAGGGAGCTATCAACATCGAGCAGCTATTGGCCATGCAAAACCAGCTCATGCAGACCATGATACAGACTATGGGACAGCTGCAGGCTGGCAATATCAACAATCAGCCCCACATGCCTCCACCGCCACCCCCACCTCCTCATAACCGATTGGGAGAGTTTATGAGGACTAGGCCGCCAACCTTTGCTCAAGCCGCAGACCCTATGGATGCGGGTGATTGGCTCAAGTCCGTGGAGAAGAAGCTAGCCATTGTCCAATGCAGTGACCGGGAGAAGGTGCTATTTGCTTCTCATCAACTCGTTGGAGCAGCTGCAGATTGGTGGGATTCTTATTGCAATGCTCATGAGAACCAAGAGAGAATTACCTGGGCAGAATTCAAGGAGAGTTTCCGTTCTCATTATGTGTCGGAAGGTGTTATGATCTTGAAGAGGCAAGAATTTGAGAACTTGAGACAAGGAAAATCAAGCGTGAGTGAATATCTCAATAAGTTCACTCAACTCTCAAGATATGCGCCTGAGGATGTTAGCCGGGACAGCCGGAAGCAATACTTGTTCATGAGGGGATTGAACAATACGATCCAAGTGCAATTGCTCAACTGTGATTATGTCAATTTTTGGAAGCTTGTGGACAAAGCAATTGTGGTTGAGAACAAGATCCGTGAGATGGAGCAAGAAATCAAGAGGAAGGCGCCATATCAAGGACAGCAACAAGGAAGTAATGTGCGCCCTCGCTTTGTGCCGCCCAATGCGCCTCATTACAGCTCCTCTATTCCTGCTCAGCGCCCTGGTTATGCACCGCGCCCAACTCAGTTTGTGCAGCAGCGCCCTGTCATGCAAGCACCTAGGCCTCCGATGCCTTATGCACCTCGTGCTGATTTTCCTGGAGCCAATGTTCAAAACCAAGCTCGTCCCAATAATTCTGGTGGAGTTAAGAAGTGCTATACTTGTGGAGAAGCTGGACACTTTGCACATCAATGTCCTAAGTTGGGCCTTGGTCAAGGAAGCAATTCATCGAGGCAAAACCCAAGACCTAATGGAGGACAGCCACAAGGAAGCCGTGGACAGCAAAATTTTGCTCGTGGCAACGTGAACCATGTCTCTACGGAGGATGCTCAACAAGCGGATGACGTGGTCATTGGTATGTTTCTCGCCAACTCCAACCCCGCGACTATGTTATTTGATTCTGGAGCATCACATTCATTCATTGCATCGAAGTATGTTGCCAAGTATAGTTTGCCTATCTATCATATGAAGTTTACTCTGTTGGTTAAGTCTCCTGGAGGAGAGATGAGGACAAATATAGTATGTCCAAAAGTAAGCCTTAGAATAAGGGGGGTAGACTTCTCCGCCAACCTCATTGTTTTAGATTCTCAAGGGTTGGATATTATACTTGGGATGGACTGGTTGAGGAAGCACAATGGAGTTATTGAATGTGCCACAAAGACGGTGAAGTTGACCAATGAGGAAGGGATCACCGTAGAATTTGAAGCATCTCAAACCGCACCGAAGCAATTGGAATTGAATCATATGGACGGTGCCGCAATTGAGGAGATTCCGGTTGTATGTGAATTTTTGGATGTGTTTCCGGATGAGTTGCCAGGTATGCCACCCGATCGAGACATTGAGTTTGTTATTGATTTAATACCTGGAACTGCACCTATAGCTAAGAGGCCGTATAGGATGCCTCCTATGGAATTAGCGGAGCTCAAGAAACAAATTCAAGAGCAATTAGAGAAGGGTTTTATTCGCCCTAGCTCTTCACCTTGGGGAGCGCCCGTTCTATTTGTGGACAAGAAGGACGGATCCTAAATGATGTGCGTGGATTACCGAGCTCTCAACGAGGTAACAATCAAGAACAAGTACACCTTGCCACGCATAGAAGACTTGTTTGATCAGATGAAGGGTTCTTATGTCTTCTCTAAGATTGACTTGAGGTCGGGATACTTTCAAATGAAGATTAGACCATCGGACATACCCAAGACAGCTTTTAGGACACGGTATGGATCTTATGAGTACACCGTGATGTCTTTTGGATTGACAAATGCACCTGCCTACTTTATGTACCTCATGAATAAGGTCTTCATGGAGTACTTAGATAAGTTCGTTGTGGTGTTTATTGATGATATTATGATCTACTCGAAGGATGAGAAGGAACATGAGGAACACTTGAGGCTTACGTTGCATAAATTGAGGGAGCATCAATTGTATGCCAAGTTCAGTAAATGTCAATTCTGGTTACGGGAAGTTTCCTTCTTAGGCCATATTATTTCCGGAGGAGGAGTATCAGTTGACCCAGGGAAGGTGAGAGATGTGCTTAAGTGGGAACCACCACAGAATGTCAAGGAAATTCGGAGTTTTCTTGGGATGGCTGGATATTACCGTCGATTCATCAAAGACTTTTCCAAGATAGCCAAGCCTATGACGGAGTTGCTAACGAAGGGAAAGGCATTCCAATGGACTGAAGCTTGTCAGAATAGTTTTGAGGAGTTGAAGAAGAGGCTGACAACAGCCCCGGTTTTGGTATTGCCGGATGTAAGCAAGAGTTTTGACATTTATTGCGATGCATCAAGACAAGGGCTTGGATGTGTATTGATGCAAGAAGGTCAAGTGGTCGCCTATGCGTCGAGACAATTGAAGAAACATGAGCAGAATTACCCCACGCATGATCTTGAACTAGCAGCCGTGGTACATGCATTGAAGATTTGGAGACACTATATTCTTGGACATAGGTGTGAAATTTACACGGATCATAAGAGTTTGAAGTATATTTTCACACAAATGGATCTGAACTTGAGGCAATGAAGATGGTTGGAGCTCATCAAAGATTATGATTTGGGGATCAACTATCATCCGGGAAAAGCCAATGTAGTGGCCGATTCTTTGAGTAGAAAGGGAGTAAGCCATCAACTTACAGTTCGAGAGTTACCATCCAAGTTATGCAAGGAGTTTGAACGGTTGAACCTTGGGTTTGTAAACGAGATGGAGATAATGGAGTTAAACCCAACCTTGGAGCAAGAAATTCGAGAGGCACAAACCACAGATGAGGAGATCAAGGAAATCAAGGAAAGAACCGAAGAAGGGAGAGAATTCAGATTTGACAAGGATGAACATGGTACCTTATGGCTTGGAAAGAGGATCATTGTGCCTAATGTAAAGCATATTCGGGAGACAATATTAAAGGAGGCACATGACTCGCCTTACTCGATTCACCCCGGTTGTACGAAGATGTACAAGGACTTGAAGACTTGCTATTGGTGGGATAGCATGAAAAAGGACATAGCTGAATATGTAGCATTATGTGATGTGTGCCAACGAGTCAAGGCGGAACATCAAAGGCCAGCCGGATTATTGCAACCGTTGAAGATTCCGGAATGGAAGTGGGAAGAAATTGGTATGGACTTCATAGTTGAGTTACCGCGTACTCAGTCTGGGTATGACTCAATTTGGGTAATTGTGGATCGCTTAACCAAGTCAGCTCATTTTGTCCCTGTGAAGACCAAGTATACAGCTGCACGATTGGCCGAAGTATACATGGAGCATATTGTGTGTCGACATGGAGTCCCTAAGAAGATAGTCTCGGATAGAGGTTCTCAATTTACCTCCAGATTTTGGCAAAAATGGCATGAAGCTTTGGGAACGAGGTTGAATTTTAGTTCAGCATATCATCCTCAAACGGATGGACAAACCGAGAGGACCAATCAGATTTTGGAGGACATGTTAAGAGCTTGTGGTTTAAAGCATGGGAAAAGTTGGGACAAAAGCTTGCCATACGCAGAATTTTCATACAACAATAGTTACAAAGCAAGCTTGAAAATGTCACCATATGAAGCGCTTTATGGGAGGAAGTGTAGGACACCTTTATTCTGGAATGAGGCAGGAGAAACTCAAGTATTTGGTCCGGACGTGTTGCAAGAAGCCGAAAAGCAAGTCCAAATAATTCGTGGAAACTTGAGGGCTGCCCAATCAAGGCAAAAAGGCTATGCGGATAATAGGAGAAGGAAATTAGCCTTTGAAATAGGAGATTTTGTTTACCTCAAGGTGTCACCAATGAGAGGTCATAAGAGGTTTAACATAAGAGGCAAGCTCGCACCTCGTTATATTGGACCATTCAAGATTTTGGACAAAAGAGGAGAAGTAGCATATAAGTTGGAGATGCCAGCTCATCTTTCAGATGTACATGATGTGTTTCATATTTCCCAACTCAAGAAGTGTCTCAGGGTACCGAAAGATCAAGTGCCAATGGAAGAATTGGAACTAGAGGAAGATTTGACGTATGCCGAGCAACCGGTCAAAATCTTGGAAACCAAGGAGAGAGTCACAAGGAACAAGGTGATTCGATGGTGTAAAGTCCAATGGAAGCACCATACCGAAAAAGAAGCAACTTGGGAGCTAGAAGATGATCTCAAGAAGGAATTTCCCTATCTCTTCTCTTCCGCGTCGAATCTCGAGGGCGAGATTCATTTTAAGGGGGTAGGTTTGTAACACCCTCATTTTCATGCATCATGCCCTACATGCACTCATATACATGTTTAACATTAACCCATAACAAGAGGAACAAGTTTAAAATTGATTTGGAACAAAACTGCACTTAAAAATGTAGGAAAGTGCGGACTAGTCCGGTTTTGCTGAGGACTAGTCCGATTTCTCTCTGTCTAAAAACGGACTTGTCCGTTTTCGCTGCGGATTAGTCCGATATTTGCCTCTGGACAACTTCGGACTTGTCCGATTTTGTGCGGACTAGTCCGGTATTCCATGAATCCTTGAAAATTTGCTAAGTCCCTGGACTTTTCCGGACTAGTCCAGTGTTCCAGCGGACTTGTCCATTTTCCTTTCTGACTAAGATCGGACTTGTCCGATTTTTGGCCAGACTTATCCGATTTTCTCTCTAGACGACTTTGGACTAGTCCGGTCCTGTCCGGACTTGTCCGATATTTCGTGACTCCGAGATTGACCTTTTGTTTTACGACTTGTTTCTTGGGTTTCACGTCAAGTGGGCCTAGGGACGTCATGCCCAACTCTTTTAGAGCCCATGTGGGACTCTAAACCGGCCTCTACTCATCCTAAACTCGAAATCCATCTAACCCTAGCCTCCACGTCTATATAAACAACCCCACCCCTTGGTTAGACATCTATTTGCCACTTTTCCACCCACCCAAACCCTAGTTCGTGGGGAGCCACCATCAAGGAGGGAGGAGAAGATCCCAAACAAGAAGAAGAAGAGGAGGAAATGAAGGAGGATCAAGATCTCCACCAAGTTTCGTCCTTCACCACCAATTCATCTCCAAGTTCATCACCAACCCTAGATCATCAAGATCCAAGTGTTACCTCCAAGTTTCTTGGTTCATTGGAGTTCTAAACACCTGGTATACCTTCTATTCTCTTTTCCTTATGTGAATTCAACCCCTAATCTCCAAATTCACGTCGATCTAGAAAACCCTAATCTGCTGATCTCGTCAAGTGCGGACTTGTCCGGTCCTTAGCGGACTAGTCCGATCTTTCTGGTTAAATTGTGTTGAATTAATTCTAAAATTTGATCTAATCGACCCCAAACCTGTATAAACTTGTTAAAATCTATTAGAGCTAGTTAGTGATCATTAAAAGCAATCTAGTGACAAGTTCTACCTTGCATTGCATCAATCATGCATGTCATGTCATATTGAGTAATATTTGTGCACTCTTTGATTGTGTTTCTTGTCTTGTATGTTTATTGTGTGGATTAGACGGATTTGCTCTAGAGAGTGCCACGGAGGATCTACAACATCACGAGTTTGAAGGCTTTGACCCTAATCAACAGCAAGAGCAAGGCAAGTGTCCTTGAAGCATATTGATCCTGTTTTTAAAATAAATGTTTTGTTTGCAAAACTACATGCTTGTGTCAAATTGATGGGAAATCCTATGGTAGGAAGTTTACTAGATTTGCTAAACCACCCTTGTCACCTGGAATTTATGGTAGAGAGTCGGGAAGGGTTTTTACCTTTTTGCTTCGCTTAATCAACTGGGATGGGAAACAACTATATCACTCAATTTAATTATGCATGGATGAGATTATGGTTAACATGAACTGGTTAAACATGGTATGGTAATGGATGATCTAAGCAAGCCTGGTATGTGGATGGGTTGGATGTTATGGTGGTTTGCTTGCTTTAGATCTAAGGACCGGTTCATGCGAGAATAAGCCAGGACTACAGTGCCACCACGAGGCCAAGTATGGGTGCGGCGTAGCTGATTAATTAGGGCTTTGCTAGTGCTGTTTGGACCATTGTGGATGCTCGGGGAAGGGGTAGTCGGATTGGGTTTGTTGATGATTGGTGGGACTACCCTGGGATCCGAATGGCTCAAGAGGGGGCCCTTGGTTGAAGATGTGCTCTGCGGGAGACATCGCCACCGGTGAAACCTCAGTGGGGTCTAAATAGGCTAGTAATCCCTTTGTAAAGGCTATTTTGTGATCTCTTGGCCACACACCAACGGAAGTGTGTAATGTGACCGACGGGTCATGGGCATAAGGGAGGTTCTTAGTCGCCGAAGGGTGATGAAATCACGAACACGTGGGTAAAGAGGTACAAACTCTGCAGAGTTAACTAAAACTATCATGATAGCCGTGCTCCCGGTTATGAGCACCTGGACAACTTCCATGATTAGAGGCAAATTGGAATTTGGGATGGTTATGGTTTGGTAATGGTTATGGCTGGTTATGAGTTTATCTCTAGTATTGAATCTGGTTATTGGCAATGGTGAAATCCGGAATTTTTGATGATGGTAATGAATTCAGATTTAGTATTACGGTATTACTTATGATTATGATGGGTTTACTTCACATACTTATACTATATTGCTTTTCAAATGTTTTAATGTACTTTTCAGCACTTTACCATTATTATTGTCGACATTTGAATAAGCCACATGTCATACTTTCCACACTCGCTGAGTGCGACATGTACTCACTCTTGCAATTCCCCCCCCCCCCAACAGTTGCAGGTAAGGATTGGGAGTTTAATGGCGATAATGCGGAGTTCTAGGCCGTGTCTACCGTCAGCTTTGCCTGTGGTGTTGATTGGAGCTGCGCATGCATACCCTGTCGCTTATGTTGCATAGTTGCTTAGTTTGCTTAATTAGTTTATTTCCGCTGCATTAGTTGAACTTGTCATTAATATTCATTGGAGCTTGGATTCGAGGATAATATGGTTTGTGTAATAAAATTTGGTTAATTAATCTTGTCTTGTGTTAATTTTCTGTATACTCTTTTGTGATTGCACTCGTGTATGTGTGATGAAAATCCTGGGCACACATATGCGTTAGCTTGGTTCATTTTTCGGAACCGGGCGTCACATTGTTCCTTCCTGGAGTCCTCCTCTTGCGCCGTAGTTAGCGCATGAAGTTCTTCCAGAGCAGTTACTCCGGCAGTACGATCTCCACGGATCCGGAGAACGCCTACTGGTGTTGGCATCTTTAACACCAAGTAGCCATAATGAGCAGCTGCCATGAATTTTTACAAAGCAGGCCTACCCAAGATGGCATTGAAGGGTAAGTTGATCTGAGCCACGTCAAAGACCAACTTCTCGGTGTGATACTTCTCCCGGGTTCCGAAGGTAACAGGGAGGGTAATAGCACCGAGTGGGGTAATGGCTCCCGGACCTACTCCGGACAAAGGTCGAGAGGGGTGAAGATCTGAAGGTCGGAGCTGAAGCTTGGTAAAAGCTTCGAAGCTTATGAGGTTTAGCCCCGAACCTCCGTCTACCATAACATGGTGGAGCTGGATGTTATTGATGGTAGGAGACACCATCAAAGGTAACTCGCCTGCTCCAACCATGCTTCGAGGGCAGTCCGAAGCATCAAAAGTGATGGCTGTGTCCATCCACTTCCGATGAGGCTCCGCCCTGGCTGTAAGAGCTACAGCGGCCATGTCCCAACGCATTGTCTTGAGGATGCGGCGGGAGGTGATGTCCCATGATCCACCAAAAATGGTGTTCATGGTCTTCCGACGCTCATTGTCAGAGACGTCAGAATCGTCGTCGATGGAGGTGTATACGGCCTTCAGGACCTTTTTGGGATCCTGAAAACCTAACTCCTCTTCAGCCAGAGCTTCGTCAACTTTTCGTTTTCCTTCCCTCTATCGAAAAGGAGCTTCTTCCCGGTGCTTGTTGTAGCGCTTAGCAAGGTTTTGGACCTCCCGACAGTCTTCCAAACTGTGGCTATCCGTTTTGTGAATTGGACACCACACCTTGGGTTTGTCACCGTCTTTAGAAGACGATCGAGGTCGCTTCTCGGGGCGTGGCCCCCGGCCACCCGGAGCTGCAGCAGCTGCAGCATTAGATGCGTCGGCCGACGGCTTCTTCTTGCCGTTGGTCTTTTTCTTCTTCTTGCCACTCCCGGAGGTAGTGGCTTCACCTTTGGAGGATTTTTTGTGATCCTCCGGAGGTGGTTTGGAGTGCATTTCACGGCCCTCCGCAGCTCTGGCACATTTGTCAGCCAAGCTGAAGAGTTCCGTGACACTAGTGATCTCCTTGATCGCCAGTTTTTCCAACATCTTCTTATCCCGTACACCCTGTCTAAATGCCACAATGACATAAGTGCTAGAGATAGAAGGGATAGTGTTTCGTACCTGATAGAATCTCTGGATGAATGATCGCAGGGATTCTCCCCCTTTTTGCACGACTGCAAAAAGGTCCAGTTCAGTGCCTGGTCGGGTGTATGAACTCCCGAAGTTGGCGGTGAACTGCCGGCACAACTCCTCCCAACTGTTAATGGAGTTGGGTGGAAGACTCATAAACCAGGACCGAGCGGTCCCAGTTAAAGCCACTGGAAAATAATTGGCCATTACAGCCTCATTTCCTCCAGCTGCTAGGATAGCAGTGGAGTAAATCCGAAGAAATTCAACGGGATTAACGGTCCCGTCAAACTTCTCAGGCAGGTGAGGCTGGAATTTCTGTGGCCACCTGACCATACGCAGATGCATGGCCAGGGCCGAACAGCCTCCTCCTACTCCTTCAGGAGCAGGAATGTCCTGAGCTTCTCGTCTTTCACGAGCACGCTCAATATGGACTCGGTCGTCTTGTTGACGGTATCGGCGATCAAGCTCCGCCCGGAGGTCATGAGTTGAAAGCCTTGACACCGTGTGAGTGCGCCGTGCCACGGAAGGCAACGACGTCACTTGCTGCGACGCAGCATGTCTCCTGTTGTTGGAAACGTGTGGACCAAGTCTGCCAGACAAGGTCCGTCACTGCGACGGGGCCCGTCCTGAAGGAGGAGGACCCTGGATGCTGATGCGGTCGGCTACTGCTGCAACCAAGTGTTCCACATCAGCCCTCCACTGCTCCATTGCATCCCGGGATGCGTCCGGAGGTGGTGGACGCTGAAGAAGAGCACGCGCTGCATGGAGCGCATGTTCCGGGTTGTCATGATTTGTCAACGCAGTGATGGACGCTGGTGCACCATCACGCTTCCCAGCTTGATTTGCTGGTGGAGGCAGCGGTGGTGGCATTGTGACTCCTGCTGGAACTGAGGCTTCTGCTGGTGGCTGCATATTAGAGGGATTGCCCCCAACAACTTGAACAGCGGGATGACCGTTGGATGATCCAGCAGCTGAGTTCACCATTCTTGAAATCTCCCTACCTGGCGCGCCAACTGTCGGTGGTTTTGATCCGGCAGATCTCCCGACACTACTAAAGTGTTAGAGGAGTTTGAGGTTCGGTGTGGGCGCGCGGAGATTCAAGAAGGTGAAGTATAAATGGCACGGGGGACACGAAGATTTACGTGGTTCGGGCCGCCTGAGCATAATACCCTACTCCACGGGGGTGTGTTGGTGTTGTATTGGTTGTATGAGCTCAACGTGAGTTGAGAGTGTTGAGTGAGCGCATTCAGTCCGTGTGTCCTATGTATCGCCGGCCTGTCCTTTTATAGTACAAGGGCAGGCCGTTACAAGTTCACCTGGCCCGACATGTGGCACCGGCGGTTACTAATATTAATACACAATTGATGCGCTTAATTATCCTTAATGACCGAGTTATGGACTTTGATAGCATCGTTACTGGTAGTTAAGGTCGTCCGATTGTGTGTCATTAATATAGTATTAATGACACTTAATCGGGTCTTGAAGTCCTTGATTCCCCTTTGAAGATCCGAAGCCGTTGTGGAGTCTTCCGGAGGTTAGAGGTTGAAGATCTGACGGTTGGACACGTGGCAGCCCTGGAGCATACCGTGGAGAACAGATAGATCCGGTGCCACCTAACACGTGTCTATTCCGGAGCTTCCCTCGGTCTGAGGTTAGGTCCGGGGGGGGGGGGGGCGCTATGGTACATAGCACGGAGCTTCCCCCTTGTGGGCGGTAGCTCCGGTTTGTTAGTACACATGGCGACCCTGGGACTAACCATGTTGGGGAAACGGGTCCGGTTGTGTCTGACATGTGGGTCTCCGAAGGTCTTCAAATCAAGTAGATGATATTCCCTTGAGATCTTTGCAATCTCAAGGGGTATATGGTATCCAGGGTACCGATAGTTTGGATCTCATTTCGGGATTTGGAGATTTCCATTCGGATCTAAGTGAATCCCCTCCTTCTACATGCTATGGTGACTAAATCCCGAGTAGAAAAGCCATCTAAGGTGGCTCTTGATACCATTGTTGGTTACTAAGGTCCCCTAGAGGCTAGATCTACTGGGATTTTAGGCAAATCAAGGCAAAACATTTGATGAACGGTACTAATTGGAATGACAGCAAATACATGAACAGAGATGTGGACCCACACATACCTTAAGTCAACATACCTTCGTCTATAGAAGACTGGCGACTGGGAGGCGATGGCACCGTGGGTGACATGGTCACGCGTGGAGCTTGGCGGAGATGGTGGCGGTGTTGTAGCTGCAGCCTGGAGCATATGGTTGACGGTGGAGAGGCCGGGGCCGTGAGACGGCGGCGTGGAGGACGCCGTGGTGCTGGGGCCTTCCCCTCATTCCCGTGTATGCCTAGATCAGATTCTGAGAGTGGTTAGGATTAACCCCGTTAGGTCATTAACCCCTTCGTCTCCTTATTTATATGTTACACGATGTGAGAGGGGGCCCACAATCACAACGTGGCTGGACGCCCCCGATCAGGGCGTTACCGAGGGAGAAACGGTCCAGAGACCGATTCTTATGGAGATCAAAACTCCAACAAAGGAAAATAAATTTATTTTGGTCGGCCACCGACGAAAATAGCTTGTGGTCGGCCAAGTCTTGTCCACGAAAATATGAATATGTTCGTGAGCTACATAACCCATGAAATTTCCACTTATTTTCGTGAGCTTTAAAATAAGCGAGGAAAATTACTTATATTGTTTTCGTGAGTCAAGTTGAGGCAAGTTTTATTTTTGTGGGTCCAGATAGACCCACGAAAATAAACTTATCTTCGTGGGGCTTTCTCAGGCCCATGAAAAGAGCCTTATTATTTCACCTGGCCCACGAAAATACAGGAACTTAGAAGAAAAAATATTTAAACAAGCTTCTGCATTGTGCTTACATTTTCACATTAGTATCTTAAACAATACTTGAAAATAAACCTAGCTACAACAATATTTACTGCCCAATATCACCTTGAAGGAACTAATAAGCAAGGAAAAATTTAAATCAAGTATTACCAAAATCTGATCAAGCACCTTAGCTTGTGTAAGCCTGTTTTAGCTTCATCGGCAGCTGAGCGTCCTAGTGCTATCTGCATGACTTTCTTTCCGGTGAGAAATATCCTGGGGATAAGAATATATGTATGAGTTAAAAAGTCACAGCATAATATACAACTTCACTTGGCGTTACTAAGAGTTAAACTAGGACAATGCACATCTTTGTTGAGCAACATTGATAAGGGTTTCAAGTAATCAAGCGCACTCTGGAGTATATCAAAGTCTCCTGATATGTGTTCAACTAGCATGGTGTTAACTGTTGGTAACATGACATGAGCTGTTGTTACTGAGAAGTGAGAAGGAAAACATTGAAGACCAACCAAATTGCTAAGAGCGTTTGATATTCAGAAGAAAATACATAGGAACATACAAGTAATTACTAATTGACAACGGTACCTGCTAGAGGATTTGAGCTGCTCCCTGAGGTCCTTGAGCTTCTGACCTCATGTTATTCTAGTTGAAGACATAGACCCTGGTGTAGTGCTCGATGGCATCTTTGATTTCAGTGACAACTTTGCCCTTGTGCTCTAAAAATCCAGCTTCTTCTTGGTCTTTGATAGGGTCACTGCGTCCAGCAAGCATAGAATGGGCGCATATTATGTTCTTTTATCTGATGGCCGACATTTCAACATAGGAACTTTATGTCTGGTAAATTAAGGAAGAGAATTACCAGTCACTGTCATATAAGATACATGTATCAGCAGAAGCAAGGTTGATACTAAGCCCACCAGCTCGTGTACTCATCTGTCTGACACCGAAATAAATAATCTGGTAGGAATTGACAGCCCACAACTACGAGTTGAGAGCTAAATCTCGACATATAGAGAAGGCTTAAATTCTGTCTGCCTAAAAAAGTCAGGGTGCATTTTCCTGCTATGTGAATGCTACAGCAAAGCACTCAAAACATGGGCCAAAAGCTCCATCCTGCAAGGCAAATTGGCTCCAACCATCTGCAGAGAGGTCATTCAAAGACTGGAGGTAGCACAAGAAGAAATGTTCCTCTCTTCTTTGGAGATTGACCTGAAACAAACACTAAAATTGAGACTTTTGGGGCTTGCAGCCATCGATAAATCACGAGCGCGCCAGAAATCCAGGATCGCGTGGCTCAGAAAGGGAGACGCTAACACCAGATACTTCCATGTAATGGCCAATGGTAGAAAGAAAAATAACTTCATCCATGTATTGCAAAAAGGAGAGGACAGATTCTTTGATCACACACAAAGCCAAACGAATCTTCGACCACTTCGAGCAACACCTTGGTAAAGAAGCCCCCGCCAACTAGCCTTAGATTTTCAGACACTCGAATGGCAACCGATTGAGATGAACACACTGGATCTCCCCTTCTCAGAACAAGAGGTCCATTCAGTCCTCGAATCTGCACCAAAGGAAAAAGCCCCGGGGCCTGATGGGTATACAGGTCTCTTTTTTGCTCACTGTTGGAACATCATTCGTGCTGATCTTATGGCTGCAATCTCTCAATTCTATGACCTGAACTCACAGGGCTTGCAGATGCTCAACCGAGCGCATGTTGTCCTGATCCCCAAAAAACAAGATGCGGTAAAGGTAACCGACTTCCGCCCCATCAGATTGATGCACAACTTTGCAAAACTCATCTCCAAAGTTCTAGCTAACAGGTTACAGCCCTATCTCAGTAAACTGATCTCCATTAATCAAAGCGTCTTTATCCAGAAATAATGCATACACGATAACTTCGTTTTTGTGCAAGAACTAATCCGCAGCCTGCATAAGAAAAGAACCCCAACACTCTTCATAAAACTAGACATCTCCAAAGCCTTCGATACAGTGAGCTGGCCATACCTACTTGACATGATGAAGCATTTGGGGTTCAGCAACCGATGGCGCGATTGAATCTCCATACTATGGGGAACAGCAACTTCCACTTTCCTTCTGAATGGAATTCCAGGAGACAAGATTTCTCATGCACGTGGTGTTCGTCAAGGTGACCCATTCTCCCCGATGCTTTTCCTATTGGCTATGGAGCCCCTCCACACACTCTTCGACTACGCCCAAAACTTGGGACTGCTGGAATACATCCACAATAACATATCAATCTGCAGAGTCTCTTCATATGCAGATGATGTGGCGGTCTTCACTCGGCCTCTAAAATAAGATTTTGCTGTCACCAAGGTCTACAGTTGTTTGCTCAAGCATCAGGCCTAGTCACCAACATGGAAAAAACAAAGATTTACACCATCAGGTGCCAGAACCTGAACCTCCTTGATAGCCTAGGAACAAACCATAACCTAGACTCCTTTCTTACAAACTACCTAGGCTTGCCTTTACACTACAAAAACTCCCGAGAGGACACATTGACTAGGTGATCCAGAAAGTGGGGAATCGAATCCCAGGGTGGAAAAACACCTGCTTTCGTACGCAGGAAGAGAAGTTCTCATCAAAGCCGTTCTCACAGCCATACCAACTTATTTCCTAACTGTCTTCAAGATGCCCAAATGGCAGTTGAACAGATAGATCACATGAGGAGGAGTTTCCTATGGAAGGATCCTGAAACACAACAAATGTCCAGCAGCAGATGCCTAGTCAGATGGTCTACATGCATAATGCCCAAACATATTGGAGGCCTAGGCATTAAAGACCTTAAAAAATTCAACAGAGCACTTCGGCTCAGGTGGTTATGGTTCAGTTGGGGTAATTCACATCGCCCCTAGAAATCTTTGCTAAAGTCCCACGACAAAACAGAGAGAGACCTATTCTTCATGTCTACTATAGTCACCATTGGGGATGGCCTCGATACACCTTTTTGGGAGGCGCAATGGCTACAAGGCAAAGCACCCCGCTCAGTTGCTCCAAACCTCTACAAACAAGCAAGATACAAAAGAAGATCAGTTTGAGCGGAATTAACTAACAGTGGTTGGATCAAAAATCTAAAGAGGTGTGACAATGAAGTGTTGCTGACTGAATTTATACTCCTCTACTCGCTTCTATCCACTTTGGAGCTTAATGGCAACAGAGATAGCATCTCATGGCGGTGTACAAGCAACGGTACCTATTCCGTTAAGTCAGCGTACGAAGTACAATTTATGAGCAACATTACAACTCCAAATAGTTCGATCATCTGGCAAGCCAAAACCGGAAAGAAATGTAAGTTCTTCACCTGGCTTGCGTGGAGGCAGATAGTACCTAGAGCAGATTTGCTAAGCAGGAAAGGAATACAAACTCAACCACACTGCCCCCTCTGCACTAATACACAGGAAACAATCGACCATATTCTAACAGAACGTTTATTCACGAAGTTGGTGTGGCAGATCATCAGCATGAAGCTTAATGTCCAACCTCCGATCTCGTCCATGTTAGGTTCGGGCGTGGCCCACTGTTTGAAAATCCTTCAAGAAACAAGTCGATCCAGAAATAGAACCACACTTGCAGGATTTGTTCAAACCTTCTGGTGGAATATATGGAAGGAGCGTAATAAAAGAATCTTCGACCAGAATTTCGCATCTCAGCAGCAAGTGGCGCAGACGGTCCTCTTCGAAATTCAACTTTGCTCTTTTGCCATCCTAGAAGGATATTTCGAACTGTAACTTCTCGCTGCAGATAAGGTATGCCTTATTTGCAGCCTGGCTAAGGCCGGGTTAGTTGCAACACATTAGGTTGTATCCTCACTTCTTAATGATAGGCAGCGCTCCTGCCAATTGTTCTTTTCAAAAAAAAAATGCTACAGCATATTCTTCTACAAACAATGTTGTATCATTCTACACAAGTAATGGTTTTAGTACTTTAGCATCTGGAGGCAATATAATATGTCATCACCTACCACTACCAGGTCACTCAAATATGTTCAAAACACATACTGCAAGTAAATTTGCACAAATGTAAATATGAGTACTAAGTTACTAACCATCACAAACTCCACACGCAAAGGCGATGTGAGAAGAATGATGGTAGTCACCAAGCAACCTCAGCCGAAAGACCTGTAGTAGGCATTGCAAATAAGTGCATAAACATTGCGCTGCCTGATTTATCATTTCTCGTGCCATGTAGCGATACCAACTAATACAAAGGGAAAAGAGGTTTTGAAGTATTGTCTTCGGATTTATTTTCTTATTAGGACAAGTTAACCAGTGTAAATGTTCACTAATAACTTTGCCGTAATGGCAAGAAAAAGAGAACAAAGGAGTAAAGAATTACCAACCTCTCCACTGATTGACTAAAAAATAATTTCAGATCTGCCTGAGTGACCTGCATTATGTGCATCTATTATTAAACAAAATATTAATTGAAAGACAAACATAGAGATGTGGTATAATTATAGGGCACCAAACCATCTTGTCAATGTTTGTACAGTAAATGGTCTTTGCACACCTTTCACGCTCATAATTAGACAGAAGACCACACCAAAGCGGTAAATTTTCAGAGATGAGATGCACATGTAAGCATGAAACATCAAACATGAACATGAATCAAACATGTAAGGTTGCTTACCCTGAGAAGGAATGTTGGGTTGACTGGTGCAATGGCAGTTCTCAATGGCAGAACCCTGACAGGATAATATCCAAGCACAGTTCCTGACAGATTCACGGCAGCCCTTGCGCCCTCTGCAACAGGGATGGTTTTTAACCAATGGGCAGTTCACTAATTACACAAAGTTAACAAGTTCAGTTGTGGTTCAACCATTTACCCTCATCTCTGAACTCTATGAAAGCAAAACAAAGAACTGAATTTGGGACTCCACTCTTAAGCTACTATGAGCTGACCAGTTGCCCCCAAAAGCTTAAGCTGATGAGGGATGGTAGACAATTCACTTATATTTCAACACTCCCCCTCACGTGCAGGCTCTTTTGCGCCGCATACGTGGAATAGGAGTCGACTGCAATTTTATTTTATTTTTTAATAAATTGCGCCTGCCAGGATTCGAACTCGAGATCTCTGGTTCTGATATCATGTTAAGCTACTATGCGCTGACCAGTATCATGTTAAGCTACTATCCGCTGACCAGTTGCTCTTAAAAGTTTAAACCGATGAGGGATGATAGGCAATTCACTTATATACTCCAACACTCCCTCTCACATGAGGCTCCCTCAGGCCTCTAACGTGGAAAATAGGAGTGAACTTGTGTCAGCCAAGATTCGAACTCGAGACCTCTGGCTCTAATATCATGTTAAGCTACTATGCGCTGACTAGTTGCCCCCAAAAGCTTAAGCTGATGAGAGATGGTAGGCAATTCACTTATATTTTCAACACACATGTGACAGTCCACAACCTTTAGAAATAATGTCCAAGATTATGCACATTTGAAACATAGAACAATGGATAGCTAAATAAACATACCTGCCCACAGTTGATAAAATAGTGTTGCTAGGTTCTCTTCAGTGACCTAAACAAGAGAGAAATGAGCAACTAAAGTACATAATTGCCAATTGAGCATCAAATGAAAGTAAACCTGGTTATTATTTTGACACGCTACAACAGTTAACAAAAATAATGAGCAGCAGAGGCATTCCAACAGTTAGATTGGCAAACAGGTAAAGGAATCATTGCCCAAAGAAAATATGCAGCCACAGAATGCTATAATTGGAACATTTTGACCGATTAACAATCACTGAGAAGCTTTACATCAGAAAAATCAGCAATGATCAAATTCTTATTACCTAGGTGCACTCCATAAAAGGAACAGCAAAGAATAGCTCATGAATAAGGAAGGTGCTTCAATGTGACACTGCCTAGTAAAAAAACTCCTACATATAGTTGGTCAAATAGCACACATATGTTCCAGCTAAACCAGTAATAACATGATTCCCCAACACCCTAAATCCAACAAGGAGTTCATTGACACACACACTACAGAGGCAAAGGCTCGACGACATGCAGCAGACAGAAGCACATGACATGCAAAGCAGCGGAAATGGATCACAAGATTAAGACGAAGAACGTGTGGAACCCTAACTTGATCTAACGAAGAACGAGCAAGTCAAATCAAAGACACAAGACGCAGGATTTATCCTGTGGTTCAGCCTCACAAAAGGAGCCTACATCCACATTGAGATGCCCACAAAAGGCAGGGTTTCACCCAACCCTTTCCTCACTTAGCCACCACAAAGGCCGGCTACTCTTCCACTAAATCACGGGGGTGATCACCAAATCCTTGGGGCAACTCACAACCTGAGGCTCCCACAAGTTTACAACTCAAAAATATTGAAGATCAACACCCACACGAACTCAAATCAATCAGACAAACTGAGAGAATCAACCAAGAGCTCAAAATCAAGCAAACCCTTCTCTCCTCTCTTTCACAACTCATAAATCCTCAAGAAATCGCTCTTAGGACTCCAAGAATGGTTGAGAGAGGGCTAGGATGGCTCTAGGAAGGTTGTGGCTGCGCTAGGGTTCGAGAGTGGCCCTTTGGGGGCCGAGGGATCACTTTTTATAGGGATCCCGACAAGTAGCCGTTGCCACCAGAAAAAAGTGTGGACTAGTCTAGCAATATTTTCACACATTTGAGCATATATCATACAAATATCCAAATAGAATTCAATTTGTCACTCAATTGACCATATTTTCACATATTTGAACATTTTTACACACAATCAATTTGGTAGTTTACATTGCGGTCTTGATTTTTTTGAAATTCTTGACTTTTTCATGTTGACTGTTCTGCAAGTAAGGAAGTTTGTTGGCCGATGGTATTCTTAGCTTGATCATAGAGGTGACAAAAGGAGGAATCTCATCAAATTGGTCAAACTCTTCCTCATCGACGACATTCACGACTCTGACTATTCGTCGTTTTCCATGTATAACCACCATAAGTCTTTTATTTGTTGTGTATGGAACATAGAACACTTGAGATACGTGTTCTGCTAACACGAAAGGCTCCCACTTATATCCTTGACGGTTAAGATCAAAGCTAGTGAAACCATACTTGTCTTGTACAACACCTTTGATTCTATCAACCCAGTTGCAACGGAAAAGGGGAATCTTGAATCCTTGAAAGTCAAGCTCCCAGATCTCTTGTATTTGACCATAGTACATGTCTTTGTCTTGGCCCGCGGCGTTATAAACATCAACACAAACACAACTATTCTAATACGTGCTTTTCTTATTTTTTTTCTATAGTGTAGAACGTGTATCCGTTTATGTCGTACCCTTGATATGTAATAACTGTGAATATAGGACCATGAGCCAACTTTTTTAGGTACTCACTTGTTTGAGTATCCGATGAGTGAGAAATCCGATCCCGGAGCCAATCAATGAATTTTATCCTGTGTTCATTTGCTAACCATGATTAATTGTGGCTAGGATTGTCTCTAAGCACCACCTCCTTGTTCTCATCGAGGTACTCCGACACAATGGACATGTGTTGCAACACGTGGAAATAAGCGCAGAAGAATAAATGTGAATCTAGAGTTATAGCCTTCTTCCCAATGGTCCCTTTTCCTGTGAGCCTCCTCTCATGATGAGACTTGGGAACATCAATCGAGTTACTCGGGTCAGTGTAGTTTAGAGCCCACTCCACATCTTCCTCTGTAGAGTATCCTTGTACCATGCTGCCCTTAGGGTAAGCTCGATTTCTAATGAATGACTTCAGTATATCGTTGAATCTCTCGTAAGCATACATCTGGTGAAGTAACACGGGGCCAAGTAGTTTTATCTCCTTAATAAGATGAGCTATGAAATGGACTCTGATGTCAAAAAAGGCAGGTGGAAAATACATCTTAAGGAAACATATAGTTTCATAGTGCATTTTTTCCAATGACTCGAGATCTTCTTCACATAGTACTTTTTGACCAATTGCATTGAAGAACAAGCAAAAGTTCATTGTAGCCTCCCGAACATTGACCGATAGGATATTCCAAATTCCAACATCAATCATCTGTGCAAGCAATACATGGTAATCATAAGACTTCACATCGGGAGCTACTTTTAGATCTGGAAATGAAATAATCCTTGAGACGTCCGTCGAGTAGCCGAATGGTACTTTCACATTTTTGAAAAACCCACAAGACTATTTTTTTCATTTTTTGAAAGGGTGATGCATGATGTGGGTAGTTCTGTTCCTTTTACCGAGTCATCGATCCACAACTCACGCCTAATTCCCATGTTCTTTAGATTTGCCCGTGCATGTCCATGGTCCTGAGTTTTCCCATCTGTGTTAAGCAATGTTCTGAGTAGGCTCTCGCACACATTCTTCTCAACATGCATCTCATCAATCGAATAACGGGCGTCTAAGTCTTTCCAATATGGTAGCTCCCAAAAAATCAATTGCTTCTTCCACATGTCATCTTCGCCAGTATTTTGCCAGTCCTTTTCCGCTTACCAAGGACGACATGGATATCCTTGACCATTTCATAGACTTCATGAGTCGTGATGTGAGGTGGAGGATGCCTTCTCTCAGTGTCACCATTGAAATTGTCCTTCATACTCTGAAACGGGTGCTTCATTGGAATGTAGCGTCGATGTCCCATGTACACTACTTTTCGTGACTCGCTCAAGTATTGTCAGTCTGTTTCTCACAAACAATGTGGACATCTGCAACCTACTTTCTTACTCTATTCGGACAAGTTATGTGCTGCTAGAGAATCACTAACAGTCACAAATAAATTGGTTTTGAGCCAAAAGTACTCACGCTTGTGGTCATCCCAGGCCTGCACTCTGTCATTGTACCACAACTACTTCAAATCTTCAACCAGAGGCCTAAAATAAGTGTTGATGTCATTCCTAGGTTGTTATGGCCCCGGTATCAATTCTGACATCATAATATATGTTTGTTTGTTGCACAACCAAGGAGGAAGGTTCAAAATTGTAAGCACAATTGGCCATGTGCTATGTGTGCTACTGTTCAAAAAAGGATCCATGCCATCGGTGCTCATTGCTATCCTAATATTCCTCGGATCAATGGCAAATTCAGGATTTCGTGAATGTTTCGCCACTATGTGGCATCAGCGGGATGTCTTATCATTCCAGCATCCTGCTTATGCTTCTTTTTGTGTCATCACAACAATTCTGACTCCTTCTTGTTTGCAAACCAACGCTTCAAACGAGGAATGATAGGAAAGTACCAAAACACCTTTTTAGGCTCTCTTTTTCTTCTATTGTAGTTCTCATCATCACTGTCGTCTTTCCTACGATTGAATCTGTCCACTCCACAAATAGGGCATTTCTCGAGGTTTTTGTACTCAGGACCACGATATAAAATACAATCATTCTTGCACGCGTGGATTTTCTCCACCTCCAAACCCAATGGACAGATTATCTGTTTTGCCTCATAAACTGTCGTAGGGACTATGTTGCCTTGGGGTAACATGTCCTTAAGGAGCGTCAACAATTCCTTAATACTACAATCACTCCATCTGTTGCTTGCCTTCAACTGGAAAAGTATTACCATCACAAACTGTTTGGTGTACTTGGCCGCACAACAATGATACAATGGCTTCTTCGAGTCCTCGATCATCTTCTTGTAATTTGCAAGTTCAACATTACTGTACCGATCGTCGTCGCCATGTCTCTCAACATTGCGTACCATCTCCTCTATGTTATGCACCTGAAACTCAATGTCATCATTGGTGAACCTTGATATATCTGGCTCGTTCACATCCTTATCGTGATCTTCTTGGACACTGGTAGGGACCTCCCTCTCCAGATATGAATCTCTCATATCTGCTTCATTAAGCCAGTCCTCCCCATGTTTGTTCCAACATTGATAATCCACCATGAATCCATGTGTGATCTGACCTCAACACTTCATCTGTGCCATATCTCTTCTCATTCTTGCAGAGTTTGCAAGAACAACAAATAGTCCCTCTAATGTTGCCCAACATATCTTTCTTCGCGAAAGCGATAAATGCATCTACCCCTTGGATATATTCATTGCAAAGGCATGTCCCATACATCCAACTTCGATCCGATGACATCTACGTACAGCAAATAAGAGCTAAATCAAAGAAATTTGAAGCCGCTAATAATCACTGCAAGACAACTTCAATCAAAGAAGATCTAAAGGTAAAAAATAGTAAGGAATAGGAGAGGAGGAGAGGACTAACCCTTTTGTTTTAAGATCCAATTATAATCACTGCAAGACTTTTAGAATGAAAGAGAGAAAGAACAGAGCAAGAATGGGGCAGATCTGATAGCCACTTGTTCTGCCACTGCTGGGAGGTCGTAGAAGGGCAACAGAAAATCGAGATGGACCGATATAAAGCACGTCTCTCTATAGAGGGAATGGGATACGAGCCCGCTTCCATAACAAAAGGAGACGCGCCTGACCGGTGGGTATGGGAGACGAACCGGATTCGATTATAAAAGGAGACGAACGACAAGGAAAGTCCGTCTCAGTTACGAAAAAAATATGAGTCGCGCTAAATGAAAGCGCTTCTCGAGTTTGTCAGAGATGAGGGCGCATCTCGGATACCTACGTAATTGAGACTGGCTTTATTGTAACGTGTCTCCTTGTATGTTCAATCGAGCCATGTCAGATCCTCGCTGAAGCGGGCGCGTCTCTCTTAAGGTTATCAAAGACGTACTCCTTCTAGCATGTCGCCCATCTTTGTCTCCTATTTAGGTTTCCTACGTAGTGCAACAATAAATATTATTTTTGTGTGCCCGCTGATTTTTTTCGTGTGCTGGTTTTGGCTCACGGAAATATCCGTATTTTCGTGGAGGCCGACGAAAATACTACTGACCACCAAAATGAATCGTTTTCCTATAGTGATCTATTACTTTGTTTCAGCCAAAACAGAACTCTTCAGTGATGAAGCAACACATTATCCTATATCACAATCAATCACAAGACACAACAACATGAAATAATATGTGCTGCCACAATTGATGCCTGAGTCGTCGGACAATCGAGTTGGTCGCGGACTGACATGTGTCGATGCATGATCGAGGCTACCGGCTCCGGGCGCCCGGCCGGCGCGACAGTACTCGCATGCGCTTTCATCTCAGGTGAAGGTTGGCCAGCCGGGGGAGGGAACTGGTGAGACTTGGCTCGTCAGCTCGACTCAACACACGGATATACAGTATGTGGAATGTGTCGCGGCCCTATCCGGATTTCATGCTGTTTTCTCGCACCGGCAAGCTCAGATATGCGGCAGCCAAGTGAACTTCTCTGCCAGTAGATCGACGTGCAACAATGCGCGTGCACATTCGTCAACGTCCACCACCTTATCCGCATGCAACAGCGTACAGGTGCTCAACAAGACCAGAATATGGCACTTAGCCCAAGCGCACGATCGCCACCTGACAGGTTGATTGAATGAGAGCAATTGTGATGACGACTGGAGATCAATCGCTGAAAGTGCATCTAGGACTCTCTTGTGGGTTTTGGATGATTTATGACAAGCAATTGGGATCCTAACCTATTTGTTGAGATGAGTGCAGGCCTATGATAGGAAAATGAGCAAAATACCAAAAAGAAGGAAGGATGAGGAGCAAAGTGGAGTTGAGCTCAAGGAAGAAGTGTAATAGATTATTGTGTATGGAGTGTGTTAAGGAAACTCACCCCAAGAGCTCAATCACAATTAAACACACACATTGCACAAAGTTACTTAGGACTGGACTAGTTCGATAACCTTTCTGCACCAGATCGGACAAGTCCGATATCTGTCGGACTAGTCCGATATTCTTCGGACTAGAATCGGACTAGTCCTCCCCAGTACAGACTAGTCCTCAAAACACTTCACAAGTCACACAAAGTCGGACAAGTCCGATCATAACCGGACTAGTCCGATATTCCTTCTGATCCATATCGGACAAGTCCGATATTTGCACGGACTAGTCCGAAAAACCCTCTGATCTACATCGGGCAAGTCCTCCAAGTGCGGACTTGTCATCTAACTCACTTAGGGCTTCACATGACCAGACAGGTCTGATGGATATCGGACTAGTCCGAAGATTTCCAGTAGCAAAATCGGACAAGTCCATTTTCAGGCGGACCAGTCCGATATTTCGGGGTACTTAGGGTTTGCTACACACAGCACACCGGACTAGTCCGGTGACCACCACAGATTAGTCTGAACTTTCGGAACCCTAACGGTCACTTTTAGAAACCTCATATAAATAGAGGTGCACGGCCTTCTTTTGAACTCTCTCGAACCCTAGCGCTATCACACCTCCCAAGAGCCTCAAAAACTACATCTCTCCACGAAATTAAGTGCAACAACGATCAATCCTTTGAGGATTCACTCTAGATCATTGGAGAGACACTTGGAACATCACATTGAGCTCTTGGTTTGATTCTCTAACACACTCCTGCATTTTAATTGTAATCTTTTGAGTGTGTTTTCGGTGGAAATTTGTGTTGTAATCTAAGGGAGCTCTCAACGTGTGATAAGGCCCCTTGAATTCGGTTATTCACCCCTTTGTGATTAGTGGAAGAGGATTGGCCTTCGTGGCGATCCGACGAGGGTAGGGTTGGAGAAGACCCGGTCCTTTTGTGGACTCCTCAACGTGGATGTAGGTTGCCTTTTGTGGTAGCCGAACCACGGGATAAAACCTTGCGTCTTGCTTTTTGGTGTTCATCATTCTAACATCAATATAATCTAGGGTTTCATAATCATTACTCATCTTACGTTGGATTGTTAAACATAAGATTTAATTGTGATATAATCTAGAATATAATTGTGAAACCTTTATTTGGTTCTATTTTTCCGCTACACACATAAAAGAATCAATCTAATCGATCTAGCTTAATCAACTTAGTCCGTGAACACCGGACTAGTCTGCACTTTACCGAACTAGTCTGATATCTCTGGTATTGAGCTTGTTGTTGAGTGTTGCAGGATCCGATAATTTTCAAAAAGGCCTATTCACCCCCCTCTAGGCCCACATTCAATTGGTATCAGAGCAAGGTTCTTCAAGAAAGAGTCTAACCACTCGAAGAGATCATGTCGGACATGAAGGATGCCCACAAAATCAACAACCAAGAGGAGGTTAAAAACGAAAAGACCCAAAAAGTGGAGAAGTACCTCGAAGCCATTCAAGACTTCGAGGACGATGATGAGGAGACACTGGAGCTAAAGGCGCTCCTTAGAAAGCAGGCACTTTCCAAAGGGAAAGTGAAAGTTGAAGAGAAGAAGAAGGGTTGTAGTCACACCGACTACTCCCGATATCCTTTTAACTATGATCATCTAAATTCCAATAACAATCATTACTTATCTATCCCACTTGGAAAAGCCCCACACTTTGATGGAAGTAATTACTCAATGTGGAGGCAGAATATGAAAATGCATTTGATTTCTCTCAACCCAAGTCTATGGCATGTTGTATGCACAGGGATAGATATTCCGGACGATGACGAGGAGCTCACCCCAAGCCAAGAGCAGGCCATTCATAGAAATGAACAAGCTGCAGCTGTAATCACCTCCTCACTCAGTCGGGATGAGTTCACCAAGGTGGATGGACTCGAAATTGCTAAGGAGATATGGGATACACTACAAACTGCACATGAAGGTGACCGACATGTGCATGAAGAAAAGATTGAGATGATCGAAGGCGAACTAGGAAGATTCGCAATTGAGGAAGATGAGTCACCCCAAGATATGTACAATCGATTGAAGACACTTGTCAACAAAGTTCGATCATACGGGAGCAAGAAGTGGAATGACCACGAGGTGGTAAATCTCATCCTTAGAGCTTTTATGCCTCGCAATGTCACGCTATGCTCCATGATTAGAGAAAGCCCCGGATACAAAAGGATGACTCCGGATGAATTGCTTGGAAAAATCATCAACTTTGAGATGATGGAAAGACAAGCAAAGCACGTCATGGAAATTGTCGATCTCACCTCGGCTAAGAAGAAAGGGGTTGCTCTAAAGTCCACCCTCAAGCCTCTATACAAAGAAGCAAGGGAAGCACAACTAGAGGAAGACAGTGACGACGAAAGCAGTGAGCTAGATGAAGAGGACATGATATTGTTCATGAAAAAGTTCAAGAGAATAATGAAGAAAAGACAAGGAACAAAATCAAGTGAGGGAAAGTACAAGGAAAGAACGAAACCGAAGTTGAGGTAGGCATGCTACAATTGTGGTGAGTATAGCCACTTTATAGTTGATTGCCCATATGAGGAGAACAAGAAGAAGACCAAAGAAGCCAAGCCTCAACCTAAGAAATTCTTCAAGAAGAAGAAACAAGCCGAACAAGCGCACATTGGGAAGGAGTGGGACTCAAACGATGAGTCCTCATCATCCTAAGAAGAGGAGATGGCTAGCATAGCCATTGAGAGTGCGTCCAAGAAATCTACACTCTTCCCCACACTCGGCGCAAGGAAGGGAAATGGCACGTGTCTTATGGCAAAGGAAGGTAAACACAAGGTAATCATCAAAACCCCTTCCGTGCATTCCTACTCTAGTGATGATGAAATAATTAGTGATGATGAAGATATGCTTAGTGGACTAGATAGGAAAGCTGCAACAAAAATGAAATTTTTACTTGATCAACTTTTTGAGAAGGAGAGGTTGATTCATCGTCAAGAGGACATGATTATCTCCCAAAAGGAGGAGTATGTCGAACTTGACAAACTTCTAGAACTTGAAAAGGAGAAAAACAATTCACTAGAGCTTGAGTTAGCTTCAAGCAAGAAAGCTTGCTTGGAGTTGACTCAAATGTTGCAATCAAGGACCAACTTGCTGACCTGATCAAGGTTAACAAAATCCTTGAAGTGCAAGTTGAGTCACTCAAGCTGAGTGAACCTTCCTCCTTTTCAAGTTCACCTTCTCAATCCACTAAAACTGATTTTGCTCATATGTGCACATGTAGTAAAATAGACACCAGTTTGAAGGAGAAGTAAACCTCCACAAAGGATAAAAATCTTACCCAATGTGGCATATTTGACAAGGAGAAGATCAACTATGCACGTAGTGCATACTTGGTCCAAAGACCTCCAAATGTCAAGTATGGCATTGGTTACTCTTATGATGAAAAACAGCATGCTGGAAGTCATAAGAATAACAAGGGGAGGATTTCCTTTGTGAAGGAAAGACCCTCTCAAACTCATAAGTTGAAGGGTAAAAACATGAACTCACACAAACACCGGAGTAGTCCGGTGAGTGTCCAGACAAGTTTGGTCCTCCGGACAAGTCCGGCCTTCCAGACTAGCCCTGTATACAAACAACAACAATTACTCTTTAGAACCTTTGATGCCTCCTATGTGTTAATGAGAAATAATCTTGGCAAGGTTTATGCTAATTATGTTGGGCCACGCCATGGGAACACCAAATCTCATGTGTGGGTGCTCAAATGTATTGTAACTAACCTTCAAGGACCCAAGCAAGCTTGGGTACCTAAAACCAAAGCATAATTTGTTTTTGCAGGCCTATTCCTCCAGTGGATCCAAATGGGTGCTAGACAGTGGCTGCACCAACCATATGACCGGAGAAAGAAGGATATTCGTGGAATATGAAGAGAATGAGGACCCAAACGAAGGCATCTACTTTGGAGATAATAGTCAAGGAAGGGTGCTCGGTACCGGTAAAATCGCAATATCTTCTACACACACACTTTCTCATGTTTTACATGTTGAATCCTTAGATTATAACCTGCTGTCCATATCTCAGCTATGTGACAAAGGTTATAATTGCTTGTTCACTAACGAGGGTGTGATCGTCTCTAGGAGGAGTGATGGTTCCATTGCATTCAAGGGTATGTTGAAGGGAAAGCTTTACCTCGTTGACTTCAACAAGGATAAAGCCGAACTTGACACATGCTTGTTTGCAAAGACCAACATGGGTTGGCTGTGGCATAGACGGCTAGCGCATGTTGGTATGAGGAATCTTCAAAAACTCCTCAAGGGCGATCACATCCGTGGTTTGAAGGATGTTGTTTTTGAGAAAGACAGGCCTTGTAGCGCGTGCCAAGCCGGGAAGCAAGTTGGAGCACCTCATCCCGCAAAGAACGTCATGACTACAACAAGACCGCTCGAACTACTTCACATGGACTTGTTTGGTCCAATTGCTTACATAAGCATCGGCGATAACAAATATGGTTTAGTAATTATTGATGACTTTTCTCGCTTCACTTGGGTTTTCTTTTTGCACGATAAGTTAGAAACACAAGGAACACTCAAGAAGTTCTTCAAGCGAGCTCAAAACGAATTCTCATTGACAATCAAGAGTATTCAAAGCGACAACGGCACGGAGTTCAAAAACACACAAGTGGAGGAGTACCTTGATGAAGAGGGTATCAAGCACGAATTTTCAGCGCCATACTCGCCACAACAAAATGGAGTTGCCGAAAGAAAGAACTGAACACTCATAGAGATGGCAAGAACAATGCTCGATGAGTACAAGATCTCGGATCGATTTTGGGCGGAAGCGATTAACACCGCTTGTCACGCCGTAAATCGACTTTATCTTCATCGACTACTCAAGAAGACATCCTATGAGCTACTCACCGGTAACAAACCAAATATTTCATATTTTCGAGTTTTCGGTTCTCCATGTTATATCCTGAACAAGAAGCCTAGTACTTCAAAGTTCGCTTCGAAGTCTCAATGTATATCTGCGAGACGCGGCGACCTAGCGTGCCCACCGATGAAGTCTGTGTGGAGCTACCTCTCGCAGGTCTCGTTACCCTTGAGTCGACAACTCCATCGAATATGGCGAGCCTATAAAAAAGTCAGTAATATAAAATTGAAATATCTTGAATACTTTTAATTGAAAATGATAAAATGACTTATGAACTCACCTTTCTTGTGTTTTTCCACCTCCGCTTGTATACACGGCTTGAGGATCGATTGGTTCATGTTCCCAATCGAAATCTTCGTCGTGTATCTTCCTAGCCTCCTCCGCGTACTTAGCCTGGAAAACAAGAAAATGTGTAAGTTCAACAATCCATCTAGTTATATTTAATATGAATGATTTCAAAACTCACCAATCGCTCGGCTGCAGCCTGACTGCACCCCTGAGGCTGAGAAGGGTCCCTGTGACCTCTCTTCCAGATCTCAGCAGGGGTCGGCGGCACCCCCGTCTCGCACTCCTGTCAATACGTGTTAGTACGAATAATATATTATGAATATATAAATATAAGTTACATACACTTACCATGCATTTAGCTAAATGCAAGTGGTTATCTTGGTCGTGTCTGCTCTTCCCCTCGACCCCTCTGCACTCTCGAGCCTTCCCGAACTTAGCCTTAAACTCATCGATAGCCCAGTACCGACAAAGGGCCCAAAATGCATCGGACCGACCCTGCAACCAGCTCACATGGCCCTGCACATAGTTGTAGGTCGTTAAAAATACAACTGAGGAAATTATGAGAAAAAATACTTACTACACCCCATGTACCTGCGCGTACTCCTCCTCCATCAGGTGCTTCTCGCTCTCTTGCCGGAAGTGTAGCATGTGGTGCTGGTTCGCCTTCAACTGCTCATTAATAATTTGAACACGAGCGTTCGACAAAGCTTGTTGAAGCGCCTTCGCAGCGTTGTAGTGAAACACTCTCCTTGCATCCTCAAACATGCGAGGGTCGTTCGGGTTCTCTAAAATATACCTTGTCTGTGATAAAGAATATATTGAAGAGATGTTCATTAAAAGAGTTTAAGAGTTAAAACTTAGAAACTTTTTTTACATACTTACCATAAAATCGGCCCATACGACCTCCTGAAGGTTGTCGTGCTCCTGGTGATGGACGCGTGCGTAGTCCTCCCACGCAAGAACAAATGTATCGTAACCTCGTAGTCAGTCCTTATGTTTTACTTCCACCATTCCAAATTGGGTTTCTCGAGTTCCATGAGTGCGATCAAACTATTCACAGTCAAAGAAGACAACTCGAAGGGTCTTATTTTCGGTAAAAGTAAATTCAAGGATTTTGTTAATGATTCTATAATAATCGGTTGCATTCCCTTGAGTGTCAATTGCTCTCGTCACAACATCGGAATTTGATGTTGCTGCGAGAGGATGAAGAGCTTCAAAATGAGTTGTACGGAATCGAAAGTCATTTACGTCATATCGACCATAGCTTCTAACATTCACCAATCCATAAGATAGCTGCCGCAAATCTTCATGGACATTGTGAGTCCGACACTATTAAAAATGATCGTAAGTTAAAATAATACTTCTTTAATAATAGTAACTTATAATATATAGAAGACGATAGAGTATTACATAATCTCGAAACCAGGATAGGAAACCTGGCCCTCCATTTATTCCTTCTTTTCGCATCCCTTCTACTTGTTTGGTCGTAGGTTGATGCCTATGTGGCCAACATTGTCTGTGGAACTCTCTTAACGTGAAAGAACATCTTTTAGAATACATGTATAGCAAAATATGTCGATTAAATGTAGGACAAACACTTACTCGAAGTATTCCTGCATGCCTTCTATATTTGCGTACATGTAGAGTAAAGCAACAGTCATGTCACATTCGGATAGCACGTAGGTCATGTAGCTACCAACGGTAGCATCTCTCGTTTGAAAAATGGAGAGGTAGCTTAAAGGGGGTGCTTCGTCCACATTGTACCGCATCGCCGAAGTATTGATATTGTTTTCTTCTGCAAAGTAGACACTTGAAAAGTATCCTACTTCCTTAAGAGCATATGCTTCAGCGATGCACCCTTCCACCCTTGCCCTGTTGCCAACTATTGGTTTCAGATATCGTAGCGCTCTTTCAATGTGATACATCCACCTGTATTGCACAGGACCGCCAACATTAGCTTCAAATGGAAGATGGATAAGCAGATGTTGCATTGGATTGAAGAAACCCGGTGGAAAAAAATTCATCTTACATAAAAGTATGGGTATATCCTTCTCTAACTTATCCATCATCCTATCTTGATTTCTTTAGCACAAAGCTGTCTATAGAAATAGCTGAGCTCGGCTAAAACCTTCCACACTGTATCATCTAGATAGCCCCAGAACATAACAGGTAAGAGTCTTTCCATTATAATGTGATAATCATGACTCTTCAACCCAGTGAGGTTTCTAGTGTTCACATTCACGTCTCATTTTAGACTAGCTGCGTAACCATCTAGGAATTTTAAAGTTTTCATCCATTTTATGACTTCTTTCTTTTATTTAGATCGAAGACAGAATGAAGCATGTGGCTTCCCCCCACTTTTAGAGATTTCAAGAGTTGGACGGTGACAAATGTCTATCAGATCTAGTCTAGCTTTGTAATTGTCTTTCGTTTTGCCAGACATATCCATGCAAGTGCTTATGATAATTTCGCTCATGTTATGCTCCTGATGCATGACATCAATGTTGTGCATTAGAATCAATGACTTCACATGCAGTAGCTCCCAAAGTCCACATATGTGAGTCCAATTGTGTTTCTCTCCATAACCTATGAAATATCCAAGACGACCTTCATCTAGCACCAGTTTGTCCAACATATCAGAAATTTCTGACCCATTGAAACGTTTTGCTAGTCCTTTAGTGACAATGGTGTTCTTTCTAAAGACATGCCTCTGTTGCCTAAATATGTGATTCGAAGGCAGTCAACGTCTGTGACAATCGAAGTAAGATATTTTGCCTCCATGAGTTAGTCGAAAGCAATCCGTGTCTGAAGCACATATCGAACATGTTAGATGACTGTGATTGCTCCATCCAGAAAACATGTCATATGCCAACAAATCATAGACGGACCACAAATAAGCAGCTCAAAGGTTGAATTTCTTCTTCTTGTAACTGTCGTGCGCTTCGACTCCTGTCCACAAGACTTTCAATTCCTCAATCAACGGTTTCAACATCACGTTGAGACGTGACCTGGGATGATCAGGTCTAGGTACAATGAGGCTGAGAAACATGAACTCCTTCTTCGTACAAAGACTCGGTGGCAGGTTGTACGGAATGACAAAGATGGGCCAACAGAAGTATGGTGTGGCGTTTGTACTGAACGGTGAGAATCCACCTGTCGCTAATCCGATGCGAACATTTCTCGCATCACGAGAAAAACCTGGATCGAAACGGTCCAGTGCCTTCCATGCATCACCGTTGGACGAATGCGTCAAGAATTTTTTGTTCTCACGTTTACCTTCTTTGTGCCATCTCATATGTCTTGCGGTTCTTTTTGAAAGAAACAACCGCTTCAACCGAGGTGTCACAGGCAAGTAACAAAGTTGCTTATGTGCGACATCTGTCATCACATTATCGCCATCGTCATTAACAACTTTGACATACCTCAGTTTACCACATTTCAAGCACATGTTCTCATTGGCGTGCTCTTTCCAGAATAGCATGCAGTTGTTTGGGCACACATCGATCTTCTCATAGTTCATACCGAGACCAGATATCTTGATCTTTGAGTGATACATATCTTTAGGCGCTTTGTGAGGTTGTGGAAGGATATCACAGATTAATTTCATGAGATCATTGTAGCAGTTGATGGAAAAAAGTACTTAGATTTAATTGTCATAAATATGGTCAAGAAAGCAAGTACGGTCACAACCGTGTGTTCATGCAACGGCTCTTGTGATTTCTTCAGCTCCTCGAAGAACTTTTATGCCTCATTTGTAAGAGGATCCTCCGCTTCTAGAGCTTCTAGCATCTCATCCATCCTATCAACCTCTATTATATCATCATCCTCATCCACTTCTGCTATGACTCGAGATTTAGTCTCGCCATGGAAGGTACACACCTCATAATGTGGAGTGAAACCGTTTCTACATAAGTGAAATGAAAGATCCAATCTTCTGAAAAACTCGGTGTTCTGGCATTTCGTACATAGGCACCGCACCATATCATCCGTTGACAACAAGAATGCTCGATCCAAAAAATTATTTAACTTGATGTACCACTCATCCAAGTGACCATCAGTTCTGCTCTTCCAGCCAATATATATCCAACTGCGGTCTTCACCCATGTTTGACTCTGCAGTTTAAAGCGGAAAAATTATCGTTAATGTATGCAAGATTTATCCTACTTCCGACGAGACACAAAACCTGAATTCGAACAACCACCCGTCCACGCTCAGAATAGGTCCTAAAATTTCGACTGCATAACGCTGCCTATTTAACACTACACCCCCTATCCCGAATCCCATTTTTGTACATATAGTAACACTCAAGCAATCAAATTAAAAATTATAACCATAATCTAAAAACAAAGCAATTAATTAAATGTAAACAATTTCAAATATAACAATTATTCAATTGTAACTTATCAATTAATAAATACAAATCTAAACATAAACAATTTTATCATAAACATAGACATAAACATTGATCTAAATCTAGCTTAGCAAACATAATCTCAATTAACAAAAAATTGAACTTAAGCATAAATCAACCTTGTCGGAGTGTGATTCCGGCAATTCTCCCGGTACTACCGTTGGCAGCCCGCGGAGTTTGTAGTTCAGTTGTGGGTGCGCAGAGATTCAGAACAAGATGATGAGTTGACATGGGGATTTACGTGGTTCGGGCCGCCTGAGCGTAATACCCTACTCCATGGGGTGTGTTGTTGTTGTATTGAGCATCTGAGTGCTTGTGTGTAAGACCAGAGTGTTTTGAGCACGTGTGGGTGTGGGTCTAGAAGTGTTTGGAAGTCTCCATGTGTATCGCTTGGCCAGTCCTTTTATAGTACAAGGACTGACCGTTACATCATTAGCCTGGCCCGACATGTGGCCCTGGCGGTTACTGATGTCTAATACACGGTTAATGTACTTAATTCCTCTTAATAGCGCAATAACGTCCCTTAATGGTGGCGTTACTGGTATTAACGGTCATTCGATCGTGTGTCATTAAGGTAGCATTAATGACACTTAATTGGGTTTTGAAGTCTGTAATTGTTCCTTGAAGGTCCGAGTCGGTGGAGGTCAACCAATCTGCCTGTTGAAGTTGAAGGTCCGGCAGTTGGACGCGTGACAGCTCCGGAGCTTATCGTCTTGGACGAGTAGGTCCGGTGTTGTTGTACATGTGTTGGTACCGGAGCTTCCCTCTGTTGGGGGTTAGGTCCAGGGGTGCCACCCAGGTATCTAGTTCGGAGCTTTCCCATGTAAGGAATGTAGCTTCGGTCTTGTGATACACGTGGCGGCACTGGGACTAACCATAAAAGGGAGGCAGATACGGTTCCATATGACACGTGGGGCCTTTGGAGGTCTTCAACTCAAATAGGTGGAGTTCCTTTGTACTCTCTGTAGTCCAAAGGGTATCCGGTATGCAGGGTACCGATAGTGGCCCCCTGGGCCCACCTCTGGGAGAGACATTTTGGATTAAGTCGTTCTGCCGGAGGTGGGTCCATCCTTCGATTTTTGCGCCGTGTCTTCAAAGTTTTTTGGATGTGCCGTTGGGGTGGTCGTTCGAAGTTAAACCATTGTCGCGTGGCATATCCAGGATACGGCAGGTGAGATCTGAGCGTGCGGATCTCATGCAATTGAAGGTCGTCAGTTTCCGATACGAAAATCGTAACGGTTCCGCGCGCCCTGTCAGGCCGCCGCCCTTGGGTTTCCCGCCTTTCATCATGACAACTGTTCGCCTGGGGTAAGGACCTCGACTTGATCGTCGGGGTGGCCCCGGGCCCCCTTGTCATTAGCAGGGTGAAGTTTTTGAATTGTATCTTTGGTTCTTCTGCGGTTTCCATCCAAGCGTTCTGGAGGCTTACTTAAGAAGGAAAGCGTGCGCCGTTTGGGGATTCCTTACGCCTTCATTTGAACTTGCGCTCAAATCCTCCAAACTTTCGCTTACTTTTCCTCTCTCGCCCCGTCGTGCTACGATGAAGTTGGGACTTCCCAAGAGCCGCATTGGGAACAAGAAGGAGTTGTCTAGGGTCAGGACCTACATGGGTTGGTCCAGTGACTCCTTCGACAATGACATTCATTGCGGCAAGCTTCCCTTCGAGAAGGAGCGAGCCGGAGATATGGTGTACTTCCTTGGGTATGCCATGGCGGATTTGATCCCGCCTTTCTCCACTTTCTTTCTGATGCTGCTAGATTTCTATGGTCTGCAGCTCCACCATCTTGGCCCCCACTCAATCTTGCTGGTGGCGACTTTCGTCCACTTTTGCGAGATGTGGGTAGGTGTGCCCCCTTGCGTGGAGTTGTTCCGGACTTTCTTCACTGTCCACCCCACCAGGAAGAGTGATGAGTTCATCGACTTCTACTACTTCATGAAGTGGAAACACTTCCCCCTCAAGTACTTGAGGTCCTTTCCTTCCAGCAAGTGGGACGACTGGAAGAAAGATTGGGTGGTCATCACCGTGAAGGGACACGAGAGGCTGGAACTACCTGAAGGCCTCCCCCGCGTCGACACTGCCACTTGGAGTGACGTGTCAGAGCTGTCGAGGGAGTACAGGCCCATTCTGGACAGAATCCAGGATTGTGTCGAAGGTAGGGTGACCCCCCAGATGGTCTTTGGCAACTTCTTGATGAACAGGTGGGCCCCGCTGAGGGCTAGGGGGCGGCCTGCCTGGTCCTTCAACAGTGAGATGGATACCAACCGCATTGAGGTTGGTTTGGGCACCAACTTGAATGATGAAGCCTTGAAGACCCATCTCAAGAAGTTCCAGCCTGGGAACATCTGCCCTAGCGACGTGTCTCCACCGGCGGCCTTCCTTCCTCTGAATATGATACAGGAGGAGTGCAGAGAGCTCTAGAGGAAGATGCTGCTGTTGGACGACTTGGGCCTGATGGAGAGGCGATCAACCTCCGGGGTGGTGATCTCCGGAGCTTCAGAGGGTGGCTCCGCTCCCGCCCCGAAGCCAAGAGTTGAAGTCATAGGCAAGGGCAAAGAGTTGGCAGAGCCTTCCAGTCGAAAGAGGAAGTTGAAGCACTCTGACAGAAGGTCCGTCAGGCCTGCTCCTTCCTCAACAGCTCCTTCTCCAAGGCGCGGGAGGTCTTCAACGGCGACACCTAATCCAGCATCGGCGTCTCCCCGGGATGCCAGCTCTACCCAGGTGACTCTAGCGCTGGAGCCAGCTAAGGGATCTAGGTCCGAGGGTCCATCTCAGTCGAGGGGGGCCTCAACAAAGATGACGCTGGCGGCAGCAGCGAGCTCCGGAGGGCCTTTCGGAGCTACTACCCCAGTTACGACTGGGTCGGGCTTCGAGCGTCCGACGTAGAGGTTCCGTGCTAGCTGGAGCGGAAGTCTCCCAAGGTAAATTTGATTTTTTACCTCAGTTGATTATTTTTTGTTGTAATAATATTTTGAGTTTCTTTGTCCTTCATCCACAGGGTATCCAAGAAAGGGGCTGAAGCTCGGGCTTTTGCGACAGCAGCTGATGCTACGCAGGCGGAGGCTCCGGCTCCGGCTCCAATTCCAGCGCCACCCCAGGTGGTGGCTGAGGTTGCGGCGCTCTGGTGCCAGCTGTCGTGGTCCTTGACCTCGAGTCATCCCCAGAAGCTCACGTGGTAGCACCGGACCACAGGAATGAAGATGTACCAGCAGCACCAGCTCCGGAGGTTGAAGCTCCGATTTTGGATGTTGTGATGATGGACGCTCCGGGCTCAAAGCCGAAGATAGCTGCAGTTCCGGCCTTAGAGCCGGATGTTGTTGAAGCCCCAGCGGTAGAGCCGGTGGTTGATGAAGTTCCAGCAGCCGAGCCGGTTGTCGCAGAGGTGCGGGCGCCTGAGCCAGTGGAGGTCGAAGCGCCAGCACCTGAATCGGCGGTGGAGGAGGCACCAGCGTCACAACCGGAAGTGGCCTCAGCTCCGGCCGAATCTTCAACGCCTGCCCTGGAGGTGATAATTTTGGAGGTGCCTGCAGCTGAGCCAGGATGCCAAGACGAAGTGGCCGGTCCTCCGCCTGGAGGACCAGTTGCTGACGATCTTGCGGCGGGACCTTCGGAGTTGACTCCAGAGGCAGGAACTTCCGTTGCAGGACCTTCCTCGGCGGCGATCGAGGCTATCCCGGAGGGCGGCCCTAGTGCCGCGGAAGCTCAGGGGACCACTCTTGTAGAGTGGGTCCCGATTTTTGTTATGGAGAAACCGCTGGAGCTAGCGGAGAGGACCCCGACGGGTCCAAAGCCAATCCCCCTGTCGTTGTCCATTGACAACGCCTGCTCCAGCCTTCATCAGGTTCAACTGGCCTTTTACCACAACAGCAAGGCCCTCGAGGAGGAGCGCCAAATTCTTAGGAGGTGGCGCAACCGGCTCAATTTCGAGACCAAGCTGGCGCAGACGAGGCTGGCTGACGACAAGGAGTGGGTGAAAAGGGAGAAGGCCCGGTTAAAGTATTGGGGTCAGCTGCTGGATGAGAGGGAAAGCATGGTGCGATCCCTCGACAACTAGTCTCGGGCTATCCATGAGCAAGTCGTGGCTGCTAATGAGGCGGTGAATGATCGCCAAGAGAAGCTCAGTGCTATCCACGACAGCCTCGTCAAGCGACGGGAGGCTCTTGAGGAGCAGGAGAAAAAGCTCGAAGATGAAGAGCAAAAACTCCTGGAGCTGTGGGATGACCTCGTGAAGAGGGAAGAGGAGCTTACTCAGAGGCTGACTCTGGGTGACAAGAGCCTCGCAGAGCGCACGAAGAAGTTGGAGGAGCTCTGCGAGAAAGAGGAGAAGAAAGCCTGGTAGCGGGGACAGGACCTCACCAAGAGGGAGAATGAAATTGCTGCCAGGGAGAAGAAGGTGCGGGGCCGGGAGAGAGACCTAGTCAATCGCCAGAACAAGATCCACGTCCCGGAGGAGGAACTTGCTAAACTCGAAAGGCAAGTTGCTGAAAAGATTCATCAGAATGCCAAAGAGGTCGAGCGCCTTGCCTGGGAGGATTCGGAGCTTGCGACGACCAAGAGTTCCTTGGAAGAGGTGCCAGGCTCAAGGGATGTGGAGTACCAACAAGTTTGGTACTTCTTGGGCAAAGCCAATGACGCGCTGACGCTGCTGGGTTTTAGTCTCGTGCATCTGGACGATTCGAAGCCGGAGCTGGACCTGGTGTTAAAAGTGTTGAGCTCAGCGGGCAGTAAACTCAACAAGATGGGTGATGTCATCGCGGATCAATTGGAGACTGAAGGGAAATCCCTTGCACAGAACGTCGCAGAGTATATGCTGCCGTGCTACACAAGTTGGGATTCTCACTTCCTATTAGATCCGGTGCTTGAAGGTCCCATCAACGGAGAGGGAGATGACGCCAAGGCTAGCGTGTCAGAGGTTGCCCTGAAGGTTGTCTCATTCTTCCATAGGATCTAGGACTTTCTCCTTGTATCTTCTCTTCTTTTCTCGAATTTTGTAATCTCTTGTCTCCAGATTAATGAAATCCAAGAAATTTATGAATCTCTTGTCTCCAGATTAATGAAATCCAAGAAATTTATGAATTTTATTTTTTGTCTTCAACGTCTCAGTCTCACTTGGCCCCCTGGTAGATGTACACAATTTGATTGCGAACATGTACCAAGAGGATGTAGCATTTTGTTGAAGATGTGTGTGCTTCGAACTTGTAGTTTGTCGGTCCGAAGTCATCGATAGTAGGGCCCCCTTAGGTTGTCGGAGTTTAGTAGCTCTGGCAGTGACCTTTATCAACACGTAGAACGTCGACAGGTGGTCCTCTGGGGTTGTTGGAGCTTAGTAGCTCCGGCAGCGTCCACTGTCAACACGTAGAGCGTCGACAGCAGACCCCATTAGGGTGTCCTTCTATCATCTTTTCTTCACGTTGACGGTTGGCCCCCTGGATTTGCCGGAACTTGGTAGCTTCGGAGATGCCTACTATCAACGTTTGAAACATTGACAGCGGACCACCTTAGGGGGTGTCGGAGCTTTGATAGCTCCGGCTTTATCCACAATTATCATGAGATCTTTATTTTTCCTACACACTGAAATCAAGAAAAACAGTAAAATTCATTTCTTATCTATAACTCATTTGCGGATTATTATTCCCGAAAGAAATTTAAGATCGACAGCAATTATGCATACAATCAAGCACATTTGTTTGTTTTCTTCAGGTCCAATTGTTCTTGGACTCGCCTTACTTCGGCCTGCTGGGGTGTAGGTACAGTGGCGTACCTAGGGTGCAGGACCAGGCTAAGTCGATAGCACACTCCGAACCTAGATTGGCTTGGCGGCATTCAGGCGAGTAGGCCATTCAACAATGTTAAGACCCGAAAGATTTTAACAATACTACTTGAATTATATATGAATTGTTTGATCTAAAGTTTCTTGAAAATTGCACAACTTTGTTATAGACAAGAAAGAGAAAAATAAAAAATATTGAGCCTGTACAAAATAAATGCACGTGGAGTCTGTTTTCACATAATGATGTCTTTCATTATAGGTCCGAGGCACAGGGGAAACAAGTACACTCTTAGGGTACGGAACCAGGCTAAGTGTGTTGCGGTTCTCATTTGACCCAAGGTAGCTAGCTACACTTTTAGCTTTGAGACTGTGTCAAGTGTTGTCTGAACCTTGCGGACCTTCCGCGAAAGGTTCGGCTATTCTCCCGGATGAGCTACCCGACTCTGTACAATGACACTATAACATACATCATATGTAATTATAGACTCACCTCCGTGATATTAAGCGTAGAACTTACGGAGGTGCTTAATGTTCCAAGGATTAGGAGTGGTGTCCCATCCTCAGTTGCCAAGCGAACGCATCCGGCACAGGATACTTTGATCACTCGAAAAGGTCCTTCCCAGCTGGGGGAGAGTTTGTTTAACCCTTCTCGAGTTTATATTATCCGTAGCACCAGATCGCCTTCCTCGAGCTGTCGGTTATGCACGTGCCTTTGGTGATAGCGCTGGAGCGCTTGGCGGTATCGTGCATTTCGAACAGCTGCTTGGCACCTTCCCTCTTCAACGAGGTCAAGGTCTTCATGCCGGAGCTGGTCCTGCATGGCTTCGTCGAAGGTCCAGATCCGGAGCGACCCCAAGGTGATTTTTGGAGGAAGGACTGCTTCAGCTCCGTATACCAGGAAGAAGGGTGTCTCTCCAGTTGACCGGTTTGGAGTTGTCCTGTTTGCCCACAAGGTGGGCGAAAGCTCTTCGATCCAGTTTGCTCCATGTTTTTTCAGGCGCTCATATGTGTGCGTCTTGAGTCCTTTTAGGATTTATGCATTTGCTCTCTCAGTTTGGCCATTTCTTGCCGGGTGAGCTACGGAAGCGTAGCTGACTTGAATGTTGAGGTCTTCGCAATATCATTGGAATGCAGAGCTTGTGAATTGGGTCTCGTTGTCAGTTATGATCTTGTTTGGGACTCCAAATCTGCATACTATGGACTGCAAGAAATTGATAGCTGATTGCTTGTTTATTGTCACAACTGGAGTTGCTTCCGGCCACTTGGTGAACTTGTTGATGGCAATGTACAAGAACTTGTAACCTCTGACGGCTCTTGGGAAAGGTCCCAAGATATCCATCCCCCACACAGAGAATGGCCATGTAGGAGGTATCATTTGTAGGAGTTGAGGTAGTGTGTGAATTTGCTTCGCATGAAACTGGCATGCTTTGCATTTCTTCACTAGCTCGGTTGCATCCTGAAGTGCTGTAGGCCAGTAGAAACCATGTCGGAAGGCTTTACCGACCAACGTGCAGGAAGACGTGTGGTTCCCACACTTGCCTCTATGGATTTCCGCGAGGAGCTCGCGGCCTTCTTCATTTGTAATGCACTGCATTAGGACGCCGTGGGCACCACGCCGGTAGAGATCCCCTTCTACCAGTGTGTATCTTTTAGCCAATCTGACTATCCGGTCAGCGGATACATTATCTTCAGGAAGGATATTGTCTTTCAAGTAGCTCCAGATCTCCGAGATCCATGCATCGGATTTAACTTGAGTATTTGAGTCTTGCGTGCTGGGTTGCTCAGAGCTTCCTGCAGCACCTACGACCCTTGATGGACGCCATGGTAACAGGGCCATCGGGACCGCCAGCTTCAAGGTGCTGGTCTCGCCCCCTTCGCTCAGTTCGGCAGGCTGAGCTGTTGGTCTTGACAATCTCTAGACAAAGGTTTCGTCGGGAACCGGAGCTCCAGTTGAAGCTTTCGTCGAGAGTTCGTCAGCTTCAGCGTTGTTGAGACGCTGGACATGGCAAAGATCGAGGACTTCGAAGTCCTTCTGAAGTTTCTGGACTTCAAGTAGGTATGCAGCTAGTTGAGGGTTATTGCAGCAGCATTCACCTTTGACTTGTTTTATAATGAGCTGCAAATCACCCTTTACCAACAGCTGCTTGACACCATATGATAGTGCCATTTTGAGCCCATAGATTAGTGCTTCATACTCCGCCATGTTGTTGGTCGCCTTGAAGTCAAGGTGAACCATGTATTTGAACTTCTCCCCGGTCGGAGCGAGGAGAAGGACTCCAGCTCCGGCCCCCTGCTTCTGCACGAAACCATCGAAGTAGAGAGTCCAGTGAGGCTCGGTGAAGACCGGAACCTTGGGTTCCGACTTCTGCTCACTGGGGCCCCCAGGATTTGATGGAGAGGGGGTCCTTTCCGCCACGAAGTCCGCCAATGCTTGACTCTTGATCGCTTGTCTTGGGACGAATTCAAGATCGAACCCAGCCAATTCCGCTGCCCACTTTGCAATGTTCCCAGTAGAGTTGGGGTTATGCAAGATTGCACGTAGTGGATAAGAAGTTACCACTGAAATCTTGTGAGCTTGGAAGTAGTGTCGAAGCTTCCTAGAGGCAATAAGAAATGCGTAGAGCAGCTTATGCACCTCCAGGTACCGAGTCTTGGCGTCATGGAGTACTTCGCTGATGGAGTACACTGGGCGCTGGATTGTCCGGACCTTCCCGGAGGGGCCCGGAGCTTCCTACTCATCAACCCGGATCCTCTCGGAGGGGTCCGGACCTTGTTCGGGGACATCTGGAGCTTCTTTTGAAGTGACCCGGACCTTCCCGGAGGGGTCCGGATCTTCTTGTTCGGCAACAGTGACTCCTCCACTTGGAGGAGGTTGATCCTCTGACATCTCGCCTTGAGGATCCTAGTCTGGGGACTGGGACCCATACTCGCCTTCATTTAGCTCCGGACCCTCCCGGAGGGGTCTGGCTCTCTGAACTGGAGATGGTTCTGGTCTTTCTGCAACCAGGATCATGCTGACAACTTCGTCAGTTGCCGAAATGTAAAGCAGAAGTGGCTCACCAGGATCCGGAGCTACCAAAGTTGGTAGAGTGGTGAGTAGCTTCTTTAGCTCTTGGAAAGCCTTTTCTGCTTCTTCAGACCATTGGAATGGTCCGGACTTCCTCAATAATTTGAAGAAGGGTAGCGCCCGTTCCGCCAGTCTTGAGATGAACTGGCTGAGGGCAGCTAGACATCCAGTCAGCTTCTGGACATCCTTGATACGGGCTGGTGGCCGCATGTCTTCAATAGCTTTAATATTCGCCGGATTTGCTTCTATTCCTCGGTGGTGCACCAAGAATCCAAGAAGCTTTCCGGAGCTAACCCCAAAGACAAACTTGTCTGGGTCCAACTTCGTGCGTGTGATTCGCAACTTGTCGAAGACAGCTTGCAAGGTGTCAAGGAATGACTCCTTGTTCTTGATCTTTACGACGATGTCACCGACATATACTTCCACTACATCTCGGATAAGATCTCCAAAAGTTTTGTACATAGCTCGTACAAACGTTGAAGCAGGGTTTTTGAGACCGAATGGCATGGCAGTGTAACAATATAATCCATCTACTGTGATGAAGGAAGTATACTCTTCATCTTCCCTAGACATTCTGATTTGATGATACCCAGAATATGCGTCTAGGAAACACAGTAATTCACACCCGGAGGTGAAATCCACTATCTGATCTATTCTAGGTAGTGGGAATGTATCCTTTGGACATGCCTTATTCAGTGTAGTGTAGTCGATACACATTCGAAGCTTCCCTTCGGCCTTAGGTACAACGACTGGGTTTGCCAGCCATTTTGGGTGGAAGACTTCTTGGATGAATCCAGCTTCGAGCAACTTCTTCACTTCTTGTCGTATGAAGTTTTGTCGCTCTACTGATTGCTTCTGAGTCTTCTGGTGTACAGGCCGAGCTCGAGATAAATCTTCAGATTGTGCTCAATCACTTCCCTAGGGATCCCAGGCATTTGTGACGGTTGCCAGGCAAACACGTCGACATTAGCTCGTAGGAAAGTGATGAGCGCGAGTTCCTATTTGTCGTTCAGACCTCCCGATATACGGGTGGTCTGAGCGTCAGGGGAACCAATTTGGACGACTTTGACAGGAATGTCGGTGTCGCCGCTTGGTTGCACAAGAGGTGCGGAGGTTGAGCCTCGATGACGAATGCTCGGAGGCTTCGGAGCTTGCTCCTTTGCAGATTCTTCATCCTGCATTTTAGCAAGCGCGTGGAGTTCTTCCAGAGCAGTAACTCCGGTGGTGCGATCTCCACGGATCCAGAGAACACCTGATGGTGTTGGCATCTTCAACACCAAGTAGCCATAATGAGTATCAGCCATGAATTTGTACAAGGCTAGACTGCCCAAGATGGCGTTTGTCGGTGGTTTGGAACCGGCAGATCTCCAGACACTACTAAAGTGTTAGAGGAGTTTGATGTTCGGTGTGGGCGCGCGGAGATTCAAGAAGGTGAATTGTAAATGGCGCAGGAGACACAAGAGTTTACATGGTTCGGGCCGCCTGAGCGTAATACCCTACTCCACGGGGTGTGTTGATATTGTATTGGATGTAGCGCGTGTGTCAGTGTGTCTGAACGTCTATGGAGCCTGTGTGTAAGCGTCGTCGGCCTGTCCTTTTATAGTACAAGGGCAGGCTGTTACAAATTAGCCTGGCCCGACATGTGGCCCCGGCGGTTACTAGTGTTGATACTTGTTCAACACGTTTAATTGCCCTTAATGACCGTGTAATGGGCTTTGACAGCGCCGTTACTGGTAATTAAGGTCGTCCGATTAAGTGTCATTAATATGGTATTAATGACACTTAATCGGGTCTTGAAGTCCTCGATTCCCCTTTGAAGATCCGGAGCCGTTGCGGGGTCTTTTGGAGGTGAGAGGGTGAAGATCCGACGGTTGTACACTTGGCAGCACAGGAGCACGCTGTGGAGAACAGATAGTTCTGGTGTTAGCCGACATGTGTCAGCACCGGAGCTTCCCTCGGTCTGGGGTTAGGTCCGGGGATGCCACTTCGGTATATAGTCCGGAGCTTCCTCCCTTGTGGGTGGTAGCTCCGGTTTGGTAGTACACGTGGCGACCCTGGGGCTAACCATGTTGGAAAAGCGGGTCCAGACATGTCTGACATGTGGGCCTTCGAAGGTCTTCAAATCAAGTGGGTGACTTTCCCTTGATATCTTTGCAATCCCAAGGGGTATATGGTACCTAGGGTACCGACAGTGGCCCCCTGGGCCCACCTCCGGGGAAGACCCCTTGGATGAAGTTGTTCCGCCGGAGGTGGGTCCATCCTTCGACTTTTGAACTGAGCTTTCAAAGGTCTTCGGATGTGCCGTTGGCTATGGTCCGGAGTTAAATCTTCGCCGCGTGGCATATCCCGTGTGCGGCAGGTGAGATCTTTGGGGTGCGGATCTCACGCAATTGAAGGTCGCCGGTTCCCGATACAAAAATCGTATCAGTTCCGCACGCCTTGTCAGACCGCCGCCTTCGGGCTTCCCACCTCATGATGGCAACCGTTCGCCTGGGTAAGAACCTCGACTTGATCGTCGGGGTAGTCCCGGGCCCTCTTGTCATCGGCTGGGTGGAATTTTTAAGTGGTATCTTCGACTTCCCTGCGGTTTCCATCCAAGCGTCGCAGGGGCTTACTTAAGAAGGAAAGCGCGCACCGTTTGGGGCTCTTTACGCCTCCCATCCGATCTTGCACTCAAACTCCCAACTTGTGCTTCGCTTTTCTTCTCTTGCCTAGCCGTGCCGCGATGGAGTTGGGTCTCCGCGAGAGTCGTTTGAAGATCGATGGCGATCTGAAGAAGGTCCGGGCCCTCATGGGGTGGTCCTCGGACTTCTTCAACCACTCGGTCCGCGCCGGTGGAGAGCTCCCGTTTGAGAAGGGGCACGCCGGCAAAATGGTGTGCTTCTCCTCGTACGCCATGGTGGGGTTGATCCCACCTTTTTCTTCCTTTTTCTTGATGCTGCTAGACTTCTATGGTCTGCAGTTGTATCACCTTGGCCCCCACTCCATTCTTCTTGTGTCCATTTTCGTCCACTTCTGTGAGATGTGGGTGGGCATCCCCCCCTGCATTGAATTCTTCCGAACCTTCTTCACCGTCCATACCACCGGCAGGAGCAATGAGTACCTTGGCTTCTACTACTTCGTGAAGCGCAAGAAGTGCCCATTCAAGTACCTCCGGTCATTTCCCTCTGGGAAGTGGGATGACTGGAAGAAGGACTGGATAGTCGTCCGGGTGGAGGAGCACGAGAAGCTGGAGCTGCCCGAAGGCCTTCCCAGCATCGACACGACAATCTGGAGTGAAGCTGCGGTGCTGGTGGAAGCCTTCAACCCTGCTTTGACCAGGATCCGCCAATGCGTGGAGGGAGGATTGACTCCTCAGGTGGTTTTTTCAACTTCTTGGTCAACAGGTGGGCGCCGCTGAAGAGGAGAGAGAAACTCGCATGGGACCTCAATAGCGTGATGGACGACGACCGGGTCGAGACCAGGCTGAAGTCCAACATGGTGGGGAAAACCTTGGAGTTCCACCTCAAGAAGTTCCACCACGGCATCGACGTCGATGGTGATGACTTGACTCCGCCATCAGCTTTTCTCCCTCTGAACGTGGAAGTGGAGTTCAGCAGGGAGCTCCGGCGGAAGATGCCCGTGCTTGACGACCTTGGGGTCGTCGAGAGAAGATCAACCACCAGGGTAGCGATCCTTGAAATGCCCGAGGATGGCTCCGACCCTGCCCCGAAGCCGAGGGAAGAGGTCGTCGGCAAGGGCAAGGAGCTGGCGGACGAACCTGTGAGCTGGAAGAGGAAGCTGCAGTACGCCGACGGAAGGTCCGTCAGGCCCGCTACTTCTGTGTCGGCTCCTTCTCCCCGGAGGGGAAGGTCTTCTACAACTGCGGCGACTGTTCCCGTAGTGGGGTCCTCCCGGGGCGCGACTGTTCCCGCAGTGGGGTCCTCCCGGGGTGTTAGCTCCGGGCATGCGACTCCAGCACCTGGGCCGGTGGAGGGCTCTAGGTCCGAGGGTTCTTCCCGATCGAGAGGGGCCTCGACTCGGGAAACACCCGTGGCCGCGACGAGTTCCGGGGGGCCTTCTGGAGCTTCCACGCCGGCTATGACCAGCCCAGAACGCCCGGGAAAAAGGTTCCGCGCAAGCTGGTGCGGAAGCCTCCCAAGGTAATTTTTAATCTTTACCTTGGATAGTTGTTTAATTGTAGTAATTATTTTTGAAGTTTCTTCGTTCATCATCTGCAGCGTCCCCAAGAAGGGGAGTGAGGCTCCACCCTCAGCCACAGCAGCTGAAGCCGTGAGGGTGGAAGCTTCTGCTCCTGTCCCAGTGCCGCCCCAAGTGGTGGCTGAAGCTGCGACAGCTCTGGCGCCGGTTGTCGTGGTCATGGACCTCGACTCATCCCCAGAGGCTCATGTGGTAGCGCCGGACCGCGGGAGTGAAGATGCACCAGCGGCACCTGTCCCGGAGGTTGAAGCTCCGGGTCCTGGTGCTGAGATGATGGAAGCTCCGGTCGTTGAGCTGGAGGAAGCTGTGATTCCGGCCCCAGAGCCGGAAATTATCGAAGCTCCGGCAGTCGAGCCAGAGGTGATTGAAGTCCCGGCGTGCGCGCCGGATGTTGAGGAAGTCCTGGCGGTTGGGACGGCTACCTCAGAAGCACCGGCCGCAGAGCCGGTTGTTGTTGGAGCTCCAGCTGCAGGGCCGATTGAAGATGAAGATATTCCGGCTCCCGAGCCGGTTGATACAGAAGCATCGGAGATCGAGCCCCCATCGGAGGAGGTGCCAAGGCCGGAGCCACAAGCAGCCCCTGCTCCGGAAGTGACGATGTCGGAGGTACCCACGGCTGAGCCGGAGTGCCCTGGTGAAGTCAATGGCCCCCTGTCTGAGGGGGTGAATGAAGACCTGGCGGCGAGGCCCTCCTCGATGGCGACTGAGGCCATCTCGGAGGACGGCCCTAGTGCCATGGAGACACAGGGGACCACTCTTGTGGAGTGGGACCCAATTTTTGTATCTGAAAACCCGCTGGAACCAGCGGAGGAGACCCCTGCAGGTCCAGAACCTATCCCGTTGTCGCTTTCCATTGACAACGCATGTTCCAGTCTACGTCAAGTTCAACTGGCCTTCTTCCACGACAGCAAGGCTCTTGAAGAGGAGCGCCAAACCCTTAGGAGGTGGCGTAACCGGCTCTACTTCGAGACCAAGCTGGCGCAGTCAAGGCTAGCGGATGACAAGGAGTGGATCAAGCGGGAGAAGGTTCGCTTAGAGTATTGGGGTAAATTATTGGATGACAGGGAGAGTATGAATCGCGCCCTCGATGCTCAATCCCGGGAGATCTACGATCAGGCCAAAGCAGCCAATAGTGCGGCCGATGAACGCCACGAAAGGCTTGAGGCCATTAACACTACACTCATCAAGCGTCGAGAGGCACTTGAAGAGAGGGAGAAACGGCTCGAAGATGAAGAGCAGAAACTCCTAGAGTTGCGGGATGACGTCCTGAGGAGGGAGGAGGAGCTCTCCGAGAAGGTGGCTCTGGCTGACAAGGGCCTTGAGGAGCGCGCCAAGAAATTGGAAGAGCGCTGCGTAGAGGAGGAGAAGAAGGCCTGGGTGCGAGGGCAGGAGCTCCATGAACGGGAGTGTGCCCTCGTTGCCAAGGAAAAGAAAGTGACGGGCAGGGAGAAGGACCTGGTCGACCGCCGAAACAAGATCCACCTCCAGTAGGAGGAGCTCAGAAAACTCGAGAAGCGGGTTGCTGAGAAGATTCAGCAAAACGCCAAAGAAGTTGAGCGCCTCGCCCGTGAGAATTCCGAACTGGTGGCAGCTAGAAGATCTTTGGAAGAATTGAAAGGCTTGAGGACTGCGAACTCCCTACAAATTTTGGAGTTCCTGGGCAAGGCCAACGACGCACTAACACTGATGGGCTTCAGTCCCGTGCGCCCGGATGATCCGGAGCCGGAGCCAGACCTAGTGCTGCAGGCATTGAGCTCGGCAGGTAGCAAGCTCTCCAAGGTGGGCGATGTCATCGTGGACCAATTGGAGGTTGAGGGGCACTCCCTGGCGAAGAACATCGCAGAGTACGTGCTAACGTGCTACACCAGCCGGAACTCCCAATTTCCTCTGGACCCGGTGCTTGAAGGTCCCGTCGAAGGAGAAGGGGAAGCTGCCCGAGCCAACGTGTCGGAGGTTGCCCAGAAAGTCGCTCAATTCTTCCATAGGGTCTAGGACCATCTCCGTAGTTCCCACTTGTATGCTCTCTTCTTCTTCCTCAATTTTGTAATCCCTTGTCTCCAGATGAATGAAATCCCCAAATTTTTGTGAATCTCACTTTTTGTCTTCAACACTTTTGTCTTCACTTGGCCCCTTGGTAGATGTACACAATTTGATTGTGAACATGTACCAAGAGGATATTATGTTTTGTTGAAGACTCATTTTCTTCGAACTTGTAGAGCGTAGGTCCGAAGTCTTTGATGGTGAAGGCTCCCTGAGGTGAAACTAACTACCGTCGGAGCTTAGTAGCTCCTGTAATAGTCCCTATCAACGCATAGAGCATCGATAGTTAGTCCTCCAGGGTGTCGGAGCTTAGTAGCTCCGGCACTGACCTTTGCCAACACGTAACTTGTCGGCAGCAGACTCCACTTGTGGGGTCTTCTCACCATCTTTTACATCGACGGCTGGCCCCCCTAGCTTTATCGGGGCTTGGTTACTCCGGTGATGCTCGTTTTCAATGCTTAAAATCGATTACAAGCCATCTAGAGGAGTTGGAGCTTTGTTAGCTCCGGCTTTTCTCCATCAACGTGTATTTTATTTTTCCTGCACACTGAAGTCAAGAAAAATAGTAAAATTCGTTTCTTGCCTATAACTTCATCGCGGCTTACGATTCTCGAGAAAGTTTTAGGTCAAACGCGATTCTAAACACAATCTAATGTGTTGCCTTTTCTTCCAGATTCAATTGTACTTGGACTCGCCTTACTTCGGCCTGCCGGGGTGTAGGTAGAGTGGCGTACTTAGGGTGCTTGACCAGGCTAAGTCGATAGCACACTTCGGCCCTAGATTGGCTTGGCGGCATTCAGGCGAGTGGGCCATGAACAATATTTGAATTCAAAAGAATAGACAATACAACTCGAGTCGTATATGAACCGGTCGAACTAAAATTTTTTAAGAATTGCACTTCTTTGTTATAGACAAGAAAGAGAAAAATAAAAAATGTTGAGCCTGTACAAAATGAATGCACGTGAAGTCTGTTTCACCTGAAGATGTCTTTCATTATAGGTCTGGGGTACAGGGGAAACAAGTACACTCTTAGGGTACGGAACCAAGTTAAGCGTGTTTAACTTCTCGTTTGTCCCAGGGTAGCTAGCCACACTTTTAGTTCTGAGACTGTGACAAGTGTTGCATGAACTTTGCGGACCTTCCGGGGAAGGTCCGGCTGTTCTCCCGGAGGAACTACCCGACTTTGTACAATGACTCTGTAACATACACCTCAAGTTACTAAAGACTCACCTTCGTGGTATTAAGTGTAGAACTTACGGAGGTGCTCGATGTTCCAAGAATTTGGGAGAGGTGTCCCATCCTCGGTAGCCAAGCGAACACTTCCGTGACGAGATACTTTAATCACTCGAAAGGGTCCCTCCCAGCAGGGGGAGAGTTTGTTTAACCCTTCTCTGGATTGTATTCTCCGTAGCACCAGATCGCCTTCCTCAAGCTGTCGGTTGTGTACATGCCGCTGATGATAACACCGTAGGGCTTGGTGATATCGAGCATTCCGAACAGCTGCTTGGCACCTTCCCTCCTCAAGGAGGTCTAGGTCTTCACGCCGGAGCTGGTCCTGCGCGACTTCGTCGAAGGTCCGGACCCATAGTGAACCCAGAGTGATTTCCGAAGGAAGGATTGCTTCAGCTCCGTACACCAGAAATAAGGGTGTCTCTCGAGTTGACCGGTTTGGAGATGTCCTGTTGGCCCATAAAGTGGGTGGAAGCTCTTCAGTCCAGTTGGCTCCATGTTTTTTCAAGCGCTCATATGTGCGCGTCTTGAGTCCTTTAAGGATTTCAGCATTTGCTCTCTCGTCTTGGCCATTGCTTGCTGGGTGAGCTACGGAGGCGTAGCAAACTTGTATGCCAAGGTCTTCGCAATATCCTTGGAATGCAGAGCTTGTGAATTGTGTCCCATTATCAGTGATGATTTTGTTTGGGACTCCAAATCTGCAAACAATGCACTGCAAAAAGTTGATAGCAGATTGCTTGTTGATTGTCACAACTGGAGTTGCATCCGGCCACTTGGTGAACTTATCAATGGCAATGTATAGGAACTTGTAACCTCCAACGGCTCTTGGGAAAGGTCCCAAGATGTCCATCCCACACACAGCGAAGGGCCATGTAGGAGGTATCATTTGTAGGGGCTGAGCCGGTGTGTGAATTTGCTTTGCATGGAATTTACATGCTTCGCATTTCTTCACTAGCTCAGTTGCATCCTGGAGTGTTGTAGGCCAGTAGAAACCATGCCGAAAGGCTTTACCAACCAGCGTGCGGGAAGACGCGTGGTTCCCACACTCGCCTCCATGGATTTCTGCGAGGAGTTCGCAGCCTTCTTCCCTTGTGATGCACCGCATTAGGATGCCATTGGCACCACGCCGGTAGAGATCCCCTTCTACCAACGTGTATCTTTTATCCAATCTGACTACCCGGTCAGCGGATACATCATCGTCGGGAAGGATGTTGTCTTTCAAGTAGCTCCGGATCTCCGAGATACATGCATCGGAACTAGCTTGAGCTTTTGAGTCTTGCGTGCTGGGTTGCTCGGAGCTCCCGGCAGCACCTACGACCCTTGATGTCTGCCATGGTAATAGGGCCATCGGGACCGTCAGCTTCGGGATGCTGATCTCGCCCCCTTCGCTCAGTTCGGCAGGCTGAGCTGTTGGTTTTGACAACCTCCGGACGAAAATTCCGTCAGGAGCCGGAGCTCCGGTTGACGCTTTCGTCGAGAGTTTGTCAGCTTCAGCTTTATGGGCATGCTGAACATGGTCGAGATCTAGGACTTCGATGTCCTTCTGAAGCCTCTAGACTTCAAGGAGGTAAGCAGCTAGCTGGAGATTATTGCAGGAACATTCACCCTTCACCTGCTTAATGATGAGCTGCAAATCTCCCTTGACCAGCAGTTTCTTGACACCATATGACAGTGCCACCTTTAGTCCGTAGATGAGCGCTTCGTACTCTGCCATGTTGTTGGTCGCCTTGAACTCAAGATGTACCATGTATTTCACCTTCTCCCCGGTCGGTGCAAGGAGAAGGATTCCAGCTCCGGCCCCCTGCTTCTGCATGGAGCCGTCGAAGAAGAGGGTCCATTGAGGCTCGGTGAAGGCTGGAGCTTGATGTTCCGTCTTCTGCTCACTGGGGCCCCCAGGGTTTGATGGAGAGGGAGTCCATTCCGCCACAAAATCTGCCAATGCTTGACTCTTGACTGCTTGTCTTGAAATGAATTCAAGATCAAATTCAGCCAATTCCGCTGCCCACTTTGCAATATTCCCAGTTGAATTGGGATTATGCAAGATTGCTCGAAGTGGGTAAGAGGTCACCACTAAGACTTTGTAAGCTTGGAAGTAATGGCGAAGCTTCCTGGAGGCAATAAGAACTGCATAGAGCAGCTTATACACCTCTAGGTATCGAGTCTTGGCATCATGTAGTACTTCACTAATGAAGTACACCGGGCGCTGAATGGTCTGGACCTTCCCGAAGGGGTCCGGAGCTTCCTCTTCACTGACCCGGATCCTCCCGGAGGAATCCGGATTTTCTTCGGCGACCTCCAGGTCCTGGCTGGAGGAACCCGGAGCTTCTTCAGAAGCGACCTGGACCCTCCCGGAGGAGTCTGGGTCTTCTGAAGTGACTTCTTGTGGATTCGAGTCTAGGAGCTGGGACCCAGACTCGCTTTCAGGTACCTCCAGACCCTCCCGAAGGGGTTTGGATTTCTGAGTATGACGTAGCTCTGGTCTCTCCGCAACCAGAATCATACTGACGATTTCGTCAGTTGCTGAAATATAAAGCAACAAAGGCTCACCAGGGTTCGGAGCTACCAGAATTGGTAGGGTGGTGAGGAACTGTTTCAGCTCCTGGAATGCCTTCTCTGCTTCTTCGGACCATTGGAATTGTCCGGACTTCCTCAATAACTTGAAGAAGGGGAGTGCCCGTTCCGCCAGTCTTGAAATAAACCGGCTGAGGGCTGCTAGACATCCAGTTAACTTTTGGACGTCTTTGATGCGGGTTGGTGGCCGCATGTCTTCAATGGCCTTGATCTTTGCCGGATTAGCTTCTATGCCCCGGTGACTTACCAGGAAACCGAGAAGCTTTCTGGAGCTAACCCCGAAGACACACTTGTCTGGGTTTAGCTTTGTGCGGGTGACCCGCAGCTTGTCGAAGACAGCCTGCAGGGTGTCAAGGAGTGACTCCTTGTTCTTGACCTTGACCACGATGTCATCGACGTACACTTCCACTATGTCTCTAATGAGTTCTTCAAAGGTTTTGTACATAGCTCGTACAAAAGTTGAAGCTGCATTCTTGAGACCAAATGGCATGGCTGTATAACAGTACAATCCATCTACTGTGATGAATGAGGTATGCTCTTCATCTTCCCTAGACATCCTGATTTGATGATACCCGGAATATGCGTCTAGGAAACATAGTAATTCACACCCGGAGGTGGAATCCACTATCTGATCTATTCTAGGTAGTGGGAATGGATCTTTTGGACATGCCTTATTTAGTGTGGTGTAGTCGATGCACATCCGAAGCTTCACGCCGGCCTTGGGCACAACGACTGGGTTTGCTAGCCATTTTGGATGGAAGACTTCTCAGATGAATCCAGCTTCGAGTAACTTCTTCACTTCTTGTCGGATGAAGTTCTGTCGCTCTACGGATAGCTTCCGAGGCTTCTGATGCACAGGCTGGGCGTCGGGGTAGATCTTCAGATTGTGCTCAATCACTTCCCTGGGGATCCCAGGCATTTGTGACGGTTGCCAGGCAAACACGTCGACATTAGCCCGAAGGAAAGTGATGAGCGCGAGTTCCTATTTGTCGTTCAATCTCCCCGATATACGGGTGGTCTGAGCGGCATCGGAACCAATTTGGACGACTTTGACGGGAATGTCGGTGTCGCCGCTTGGCTGCACACGAGGTGCAGAAGTCGAGCCTTGTTGACGAATGCTCAGGGGTCTTGGAGCTTGCTCCTGCCTGGAGTCCTCCTCTTGCGCCGTGGTGAGTGCATGGAGTTCTTCCAGAGCAGTTACTCCGGCAGTACGATCTCCGAGGATCCAGAGAACGCCTACTGGCGTTGGCATCTTCAACACCAGATAACCATAATGAGCAGTTGTCATGAATTTATACAGGGCAGGCCTACCAAAGATGGCATTGAAGGGTAAGTTGATCTGAGCGACGTCGAAGACCAACTTCTCGGTGCGGTACTTCTCCCGTGTCCCGAAGGTAACGGGGAGAGTAATAGCTCCGAGTGGGGTAATGGCCCCCGGACCTACTCTGGAGAAAGGTCGAGAGGGGTGGAGATCCGAAGGTCGGAGTTGAAGCTTAGTAAAATCTTCGAAGCTTATAAGGTTAAGCCCCGAACCTCCGTCTACCATGACTTGGTGGAGCTGGATGTTATTGATGGTAGGAGATACCATCAAAGGTAACTGACCTGCTCCAACCATGCTCCGAGGGCAGTCCGAAGCATCAAAAGTGATGGTTGTGTCCATCCACTTCCGATGAGGTTCTGGCCTGACTGTAGGAGCTACAGCAGCCATATCCCGACGCATAGTCTTGATGACGCGGCGGGAGGTGATGTCCCATGATCCACCAAAAATGGTGTTCATGATCTTCCGACGCTCGTTGTCAGAGACGTCAGAATCATCGTCGACGGAGGTGTAGACGGCCTTCAGGACCTTTTTAGGATCCTGAAAACCTAACTCCTCTTCAGCCGGAGCTTCGTCGTCTTTTTGCTTTCCTTCCCTTTGTCGGAAAGGAGATTCTTCCCGGCGCTTGTTGTAGCGCTCGGCAAGGTTTTGGACCTCCCGGCAGTCCTCCAAACTGTGGCTGCCCGTTTTGTGAATTGGGCACCACACTTTGGGCTTGCTACCGTCTTCAGAAGACGATCGAGGTCACTTTTCAGGGCGTGGCACCCGGCCACCCGGAGCTGCTGCAGCTACAACATTGGATGTACCGGCCGACGGCTTCTTCTTGCCGTTGGTCTTTTTCTTCTTCTTGCCGTTCCCGGAGTTAGCAGCTTCTTCTTTGGAGGATTTCTTGTGACCCTCCGGAATTGGTTTGGAGTGCATCTCACGGCCCTCCGCAGCTCTGGCACATTTGTCAGCCAAGCTGAAGAGTTCCGTGACACTAGTGATCTCCTTGATCGCCAGTTTCTCCAGCATCTTCTTGTCCCGTACACCCTGTCTGAATGCCACAATGACAGAGGCGCTAGAGATAGAAGGGATAGTGTTTCGTACCTGAGAGAACCTCTGTATGAATGATCGTAGGGATTCTCCCCCTTTTTGCACGACTGCAAAAAGGTCCAGTTCGGTGCCTGGTCGGGTGTATGAACTCCCGAAGTTGGCGATGAACTGCCGGCACAGCTCCTCCCAACTGTTGATAGAGTTGGGTGGAAGGCTCATAAACCAGGACCTGGCGGTCCCAGTTAAGGCCACTGGAAAATAATTGGCCATCACAGCCTCGTTTCCTCCAGCTGCCAAGATTGCAGTGGAGTAGATCTGAAGAAATTCGGCGGGATTGACAGTCCCGTCGAATTTTTCTGGCAGGTGAGGCCGGAACTTCTGTGGCCACCTGACCATACGCAGATGTATGGCCAGGGCTGAACAGCCTCCTCCTACTCCTTCAGGAGCAGAAAGGTCCTGAGCTTCCCGTCTTTCACGAGCACGCTCAATATGGACTCGGTCGTCTTGTTGGCGGTATCGGCGATCAAGCTCCGCCCGGAGGTCATGAGTTGAGAGCATGGATACCGTGTGAGTGCGTCGTGCCCCGGAGGGCAATGACGTCACTTGTTGTGATGCAGCACGTCTCCTGCTATTGGAAACGTGCGGACCAAGTCTACCAGACAAAGTCCGCCGCTGCGACGGGGCTCGTCCTGAAGGAGGAGGACCCTGGTTGCTGATGCGTTCGGCTGCTGCTGCAACCAAATGTTCCACATCGGCCCTCCACTGTTCCAGTGCATCCCGGGATGCATCCGGAGGTGGTGGGCATTGGAGAAGAGCACGCGCTGCATGGAGCGCGTGTTCCGGGTTGTCATGATTTGCCGACGCAGTGATTGACGCCGGTGCACCATCGCGTTGCCCAGCTTGATTTGCTAGTGGAGGCGGTGGTGGTGGAAGTGTGACTCCTGCTGGTGCTGAGGCTCCTGTTGGCGGCTGCATATTGGAGGGATTGCCCCCAACAGCTTGAGCAGCAGGTTGACCGTTGGATGATCCAGCAGCTGAGTTCACCATTCTCAAAATCTCAGGCGCCCCTACCTGGCGCGCCAACTGTCGGTGGTTTGGAAACGGCTGATCTCCCGACACTACTAAAGTGTTAGAGGAGTTTGATGTTCGGTGTGGGCGCGCGGAGATTCAAGAAGGTGAATTGTAAATGGCGCAGGAGACACAAGAGTTTACGTGGTTCGGGCCGCCTGAGCGTAATACCCTACTCCACAGGGTGTGTTGATGTTGTATTGGATGTAGCGCGTGTGTCAGTGTGTCTGAACGTCTATGGAGCCTGTGTGTAAGCGTCGTCGGCCTGTCCTTTTATAGTACAAGGGCAGGCCGTTACAAATTAGTCTGGCCCGACATGTGGCCCCGGCGGTTACTAGTGTTGATACTTGTTCAACACGTTTAATTGCCCTTAATGACCGTGTAATGGGCTTTGACAGCGCCATTACTGGTAATTAAGGTCGTCCGATTAAGTGTCATTAATATGGTATTAATGACACTTAATCGGGTCTTGAAGTCCTCGATTCCCCTTTGAAGATCCGGAGCCGTTGCGGGGTCTTCTGGAGGTTAGAGGGTGAAGATCCGACGGTTGGATACTTGGCAGCACAGGAGCACGCTGTGGAGAACAGATAGTTCCGGTGTTAGCCGACACGTGTCAGCACTGAAGCTTCCCTCGGTCTGGGGTTAGGTCCGGGGATGCCACTTCGGTACATAGTCCGGAGCTTCCTCCCTTGTGGGTGGTAGCTCCGGCTTGGTAGTACACGTGGCGACCCTGGGGCTAACCATGTTGGAGAAGCGGGTCCAGACATGTCTGACATGTGGGCCTCCGAAGGTCTTCAAATCAAGTGGGTGACTTTCCCTTGATATCTTTGCAATCCCAAGGGGTATATGGTACCCAGGGTACCGACAGCGTTGAATGGCAAGTTGATTTGCGCCACGTCGAAGACCAACTTCTCAGTCCTGTAATTCTCCCGAGTCCCGAAAGTCACCGGGAGAGTAATGGCACCGAGTGGAGTTATGGCCCCCGGACCTACTCCAGAGAAAGGTCGTGAGGGGCAGAGATCTGAAGGTAGGAGCTGAAGTATGACAAAGGCTTCAAAGCTTATGAGGTTCAGCCCCGAACCTCCGTCCACCATCACGTGGTGGAGCTGGATATTGTTGATGGTTGGAGATACCATCAATGGGAGTTGGCCAGCTCCGATTATGTTCTGAGGACAGTCCAAAGCATCGAAGGTGATGGCAGTGTCCATCCACTTCCGGTGCGGCTCCGCCCTGGCGGTGGGAGCTACTGAGGCCATGTCCCGCCACATTGTCTTGAGGACACGGCGGGAGGTGATGTCCCACGAAACACCAAAGATGGTGTTCATGGTTTTCCAATGCTCATTGTCGGAGATGTCGGAGTCGTCGTCAACGGAGGTGTAAACGGCCTTCAAGACCTTTTTGGGGTCCTGAAAGCCTAACTCCTCTTCAGCCGGAGCTTCAACGACTTTTTGTTTGCCTTCCTTTTGATAGAAAGGAGCTTCTTCCCAGCGGTTATTGTAGCACTCGGTGAGGTTCTTGACCTCTCAGCAGCCTTCAAGGTTGTGCTTGTTCGTCTTGTGTATAGGACACCACCTCTTGGAGCTGCCACCGTCTTCAGATGACGGTCGAGGTCGTTTCTCGGGGTGTGGCCCCCGGCCACCCGGAGCTGCAGCAGCAGCGGCAGTGGGTGTGCCGGCCGACAGCTTCTTCTTGCCGTTGGACTTTTTCTTCTTCTTGCCACTCCTGGAGATAGCGGCTTCACCCTTGGAGGACTTTTTGTTGCCCTCCAGAGGTGGTTGGGAGTGCATTTCACGGCCCTCCGTAGCTTTGGCACACTTGTCTGCCAAGCTGAAGAGTTATGTGACGCTAGTGACTTCCTTGGTCGCCAGCTTTTCCAGCATCTTCCTGTCTTGCACGTCTTGTCTGAATGCCACAATAACAGAAGCGCTTGAGATAGAAGGAATGGTATTTCGTACCTGGGAGAACCTCTGGATGAAAGATCATAGGGACTCTCCCCCTTTTTGCTTGACGGCAAAAAGGTCCAGTTCGGTGCCCAGTCGGGTCTATGAGCTCCCGAAGTTGGCGGTGAACTGTTGGCACAACTTCGTCCAACTATTGATGGAGTCAGGCGGAAGGCTCATGAACCAAGACCTGGCGGTCCCAGTCAAAGCCACAGAGAAATAATTGGCCATCACGGCCTCATTTCCTCCAGCCGCAAGGATAGCGGTGGAGTAAATTTGGAGAAATTCGGCGGGATTGACAGTCCCGTCAAATTTCTTCAGCAGATGAGGTCGGAACTTTTGCGGCCATCTGACCATGTGTAAGTGCATGGTCAAGGCAGAACAGCCTCCTCCTACTCCCTCAGGAGCAGGGCTGTCTCGAGCCTCTCTCCTCTCGCGAGCACGTTCGATGTGGACGCGGCCGTCCTGTTGTCGATAACGACGATCAAGCTCAGCTCGGAGGTCATGAGTCGAAAGCCTCGTTATCGTATGGGTATGTTGCGCCTCGGAAGGCAGCGACGTAGCCTGCTGAGACGCAGCACGCCTCCTGTGCTGTGAAGCGTGTGGACCGTGTCTGCCCGACAAGGTCCGATGCTGCGATTGGGCTCGCCCTGAGTGGGGAGGACCTTGGTTGCTGATGCGATCGGCTGCTGCTGCAACCAAATGATCCACATCAGCTCTCCACTGCTCCATTGCACCAAGTGATTCTCCTTGAGGCGGTGGACGTTGGAGAAGAGCACGCGCAGCATGAAGCACGTGTTCGGGGTTATTGTTCACCGACACGGACGCTCCATCTCGATGTCCAGCTTGATTCACCAGTGCGGATGGTGGCGGCGGTAGCATGGCTCCTGCTGTAGCCACGGCACCTGCTGGCTGCTGCATATTGGAGGGGTTTCCTCCAGCAGGTTGCGCAACATGGTCACCGTTGGGTGATCCAGCAGCAGAGTTCACCATGTTTGAATCTCGGGCACCCCCCCCCTACCTGGCGCGCCAACTGTCAGAGTGTGATTCCGGCAATTCTCCCGGTACTACCGTTGGCAGCCCGCGGAGTTTGTAGTTCAGTTTTGGGCGCGCAGAGATTCAGAACAAGATGATGAGTTGACATGGGGATTTACGTGGTTCGGACCGCCTGAGCGTAATACCCTACTCCACAGGGTGTGTTGTTGTTGTATTGAGCGTCTGAGTGCTTGTGTGTAAGACCAGAGTGTCTTGAGCGCGTGTGGGTGTGGGTCTGGAAGTGTCTGGAAGTCTCCCTGTGTATCACTCAGCCAGTCCTTTTATAGTACAAGGACTGACCGTTACATCATCAACTGGCCCGACATGTGGCCCTGGCGGATACTGATGTCTAATACACGGTTAATGTACTTAATTCCTCTTAATAGCGCAATAACGTCCCTTAACGGTGGCGTTAATAGTATTAAGGGTCATCCGATCGTGTGTTATTAAGGTAGCATTAATGACACTTAATCGGGTCTTGAAGTCTTTAATTGTTCCTTGAAGGTCTGAGCCGTTGGAGGTCCACCAATCTGCCTGTTGAGGTTGAAGGTCCGGCGGTTGGACGCGTGGCAGCTCCGGAGCTTATCGTCTTGGACGAGTAGGTCCGGTGCTGTTGTACATGTGTTGGTACCGGAGCTTCCCTCTGTCGGGAGTTAGGTCCAGGGGTGCCACCCAGGTATCTAGTCCGGAGCTTTCCCATGTAAGGAATGTAGCTCCGGTCTTGTGATACACGTGGCGGCACTGGAACTAACCATAGTAGAGAGGCAGGTCCGGTTCTGTATGACACATAGGGAATTCGGAGGTCTTCAACTCAAATAGGTGGAGTTCCTTTGTGCTCTTTGTAGTCTAAAGGGTATCCGGTACGCAGGGTACCGACAAACCTAAACATAATTAAATCTAAACCTAGACATAAGCATTATCAATTTAATAGAACAATTATTCCAATAATCAACAATTTAATCTACGAATTATACAATTCAATCAACTAATCACCAATTTAACCAACAAATTATACAATTCAATCCTCTAATCAACTAATCACCAATTAACATAATTAATTCAACATATTAAGCAAAAAATCAACACTAATTAAATAAATTAAACCATAGATGAGGGGAGGGAGGGAGGAGAGGGGGGGAGGGGGCGGCCATGGAAGGTGGGGAGGGGGGTCGGCTAGGAGGAAGGGGAGGGGGGTGGCCATGGACGGGAGAGATTGGTTAGGAGGGGGCGGCTATGGAAAGGAGGGGAGGGGCGGCCATGGATGAGGGAAGAGGGGGGCGGCCATGGAGGAGGAGGAGGGTCGGCTATGGATGGGAGGGAGGGGGAGGGGCGGCCATGGATAGGAGGGAGAAGAGGAGGAGGCGGTCATACCTTCCAGGCGGCAGAGCGACGGCGGCGGCGACGCGGCGGCGGTGGCGTCTGCGGCGGCGACGGAGCGACGGCGGCGGGCGCGTATAGGGATGAAGGCGCATATAGGGACGAAGGTGCAAGCTCGGTTTGGAAATGAGTTCGGCCCGATGGTATATGCCTTTAACTTGCGACGGCTCCGTTAATTGCGACAACATTAGGTTTGGCTGTCGCAATTAACGCTATTTGCGACGGCTATTAGAAAAGACCGCCGCAAATAAACTTTATTCACAACAGCCTTCTTATTCGCGACAGTTCCTGTAGCAGCCGCCGCAAATTAGAATCTATTTGCGACGGCCAATTGCGTATTTGCAACCGCCGTATCGCATTTGTTGTAGTGTAGTTGTTCCTTATCTAAGAATATGGCGATTAGTTAGTTATCATTTCTTTACGAGGTGGTCTAATAATGATTGATTACCGATCAAAATGAACTCCCAATCGATTAGCGTATCCTTCGTTTCCTCTGATATCTATCATATCAGTACGCCGTCAGTTGGTCACGCTGTCATATTGATTGACACGGACGACGGACAGCGTCCGTCCTTAACGCTTGCAGCGCGCCCGCATCTCGGTCACCGTTTCTGCTTCCATCGTTTTCGAGGGAAATAGTTCGTCAAATACAGAAAGTGAGAGTTCATGCTCACCAATGTGGCTGTAGTTTAGTGGTGAGAATTCCACGTTGTGGCCGTGGAGACCTGGGCTCGAATCCCAGCAGCCACAATTTTTCACCCAGCTTGCTATTTTTCCATGATTTTTTTTCCACATGCTGTCCATAATACCTAAGGGTGAAATTCCTAGGTGGTGACCGGTACAAGACACGCTCCCGGTTGGGTAAAATCTGTGCCTGCGAGGTGTAGTCCTCTCCTCTGGCCCCAGTTTGGCCCTTGGAGCATACGATTGCGTCGTTCGTGCAGGTGAATGTTATTCCAGAGACTGACGCACAACGTTCAGAACGGAACGGGCGGCGAGAAAAACCATCAGAGCGGTACTCACGTACAGTCATAAATCAAGGAAAGGTACGTCTAAGATTCATTCGGGAAAAAAAAAGCGAAGAGGTACCAAGCGATACACATGAACCATGTGTGTCGTCTCTATAGGCCTAGTTGTGCCCTCTGCGTCGTCCATCGGCAACACCGGATGAGTAGTGTACGAGCGACACATAAGGCCACTAACCCATTAACAAAACTGCACTCCAGTGATGCCGACCTTAGCGCGCGTCCCATCTGCGTTCGGTGCCATTTGTTTTGAAGTGGTGAGGTCAGCTGCTCGTTCATTTCAATGCACTGACGGATGCAGATCCCACATTGCAGGCGAGCTCTGATGTACTTTCCGAGCCTTCTTCGTCAGCTTGACAAGGAAACGACATGGATCATGAATACAGGCCTGCCTGCCTGCAGATTTTATTGCGCCCATCATATGGCCGCCTCAAAATTTGACTCTGAAGGTTCAGCATCCCCAGGCATTCTGAACCCAGATACAAGCTGCACTCAGCTAACGTAGTAAGTATAACGCTGAAGATTGCCGATGACAAGGGGGTGGAGATGGACCAAATGCCACCTGGAAAGGAACAAGACTGGACTGGATCCCTTGTCTAGAGGCCCGTACTGCCTGCCACACAGTAATGCAGGACAGGAGCAACGTATTCAAACTGTACGGGGCAAACGCAAATGGATTCTGACGCTGCTGCTCCACCCGATGAGCGCGAATTGTATCAAGCCTATCTTTTTGTTCCGTCCTCTTCTTCGATTTGTTCCGTAGACAAGTTGAATGCCGCGCCCCAATGGTCTTCTCCTCTTGTGCTTGCCTTGCCATGACAGTGAGACGAACTGTCTTTTTGAAATGCCGTAGTGTCCGTGCATATCTGTCTGTTTCATGTCGACACAGAGGCTACAATTCATTAACAATTGATATACACCTTTCCCAAACTTTAGTCACAATTAAAGTTTCAGAACTGAGATTGAGTGCCAAGTTTTTTATTCAAACCTTTAATTTCTACCGAACGCTTGACGGGGACCTTGAACCTTTTTAACTTTTCGCTACTTTTCTAGTCACTCGCCATGTCCAGCATCATCACCCCTAGCCAGGTTTAATATATAGCCACGTGTGAAGCGTCGACTCGGACACGTAATTTACTTAGAAGAAACGGGTTTCGACAACAATGTATCTGGTTGAATTATATGCGATCTACTCGGCCGTCACAAAAGATCGATTCCGTTTCCTGAAATTTTCCAATTTTTATTCCCTTTGGATAATATTAAGGTTCCCGTATTTCTTATTACTCCGTTGCAACGAACGAACTCCCATGTGGAGCTCAAATCATGCGGCCGGCCTAAACGCATGGGTTGATGAGGCTGCATATATGCTACTAGTGGTAGCTTGGAAGCAGGTCAACTCTGCCCAAGAATCATTGCATACAAATATGTCTCTAGTGTTTCCCATACTAGTGTACCTGCACTGGTATTTTACTTGTCACTTCTTTATCAGCAAATGGTTGTGTTTGTATAAAGGAATAATTATTTTTATGCCATGTCTTATCTAAAAACATTTAATTTTGTGCCATTACAATTTCTGTCAATATGGGATCTGCCATCATAAAAAGAAGACATGCACGTATGTTAAATATATACTTCCTCCGTTCAATTTTTAAACTAACAAGCGACAAACTTTAGCAACAGAGAGAGGGAGTACTTCGTGGCACGACAGGTGGAGCCACGGAGATTACTCTTCAGCTTAAATCATTTGAACTAATTATTAAACAATTGCAGGTTATGCAAGAATGGCGTGTCGAAGAACTAAAACTGGAGTGAGGTCAACTGTCAACCACCGACCGTAGGAAATGGTCCAATGAGAAAACAAGTACAAATAATTGAACTCTTTTCCTGCCTGATTATGCTAAATTACCTCTTTGATTGATTGAGGCAAGAGATGCATACAGTCAACCAAAATATAATATTGCCATGCTGAAAGTTTAGCACGATTGCGCTATTATAGCAGATGACAAAAAAAAAGTTATCGTTTGCATAAAACCAGTTCTCTAGATGCCGGCTTTCAGTTCAGCATCAAAGTTCAAACAATTTTTATACCATATGAAAATCGGATTTGCTAATTAACATGCGCCTGAAACGGCGCGTGGTTTCAGTCGACGGCCGCAGCCCACTGTTCCCGTGAGGCAAATGGGAATACAACTATTTTTTATTAATACATTTTCTTGTAAGGGTTATGTTAATTGTAAAATAATCAAACAATTTTTTTGTATTTGATTAACCTATAGAATTAAAGGTTAATAGTTAATTATAATGATTAGTGGTTAATGATAGTAATTAACTGCTAATTACCTAGTGCCTAAAATTTTCTCAAATTTCAGGCACATGAAATTTAGACAGTCCCTATAAAAATAGACAGCTTACGTACGTTTTTTGACCTTTAAACCGTCGTTATCTCGCCCGTGCCATCCGAAGCTCGGCTAGCTAACGCAGATTAATGGTCTGATAGCTCGTAATTTTTTTCTGCGCTTTAATTCCCTAATTGCCAAAGGCAGTACAGATGGTTCATGCAGCAGTGTCAGTGTTGAAGGTGTGTTCGCGCGTAGCGCAGACCATCCACTATGTAAGAAAGGCTCATACGAGACGGGCTCGAACGAAGAAGGGAGACGAACAAACTGTGCGTCTCCATCGTCACGTCTCACATTACGTTGACATCAGAGACGGGCTTCAAGGCGTTTCGCCGATCAAACTAGGTGTGAGACATGCTCAAAAGAAGCGTGTCTCCTTTCTTTTTGTCATAATTAACGATCTTTACGGTGTCATTGGAGACGCCGCTGGCGTGCGTCGCCCACCAGCTTACAAGTGTGACAGGCCTTACAAAGCACGTCGCAGATATATTGACTAATTCGAGACGCTCTGTTATGTACCGCGTCGCAGATTCATTAACTTATATGAGACAGGCTTTATAGAAGCTTGTCTCTTTTATGTAGGTTATCCGAAACTTATATGGAGGTGGAGGAGGTGATTGCACAAAGCGAGAAGAAGAAGCAGGAGGATCCGCATTCTTCCTCCTAGTGGTAGCAGGCTCCGGGGGAGGGAGTTGAGGTCGAAGCCTCCGGTGAGTGATGTCTTTTTTGAAGTTGAGTCCGGAGACCTTCTCGATCATGTACATGATGTACGGAGTATAGCCACATGATCCATTTGGAGTATGGGAGATGTTAAAGATGTCATTGAAGATATAGTCCACAACATTGAAGCAGGCATCTCCATCAATAAGCACCATCAAGTGCCTCAGGTTTCCTTGAATAATCCCCACATCTCCATCCTTGGGGCAATGGTCTTCCGGAGGACCCTGTTGAGGACATTGTAGAAGGGCTTGATGTTCCTGATGTGCCCGACCTCAAAGGGTACATGGCTAGGATACATGTACTCCAGGGTGTCGCGATCAACAGGCCTTAAGTTGGAGATAATGATCTCATTGTCTAGTTGACCCTCCAAGTCAAGGAACTGAGCAAACTCTCAGTAGGTGGTGGAGTATTGCTCTTCGTGGGTCATCCAGGTGATCCTCGTGTCCCCATCGATGTGGAAATAGATAGTGGAGTAGAATTGAGCAATCACCTCCACATTCCAATCATATTGAAAGGCCATGAATTTCTTCAGACCATGGCACTCTATGGCCTCAATCACGGCATTGAAGGCCATGTGATCCTTTTGGGCCATGTAGTCCCAATCGATCCACTGAGCATCAGTAACTAGAGTCTGCTTGGACATATAAACAGTCATGTAGTAGTCACAGTGGAAGTCACACCAGAAATGGGGATCTACTGTGCTCCTCTCCCTCTGATAGACATTGATTTTTTGGAGCTTTCTTGCCTTCTCAGTCCCTTTGCTTTTGAAGATGTTGGTATCGAAGGCCGCTGCATGGTTTGGATTCCTTGCAGGAGATGACATCCTTAAGGGGCCTATGGGTTGAGAGGTAACCTTCTTAGCCTTGCTTGCAGGCTTCCTGGCAACAATGACCCTCTTCTTGGGGGCAGCATCCACTGGGGCCTTTCCCTTGTCCTTGGAGGTCCTCGCCTCCCGGATCTAGCTTGCTCCACCATAGTCACAAGCCTCTTCTTCTTTGGGGCTGCCTCGACTGCAGTAGAGTTGTGAGCTTCTCGTTTTGTCTTCTTTGCTCTTCTTGCTTCGGCCTGAGAGTCAAGATATGCCATGACAAGCTGGTCCTCCTCGCGCTTTCAGCGGTAACAAGCTTGCCTTCCTGCCTCGGCCTCAGAGTCGGAGAGGGGAACATACTCGGAATCCGCCATGGTTGCTGATAAGAGATGCAAAGGAAAGTGTATGAGTCCAAGGAAGTTAAGGGGTAGTGGTAGAATTCACAAAATCAACTTAGGTTAGGGTTTTCACTCTGGAACCTGGACTTGTCCGCCCAAGGGTCGAACTAGTCCGTATCAAGTCGGACTTGTCCGCCCTACGGCCGGGCTAGTCCGGTTCACATAGCAAGAACCCTAATCTAGAGAAATTTTGCAAAATCTACGGATCCTACCACCAAAATTGAGGTACATGATCACAATGATGTGGACAATAACATTTGTGAAGAAGTTTATATCAATAGACTTAAAAGAATTGAATTTCAAAGGTTTTGGGTTAGGTCAAGAATACCTCTTCAAATCTTCAAATTGATGAAATGTGGACGAAGAATCGGCCTCGGATGCTTGGGGAATAGTTCCCTAGCACCTTAGGGCTTCAATCCACGGATTGGAGTCGAGATTTGGTGGTGGGAGTCGAAAATCACCGTTTGGGGGCGGTTTTCGTGCGTTTTGGAGAGAGAGAGAGAGAGAGGGTATGAGTGGAAGTGGAGAGGTCGAGGGCTCCCTGGGGAGGTTAAATCCCCAAGGGCCGGACTAGTCTGAACCACCGGACTAGCCCGATCGAGGGGCGGACTAGTCCGGTCCTAAGGCTGAAAACTTCTATATATTGAGTTTTCAGTGGAAATTTGATCCTTTTGGACTAGATTTCACAAAAGATCTTTGTAAACATGGTCAGTAAGCAGTCAACAATCAAACTATGACCATATTTCACAAAGATTCAATAATTTCAAAAGAATTTGTAGAAAATTGAGGAGGACGAGTTTTTCACAAGCATGTGTGAATATTGAATATGGCAATCAGATGTGCAAGACTCAAGCCACATTTAGAGAATCTAAGGTATTGATCTCACTCCTAAGTTCACAAAATATTTTCTCATCTAAGGGTTTGGTAAATATATTGATCAATTGTTTTTCAATTCTCACATGTGAAATTGCAATGTCTCCTTTGATGGAGTGATCTCTCACAAAATAGTGTTGAATATCGATGTGTTTGGTCCTTGAGTGTTCAACTGGATTGTGGGCTATTTTGATGGCACTCTTATTGTCACATAGGAGGGGAATATGGCGCAAGTTTATGCCATAGTCCCTAAGAGTTTGTCACATCCAAAGAAGTTATGCACAACAACTTCCGGTGGCGACATACTCTGCTTCGGATGTGGAAATAGCAATGGAGTTTTGTTTCTTTAAGGACCAAGACACTAGAGATCTACCAAGAAATTGGCAAGTTCTGAAGGTGCTCTTTCTATCAACTTTGCACCCCGCATAGTCCGCATCAGAATATCCAACGAGGTTAAACTTAGAGACTTTGGGGTACCAAAGTCCTAGGCTTGGTGTGTGAACCAAATATCTAAGAATTCTCTTAACAATGGTCAAATGACTCACCTTAGGGGCAGCTTGAAATCTAGCACACATACACACACTAAGCATGATATCGGGCCTAGATGCACATAAGTAAAGTAATGAGCCTATCATGGAACGTATACCTTTTGGTCCCCACTTGGACCATATTCATTAAGATCGAGATGCCCATTGGTTGCCATTGGAGTCTTGATGAGTTTGGTCTTGTCCATGTCAAACTTTTTGAGGATGTCTTGTGTGTACTTTGTTTGACTTATGAACGTACCTTACTTGAGTTGCTTGACTTGAAATTCTAGAAAGAACTTTAACTCCCCCATCATGGACATCTCAAAACGTTCCCTCATTATCTTGGAAAACCCATCACAAAAAGCTTTGTTAGTAGAACCAAATATAATGTCATCAACATATATTTGGCAAACAAACAAATCATCATTAAAGTGCTTAGTGAATAAAGTGTAATCCGTCTTCCCAATTTTGAAACCATTTTGAGTTAGGAAATCTCTAAGGCACTCATACCAAGCTCTAGGAGCTTGTTTGAGTCCATAGAGAGCCTTACGCAATTTGTACACATGGTTTGGGAATTCTTCATCTTCAAACCTGGGGGGTTGCTCCACATACACCTCTTCCTTGATTGGACCATTGAGGAATGCGCTCTTGACGTCCATTTGATATAGCTTAAAATCATCGTGAGTAGCAAAGGCAAGTAATATACGAATTGATTCAAGCCTAGCTATGGGAGCAAAGGTTTCTTCAAAATCCAAACCTTCAACTTGTGAATACCCCTTAGCCACAAGTCATGCCTTGTTCCTTGTAACCACCCCGTGATCATCTTGTTTGTTGCGGAACACCCACTTAGTGCCTACAACATTTGCATTAGGACTCTTCACGAGCTCGCATACTTGATTTTTTTCGAAATTGTTGAGCTCTTCTTGCATGGCCATCACCCAATCCGGATCTCGTAGTGCTTCTTCAACCTTGTGAGGCTCCAATGAAGAAACAAAAGAATAATGTTCACAAAAGTTTGCAACACGAGATTAAGTAGTTATCCCCTTGGAGATGTCTCCAAGTATATTGTCAACGGGATGGTCCCGTTGGATGCTTTGGTGCACTCTTGTGTGAGGCGCTTGAGGTCTTGAATCTTCATCTTAGTCTTCCTCATATTCATTGTATCCCCCTTGATTGATGCCTCCATTTTCATATTCTTGGAGCGCATCTTTGGGAACTTGATCTTGATCATTTGAGGAAGAGTTTGCTTGATGTGTGAGAAGGTCACTTGTATCTTGAGATTGTTCTTGTGGTCGTATATCTCCAAGTGTCATCCTTCCTATCACCACTTGTGGAGATTCTTCTTGATCTAGCACATGACGATCAACTTTTGCCACTTGGGAGCCATTAGTCTCATCAGACACTACGTCACGTGTTACTTCAACAATTCGGAAGGATTTGTTGAAGACATGATAGGCGTAAGTGTTTGAGTCATAACCAAGTAAGAAATCTTCATCAGACTTGGAAGTGAACTTCGAAGTCCTAGGCTTCTTGTTTAGAATGTAGCATTTGCTTCCAAAAATACGAAAATAAGAAATGTTGGGCTTGTTACCGGTTAGGAGCTCATAGGACGTCTTCTTGAGTATCCAATGAAGATACAACCGGTTTATGGCATGGCAAGCGGTGTTAACCGCTTCCGCCCAAAACCGGTCCGACGTCTTGTACTCATCAAACATGATTCTTGACATCTCAATTAGAGTTCTATTCTTCCTTTCAGCCACCCATTTTGTTGAGGGGAGTAGGGGGGCGAGAACTCATGCTTGATGCCTTCTTCATTCAAAAATTCTTCAACATGAGTATTCTTAAATTCGGTGCCGTTGTCACTCCTATTGTCTTGATACTCAAGGAGAACTCATTTTGAGCTCTCGTCAAGTATTTCTTGAGGACACCTTGAGTCTCACTCTTATCATGCAAAAAGAATACCCAAGTGAAACGTGAAAAATCATCAACAATAACAAGACCGTATTTGTTACCGTCAATACTTATGTAGGCGATTAGACCAAAGAGATCCATGTGTAGAAGCTACAATGGTCTTGTTGTTTCCAAAATGTTCTTGGATGGATGTGGTGCTCCAACTTGCTTTCCGGCTTGGCATGCGCTACACAGCCTATCCTTTTCAAACACAACATTCTTTAACCCATGGATGTGCTCGCCCTTAAGGAGTTTTTGCAAGTTCCTCATCCAACATGGGCTAGCCTTCTATGCCACGACCATCTCATGTTAGTTTTTGCAATTAAGCATGTATCAAGTTGGGCTTTATCCGTGGAAAAATCTACAAGATAGAGCTTTCCCTTGAGTACACCCTTAAAGGCAATTGAGTCATTGCTTCTCCTTGTGACGGTCACACCCTCATTAATGAATAAACAATTATAACCTTTGTCACATAGTTGTGATATGGCAAGAGATTATAATCAAGTGAATCAATATGTAAAACATTTGAAAGAGTGTGATTAGGGGATATAGCAACTTTTGTTGGTGCCAAGGATTTTTCCTTGGATATTGTCCCCAAAATAGATTCCTTCACTTGGATCTTCATTTAGCTCATACTCCACAAACATCTTCCTCTCTCCGGTCATATGATTAGTGCACCCGCTATCAAGAACTCATTTGTTTCCACCGGAGGAGTATGCCTACAAGAAAGATTTAAGCCTTGGCTTTAGGTACCAAAGCAGTGTTGGGTCCTTTGATGTTAGTCAAGAGGCACTTGGGCACCCACACACAAGGTTTAAGACTCTTGCGGTGTGGCCCAACATACCTAGCATAGGCCTTTCCAAACTTGTTCCTCAATAAAACATATGATGCATCGAAATCATGGAACAATGGATGAGGTTCTTTCTTAGGAATTTTGGGTGAAGTAGCAATGTTCTTCCCTTTATTGTTGTATGAGCCTCCTTTGACAAAAACAATCAAGTCTTTGCCATTCTTGGGAGTTTTGGCGTTTTGCCTCATCTCACTAGAATAACCAAGACCATCCTTGACAAGGGGATGTCTTGTGTTGGTGTATGCACTATGTGCATATGCCATCTTCTCCTTGTCAAAGATGCCACCCTTTGATGCTCGATTGGTGTGTGCCAACTTAAGCTCATCTTTAAGATTTATGATCAAGTTTGAGCATTTATAAGGTTGAGATGCCTCAAATTTGACATTTGTGGAGGGTGACTTGTAGAGGAAGAAGGTTCATTGACCTTGAGAGACTTCACTTGTGTCTCAAGGATCTTGTTAGCTTGTGTCAAACTAACAAGTTCATTCTTGAGCACAATTATAGTGTTCTCAAGGTTTGAGCAAGTTTCCTTGCTCAAAGCGAGTTAACGCTCAAGTGCCTTGCTTGTTTCTCTTTCAAGCTCCAAGAGCTCCTCAACCTCTTGATATCTCTCCTTTTGTTGGATGAGCATGTCCTCTTGATGGTTGATGAGCTCTTCCTTCTCAAATATTTCCTCCGTCAACAATCACAATCTTTTCAAAGTATTTTTACTTATGTCCTTAAGCATATGTTCATTTTCACTACTACTATCAAAATCATCATGAGAAGAATTTGAAGAAGAGGATTTAGATTTAACCTTCTTTCTTCCCTCCTTGACCATGAGACACGTTGGCCTTGAAGTCTCAAGGTTTGGGAAGAGCTTGTTCTCCGTAGTTGTCTTCTTCATAGCAATGGTTGCTATCTTCTCTTCTTCATCGGAGGAGGATTCCTCATTTGAATCCCACTCCTTTCCAAGGTGGGCATGTGTGAATTGCTTCTTCTTCTTGAAGTACTTCTTCTCCTTGGACTTGCCCTCCTTCTTATTCTTGTTTTATTCATGTGGACAATCTACAATGAAGTGGCCATACTCCCCACAATTATAGCAATCCCTCTTTGATCTTGTCTTGGGCTTGTCTTTGTTCTTCCTTTCATTTCGGTAGCTCCCCCTCCTCCTTCTAAACATCCTCTTGAAGTTGTTGATGAAGAGTGCCTCTTCCTCATCGGTGTCGGGGCTCTCTTCATCACTCTCTTCCTTTTCTCGTGATCCTGAGGATCGCGACATCTCTTTTCTTGGAGGAGGAGAGCTTTTGTAGATCATTGTAGAACATAGCCTCTTGCTCTATCATCTCATGGTTGATGATCCTCCCTAGCACCTCTTCGGGAGTCATCTTGTAAAAACCCGGACTCTCATGAATTAGTGAGCAAAGAGTGATGTTTTGAGACATGAATGCTTGAATCATCCTCTTTACCACCTCGTGGTCGGTCCACCGGGTGCTTCCATATGACCGACTCTTGTTGATGAGAGTCTTGAGGCGGTTGTACATGTCTTGGGGGGACTCACCATCCATGATGGTAAACCTCCCAAGCTCTCCTTCGATCATCTCGATCTTCGCCTCCCTAATGACGCAGTTGCCTTCATGCACCGTCTTGAGGGTATCCCATATCTCCTTGGCAACCTCCAATCCTTCTATGCGGTTGAACTCCTCTCGAGTCAAAGAAGAGGTAATCACTCCAACGGCTTGAGCATTGCGATGGAGAAGAACGGCTTGTTTCGGAGTGATGTCTTCCTCATTCTTCGGAATATGAACACCTGTCATAACAATTTGCCACAAGCTAGGGTTTAAGGAAATGAGGTGCATCTTCATATTATGCTTCTACATAGAGTAATCAGTTCCATCAAACTGAGGAGGTTTGCCAATGGGAATAGACAAATAATGATTGCTCGTGGTAAGTTGCTCATAATTGTAAGGATACCAGGAGTAGTCTTGTGAACTACTCCCATTGTCGACGTTGGTCGAGGCAATTTGCTTGATCTCCTTCTTGGGCACATTGAGCTTCTCACGAAGCCCTGCCTTGAGCATACGAACTTCTTCGTCGTCGTTTGGACCCTCTTGAAGAATATCGATGTTCTTCGTATTGGTGTCATCGACGACCACCGGAACCTCGTTGTCACCCCTTCTGGCCATTTCTTCTCCGAGTTGTTAGACCCTTGGTGGAGAAGCCTGCTCTGATACCAATTGAAAGTCGCCTAGAGGGGGGGTGAATAGGCAATAAGACCTGAAATGGCTTAATCAAACGAGATTAAACTCCTGAGGCCGGACTTGTCTGGATAGGGCCGGACTAGTCCGCTCAGCACAGGGTGAAAACCTAAAAACTTGGTTTCGACAAGTTATTTGCGAAATTTAAGTTCAACCAAGGTGTAAACAATGTATAGTAACTTAGTACAACTAAGATTGGAAGATTTAAACACTTAGATTACAAGATTTTAACAAAGATTAAATGTGAAGAGCAATATGAACAATATGAACCCCAAGAGTAATACTAGTGATCACGAAAAGTAAAATACAAGTGAGACAAGATTTATCCCGTGGTTCAACTCCACGAAGAAGCCTACATCCACGTTGAGAAGTCCACACAAGGACCGGGTCTCACTTGACCCTTCTCGCCTGGTCAACAGGTGGGCTCCACTGAAGAAGAGGGAGAAGCTCGCCTGGGCCCTCAACAGCGTGATGGATGATGACTAGATTGAAACTGGTCTGAAGTCCAATTTGGACGGCGCTGCTTTGGAGCTTCATCTCAAGAAGTTCTAGCATGGCATTGACATCGAGGGCGACGACTTAACTCCGCCGGCGGCTTTCCTCCCTCTGAACATGGAGGCAGAGTTCAGCAGGGAGCTCCGGAGGTGCATGCCGGTGCTTGACGACCTCGGTGAGGTAGAGAGGCGTCCAACCACCACCATATTGGTGATCCCTGGAGCTTCCGAGGGTGGCCCTGCTTCCGCCCCGAGACCAAGAGTTGAAGTCATAGGCAAGGGCAAAGAGTTGGCGGAGCCCTCCAGCCGAAAGCGGAAGTTGAAGCACTCTGACGGGAGGCCCGTGAGACCTGCTCTTTCCACAACATCTCCTTCTCCTCGGCAAGGGAGGTCTTCGACGGCGACGCCAACTCCAGCATCGGCGTCTCCCCAGAACGCCAGCTCCGACCAGGTGACTCCGGCACCAGGGCCAGCAAAGGGCTCTAGGTCCGAGGGTCCTTCTCAGTCGAGGGGGCCCCCAACCAAGACGTCGCTGACGGCAGCAGCAAGCTCCGGAAATCCTTCCGGAGTTACTACACCAGTTGCAACTGGGTCGGGCTCTGAGCGTCCAGCGAAGAGGTTCCGCGCTAGCTGGAGCGGAAGCCCCCCAAGGTAAATTTGCTTTTTTACCTCAGTTGGTTATTTTTGTGGTAACCATATTTTGAGTTTCTTTGTCCTTCATCCATAGGGTATCCAAAAAAGGGGTTGAAGCTCTGGTTCCTCCGACAACAACTGATGTTGTGCAGGCGGAGGCTCCGGCTCCAATTCCAGCGGCGCCCCAGGTGGTGGCTGAGGTCGCGGCAGCTTCGGCGTCAGCTGCCATGGTTCTCGACTCATCTCCCGAAGCTCTTGTGGTAGTGCCGGACCACGGGAATAAAGATGTACCAACGGCACCAGTTCCGGAGGCTAAAGCTCCGGTTTTGGATGTTGTGATGATGGACGCTCTGGCCTCAGAGCTGGAGGTAGCTACAGTTCCGGCCTTCGAGCCGGATGTTACTGAAGCCCCAGCAGCAGAGCCGGCGGTTGATGAAGTTCCGGTGCCTGAGCCGCTTGACGTGGGGTTGTCGGCACCTGAACCGATGGAGGTCGAAGTGTCGGTGCCTGAACCGGCAGGCGCCATGGAGGTCGAAGCGCCGGTGACTGAATTGGCAATGGAGGAAGCACCAGCGTCGGAGCCGGAGATGTCCTCAACTCTGGCTGGGACTTCAATGTCTACCTCGGAGGTGGTAGTTCCGGAGGTACCCGTTCCTGAGCCAGTGTGCCAAGACAAAGCGGTCGGTCCCTTGCCTGAGGGGCCAGTTGATGATGACCTGGTGGCGGGACCTTCAGAGCTGACCCCGGAGGTAGAAACTCCCATGGCAGGACCTTCCTCGGCTATGACCGAGGCACTCCCGGAGGGCGGCTCTAGTGTCGCGGAAGTTCAGGGCACCGCTCTTGTAGAGTGGGACCCAATTTTTGTTCTGGAGGACCCACTGGAGTCAGCGGAGAGGACTCAGACAGGTCCAGAGCCAATCCCCCTGTTGTTATCCATCGACAATGCCTGCTCCAGGCTTCGTCAGGTCCAGCTTGCATTTTATCACGACAGCAAGGCCCTCGAGGAGGAGCGCCAAACTCTTAGGAGGTGGCGCAACCGACTCCAATTCGAGACCAAGCTGGCGCAAACAAGGTTGGCCGACGATAAGGATTGGGTCAAGAGGGAGAAAGCCTGGATGGAGTATTGGGGCCAGTTACTAGATGAGAGGGAAAGCATGGTGTAATCCCTCGACAATCAGTCCCAGGCTATATGAATGTAGGCCTAGAGGGGGGGTGAATAGGCCTTCTTGAATTTTTCGGTTCCTGTAGCACTTTAACAAAAAGGTTAAATCCAGATATATCGGACTAGTCCGGTAAAGTGCGGACTAGTCCGGATTTCACGGGCTAGGTTAATCAAGTTAGGTCAATTTGATTGTTTTGTTGTCGTTTGCAGCGGAAATATAAACTATAACAACAGTTCAATAGTTGTATGTTAAGTTTTATTACAAGTATGATTCTTGTTCACTATTTAACTTCAATTCAACAAAATGAATCAAACCCTAAATAATGTTGATCAACTAGAATGATGAACACAAACGAACAAGACACAAGATTTATCCCGTGGTTCGGTTACCACGAAGGCAGCCTACGTCCACGTTGAGGAGCCCACAAAAGGACCGGGTCTTTACCAACCCTTCCCTCGTCGGATCGCCACGAAGGCCAATCCTCTTCCACTAATCACACAGGGGTAAATCACCAAGTTGAAGGGGCGATCTCACAAGTTGAGAGCTCCCTTGATTACAAGTTTCAAAACCACCAATAACACACTTCGAAATATACAAATTGAGATGCAAGAGTGTGTTAGAGATTCAAACCAAGAGCTCAATCGTGTGCAAAGTGCCTCTCCAATGATCTACAAGTGATCTTCAAAGGATTGATCGATTTTGCACTCAACTTCGTGGAGAGAGATGGTTTTTGAGTCTCTTGGGAGGTGTGACGGCGCTAGGGTTCGAGAGAGTTTAAAAGTGGGCCATCCACCTCTATTTATATGGGGTTTCTGGACATTACCGTTAGGGTTTAGAAAGATCGGACTAGTCCGTGGTGGAGACCGGACTAGTCCGGTGTGCTGTGTAAAGCAAACCCTAAGTGTCCAGGAATATCGGACTAGTCCGATTGAAAAACGGACTTGTCCGATTTCGTTGCTGGAAATCTTCGGACTTGTCCGGTTTACATCGGACTTGTCCGGACCTGTGAAACCCTAAGTGTTTTGAACGACAAGTCCGCACTTGGAGGACTTGTCCGATTTAGAACAGAGTGTAAATCGGACTAGTCCGTGTAGTCACCGGACTTGTCCGAAGTGGATCAGAAAGGGAATCGGACTAGTCCGGTAGTGACCGGACTTGTCCGATCTAGTGACTTGTGCATTGTGTTGAGGACTAGTCCGCACTGGGGAGGACTAGTCCGAAGTGGAACAGAAAGATATCGGACTAGTCCGGTGGGGACCGGACTTGTCCGATCTTGTGCAGAATGTGATATCGGACTAGTCCGGTTGATATCGGACTAGTCCGGTCCTGTATGGTTTTGTGCATTGTGTGTGTGTGATAAAGTGAGATTGAGCTCTTGGGTGTGTTTCCTTAACACACTCCATACATGCTAATCCACTAATTTCTTCTTCTTGAGCTCAAATTCATTCTCCTTCTTAATTTCCCTCTTTTTGGCATTTTACTCATTTTTCATCATTTTCCTGCATTTATCTCAACAAAAGGATTAGGATCCCAATTGCTTGTCATAAATCATCCAAAACCCACAAGGGAGTCCTAGATGCACTTTCAATCTCCCCCTTTTTGGTGATTGATGACAACCAATTGAGATTTCACAAAATGAGGTATAAAATGAGATTTTCATAAAGTATGCACATATGACTCAAAAATGCATCAGGCAACAAGATAATTATTCATATGTGCATTCTTTATGGTGGGATGCATACTAAGAGCATGAATGCATTAAGAATAACAGAATTTTTCATTTACCAACTAATATCAAGTGAATATGGCATTTCAGGAGCAAAAGCTCAGATTTCATCACACACTTACAAAATAATTGAGCAATTCATCACAGGACCAAACATGATATGAAAAGAGAGTTAAGCAAATACAATCACAATTAAAAAACATAGAAAGCTCTCTTCTCGCATCCTATTCAGCTAAAGCATAGACTAGAGACTCCCCCTCAATCTCTCCCCCTTTGGCATCAAGACACCAAAAAGAGAGAGAGAGGAAGATCCTAGGGCTTCACTCTTCGCTGTCAGTCCTCTCGTCGTCTTCATCATCTTCATCGCTTTCGGCTTGACGAGGTTGAGAGGTAGGAGGAGGAGCGGAGCTGCTCGAGCCCCCAATGCCAAAATAGGCAAGCTCGGAAGGGGTCAAGGGGCTGAGCTCGGTGATGTTTGGATCAGAATCTTCAGAAATTGCTGGAGATCCAATTGGATTGATCTCCAGCTTCTCACTCAGCTGCTTCACATTTGCTTTTATGTACTTCATGTCCTCCTTCCTCTTTTGATTTAGCTTGTGAAGCTTCACTTCAGTTTTCTTGCAGGAGGAGAAGATTGCAGCCAAGTACTTGAGGATCCCACTGGCGGATCCTTTCTGAGGGGCTTCCCTGGAGGGAGGAGTAGCCCTAGCAGCTTCTCCTTGCCTTGCCGGCACCTCGGGGCTTGAGGCCGGCGATGGAGCAGCCTGGACACTCACGGACTGAGGCTTCTGAGGCCTCAGTGGAGTGTGCTCCACATCCTTCACAAACTCGATTCCTGTGACCTTCTCAATCATGAACATCAAGTAAGGGGCATAGCCACAGGATCGGTTGGGGGTACTTGAGATATTGACCATATCATTCCAGATATAGTCTGCAACATCAAATTGCCTTTTCTTGCTGATGACCTTCATCAGGGTCCGGAGGTAGCCTTGCACACTCCCTGCATCACCATCCTTGGGAGCAATAGTCTTCCTGAGGACTCTGTTGAGGACCACAAAGAAAGGCTTCATGTTCTTTGTGGAGGGGGGGACAAACTTGGAGGAGGGCTCATACATGAATTGCATTCCATCCCTCTCAATGACTCCAATGTTGTGGATAATGAGGTGGTCATCTCCCTCAGAGTCAAGATGCAGCAGGCGGGCAAATTCTTCTTGAGTGATGGAATACTTGGATCCATGAGTCATCCAAGTCACACTTTCTTCGTCTTCACCTGAGAAGTGGCACGTTGCATAGAATTGTGCAATCACTTCATCATTCCAATTATATCTGAAGGCAAGCAAATCCTTCAGCCCATGTCTCTCTGCAGCTTGTATCACTTCATCAAAAGCTGCACATTTCCTCTTCTCAAGGTGGGCCCAGTCAATCCATTGACTGCGCACCACTGGGGTCTTCATCGGCAAGTAGACAAGCTTGTAGAAGTCAGCATGGAAGTTTGACCAAAATCTGCCATCTGCTGCTTGCTTGGGCCTTGCATAGTAATCCACACTTCTCAGCTTCATGGCCACATCGCTGCCCTTGCCATTGAATCTCTCCTCATTGGGGTCCCGGACCCCTTCTCTGGGAGTATGCAGCTTTAGGGGCCCAACAGGCCCTGTGGCAACCCCCTTGCCCTTCCCTTTAGCTTGGCGAGGGCCACTTGACTGAGGAGCAGCCTTGGAGGCGGCCTTCTTGACACACACCTTCCTCCGAACCTGAGGAGGTGAGGGAGCAGGCTCGGAGGGTCTCTCTTGGCGTTTCTTGCCAAGACCCGTCGAGGGCCGAGGTGCCACCTCGTGGTCCAACTCGGCCTCGAAATCGGAGATTTCATTGTCGGAGCTCGACATGATCTGAGAATGAGTGATCAAGAGAAAAGACAAGTTATACAAGGTATTTGTGAGGTAAGATGGCAATGGAAGGCAATAGGGAATTAAAGAATTAGGTTTTGGTTCAGAAACAACGGACTTGTCCGGTGCTCAGGCACGGACTAGTCCGGGGGACCGGACTTGTCCGTACCTGGACCGGACTAGTCCGGTGTTCATCAGCAAAAACCTAACAAACTGGATAAAAATTGATCCCTAATGAGATAGCTAGTCTAGCATACACATAGTACATCAACTGGACATGCAACTAGTGAAGAATGCTAGGCCAAACGATAAGCAATGAAGAAATTTGAGATTTCTTAGGGTTTGAGGAAAATTTACCAGGAAATCCAAGGAAGCTTGAAAATGTGGGGGTTGGAGGCCGGACTTGTCCGCTAACTTCAATCCCCGAGTCTTCAAGCTTAATCTCCGCCCAAGTTTGAGGCTTTTCGACGGAGGAATCAAGGATTCACCTTGGGAGCTCGAGCGCAAGAGAGAGAAAGCTTGGAGGAGAGTGTGGGGTGAAGAGATTAGGGTTTGGTGGCGGCTAGGGTTATGGACACGAAAAATCGGACAAGTCCGGACAGGACCGGACTAGTCCGAAGTCCTCCAGAAACCTAAATCGGACTAGTCCGTGGTCTGTCGGACTAGTCCGGCCTAACCGGCACACTGCGGACTAGTCTGCAAGGGCGGACTAGTCCGGGTAACCACGGACTTGTCCGTGGTCACCAGGAGAGAATGCATAGCCCATTCATATATATTTGAAGGTCCAATAATTGAGGGGGAGAGGCAAAAAAATTCAAATAATCCTGATGAATTTGATCAGTAAGCAAACAACAATCATACTATGATCAAAAATTCATCAAGATCTAATAATTGACATAGTTTTTCGAGAGAAAAATGGGGAGGAAAAAATTTCACAAATCAATCAATATTTTGAAGCAATCATACAGGTATGCAACTTTTCAAGCCACGCTCCGAGAATCTAGGATGTTTAGCTCATTTCGGAGTTCGCAAAAACGTTTTTCATCAAGTGGCTTGGTGAATATGTCGGCCAATTGTTTTTGGGTGTTGACATGAGAGATGGATATGTCTCCTTTCATGGAATGGTCTCTCAAGAAATGGTGTCTTATGTCAATGTGTTTAGTTCTAGAGTGCTCAACTGGATTGTGGGCTATTTTAATGGCACTCTCATTGTCACAAAGAAGAGGAATACGGTTCATATTGTAACCGTAATCCCTTAGAGTTTGTCGCATCCAAAGGAGTTGTGCACAGCAACTCCCGGCTGCAACATACTCCGCTTCGGCTGTGGATAATGCAATGGAATTCTGTTTCTTGGATGACCAAGAAACTAAGGATCTCCCTAGGAATTGGCAAGTGCCAGAAGTGCTTTTTCTATCAACTTTGCACCCGGCATAATCTGCATCGGAATACCCAATGAGATTGAATTTTGAACCTTTTGGGTACCAAAGACCAAGGTTGGGTGTATGAACTAAATATCTTAGGATTCTCTTTACGGCTGTCAAATGACATTCCTTAGGGTTGGCTTGAAATCTTGCACACAAACATACACTCAACATAATGTCTGGCCTAGATGCACATAAGTAAAGTAAAGATCCAATCATAGAGCGATATACCTTTTGGTCGACGCTCGGTCCATCTTCATTGAGATCCAAGTGACCATTCGTTGCCATGGGAGTCTTAATGGGCTTTGCCTTGTCAATGCCAAACTTCTTGAGGATGTCCTGTGTGTACTTGGTTTGTCTTATGAACGTTCCTTCCCTTTGTTGCCGCACTTGGAATCCCAAGAAGTACTTTAATTCTCCCATCATTGACATTTCAAATCTGTCTGTCATAATTTTACTAAACTCTTCACAGAAAGATTGATTAGTTGATCCAAAAATTATATCATCAACATAGATTTGGCAAATGAAAAGATCATTATTCAGATTTTTCGTGAATAGTGTATAATCTACTTTGCCAATTTGAAAGCCATTATCAATTAAAAAATCTCTAAGACACTCATACCAAGCTCTAGGAGCTTGTTTGAGGCCATAGAGAGCCCTACGCAGTTTATACACGTGGCCGGGGAACTCTTCGTCTTCAAATCCGGGTGGTTGCTCCACGTACACCTCTTCCTTGATTGGTCCGTTGAGGAAGGCGCTTTTCACGTCCATTTGGTACAGCTTGAAATCATGGTGAGTAGCATATGCAAGTAATATTCTAATTGATTCAAGCCTAGCTACTGGAGCAAAGGTCTCATCAAAATCCAAACCTTCGACTTGTGAGTAACCTTTGGCCACAAGTCGTGCCTTGTTTCTTGTCACCACCCCGTGTTCATCTTGTTTGTTGCGGAAGACCCACTTTGTGCCGACTATGTTTGCATTGGGTCTTTCCACAAGTTCCCAAACCTCGTTTCTCTTGAAATTGTTCAACTCTTCTTGCATTGCCACCACCCAGTCCGGATCTTTTAATGCATCCTCAGTCCTGCGGGGTTCCAAAAAGGAGACAAACGAGTAATGTTCACAAAAATTTGCTATACGAGATCTAGTGGTTACTCCTTTTTGGATGTCGCCGATGATGTTGTCGATTGGATGATCCCTTTGAATGCATTGGTGTACTCTTGGGTGTGGCACTTGGGGGGTCGTATGTTGGTGATCATCTTCTTCTCCCCCTGAGTTGTTGTCCTCAATGATTTGTTGATCATGTTCATATTCTTGTGATTGATCTTGTATCGAGGCTCCCCCTTGATTGTTGATCTCCTCTTGTGGTTCACTTTCCTCTTGTATTTGTGTCGATGACTCTTGTGGTCGTACTTCGCCTAGGGCCATCCTCTTTATTGCTTGATAGGGGGCTTCCTCATTACCTAATTCACATTGATCAACTTGCTCCTTTTGGGAGCCATTAGTTTCATCGAACACTACGTCACGTGCCACTTCAACAAGTCCGGAGGTCTTGTTGAAAACACGATAGGCGTAAGTGTTCGAATCATAACCAAGCAAGAAACCTTCATCGGACTTCGAAGCGAACTTTGAAGTCCTGGGCTTCTTGTTCAAAATATAGCAAGGAGAACCGAAAACTCGAAAATATGAAATGTTCGGTTTGTTACCGGTGAGTAGCTCATAGGGGGTATTCTTTAGTAGTCGATGAAGATAGAGTCGATTTGTGGCATGGCAGGCGGTATTGATTGCTTCCGCCCAAAATCGATCCGAAGTCTTGTATTCATCTAGCATTGTTCTTGCCGTCTCTATGAGCGTTCGATTCTTCCTTTCGGCAACTCCGTTTTGTTGTGGAGAGTATGGCGCTGAGAATTCGTGCTTGATTCCTTCCTCATCAAGGTACTCCTCCACTTGTATGTTTTTGAACTCCGTGCCATTGTCGCTCCGAATACTCTTGATTGATAGTGAGAACTCGTTTTGCGCTCGCTTGAAGAATTTCTTGAGTGTTCCTTGTGTTTCTGACTTGTCATGCAAAAAGAACACCCAAGTGAAGCGGGAAAAATCATCAATAATGACTAAACCGTATTTGTTACCGCCTATGCTTATGTAAGCAATTGGACCGAAGAGGTCCATATGAAGTAGTTCGAGCGGTCTTGTCGTGGTCATGATGTTCTTTGCGGGATGTTGTGCTCCAACTTGCTTTCCTGCTTGGCACGCGCTACAAGGCCTGTCTTTCTCAAACACAACATCTTTCAAACCTCGGATGTGATCGCCCTTGAGGAGTTTTTGAAGGTTCCTCATACCAACATGTGCTAGCCGTCTATGCCACAGCCAACCCATGTTGGTTTTTGCAATCAAGCATGTGTCGAGTTCGGCTTTATCCTTGTTGAAGTCAACAAGATAAAGCTTTCCCTTTAACATACCCTTGAATGCAATGGAACCATCACTTCTCCTTGAGACGGTCACACCCTCGTTAGTAAACAGGCAATTATAACCTTTGTCACATAACTGAGATATGGACAGCAGGTTATAATCTAAAGATTCAACATGTAAAACGTGCGAAAGAGTATGTTCAGAGGATATTGCAATTTTACCGGTACCGAGGACCCTTCCTTGACTGTTATCCCCAAAGTAGATGCCTTCGTTTGGGTCCTGGTTCACTTCATACTCCACAAACATCCTCCTTTCTCCGGTCATGTGGTTGGTTCATCCACTGTCTATCACCCATTTGGATCCACCGGAGGAGTAGGCCTGCAAAAACAAATTACGCCTTGGTTTTAGGTACCCAAGCTTGCTTGGGTCCTTGGAGGTTAGTGACAATACATTTGGGCACCCACACATGGGATTTTGTGTTCCCATGGCGTGGCCCAGCATAATAAGCATACACTTTACCAACATTATTTTTCATTAAAACATAGGAGGCATCAAATGTTTTAAACAGAAGTTGCTGTTGATTATGGGTCGGACTAGTCTGCGTGACCGGACTTGTCCGGATGATCGGACTTGTCCGGACCACAACCGGACTAGTCCGATTTTCATGAGAGTTCAGATTTTTAGTTTTCGAGTTACCAGGTTGTGAGGGTCCTCCCTTCACAAAGGTGATCCTTCCCTTGTTATTCTTATGATTTCCAGCTTTTTGCTTTCCATCACAAGAGTAACCAATGCCATACTTGACATTTGGAGGTCTTTGGACCAAATATGCACTACGTGCATAGTTGATCCTCTCCTTGTCAAATATTACACATTGGGTAGGATTTTTGTCCTTCGTGGAGGTAGGGTTTTCCTTCAACCTGATGTTAGTTTTATCACATTTGCAAACATGAGCGATATTAGTTAAAGTGGGTTGAGAAGGTAGGGTTGAAGAGGAGAAAGGTTCACTAAGCTTGAGTGACTCAACCTGCACTTCAAGGATCTTGTTGACCTTGATTTGGTCATCAAGTTGATTCTTGATTGCAACATTTGAGTTGGTTAACTCCAAGCAAGTTTTCTTGCTTGAAGCTAGCTCAAGCTCTAGTGTGTGATTTTTCTCCTTTTCAAGAACTAGAAGATTGTCAAGTTCGACATGCTTCTCCTTTTGGGAGATAATCATGTCTTCTTGACGATCAATCAGCTCTTCCTTCTCAACAAGTTGGTTAAGCAAGAATTTCATTTTTGCAGCAGTTTTTCTATCTAAACCAATTAGCATGTCTTCATCATCACTATCTAGATCATCATCACTTGAGTAAGAATGCGAGGAAGGAGTTTTGATATTTACCTTGCGTTTACCTTCCTTAGCCATGAGGCAAGTTCCATTTGCCTTCTTTGCACCGAGCGTGGGGAAGAGTGTGAGTTTCTTGGGGATGCTTTCAATGGCTATGCTAGCCATTTCTTCTTCATCGGACGATGAGGACTCATCGTTTGAGTCCCACTCCTTTCCGATGTGTGCTTGTTCAGCTTGCTTCTTCTTCTTGAAGAATTTTTTCGGTTGAGGCTTGGATTCTTTACTCTTCTTCTTGTTGTCCTCATATGGGCAATCAACTATAAAGTGATTGTACTCACCACAATTATAGCATGCCCGCCTCATCTTTGGTTTTGTCTTCTCCTTGTATTTTCCTTCACTCGATTTTGCTCCTTGTCTTTTCTTCATAATTCTTTTGAATTTCTTCATGAACAGAATCATATCTTCTTCGTCCAGCTCGCTGCTTTCATCATCGCTGTCCTCCTCAAACTGAGCTTCTCTTGCTTCTTTGGGTAGAGGTTTGAGTGTGGATTTTAAGGCAACTCCTTTCTTCTTGGCCGATGTGAGGTCAGCTATTTCTTTGACATGCTTGGCTTGCTTCTCCATCATCTCAAAGTTGATGATTTTGCCAAGCAGTTCATCCGGAGTCATTTTCTTGTACCCGGGACTTTCTCGGATCATAGAGCAGAGTGTGACGTTGCGAGGCATAAAGGCTCTAAGGATGAGCTTTACAACCTCGTGGTCATTCCACTTTTTGCTACCATATGATCGAACTTTGTTCACAAGAGTCTTTAGTCTGTTGTACATGTCCTGGGGGGATTCATCTTCCTCAATCGCGAACCTTCCTAGTTCGCCTTCAATCATTTCAATCTTTGCCTCCCGCACATGCCGGTCACCTTCATGTGCTGTCTGTAGCGTGTCCCAGATTTCTTTGGCAATTTCCAATCCGTCCACCTTTGTGAATTCATCTCTACTTAGAGATGAGGTGATAACGGCTGCGGCTTGGGCATTTCTGTGGATGGCTTGCTCTTGACTTGGCGTGAGTTCTTCATCGTCATCAGGGATGTTTATTCCTGTGCACACAATATGCCATAAACTTGGGTTAAGGGAAATCAAGTGCATCTTCATGTTTTGCCTCCACATGGAGTAATCACTCCCATCGAAGTGTGGGGCTTTTCCGAGAGGAATAGATAGATAATGACTGCTGTTAGAGTTTAAACGGTCATAATTAAAAGGATATCGGGAGTAGTCGGTGTGACTACTCCCCTTCTTCTTTTCTTCAACTTTAGCTTTCCCTTTGGAAAGTGCTTTCTTTCGGAGCAGTGCTTTCAGCTCCAATGTCTCCTCATCATCATCATCGAAGTCTTGGATGGCTTCGAGATACCTTTCTAGCTTTTGGTGCTTGTCATTGTTCATTTCTTCCTGGGTGTTGATTTTCTGGACTTCCTTCATGTCCGACATGATCTCTTCGAGTGGTTGCACTCTTTCTTGAAGAACCGGCTCTGATACCAATTGAATGTAGGCCTAGAGGGGGGGTGAATAGGCCTTCTTGAATTTTTCGGTTCCTGTAGCACTTTAACAAAAAGGTTAAATCCAGATATATCGGACTAGTCCGGTAAAGTGCGGACTAGTCCGGATTTCACGGGCTAGGTTAATCAAGTTAGGTCAATTTGATTGTTTTGTTGTCGTTTGCAGCGGAAATATAAACTATAACAACAGTTCAATAGTTGTATGTTAAGTTTTATTACAAGTATGATTCTTGTTCACTATTTAACTTCAATTCAACAAAATGAATCAAACCCTAAATAATGTTGATCAACTAGAATGATGAACACAAACGAACAAGACACAAGATTTATCCCGTGGTTCAGTTACCACGAAGGCAGCCTACGTCCACGTTGAGGAGCCCACAAAAGGACCGGGTCTTTACCAACCCTTCCCTCGTCGGATCGCCACGAAGGCCAATCCTCTTCCACTAATCACACAGGGGTAAATCACCAAGTTGAAGGGGCGATCTCACAAGTTGAGAGCTCACTTGATTACAAGTTTCAAAACCACCAATAACACACTTCGAAATATACAAATTGAGATGCAAGAGTGTGTTAGAGATTCAAACCAAGAGCTCAATCGTGTGCAAAGTGCCTCTCCAATGATCTACAAGTGATCTTCAAAGGATTGATCGATTTTGCACTCAACTTCGTGGAGAGAGATGGTTTTTGAGTCTCTTGGGAGGTGTGACGGCGCTAGGGTTCGAGAGAGTTTAAAAGTGGGCCATCCACCTCTATTTATATGGGGTTTCTGGACATTACCGTTAGGGTTTAGAAAGATCGGACTAGTCCGTGGTGGAGACCGGACTAGTCCGGTGTGCTGTGTGAAGCAAACCCTAAGTGTCCAGGAATATTGGACTAGTCCGATTGAAAAACGGACTTGTCCGATTTCGTTGCTGGAAATCTTCGGACTTGTCCGGTTTACATCGGACTTGTCCGGACCTGTGAAACCCTAAGTGTTTTGAACGACAAGTCCGCACTTGGAGGACATGTCCGATTTAGAACAGAGTGTAAATCGGACTAGTCCGTGTAGTCACCGGACTTGTCCGAAGTGGATCAGAAAGGGAATCGGACTAGTCCGGTAGTGACCGGACTTGTCCGATCTAGTGACTTGTGCATTGTGTTGAGGACTAGTCCGCACTGGGGAGGACTAGTCCGAAGTGGAACAGAAAGATATCGGACTAGTCCGGTGGGGACCGGACTTGTCCGATCTTGTACAGAATGTGATATCGGACTAGTCCGGTTGGTATCGGACTAGTCCGGTCCTGTATGGTTTTGTGCATTGTGTGTGTGTGATAAAGTGAGATTGAGCTCTTGGGTGTGTTTCCTTAACACACTCCATACATGCTAATCCACTAATTTCTTCTTCTTGAGCTCAAATTCATTCTCCTTCTTAATTTCCCTCTTTTTGGCATTTTACTCATTTTTCATCATTTTCCTGCATTTATCTCAACAAAAGGATTAGGATCCCAATTGCTTGTCATAAATCATCCAAAACCCACAAGGGAGTCCTAGATGCACTTTCACTATATATGAACAAACCCTGGTTGCTAATGAAGCGGCGAATGATTGCTAGGAGAAGCTCAATACCATCCACGAAAGCATCGTCAAGCGTCGGGAGGGTATTGACGAGCAAGAGAAAAAGCTCGAAGAGGAAGAGCAAAAACTCCTAGAGCTGAGGGATGACCTCGTAAAGAGGGAGGAGGAGCTTGACCAAAGGTTGGCTCTGGGTGACAAGAGCCTTGCAGAGCGCACCAAAAAGTTGGAGGAGCTCTGCAAGAGCAAGGAGGAGAAGGCCTAGCAGTGGGGACAGAACCTTACCAAAAGGGAGGCCGAAGTCACTGCCAGGGAGAAGAAGGTGCGAGGCCGGGAGAAAGACCTGGTTGACCGCCGGAACCGGATCCACGTCCGGGAGAAGGAGCTTGGTGACCTTGAAAAGCAAGTTGCTAAAAGGATTCAGCAGCACGCCAAGTTGGTAGAGCGCCTTGCCCGGGAGGGTTTGGAGCTTGCGGCAGCCAAGAGGTCCTTGGAGGAGATTCGAGGCTCAAGGGTTGTAGGGTCTCAACAAGTATGGGACCTCGTGGGCAAAGCCGATGTCGCGCTGGTGCCACTGGGCTTTAGCCCCGTGCGCCCGGGCAATCCGGAGCCGGAGCTGGACCATGCGTTGGGGCGCTGAGCTCGGTTGGCAACAAACTCGGCGCGATGGGAGATGTCATCGCGGATCAGTTGGAAACTGAAGGAAAATCCCTTACGTAGAACGTTGCAGGATACATGCTGACGTGCTACACAAGCCGGGATCCTCATTTCCCACTAAACCCGGTGCTTGAAGGTCCCATCGACGGAGAGGGAGATGCCACCAAGACCAGTGTGTCGGAGGTTGCCCAGAAGGTCACCTTGTTCTTTCATAGAACTTAGGACTTTCTCCTTTTAGCTCCCACTTGTATATTCTCTTTTTTTTTTCTCCAATTTTGTAATCTTTTGTCTTCAGATGAATGAAATCCAAAGAAATTTATGAATTTCATTTTTTTGTCTTCAACCTTTGTCTTACTTGGCCCCCTGGTAGATGTACACAATTTTATTGTGAACATGTACCAAAAGGATGTAGCATTTTGTTGAAGACTTGAGTGTTTCACACTTGTAGAGTAAAGGTCTGAAGTTTTGTTGCGTCAACAGCAGGGGCCCCCTGAGGTTGTCGGGGCTTAGTAGCTCCGGCATTGACCACTATCAACACGTAGAGCGTCGACAGCAGACCCCATTGGGGTGTCCTTCTACCATCTTTTCTTCAACTCCTTTTATTTCTTCACGTTGACGGTTGCCCCCCTTGATTTTTTGGAACTTGATAGCTCCGGCGACGCCCACTATCAATGTTTAAAACATCAACGGTGGGCCCCCTTAGGGGATGTCGAAGCTTTGATAGGTCCGGCATTGTCCACCATCATCGTGGGATTTTCATTTTTCCTGCACACTGAAGTCAATAAAAACAGTAAAATCCATTTCTTATCTATAACTCATTTGCGACTTACTATTCCCATATGAAATTTTAGATCGACAACAATTCTATATACAATCAAGCGCGTTTGTTTATTTTCCTCAGGTCCAATCGTTTTCTGGACTCACCCTACTTAGGCCTGCCGGGGTGTAAGTAGAGTGGCGTACTTAGGGTGCAGGACCAGGCTAAGCCGGTAGCACACTCCGGACCTAGATTAGCTTGGCGTTCAGGCGAGTAGGCCATTCAATAATGTTAAGACCCGAAAGAAATAACAATGCAACTTGAATTATATATGAATTGTTCGAGCTAAAGTTTCTTAAGAATTGCACAACTTTGTTATAGACAAGAAAAAGAAAAATAAAAAAGAATGAGCCTGTACAAATTTAATGCACGTGGAGTCTGTTTTCACATATTGATCTCTTTCTTTATAGGTTTGGGGTACATGGGAGACAAGTACACTCTTAGGGTACAGAACCAAGCTAAGTGGGCTACATTTCTTGTTCGACCCAAGGTAGCTAGCTACACTTTTAGTTCTGAGACTGTGTCAAGTGTTGCTTGAACTTTGCGGACTTTCCTGGAAAGGTCCGGCTGTCCTCCCGGAGGAGCTACCCGACTCTGTACAATGATGCTATAACATACAACATATGTAATTACAGACTCACCTCCATGATATTAAGCGTAAAACTTACAGAGGCGCTCAATGTTCCAAGGATTAGGGAGCGGTGTCCCATCCTCGATTGCCAAGCGAACGCACCGGGACGGGATACTTTGATCATTCGAAAGGGTCCTTCCCAGCTGGGTGAAAGTTTGTTTAACCCTTCTCGAGATTGTATTCTCCGTAGCACCAAATCGCCTTCCTCGAGCTGTCGGTTATTCACATGCCTTTGGTGATAACACTGGAGTGCTTGGCGGTATTGTGCATTTCGAACAGCTGCTCGGCACCTTCCCTCTCCAACGAGGTCAAGGTCTTCACGCCGGAGCTGGTCCTGCGTGGTTGCGCCGAAGGTCCGGACGCGGAGCAACCCCAAGGTGATTTCCAGAGGAAGGACTGCTTCGGCCCCGTACACCAGGAAGAAGGGTGTCTCTTCAATTGACCAGTTTGGAGTTGTCCGGTTTGCCCACAAGGTGGGTAGAAGATCCTCTATCCAGGTTGCTCCATGTTTTTTCAAGTGCTCATATGTGCGCTTCTTGAGTCCCTTTAGGATTTCTGCATTTGCTCTCTTAGCTTGGCCATTGCTTGCCGGGTGAGCCATGGAAGCGTAGCTGACTTGAATGTCGAGGTCTTCGCAATATCCTTGGAATGCAGAACTTGTGAATTGGGTCCCATTGCCAGTTATGATCTTGTTTGGGACTCTAAATCTGCATACTATGGACTGCAAGAAATTGATAGATGATTGCTTATTTATTGTCACAACTGGATTTGCTTACGGCCACTTGGTGAACTTGTTGATGGCGACATACAGATACTTGTAGCCTCCGACCGCTTTTGGTAAAGGTCCCAAGATATCCATACCCCACACAGCGAATGGCCATGTCAGAGGTATCATTTGTATAGGTTGAGATGGTGTGTGAATTTGCTTTGCATGAAACTGGCATGCTTCACATTTCTTCACTAGCTCAGTTGCATCCTGGAGTGCAGTAGACCAGTAAAAACCATGCCGGAAGACTTTACCGACCAACGTGCGGGAAGACGCGTGGTTCTCGCGCTCTCCTCCATGAATTTTCGCGAGGAGCTCGCGCCCTTCTTCCCTTGTAATGCGCCGCATTAGGACGCCGTTGGCACCACGCCGGTAGAGATCCCCTTCCACCAATGTGTATCTTTTAGCCAATCTGACCATCCAGTCAGCAGATACATTGTCTTTAGGAAGTATGTTGTCTTTCAAGTAGCTCCAGATCTCCGAGATCCGTGCATTGGAGCTAACTTGAGCTTCTGAGTCTTGCATGCTGGGTTGCTCGGAGTTTCCTGCAGCATCTACGATCCTTGATGGATGCCATGGTAACAGGGCCATCGGGACCGCCAGCTTCGAGGTGCTGGTCTCGCCCCCTTTGCTCAGTTCGGTAGGCTGAGCTGTTGGTCTTGAAAATCTCCGGACGAAGGTTTCGTCAGGAACCGGAGCTCCGGTTGAAGATTTCGTTGAGAGTTCGTCAGCTTCAACTTTGTTGAGACGTTGGACATGGCAAAGATCTAGGACTTCGAAGTCCTTCTGAAGCCTCTGGACTTCAAGAAGATATGCAGCTAGTTGAGGGTTATTGCAGCAACATTCACCTTTAACTTGTTTTATAATGAGCTGCAAATCTAGGACTTCGAAGTCCTTCTGAAGCCTCTGGATTTCAAGAAGATATGCAGCTAGTTGAGGGTTGTTGCAGCAACATTCACCTTTAACTTGTTTTATAATGAGCTGCGAATGACCCTTTACCAACAGCTACTTGACACCATATGATAGTGCCACCTTGAGTCCATAGATGAGAGCTTCATACTCTGCCATGTTGTTGGTCGCCTTGAAGTCAAGGTGGACCATGTATTTGACCTTCTACCCGGTCGGAGCAAGGAGAAGGGTTTCAGCTCTGGCCCCCTTCTTCTGCACGGAGCCGTCGAAGTAGAGATTTCAGTGAGGCTCAGTGAAGACCGGAACCTTAGGTTCTGGCTTCTGCTCACTGGGGTCCCCAGGATTTGATGGAGAGGGGGTCCATTCCGCCACAAAGGTTGCCAATGCTTGACTCTTGATCGCTTGTCTCGAGACGAATTCAAGATTGAACTCAGCCAATTCCACTGCCCACTTTGCGATGTTCCCAGTAGAGTTGGGGTTATGCAAGATTGCATGCAGTGGATAAGATGTTACCACTGAAATCTTGTGAGCTTGGAAGTAGTGGCGAAGCTTCCTAGAGGCAATAAGAATTGCGTAAAGAAGATTATGCACCTCTAGGTACCGAGTCTTGGCGTCATGGAGTACTTCACTGATGAAGTATATTGGGCGCTGTACTGTCCGGACCCTCCCGGAGGGGCCTGGAGCTTCCTCCTCATCAACCTGGACCCTCCCGGAGGGGTCCGAACCTTTTTTAGGGACTTCCCGGCTCTTGCTAGAAGAACCCGGAGCTTCTTTTGAAGTGACCCGGACCCTCCCAGTAGGATCCAAATCTTCTTGTTCAGCAACAATAACTCCTTCATTTGAGAGAGGTTGATCCTCTGGCGTCTCACCTCGCGGATCTGGGCCTGGAGGCTGGGACCCAGACTCGCCTTTAGGTAGCTCCGGACCTTCCTGGAGGGGTCTGGATTCCTGAACTGGAGATGGTTCTGGTCTTTCCGCAACCAGGACCATGCTGACAACTTCATCAGTTGCTGAAATGTAAAGTGGAAGTGGCTCACCAGGATTCGGAGCTACCAAAGTTGGTAGAGTGGTGAGGAGCTGCTTCAGCTCTTGGAATGCCTTTTATGCTTCTTCAGACCATTGGAATGGTCCGGACTTCCTCAATAATTTGAAGAAATGTAGCGCCCGTTCCGCCAGTCTTGAGATGAACCGGCTGAGGACAGCTAGACACCCAGTCAGCTTCTGGACATCCTTGATGCGAGTTGGTGGTCGCGTGTCTTCAATAGCTTTAATTTTCGCCGGATTCGCCTCTATTCCTCGGTGGTTCACCAAGAATCCAAGATGCTTTCCGGAGCTAACCCCAAAGACACAGTTGTCTGGGTTCAGCTTTGTGCGTGTGATTCGCAACCTGTCGAAGATAGCTTTCAAGGTGTCAAGAAATGACTCCTTGTTCTTGATCTTAACGATGATGTCATCGACGTACACTTCCACTACATCTCTAATGAGCTCTCCAAAAGTTTTGTACATAACTTGCACAAATGTTGAAGCAGCGTTTTTGAGACCGAATGGCATGGCCGTGTAACAGTATAATCCATCTACTGTGATGAATGCAGTATGCTCTTCATCTTACCTAGACATTCTGATTTGATGATACCCAGAATATGCGTCTAAGAAACACAGTAATTCACACCCGGAAGTGGAATCCACTATATGATCTATTCTAGGTAGTGGAAATGGATCCTTTGGGCATGCCTTATTCAGTGTTGTGTAGTCGATACACATACGAAGCTTCCCGTCGGCCTTGGGTACAATGACTGGGTTTGCCAGCCATTTTGGGTGGAAGACTTCCCGGATAAATCCGCTTCGAGCAACTTCTTCACTTCTTGGCATATGAAGTTTTGTCGCTCTACTGATTGCTTCCGAGGCTTCTGATGTACAGGTCGAGCGTAGGGATAAATCTTCAGATTGTGCTCAATCACTTCCCTAGGGATCCCAGGCATTTGTGACGGTTGCCAGGCAAACACGACAACATTAGCCCGGAGGAAAGTGATGAGCGTGAGTTCCTATTTGTCGTTCAGGCCTCCTGATATATGGGTGGTCTGAGCAGCGTTGGAACCAATTTGGACGACTTTGACGGGAATGTCGGTGTCGCCGCTTGGTTGCACACGGGGTGCGGAGGTTGAGCCACGATGATGATTGCTCGGGGTCTTCGGAGCTTGCTCCTTTCCGGATTCTTCCTCCTACGCTGTAGCAAGCGCGTGAAGTTCTTCCAAAGCAGTAACTCCGGCGGTGCTATCTTCGCGGATCTGGAGAACGCCTGAGGGTGTTGGCATATTCAGCACCAAGTAGCCATAATGAGCAGCAACCATGAATTTGTAAAAAGTTGGCATGCCCAAGATGGTGTTGAATGGCAAGTTGATTTGTGCCACGTCGAAGACCAACTTCTCAGTCCTGTAATTCTCCCGAGTTCCGAAGGTCACCGGGAGAGTAATGGCACCGAATGGAGTTATGGCCCCCAGACCTACTGCTGAGAAAGGTCGGGAGGGACGAAGATCTGAAGGTCAGAGCTGAAGCTTGACGAAGGCATCGAAGCTTATGAGGTTCAGCCCCGAACCTCCGTCCACCATTACGTGGTGGAGCTGGATGTTATTGACGGTCGGAGATACCATCAGCGGAAGCTGACCAACTACGATCATGTTCCGAGGGCAGTCCGAAGCATCGAAGGTGACGGTAGTATCCATCCGCTTCGGATGAGGTTCCGCCCTGGCGGTGGGAGCTACAGAGCCATGTCCCGCTGCATTGTCTTAAGGACACGGCAGTAAGTGATGTCCCACGAACCACCAAAAATGGTGTTCATGGTCTTCCAACGCTCGTTGTCGGAGACATCGGAGTCGTCATCAACGGAGGTGTAAACAGCCTTCAAGACCTTTTTGGGGTATTGAAAGCCTAACTCCTCTTCAGCTGGAGCTCCGCCCACTTTTTTTTTCCTTCCCTTTGATGGAAAGGAGCTTCTTCTCGGCGCTTGTTGTAGCGCTCGACAAGGTTCTGGACCTCTCGGCAGTCTACCAGGTTGTGCCTGTCCGTCTTGTGTATGGGACACTACATCTTGGAGCTACCACCGTCTTCAGACGACGACCGAGGTCGTTTCTCAGGGCGTGATCCCAGGCCACCCGGAGCTGTGGCAGCAGCAGCAGTAGGTGTGCCGACTGACGGGTTCTTCTTGCCGTTGGATTTTTTCTTCTTCTTGCCACTCCCAGAGGTAGTGGCTTCTCCCTTGGAGGACTTTTTGTTGTCTCCCGGAGGTGGTTTGGAGTGCATTTCACGGCCCTCCGCAGCCTTGGCACACTTGTCGGCCAGGCTGAAGAGTTCCGTGACGCTGGTGACTTCCTTGGTCGCCAGCTTCTCCAGCATTTTCTTATCTCGAATGCCCTGTCTGAATGCTACAATAACAGAAGCGCTTGAGATAGAAGTCATGGTATTTCGTACCTGGGAGAACCTCTGGATGAAAGATCGCAAGGACTCTCCCCCTTTTTGCTTCACAGCAAAAAGATCCAGTTATGTGCCTAGTTGGGTGTATGAGCTGCCGAAATTAGCGGTGAACTGTTGGCACAACTCCACCCAACTATTGATGGAGTCAGGCGGTAGGCTCATGAACCAAGACCTGGCGGTCCCAATCAAAGCCACAGGAAAATAATTGGCCATCACGGCCTCATTGCCCCCAGCCGCAAGGATAGTGATGGAATAGATTTGAAGAAATTTGGCAGGATTGACTGTCCCGTCAAATTTCTCCGGCAGGTGAGGCCGGAACTTCTGCGGCCATCTGACCATGCATAGGTGCATGGCCAATGCAGAACAGCCTCCTCCTACTCGCTCTGGAGCAGGAATGTCCCGAGCCTCTCGCCTCTCACGAGCACGCTCAATGTGGACGCGGTCGTCCTGTTGCCGGTAACGACGATCAAGCTCTACCCGGAGGTTGTGAGTCAAAAGTCTTGTTACCGTGTGAGTATGTCGCGCCCCGGAAGGCAGTAACGTCGCCTATTGAGATGCAACACGTCTTCTGTGCTGCGAAGCTTGTGGACCGAGTCTACTCGACAAGGTCTGACGCTGCGATGGGGCCCACCACGAGGGGAGAGGACCTTGATTGCAGATGCCATCGGCTGCTGCTGCAACCAGCTGATCCGCATCAGCTCTCCACTGCTCCATTGCACTTTGGGGTGCTCCTGGAGGTGGTGGACGTTGGAGAAGAGCACGCGTAGCATTAAGCGTGTGTTCGGGGTCGTTGTTCGCCGATTCAGTGATTGATGCGTACGCCCCATCTCGATGTCCGGGTTGATTCACCGGAGCGGACGGTGGTGGTGGTGGCATGACTCCTGCTGGGGTCACAACACCTGCTAGTTGCTGCATGTTAGAAGGACTTCCTCTAGCAGGTTGCTCAGCGTGGTTACCGTTGGATGATCCAACAGCAGAATTCACCATCTTTGAATCTCAGGCAGCCCCTACCTGGCGCGTTAAATGTCAGAGTCTAGTTCTGACAATTCTCCCGGTACTACTATTAGTAGCCTACAGAGTTTCTTAGTTCGGTTGGGGCGCGCGGAGATTCCAAACGAGATGGTGACTTGACACGAGGATTTACGTGGTTCGGTCCGCCTGGGCGTAATACCCTACTCCACGGGTGTGTTGTTGTTATTGTATTGAGTGTATGAGAGTATGAGCCAGAGAGAGAGGACAAAAGAAAGTCCCCCTTGTGTATCGTTCGGCCAGTCCTTTTATAGTACAAGGGCTGGTAGTTACATCATTAGCCTGGCCCGACATGTGGCCCTGGCGGTTACTGATACCTAATGCGCAGTTAATGTTCTTAATTCCCCTTAATAGCGTGATAACGCCCCTTAATGGTGGTGTTACTGGTATTAAGGGTCATCCGATCATGTGTCATTAAGATAACATTAATGACACATAATCAGATCTTGAAGTCTTTAATCTCCCTTGAAGGTCCGAGCCGTTGAAGGTCCACCAATATGCCTGTTGAGGTTGAAGGTCCAGCGGTTGGACGTGTGGCAGCTTTGGAGCTTACTGTCTTGGACGAGTAGATCCGGTGTTGTTGTACACGTGTCAGTACCGGAGCTTCCCTCTGTCGGGGGTTAGGTCCGGGGGTGCCACACAGGTATCCAGTCTGGAGCATTCCCATGTAGGGATTGTAGCTCCGTTTTTATGATACACGTGGCGCACTGGGACTAACCATATGAGGGAGGCAGGTCCGGTTATGAGCAACATGTGGGGACTTCGAATGTCTTCAACTCAGATAGGTGGAGTTCCTTTGCACTCTTTGCAGTTCCAAGGGATATTCGGTACACAGGGTACCGACACACGCTCTGAGGGTAGGGTCGAGGCGGCGGCGTTCTTAGGGGACAGGGGACGCGACGGCATGCTCCGGGACGAGCTGGCAAAGGCGCCGGAGTGGCAGTTCCTCAACTCTCTGATGACCGCAGGTCGGCATGCTCAGGGGACAGGGAGAACATACCAATTACCAAGGTTGGGGTCGAGGCGGCGGTGTGCTCTGGGGACACAGGACGAAGCGGCGTGCTCCAGCGTGCTCAACTCTCTGATGATGAAGGTCGGGGTTGACGGCGGGGTAGAGGTCGACGCCGACAGCGCGACAATGACAAAGAGCGAGTTGAGAAAGAGGGACGGTGGCGGCGTGCTCTAGTGACAGGGGACGAGGCAGCGTGCTCCAGCGTGCTCAACTCTCTGATGACACGAAGGTCGTGGTCGACGACAGCGGCATGCTGAGGATCTGCGGTTTATAGGTCAAGAGAGCGTGCGATGGACAAAAATTTTCAGCATAAATCGGAGATGCGCTAACGGAAGACGCGTCTTGCATTAATTTGAGGCCCCGTACACGATGGAGTGTCCTAGATGCGCCACGTTTTGCTGAAGACATTCCGTTTGCTAAAACTAGGAACAACAATTGGATACGGACATATATAATGCACGTCTCGCATTAACTCTTCGTCAAGAATTTGAGATGGGCGTATATAATCCCCGTGTTGCACTATTTTTTCAGTAGAACAGGCATCCAATATGCGAAAGATGCGTAACGGTCCTAAAGCAAAGACCATCATTTGCATACTGGATGCTGGCCAACTGCAACTGTGTGCAATGTCTTATATGATCGTTGGAATGTGCTTAGCTTTTCATAGTGGGACAAAAGATCTTCGGCGTAAATCAAAGACAGGCCAACAGAAGGCGCGTCTTATATTATTTTGATGCCCCGGACACCCCGGAGTGTCCTAGATGCACCACGGTGTGCTGAAGCCACTAACAACATCCAGGACATTCCGGCGTGTCCAACTGGCAACCGTGTGCAATGTCTTATATAATCGCTGCATTGCGCTCAACTTTTCGAGGTGGAACAAAAGATCTTCGGCGTAAATCGGAGACGAGCCCATGTAAGGCTTGTCTCCCTGTTGCCGAATATCAGGTATCTGAGACGTGCCTTTCTGAAGTCCATCTCTCATGCTCTCTCCACATTGCCACTCACACGAAATCGTGAACCGTTGCAGGGATAAACAAACGCAATGACCTTGCAATTGATGGATTAATTGGAATTCAGGGATAAACAAACACAATGACATTGATTTTCAGAGATAATTTGCAACTCAATAAATTTTATAGTTCATACATTGTGTGCCCTCTAAACTAATTTTGAATCTAAACTTATTCCTAAAGCTCCCATCGATCAATCTAAACTGTACCGTCCAGCTTGCTCCCGAACACGTCTCTTATATTCCCCTGGATAGTAAAAATATTGACATTCTTTTAAATTAACAAATGTCGAAGGAGGAATGAATAACCTACTCAAATGTCACTAACTCAAAGTGTTGTCTAACCTTGATAAGTAGCTTGTAGCAATCATTTTCAACATCGGGTGCATTTGGCTGATGTAACAAACGCTGAACTTCAAGTAGTAGAGTTCTGATTGTAAAACCAGTCCACCACCCCTACAAAATATAATTTAAACAACATAATAAACCAGTTCAAATAAGTTCGACAACAATTAAGTACTAATTACATGAGCAAAATAGGTCTATCTTACAGTCTCTTGATCAAGAATCCCGATGCAGAGTGCTCCTGAGCAATGAACATTTGGGTGGAAGAACCCACTTGGAAAGGCGCATCTTGGAGGCACCAAGGGATAGTCCTCAGAGAAGGAGATTGTCAGGGGGTAGTAACCATCTTCCCATTCAGCCTACAAAGGAAATTCATTAATAGGAGGACGATGGTTAAACTCATATTGTGCTTGTTCTTTATGACTTACTCCTTCTTTACCGGGGACGATGCACTGCCACTTCAATAAATCTCCCGATTCAGGCTTCACGGAGAAACCCTATGTAGAGAAATTGAAAATACCCAAAACAAAAAGACAAAAAAAACAAAACTACAGCTAAGTTCATCATTCCATTGCCAATCTACATATAAACAACCATGCGACCGGTGTGCCATATATATGTACATACATGGGATGGTTCTTGCGCCACATCAAGCGCTCCTCCTTCAATCGGCTACGCACCAAGCCGATACCAGTCAAGGAAGAAGGAGACGATGACGACGACGAGGACGGCGACGATGACAATGACGACGACGAGGACGACGACGACGACAACGACGATGGAATAGAGGAGGCGGTCGCACTGGAGTTAGTCGATTAGTAAAGGACCATTGGTCGATTTGTAAAGGAGCATCAGAGGCGAAGAGACGAGGGAGATAAATGCGAGACGCGCTATAACAAAGAGAGACGAGCATTAAGCTAAAACGCGTCTTCCATTGTCGAAAAGACGAAGAGACGAGAGAGATAAATGCCAGACATGCTATAACAAATAGAGACGAGCTTTAAGCTAAAGTGTGTCTTCCATTGTCGAAAGAGAGATGCGCGACATGAAGTCTGCGAAGAACTTAATTTTGGCAGCGTGGTGCAGAGACACGTGCGACGTCCGTGCATGACCTTTTGTTTCCCCGAGGCAGTATCAATGCGTCCCATCGTTCCATCAATGCGCGGGAAACCAACCGCTCCCTCGACGACTCCGCGCGGACCTTATTTAAGACGCGCCATCACCGGTGAGTTCTCCACAAGCGCGTCACTCACTTTGAATCCTCTTCTCCGCCCCGATGACCCACCACCACCATGGTCGACCTTCCGCTGCCAAGCCCGCCAAGAGAGCCACCCTGCAAGAAACTGTGTTGCGGCTCCCTCGAGAGGTTCAACACCGAGCAGCGTCTCCTTATGGCGCAAGAGGTGTTGTACGTCTCGCGCCTTGAGTTCCTTGGGTCTGGGTACCCTTCCCAGTTTACTGAATGGGTACCATTGAATGGGTACCATCAGCCACTACCTCTTTGCCCTCACGGGGATGGCCGATCGTCTCGACATTCTGTTCGAGGCGATGGCCCAGGTGCTTGGCCCCGAGGGCCACAGAAACCTGGTGGATGCGACGGAGAGCAACCTCGTTCACGGGATTGCACTGTCGGTGCAGCCGGCGCAGTCGGAGCAGTCGACCTAGGCTCCTGTTGCACCAGCTCCGGAGTCACCGCCGGAGGACGAGGAGGACGAGGTGGAGGAGGAGGAGGAGGAGGAGGAGGAGGAGGAGGAAGAAGAAGAGGAGGAGGAGGAGGAGTAGTAGTAGGAGTAGGTGTAGGATTTAGTTTTTCTTTGTTGTTTTTAGTAGCTTCCATTTTGTAAATATTGTTAACAAATTAATTTTATTTTTGTTTATCTATGTGATTGAATATTATCTTGTGTGTTCTTCAACTGTGTGAATGAATGAATGTGTGGTGTGTTCATTGTGTTCTTCAGGTATCATAAGGATTTGATTATATTCAGGTATCAAGTGAGAATGTGCTCTGAGTTCAGTGATGTGTGATATCAACAGTGAACCGAAGCAAAATGGAGAAATCACGAAGCTAAAGGTGACGTGAGGAATTAGAGACGCACATTCAATTAAAGCACGTCTCTCTTTTAGCACAGGAGAGGGAGACCTCGGTCATAGGAGACGTGCTTTGTTTTATGCGCATCTCCCGCTTTTCAGAAAGGATAGCGTGTCTCGGATACTAATTTAACTGAGACGAGCTTTGTTTTAACACGTCTCCTTGTACTTTCAGCCGAGCCATGTCACATCCTCGCTTAAGTGGGGTCGTCTCGCTTAACATTATCAGAGACGCCACTTTTGAAGCGTCGCTCATATTTATCTCCTATTTGAGTTTTTTAGGTAGTGGTCGTTAATCTGCTGCGAGATGGTATGTGGCGTCTCCTCGTGATGGTATAACACCGGATGCACGACCCCACCTAATTGATTAGGGACCATGTTACCGTAACATGGCACATATCAATCATTCCACGCAAAGGAGATGAGGATAATGGCCGTCCTGTCTGCCAAATTCATTAATCTCCCTCTCTCTCTCTCTCCTCTGCACATAGGAGTGTACTGTATTTTTGTTTTAGTTGGTTCACCTGCTCGTCGTGTGTTATACGCGTCAGAATCCTGGAATGCTGCAAGAGAAACCAGCTGTGGTCTATTCGATCAACAGTTCTTGGATCACGCAGCTAAACTATCAAGGCCTATCTATAGCTTGATATAGATTACTAGCAGCAGAGGGTATATGAGTGTGGAGTACTGTAAATTAATTGAAGATAGTAGCAGCAGTACAAGCAGTCACAAAGATTACCAGTGGCATGGAAAAAGTCCTAGGTACGTACTCAACCCAGATTGGATTTCTTCGACCTCATTGCACATGTTGGACAGAGCGTCGAGGCATTTGATCATTGGAAGATGTGGTGGACCAGCGAGTTCCAAGTGGGCGATAATGCGCTTGCGCCTGCATCCTGTGTGATGAGATGGTGACAGGCATCATGCTGCTGCGTCCTGGGGGGACGAAGATGACTAACATGACGGTCGGCTTTGCCTTGGTTGCCTCGGTGACGGTACTCCCTGCTTCAAGCAACATTGCGTGTCACGGGATCCCCCAATCCCGTGAGCTTTGCTTGCTTGCTTGTTACGCGCCTCTCAATAACATAACCTTGATACGAACGATCCATGGATTATCTCTCTATTAAACAAACGCTGTCTCACATGCTGATTTTGTCGCCTTCAGTTCTTGTACGGACTCGGTAATTTCAACGTACGGATCGGCACAGGTGTCGACGCACCACATACATATTGTATGATTGAACGGTTGATTGCATTGCCCGTGTTAATACTATAATACTCTCTCTGTTTTTTTATCACCGCTTATTTCAAAAATAAACTATTCAGTAACAAATAAAAAGAAATAGAGAGAATAGTAAGTTTGAACGGTAATGCGTAAAAATTGACGTCTAGGTACCGTGTCAGCTCCCGCATATACGTTTGTCATCTCTGCAGTGCAGTTTTTGTAATAGGCTCCGCAAGAACACCGACACAAATCGGTTAAGTGAAGCGAGGCGATTGGCCATATATAGAACAATAAAATGGTATACTAGTATTTGCTTCGCATCGCAAATGCCTAAGGATCAAATCATGTTCCCTGTTTACTTGTTTCTCTGAAAGTGTTGGAAGCTATCAGAAGGCCTTGAAAAAATTAACAAAAAGGGGGCAATTTTCTGAGGCAGAGAGGAGCAATTCCACTTGCCTCTTCGGGCTCGCGAAGAAATGGATACCGGATTGGCTGGCTCCCCTCACGGCCATCTCCCTTTCATGAAGCAGAACAGCCGCACGAGGAGAGGCAGGCACACCTAGGTGAGGTCCGATCTGTAAAAAACAGCCGTCGTGTGCGCAATTATTGTACAAATAAGATGGAGAAAATCGAACGAGTGGCTGGCGAAAACAGTTGACCTCGCGCTTAATATAATGCTCAGTTTAATCAGTTTTTTTCTTGCGTTGATACCGGCTCATGGTCTGAATATAGCGAAGAATGAAACGGTCTTATGAATACAGTATAATAGTGCATGATTATCATCAGTGACATTATTCTTTCAGAAAAAATATTAACAGTGACAGTTGCAATTGGGCAATAATTGCTGTGTATAGAAACGCAATTGGGAAGCAGATGATGCCTTGCTGACTTGCTGTGGCCTACGTCGTAGCATTAGAGTATTATATGGGTTGTACATCACTAGAGTCAACCTTCAGATTACATAGTCTTTGACTGAAATTCAGCTTGTCATCAGATATCAAAGACTGCCATTACTTTTTTATGTCGGAATGTTCAAATATCTATTGTCGAAGTGTTAATGCGACACTTTCTCCGTATCTGCTAAGAAGCAGGGTGATCTTATCTTAAAGATCTAAGGCTTCTCGCATAAGATTTCTCTGACCGCGGCTTGAAGTCTCGTCGTCTTACCGCCTCGGTCGCCAGTGAACCATGCGTAGTCGTTGATGATGACAGAGAATGTCCCATCCGATTGTCCCTATTGATGTAAGCTACCCACTTGGCAGAGTGGGGTACGCCTGCGACGTCTTTACTGCGATGCAATTGGGCGCAGCGGTACCTGACAGCTGGCGTGCGCCGCGTCATTTGCCTAGGGAAGATGTGTGTCTTCAATGACTGATTTGAACAAGGCGCACCACCCTCTTAACCCCCGCAACCCACCGCCCAGGACAAGTTGCAGGGTACGTGGCAGCTCGGGAGCTAGCTTCCACCGGGGAGGCCGGGTCCCGACCCGCAGACCACGTGGCAGCCCCAGAGTCCGCTCCTTAGTAGAGCGGGAGCTCCCGGGCTGCGGGACACTTGGAAGACTCAGAGTCCGCCTTTTTGGGGAGGTAGTCTGTCTGTTGTCTTGAACCACATGGCAACACCGGAGTCTTCTCCTAGGGGAATCCAGACCTGCTAGACACGTGGCTTCTCGGGAGCTCGTCCCTGAGGGGGAGCTGGACTCCTCCTTGAGGTCCGAGTGGGTACTCCAGACTTCGTATTTGAGGTAGGGGGTTCAGACCTTCTAGACACGTGGCGCCCTCAGACCCTGCCCTAGTAGGAATGCTAGGCTCCTAGACGGCTTTACCCTGTGCGCGAGGGTACCCGGTATGCTGGGTACCGACACATGTTCTTTTACAAGTGTTACTCCCTCCATCCCAAATTACTTGTTACTCTTTAGTTCATTTTTGAACTAGAGAGAGATAAGTAATTTGAGATGGAGGAAGTACAAGAGAAATATGCTGACATTGCCTAAAAAAAAAGAAATATGCTGGCATTGTCTATATGCTTAACACACCATCGTCTTTTTTCCCTTTTAAAAACAAATAATGTGGACTCCTTTTATTGGTTGGACATAACCTTTTGAACAAAACTAGACCAAATCACGTATATACGAAAAATGCAACTGTAATAATGAAATATTTTCACTGATGGAATCCAATGCAAGACAGCAAAAAGCTTACAGCAAATATACTGTACCAGGATCACTTTTGCCTATCTTGTGAGAATGACAAGCACTAGCAGCATGAGCGCCAAAATATAACAAGCATTATTCGAACTCAGTTGATGGAGCTACATTGTCGCCTTTTCTAGATCCCACAAGAATAACTTTATCTCGTACATGTACCGTATCATTTAAAAAGTTCATATGCCTACAATTATAAATAAAAAAATCATGTACCTAAATGATACAGATGGATAAGTTCATGAATATAAAGATACAAAATTGTTAGAAAATAGGAGGCAATTTACTGAATAATTCCGGGAAACACGAGAAAACAGCAGCGATCGGCATACAGACGGGACAAGAATAATGCGTACCAATTTAAAGTCAAACGCACCGTTGTAGATCCGATGGCGAACAGCCGCTGCAGGCGTTGGTGACGACGTTGAGCCGCAGCGCCCGATCTCTTCGGTAGACGAGCCGTGGTGAAGAACGCGAGCAGTCGCGCAGAGCGTTTCCCAAAAACCTTATTCGCCCTCTCCCGGTGCAGGATCGCAAGGGCGAGCGGTTCCAGAGACCTGCTCTCCCGATCGTCGGTGCACGCCGGCGCTCGGGATGGAGTAGACTAGAAGGCGGCGCAAGAAACTCGAACGTGGGAACGATCTGATCGTGAGATGCCCGTCGTACCGTGGACGCTCGTATTTATAGAGTCTCAGGAGGCGGTTCGTATGCAATCCGGAGGGTCCAGATCCGAACTGACTCCGCAGTCGTAGACGCGTCCATCTCCAACGACTTGGAATCTGACTCGGTAGCCCCAAAATTCGGAGGCCCAAAAGCCCAAAGCCCAATTTAATTTTCTGCAAAAATATAAAATCTGGGCTCAGCTCGAATTCACACGAACACACGCGCGCGCGCGCGTGTGCGGGGCGAGGCGAGGCGAGGCGTGGTGAGGCGAGCAAGCGAGGAGGGGGAGGAGGAGCGCGCATGGGCCACCCCTCTCTTCCTCTCTTCTCTCTCACTCAAGGAGTGGAAGAGCAACCTCCCTTATATGTAGAGGTTGCTCCACTTCCACTTCCCATGTGGGACTAAACACTTAGCACCACTCCCTCTTGCCTTAATGGGCCTTTGAGATTTATTGGGAATTAATTCTGAATATTATATGGGCCAAACCCATTTATTCCAACAATCCTCGACTAGATCTCAAAGCTATTAGGAGAGAGATCATTCTCGTTCCTTGTTCGATATACTAGTGTTTCGGCAGAGACTGTGAAGTTGAACTTCTGCCTAGATCCTCAAGTTTCATCATGTCACAACTTTAACAATGGACTACGTCTTGAATTGCAAGTTTTGTGTGAACTGACTTCACCCAAAAACCATTACGAGTACTTGACTACCAGTAGTCTACCCCGCGGGTGGAGCATATGCGTCGTACTCCCTGGTCTCTTCATGAGCTTTCCAGAGATCATCCAAATCTCACAGACTGCGACGTTAGACAGTCGAAGCTCATATAGGTGTGTTTCCTTTCAAGACTACCCTGTAGGACGGCATCTTTGCTACACATAGCCAACAGAAACACATTAAGGCAAATCGCCAACCTGCCTTACAGTTTGAGAGTACAAGTGTGTATCTTCACATAGAGAGGGTATAAGGAAGTACTCTCCTCGGTGAACCACTAACTTGTTTTTCCATGTCCTAATTCACGAGATCTCCAATCACATAGGCTGGGTTACTACTATGGTGTCACACCAATGGGTATCAAACCCACCTCTCTCGATGCACTTTCTATCACATTACGTGATAGACCCTTCGTAAAGGGATCTGCCAGGTTTTTGTCTGTTTATATGTACGAAACAGTAATAACTCCGGAGTTTCTCATTTTCCTGACATATTTTAAACGTCTCTTGACGTGTCTTGATGATTTTGCATTATCCTTAGAACTTGTCACTTTGGCAATCACCGTCTGATTGTCACAATTCATAAGGATTGTCGGCAATGGTTTCTCAACTATAGGCAAATCCATCAAGTGTTCTTGCAGCCATTCTGCCTCTGCAGTTGCTATCTCTAAAGCAGTGAGTTCTGCTTCCATGGTTGACCTCGTCAAAATGGTCTGTTTGCAAGACCTCCATGATATAGCGCCACCAACTAGAGTGAACACATATCTACTCGTGGCATAGATTTCATCAACATCAGAGATCCAGTTCGAATCACTATAACCCTCAGGCACGGCCGGCTGCCCAGTATAGTGAATTCCATAACCCATTGTACCTCTCAAGTAGCGCATAACCCTTTCAAGTGCATGCTAATGATATGTACCCGAGTTTGACATGAACTTGCTCAGTTTGCTCACAGCAAACGAGATATCAGAACGGGTTGCGCTAGCTAAGTACATGAGTGAACCGATCATCTGAGAATATCTGAGTTGAACTCTTGACTCTTTCTTGTTCTTTCTAAGTATCATGTTGGGATCATAAGGCGTTGGATAAATCTTGCTATCCATAAAACCGAACCGGCTCAAGATTTTCTCAACATAGTGGGATTGACTTAAGGTAATTCCACTCTCATCCCTATTCAGCTTAATGTTCAAAATAACATTAGCTTCTCCCAGATCTTTCATATCAAAACACTTTGATAGAAAAGATTTGACCTCAGAAATTATATTAATGCTCGTACCAAAAATGAGTATATCATCCACATACAAGCATAATATAACGCTATCGCCCCCACCATGGCGATAGTACACGCACCGATCAGCCTCATTAATGACAAAGTCCGCAGACATCAAAGTACTATCGAACTTCTCATGCCATTGCTTAGGTGCTTGTTTCAGGCCATACAAGGATTTCAACAATTTGCACACCTTTGTCTCTTCACCTTTTACTACGAACGCATCAGGCTGTTCCATATAAATCTCCTCTTCCAACTCCCAGTTCAGGAAAGCTGTCTTTACATCCATTTGATGGATGATTAGACCATAAGAGGCAGCCAAAGAAAGTAGTACACGAATTGTCGTCATTCTGGCGACAGGTGAATAGGTGTCAAAGTAGTCTTCATCTTCCTTTTAAGTATAACCCTTTGCAACTAGTCTTGCCTTGTATTTTTCAATAGTACATCAGGCCTGAGCTTCTTCTTGAACACCCACTTGCAGCCTATTGGTTTGCACACGTATGGCCGTTCAGTTAACTCCCAGGTTCCATTGGAAAGAATTGAGTCCATCTTACTATGAACTGCTTCTTTCTAGTCATCTGCATCAGGTGATGCATATGCCTCTGCTATGGATCTAGGAGTATCGTCCACAAGGTACACAATGAAATCATCACCGAAGGATTTTGCAATCCGTGATCTCTTACTCGACGGAGTTATTTCATTGTGTTCCTCCTCTGGGACATTCTCAAACGGTGTATCAAGAAACTCGCTAGTTGTAATGGATTCAGGACAAATTTCAGAAGAGATCCTAGCAGTGCTATGCATATCTTTCATAGGAAAAATATTCTCAAAAAATGTTGCATCACGAGATTCCATAATAGTATCAACATGCATATCAGGTACCTCAGATTTAACTACTAAAAATCTATATGTGATGCTCCGATGAGCATAGCTTAGAAAGATATAATCCACTGTCTTTGGTCTCAGCTTGCGTTTCTTGGTAATTGGAACATTGACATTTGCCAAACATCCCCAAATACGCAAGTATGATAGTGATGGTTTTCTCCCAACCCACTCCTCATAGGGGGTTTTCTCTTTATTCTTGTTTGGAACGCAGTTTAGGACATGACATGAAGTCAATAGAGCCTCCCCCCACCATGCCTTAGATAAACCGGACATGTCTAACATGGCATTCACCAAATCACACAGTGTGCGGTTTTTCCTCTCGGCTATCCCGTTTGATTGGGGTGAATAAGGAGGCGTCCTCTCATGTATAATATCGTGTTCCGCACAAAAATCATCAAATATTTTGGGAAAATACTCACCACCACGATCTGACCTAAGACATTTGATCTTTCTCTCTAATTGAGTTTCTACTTCAGATTTATAAATTTAAAGTAGTCTAAAGTTTCATCTTTAGTTTGCAACAATTAAACATAGCAGAATCTAGTAAACTCATCTATTAATGTCATAAAATATTTTTTCCACCTTTTGTCAACACACCATTCATCTCGCATAGATCAGAATGTATGAGTTCTAATGGTGCCAAGTTTCTCTCTCTCGGCTCCCTTGTGAGGCTTTCGAGGTTGCTTTGACTGCACACAACTATGGCACTTAGAACTTTTGACAATAGTGAATTCCGGAATTAATTTAAGACTAGATAGCCGATTCATTAAACCAAAATTAACGTGACATAAACGGGAATGTCAAACACTTGCATCACCATTAATACCGCCACAAATATGGTTTACTGACTTATTATTAAACTCCGAAAGAGAAAAGCGGAACAGGCCTCCGCATTCATAGCCTTTACCAATAAATTGTCCATGCTTAGACACAACTATTTTATTGGACTTTAAAACTACTTTAAACCCATCTCTGCATATATGGGTACCGCTAATGAAGTTTCTTGTTCATAGTAGGAACATGCTGCACGTTCTTCAGCTAGACAATCTTTTCCGAAGTGAACTTCAGATCGACCGTGCCAACACCACGGACAGAAGCATGTGACCCATTCCCCATTAGGACGGTGAAATCCCGGACGAACTGGTAAGAAGTAAACATGGACATGTCAGAACATACATAAATATTAGCACCCGTATCAAACCACCAAGATGGTGTTTGAGAAACAGAAGGAACAGTAAAGGAATTACCGTACCCATCTGCATTGCTGGATGTAACGATGTTGACATTCTTTTTCCCTTTACGATCTGCCTTCTCAGGACAGTTCTTGGAAATATGTCCCTGCTCCCCACAAGTGTAGCAGCAACCATCATTAGCTTTGTTTGACTTCTTCTTATTGAAAGCAGTAGTTTTGTTTGGCTTGAATAGAGACTTGTTCCCTTTGTTTTTGACATAGGGTTTCTGCACCATATTAGCATTGGCGCTAGATTGACCCTCGCCTCCTTTCTCAGTAGCGTCCTTAGCCCGAGCCTTCTCCTCAACATCAAGAGATGCTATCAGGTTTTCAACTGATATTTCCCGTCTCTTGTGTTTGAGTGTTGTGGCGAAGTTCCTCCACGATGGAGGTAACTTTGCAATAATACACCCAGCCACAAACTTGTCGGGTAAAGGACACTTAAGGAGATTGAGCTCTCTCGCAAGGCACTGAATTTCATGAGCTTGTTCAACTACAGTACGGTTGTTAGCCATCTTGTAGTCATGAAAATTCTCCATGATATATAGTTCACCGCCTGCATCGGCTGCACCATACTTAGCGTTAAGTGCATCCCAGAGCTCTTTCCCATCTGTGACTGTCAGATAGACATCACAGAGTTTATTATCAAGAACACTTATGATGCATCCTCTCAGGGCAGAATTGGCTTCCTTGAACTTTGTCTGTTCTTTAATAGACAAAAGACCTTGAGGCCTGCCCTCGGTTACCCAGAAGATCTTATGCGATTGGAGCCATAGCGTGGCCTTCACTTGCCACCTCTTGAAGTGCACGCCAAAGAATTTCTCTGGCCTTAGTGCATCGGCTAGAGTCACCATGTTCAACTCAGGAAATTGTCTAATAAGGTTTTTGGATTGTTAGAAAATAGGAGGCAATTTACTGAACAATTCCGGAAAACACGAGAAAACAGTAGCGATCGGCAGACAGACGGGATGAGAATAACGCGTACCAATTTGAAGTCGAACGCACCGCTGTAGATCTGACGGCGAACAGCCGCTGCAGGCGTTGGTGACGACGTTGAGCCGCAGCGCCCGATCTCTTCGGTAGACAAGCCGTGGTGAAGAATGCGAGCAGTCGCACGGAGCGCTTCCCAAAAACCTTATTTGCCCTCTCCCGGTGCAGGATCACAAGGGCGAGCGGTTCCGGAGACCTGCTCTCTCGATCGTCGGTGCACGCCGGCGCTCGAGATGGAGTAGACTAGAAGGCGGCGCAGGGAACTCGAACGTGGGAACGATCTGATCGTGAGATGTCCGCCGTACCGCGGACACCCTTATTTATAGAGTCTCAGGAGGCGGTTCGTATGCGATCCGGAGGGTCCAGATCCGAACTGACTCCGCAGTCGTAGACACGTCCGTCTCCAACAACTTGGACTCTGATTCGGTAGCCCCAAAATTCAGAGGCCCAAAAGCCCAAAGCCCAATTTAATTTTCTGCAAAAATATAAAATTTGGGCTTGGCTCGAGACTCGAATTTACACGAACACACGCGCGTGTGCGGGGCGGGGGGGGGGGGGGGGGTGGGGGCGGGGCGAGGCGAGGCGAGGCGAGCGAGCGTGGGCCACCCCTCTCTTCCTCTCTTCTCTCTCACTCAAGGAGTGGAAGAGCAACCTCCCTTATATGTAGGGGTTGCTCCACTTCCACTTCTCATGTGGGACTAAACACTTAGCACCACCCTCTCTTGCGCTAATGGGCCTTTAAGATTTATTAGGAATTAATTTTGAATATTATATGAGCCAAGCCTATTTATTCCAACAAAAATAAAAGTTCATGTAACCAGATATCACTATTGAATAAGTTCATGTACTAAAATGATATGTGTGAACAAGTTCATGGACTGAAAATTAATACAAAATAAAAGTTCGTGTAACTAGATAACACAGTTGAACAAGTTCATAATTCTATAGTATATTCGTTCCAAGCGCATGAGATGCTGATGTGAATTCTCAAGAAAATGGGGAGCGGCGCCGAGGACTTGCGCATGCTGTCAGGTGCCAGCATTGTTGGGAGTTTTCGGCCGATCGATGGGTTCCTTTGACCTAGGAAGGTGCATACAGACAGAACTGGAGACGGCTTATTCTAACCGGCAGAGCCGGGGTGGGGGGGGGGGGGGGGGGGGGGGGGCACAACGGCCACAGAAGGATTTTTGCATGCACGTTTTGAGCCTTGACCTTTCGAGTCATCCATCCCACGTTCCAAAGAAGGAAAAGTTGCCATTTGATTTGGCGTCATTTCGACCTCGCCGAAGACGGATCCGGCCTTGTCGCGCATTTGTTTGTTTAATTTCTCCATCTGGAGAAGCGGACGCTACAGATCGACGCCTCTTTGCGTGTCTGTGGTACGGAATTGCCGCAGAAGATACGCATTCACCGACCCTTGGCCGAGCTGCAAAACGACAGCTGGTTAAATCCAAGCAAAACGACACCGCAAAAGCTCTCGGCCATCCATCCATGGCGATTACCGCTTCTTCGATTCCAATTGCAAAAACTTGGCGCAGATGGAGTCCATTTTCTGTACGGCATGTACTGTACTCAGGGGCTGCAAGCCTCAGCAACAATGGTCGTCACGGGCGTCGGATTTTTCTCGTGAACGAAAGCCGGGAAGAAGATAAGGCGATCAAAGAAAGGATGACGGACGGACACATGCATCATCCACCGCAGTTCCCTTCCTTTTTCGAAAAAGCACCACCGCAGTTCCCTTCACCGACCGGATTCGTCTCCATCCCCCTCCGCCGTTCCTCCATTATTATCCGCAAAGAATCATACCGGAAAAAAAAGGCATCTGCTAGTCTACATGGAAGAAAAAGAATCGTATGCGAAAGAAACGTTTTCTTGGTATGCTCTTGATTTAATAAGTACAGTAAGCCACGTACAAGCCGCCGATGCTTCGTTCACCTGCAATTCGATCATTGGAACATGTAGCAGCGCTCGTCAACTGAATGGATCCCTATGTGCGTTTGTTTAACTACTGATCACGAACTACTCCGATCCAGGCATCGTTTTATATTGTTATCGCTGGAATAATAATTTTGATTTAAATTATTGTTCTAGCGGTACAAACTCAAAAACAGATACAGTATACACTATTATCAATATAAACCTACTTGTATGTGAAAGACAAAAAATAATAATCTTGTGGCACAAAAATGCCGAGAACTTTGGATCTCTGGTGAGACAACGTTGCGTTTCATTTGCACATGTAGATGTACTACAACGTTAGTGGCAACCTTGGTCAATTGTTCCCGCTAAACAGCTACACATGTTTGTCCAAACTACCAGCTGCAGCGCACGCCTAATAATCGGTCACGAGGCATAGCACGATCCGCTGTGTGTAGCTGGCGCCCCTTGTTGCCGGTACGATTGCTCTCAGTCCAATCTACCAGTTCAGCGTCGCCAACGGTCACCTACAGCTACAAGTACGACGGCCTCCACGCGCCCACGCCCTGGCTCGAGCCCGAAAAGGAGCCGCTGCCATACGATCGTTTGGTCGCCACCCGGCACCGCCATTCGTGGTCCGTGGACGGGCGGCGGTGGCGCCTCCCGCGTGTGAAAGGAATTCATCCATGCAGCACGGGTTGAGCTACAACATGTCTAAAACTTCATTTTGGTGGTTAATAAGTGTGTTCGATTTTAATTATAGTAGGATATTGCCGTAAATCTTTTAGATATTGCTGTAAAACTATAATACAAATAAAAAATCTTTTAGATATTGCAGTAAATGGTTAAGAATGAATGCGGACGTTCTTTGACTTTGATATGGCCGGCGGAGCCGAGGCCCGACTCTAGGCATACGCCACGAGCCAGCACGCTGTGGAGGTTCCTCTTCGGGCTGTCCGCCGCGGGGGTGGAGGAAGAGGAGGAGCGGAGAAATGGGTGGGGGCGTAGTGCGAAGAGAGGAGGTGGGGAGGCCTCTGCCCTGACGCTTTATACCCGCCCGCGTCCGCCCGGCCGCACCCCGCCGTCCCTAGTAGCAACCAGTCCGACGGCAGCCGCCAGGTGGTCCTGACTCGCCGCGAGTCAGGACCCACCTGGCGGCTGCCGTCGGACTGGTTGCTACTAGGGACGGCGGGGTGCGGCCGGGCGGACGCGGGCGGGTATAAAGCGTCAGGGCAGAGGCCTCCCCACCCTCCTCTCTTCGCACTACGCCCCCACCATTTCTCCGCTCCTCCTCTTCCTCCACCCCCGCGGCGGAAGCGAAGAGGAACCTCCACAGCGTGCTGGCTCGTGGCGTATGCTAGAGTCGGGCCTCGAGGTTCGTCGGCTCTAGAGTCTGCTCCGTCAGGGCAACAACAGCGCGCGCCGCTTGCCGGCCACGCCTGTCCGCCGCCATGGGTGGGCTTGAGGAGATCAAGAATGAAGCCGTCGATCTGGTGAGGAATTACTGCAGCTTCTACTGATTTCTCGGACCTGGGACGCCTCGTTCTGCCGCGAATTAGAGGTTTCGTACTTATTACGTAGATGTTCAGTAGTCTCTGCGTCTGCTTCAGTCATGTGATGGTTGGTGGCCTTTTTTACTTTTTTCTTTGCTCCTTCGTCTCCCTCATTGAACCGGAAAACAAGTAGATGGCGTGTCAGCTCTTGATTGAACCCGGTTCCAATCTACCATACGAACGCACTATTTTTTTTTTTGCTTTGGGAAAAAAAGAGAGATAGTCTCGTTCGTGTGAAGATTTATGTCTTTCCATCCTCAAACATGGAAACAGAGCTTGCATCTCGGTGGCGCGGCCTTTACTCTGAATCTACCTGCAGCTTTTTTTTTTTCGACGCGGGGAAGGGCCGTCTGTCCGTGGCCATGTTTCTTTCCGTGTTTTCTCATCTGAGCTGTCTGTTTAAATGCTTACAGCTTGTTCCTTCACCACCCTCCAATCTTTCTCTTTGGAGAGTGGAAATATCCCTATTAATTTCCTCAAATATTGCTGCCTTAATGTCCCGTATTTACCCTTTCAAAAAAAAAATGTCCCGTATTTAGTATGTTTCCTTCTTCATGAAACAAAATATAGCTGTGCTGGTATTATTCAGCCTTAGATCTGTGGACACATGGAGTAGCTTTTTTTTTTTCCGAAACTTCTCACCCATGGAGTAGTTAAATTGTTTTTTTTTCGGCCAGTCACCACTGCTATGCTTAGGGTTTTTTATTAGGCATATTCCTTTTATCAATTTCCTATTCATATGCAAATAAATTAAAAGCTGATATATGTGTAAGAGATTACACGAAAATTAAGATCTAAAAAAGTCACAAAATCAATCCGTGCTCTTGATCTGTCTGCTTTGTTATATCTTCGTTTATCCGGGTGGAGTCACAGCTGCCGGACAACTGGCTGCCTGCTCATCTTTTTGTTTCGTCCACTTCGACCGGTCCACATGCGCCTGCACGCCGAAGACGAAGCGGCATCTCCCGCTCGCACTCTTCTCCAGGCAGCCTGGCCGCGCTGCGTGCTCACCAGATCACATGTGGGAGGACCCATGGAAAGGACGCACCACGAACGGGCACGCGTCACACCTGCGGCCTCTGATCGATATCGGACGGCCGTACTGGACGCGATCATTGACCGCGATCCCGTACAGCGCACTCGTCCTTCCACTGTCCTTTCGGCTGGTAGTCGGCTGACATAGCAGGCCCACACTGCCACACAGTTGGAGCTCACATGGATTGCTGATTGACTGGTCTTGTTTTGGCTGACTACATGTTGCAATTGCAAGGTGTGAATCACACCTCAGGCACTAATGACATTTGTCTTTGCAGGAGAACATCCCCATAGAGGAGGTGTTCGAGCAGCTGAAATGCACCCGCGAGGGGCTGTCCTCCGACGAGGGCGCGCAGCGTCTCCAAGTCTTCGGCCCCAACAAGCTCGAGGAGAAGCAGGTATCAACATGGTTCTCTGTCTGATGCATGTGTTTCCTATGGATCGGATTCATATGTCCCGTGAAGTGAGAACCTACCCGTTCTTGTATTGCGCAGGAGAGCAAACTTCTGAAGTTTTTGGGTTTCATGTGGAATCCACTGTCGTGGGTCATGGAGATGGCCGCCATCATGGCGATTGCCCTCGCCAACGGAGGTGGCAAGCCCCCGGACTGGCAGGATTTCGTCGGTATCATTGTGCTCCTGGTCATCAACTCCACCATTTCCTTCATCGAGGAGAACAATGCTGGCAACGCTGCCGCTGCTCTCATGGCCAACCTTGCCCCCAAGACCAAGGTGAGCACAACTTGTGTTTATTTTTTGGAGGAAACAACTGTGAGCTCATTGATTCCACGATACGGTAGCCATGATATTTCAGTAGACTAGTTGCAATATAGTGGAAGGAGGAATCTTCCTGTATGCGCTTTTAGGTGGAAAAGTTTCTGCTGTCATGTCCAAGACTTCTGTTTTCAGTGGTCCTCCGATTAGTGGGCATATATTCCATTATTGAGGAAAAGATAAGGACACATCTCTTGAATATTGTTTAATTGGCATAAAGAATTAGAATAGTTAATCTCATCTTAGTTGGCATGTACAGCTTTATGTGGACCTTGTTATACCAAGTTTCCTGTTCATCAGAACAGTAAGTACATTGTTATTCTTCAAGTAAAATCCTATTTCTTACTATGTCAGGTATTTTCCATCTGTCTGTATATATGTATGTACATATGCACATACACATGTATGTATGTATTGGTATCTGTGTCTTGGTCTTGAAATTATACCATCACCATACATGTCAACTGGCAGCTGGTTGATGGGAACATTGCCTTCTACTAGGCGTTAACATATATTTTTATTCTGTTATTAGAGAAGGACAATGGTAATATGACAGCACTCAGTCTGCCCATCATTTTCAAGTTGATGTTTTGTTTTATATATCCAACTTGTTGCCAATCAAATGAGCCAAAATAAGTTAGGTTCCAGGACTTATTTGTGTAAATTGACAACCTTTAAATTGCACAAATTTTAAACTATGTTAATATTACATTATTTAGCACATTGGACTGCCTGTTTAACTGTTTCGTTTTTGTTTTCCTGTTATAGGTGTTGAGGGATGGCCGATGGGGTGAGCAAGAGGCTGCAATCTTGGTTCCCGGTGACATTGTCAGCATTAAGCTCGGTGACATTGTCCCTGCTGATGCTCGTCTTCTCGAGGGTGACCCCCTCAAGGTTGATCAGTCTGCACTGACTGGGGAGTCTCTCCCGGTGACCAAGGGCCCTGGTGACGAGGTTTTCTCTGGTTCGACATGCAAGCAGGGTGAGATCGAGGCTGTGGTCATTGCTACCGGAGTGCACACATTCTTTGGCAAGGCTGCTCATCTTGTGGACAGCACAAACCAGGTCGGCCACTTCCAGCAGGTCCTGACTGCAATTGGGAACTTCTGTATCTGCTCCATAGCGGTCGGCATTGTTATTGAGATCATTGTCATGTTCCCGATCCAACACCGAAGGTACCGCAGTGGAATTGAGAACCTGTTGGTCCTATTGATCGGTGGTATCCCAATTGCCATGCCTACAGTGCTGTCAGTCACCATGGCCATTGGCTCTCACAAGTTGTCACAGCAGGGTGCCATCACTAAGAGGATGACTGCCATTGAGGAGATGGCTGGCATGGACGTGCTTTGCAGTGACAAGACCGGCACACTCACCCTTAACAAGCTCAGCGTCGACAAGAACCTCGTTGAGGTGTTTGCAAAAGGTGTCGACAAGGAGCACGTGTTGTTGTGTGCTGCAAGGGCCTCTAGGACTGAGAACCAGGATGCCATTGATGCTGCCATGGTGGGTATGCTTGCAGATCCTAAGGAAGCCAGAGCTGGCATCAGGGAGGTGCACTTCTTGCCCTTCAACCCAGTTGACAAGAGGACTGCTCTAACTTACATCGATTCCGATGGCAACTGGCACCGTGTTAGCAAGGGTGCTCCTGAGCAGGTGAGGAGAACTGCTCTGATGTTGTTTCTTTCAACTTGAAAGAATTGCACCAATGTTAACAATGTTCTTTCAGCTTGACTGATTATGATTGCTGTCAAACAGATTATTACCCTTTGCAACTGCAGAGAGGATATGAAGAGGAAGGTGCACGCTATTATTGACAAGTATGCCGAACGGGGGCTTCGTTCACTTGCTGTTGCCAGACAGGTATCTTGTCTGGTTTTCTTGATGATGCTTTTGCTGTTTGCCGAATTCCTATACCAATTATGATTGTACTGCAGGAAGTACCTGAGAAGAATAAGGATTCTCCTGGTGGCCCGTGGCAATTCGTTGGTTTGTTGCCCCTGTTTGATCCCCCGAGGCATGACAGTGCTGAGACTATCCGCAAGGCTCTGCATCTTGGTGTCAACGTTAAGATGATCACTGGTATGTTCGGTGGCTATACCAAATGAACTAGAAATTTCATTTTGCAGTTCTTTGTGTGAGCTGAATTCCCTCTTTATTGTACTTCAGGTGATCAGCTTGCCATTGGTAAAGAGACAGGAAGGAGGCTTGGCATGGGTACCAACATGTATCCTTCCTCTGCACTGCTTGGCCAAAACAAGGATTCTACACTTGAAGCACTTCCTGTGGATGAGCTCATTGAGAAGGCTGATGGTTTTGCTGGAGTCTTCCCTGGTGCGACTCAATTGAGTACCTAGTTTATTTGTGTCTTACTCAATGTTTCGTTTGTTTGATGGATTTTTTGACATGCAGAGCACAAGTATGAGATTGTGAAGAAGCTACAAGAGAAGAAGCACATTGTTGGTATGACTGGAGATGGTGTCAATGATGCCCCAGCTCTTAAGAAAGCCGACATTGGTATTGCTGTTGCCGATGCTACTGATGCTGCAAGGGGTGCTTCGGACATTGTCCTCACTGAACCAGGTCTTAGTGTTATTATCAGTGCCGTCCTCACCAGTAGATGCATCTTCCAGAGGATGAAGAACTATACTGTATGTTCTTTTCTTCATCATAAATTAGTAGCCATCCACCATGTTTTATGTTCTTTTTTTGTCAAGCATATGAGTCTGACTCCTTTCTTTACGTCATCTTGTGAATCATCAGATTTACGCCGTTTCCATCACCATCCGTATTGTGGTAAGTACCTGACACCATTTTTTTCAACTTAAATATGATGGTTACAACTTTTCCAGCCTAATGTCGTTTTTTAATCTTGCAGCTTGGATTTTTGCTTATTGCTTTGATCTGGAAATTCGATTTCTCACCCTTCATGGTCCTTATCATTGCCATTCTCAATGATGGTATGTTTTCTTGGTTTTTTTACTAGTATCCAAACACTTCGCTTGTGTAAGCATCACATCTCATGTCGCCAACAAAAAATGCAGGTACTATCATGACAATCTCGAAAGACAGAGTTAAGCCGTCTCCCTTGCCTGACAGCTGGAAGCTGAAGGAAATCTTTGCTACTGGTATTGTGCTCGGAACATACCTTGCTATTATGACCGTTGTTTTCTTCTGGGCCATGCACAGTACCGACTTCTTCACAGTAAGTTCTTAGATCTTCCTCAGAAAATGTTTTGAGCCTTTGCTTCAACGACCTCATTTTTTTTTTCAAAATTCCGCTTCATTGATCTCATCAATCGATATGTGTCTGACAAAGTGCCCTTTATAAAAAAACCAATCGACATGAGTGTCCATGTCTGGACTTCATTCTGACTACTCACTAATCACTATGTGCCATGTCATTTTGCAGGAGAAATTCGGTGTCAGGTCTATCAGGGATAGCGAGCATGAGATGATGGCTGCTCTCTACCTCCAAGTCAGTATTGTCAGTCAGGCTCTCATCTTCGTCACCCGTTCCCGTAGCTGGTCTTTTGTTGAACGCCCTGGTGTGCTCCTGGTCACCGCTTTCATGCTTGCCCAACTTGTAAGTATTGGATAGCTGCTGAACAAACTGGAATTTACCTCCATCTGCTCTTAATCTGAATCACCTTTGTTGATGAAGGTTGCGACATTGATTGCTGTATATGCCAACTGGGGCTTCGCTAGGATCAAGGGCATGGGCTGGGGCTGGGCTGGTGTCGTCTGGCTCTACAGCGTGGTGTTCTACTTCCCGCTCGACGTGTTCAAGTTCCTCATTCGTTTTGCGATGAGCGGCAGAGCCTGGGACAATCTCTTGGAGAACAAGGTCGGTCATTGGATAGGTTGATCGCTGCTCCTTTTAAATTCGAGCAAACTGATGGAAATTGTGAACACTGTTGTGCAGACCGCGTTCACCACCAAGAAGGATTACGGTAAAGAGGAGAGGGAGGCGCAGTGGGCCACCGCCCAGAGGACGCTCCATGGCTTACAGCCAGCTGAGGTCGCTTCCAACACTCTGTTCAACGAGAAGAGCAGCTACCGCGAGCTGTCGGAGATCGCTGAGCAGGCCAAGAGACGAGCTGAGATCGCGAGGCTGAGGGAGCTCAACACTCTCAAGGGCCACGTCGAGTCGGTGGTGAAGCTCAAGGGGCTGGACATTGACACCATCCAGCAGAACTACACGGTGTGAGACCGCCGGGATGTCGACGAAACGTTTCCTGCCCGTATTGGGGCCAGACCTCTAAATCTGATTAAAAGAAAAAATTCGATGGAATCGTATGAGACGTGGGGCTGATCTGATTGAACAGCCCGTAGTTGTAAAGTCATATTACCTATACCACCAGATACTGCTATATGCTGGTATGGCTGGGTGATTGTCCTCTAGGATTTTATTCTCTCTTCGCCGTTTTATGCGCGTGTTGTAATTGATTCGCGTTTTGTTTTTCTAACTATCTGATGTTCTTGCGAAAGCAAGATGGAGAAATAATGTGAAATTTTCCTGCCAAATGAACATGCAGTTTTACAAATAGCATTGTTCAGTACTCTATTTTTCTCTAAAAGTTTGTTACTTTATAGTTCATTTTTAAACTACAAAACGATAAATTTTTAAAAATAGAAAAAATATTTGGGAAGGAGAGCCCGACCAGTTTTCTATGTGCCCTGTTTTGACTACTGTCATGTCTACTGTTCCTGCACTGCCTTCCTGTTGCTTTATTTTTTAATAAAGTGCCAGGCTAATTCCCAGCTAGAAGAATCGTCTGCGTCGATTGTTGTCAGCCCTAGATGCAAATCCAAAGATCACAAGATTGTCTTCCTTCTCCCGAAACTCTTCACCGTACGACGACGAGCTCATCCGGTTGAGCTTTGCCGACTGAATTCGGAAAAGAAAAAAAAATCGTGTTGATCTATGGGAAAGTTAGTAGGCAGGCACTGGAACCGATACAACACAATCCGCGCCAACCTGTACAAGAATCGCAATATCTAATGACAGGCTACATGCTGTCAGGCTGAGTACAAGTCTCTAAATAATACTTCCTCTTTTTTTCAAAAAATTATCATCTTTAGTACAAAAAATAAATTAAAAATGACAATCTTTTAAGAAAGAAACGAGTAATAACTAACATGACATAAAAAATATCATCAACTATTCCAATATTAATGATGGTTGTTTTTTGACTTAACTATAAGCATAATTATGATGAACTACTTTCTCCGTCTTTAAAAGTTTGTCACTTTGTAGTTTAAAAATAAACTACAAAGCGACAAGTTTTTAGAGACGGAGGGAGTACATCTTTTGTTAAGAAACACAATTTACTATCATATTTTCTTGACTCGGATAATTCCACCTCCATTTCAGAATGAAATAGGGATCCAAAAAATATAGATTATACCATCTAGCAACTATCACCTATTGAACTAGTCACCTAGATGGTTCTTCACCATATCCAATGGGGTTTAAATTTTTTAGTTACATTGAATATGTTTCAAAGAAGCACCTCCCAGGCACTACTGCCAACACAAATAACGACACATTGTTCATTTGATATTTTAGAACAGAAGCCACTCTTTTCCTGGTCTCCTCCACTTGCCGGAACAGCAAGTCGCGTTCTTTCGCGGCCTGCTCCGCCACCGACGCTGCCAGGGATTGCCCCAAGATCTGGTGCTGGATCTCGTCTGATCGGTCCATGCGCTTGGACATGTTGTCCAACTTTGCGAAGATGCGCTCTCAGCGTTGATCATCACGGTGCCCCGCCGCCTCCATCGCCTCCAACAACAACTTCGTCTGCGCCGAGGGAAACGTCAAAGGAAACACCATCGCAACACCCCAAACCGAGTCAACCAGGGAGGGATTTACAGGAAAGCAGGCTCGACGGAATCTGCTTTGCCCCCTCTCAACCAACCCACCACCGGAATTTTACAACTCAAGGCCGTGTGAATACTTGCCGCGACTAACTGCGCACCCCAAGAACGGTTGGCTCTGATACCAGTTGTAACACCCCGTGGCTCCGGCGCGCCGCTCGCCGGAACTTGAGCGTGTCACGGTAGATCGACGGCGAGATCGCTACGCTTTCGTAGCGGGTAAGAAAGAACTGTCGCAAGAATCGCTTTCTGTTGGTCGTCGTATTTTTGGCTCTTGAATGGACCCCAACGATCGACTGTGCGGCGAGAGCGGCGATCTGAAGGCGATTGCAGCTCCCCTCCATCTTCGCTCAGGAAACCTCCCCGGATCTACTCGAGCTTGACATTCACACCCTGAGAGGCGTCAAGAGCGAGCCACTACCACCATCTCCGATCGACAAAGACACCATGATTTCGTCACAAGAGAAGCTCAGAAGAAGCAACCCCGACATGGGGCACCATCAATGGAAGAACTCGAAGAGCTCCCTCACGGGTACGTTAATGATATTAGATCAAGTGTGATTCCACATTGGCCCATCTTGTACTCACAGGAAACCGGTCCTGGGCACGGTGATGACAAACACCCAAAATGGCAAACTCTTTAGAGAAGGACACAAGGGACCAGAAATCAGGAAGGACCCACGGGCCAATGAAGAAAGGGGAATTCATTCAGAATCATGCAGATGAAAGAGGCAAGGATAGCCAACATTCATCGACGGGTTGTTGGAAGGTTTGATTTGCGCAGCAGCTGAAGACCATCTTCTTCCTCCCAACAGCACCAATGACTGAGCTATGGGGCCAACAGGATCATGGGTTGGACCAAACAGTAGAGGAAGACACAAGCCCAAACACAGCGTGAAAATTCAAAAAAGAACTCGATGGCATGGGAACCATGCGATGCATTGATCACAGGTCAGAAACTTTCGATGCCTCTACTAGAGTCAGGGAGGTCTAGTCAGGAAAATTTGATGGGGCAGTGGCAAGTAGTGAGGCCAAAGTATTGGTGGCGTACAGGTCGTGAGAGAAGAATCCGCAAAACTCATACGACTGGTCATGCTAACAGCTGGAGTGAGAAGGAATGGCTGGTAGGTCGATGCTTTAACTACTTGGCGCGCGATCACATCAGGCTACAATGCAGAGACCTTGTGAGATGCTGGCATTGTAAGTGGAGTGGGCACACATCCTCGCGCTGCCCGGACAATACACCTCTTCTCACTCAAAAATTCGTCTGGAGAGTAAGCCGAGACACCACTCACACGCCAAAACTGGAGTGTCGCCTCTCACTGTGAAGCACATCGGTGAACTGGAAGCATCACCGCGGAGAGGATCAGCAGCTCCGCGCGACCAGTCCGAAGTTGGTGCATCTTCGCACACCAAGAGGGGAGGAGTTGCTCTCACAACGTGGGAAGGAAGACCAAAGCATGGTGCACAACCCAACACCACATAGGGAACATCGCAGGTGGGAGCGACCCTGGAAGGACCCCCCCCCCCCCCCCCCCCCCCCCGGAGGAGAGGATGCTTTATCGGAGGGAGGAGGTAGAACCAGTGCGTGCTCCTCAGCGTGGGGGGCAGTTCCAGCACCGTTCCCTATAGGGTGCTAGACAGGAGGCAATGCAAGACACGAGGGGGGGGGGGGGAAACCATCCTTTTTCCAGGCAACTCGAGGCTTCGCCCAAGGGTGATGGAGAAAACGGTGTGCATGACAAAAGACATGATGAAGAAGAGAGAGATGCTCACTAAGAATGTTGTAGTGGTTATGGAGCAGGGACCCCTAGGTGCGGCATCGCGGGAATAACTAGCTGAGGCTATATGTCAACACTATAAGATTAGAAGGTATGAATTCCACATGTATTGTTCTTACCCGGAGCCATTCGTTCTGATTTTCACAGAAAGAGCATTGAGGGACATGGTGGCAAAAAGAGGTCAGATCGGTGACAGACTCTATTCCTTTCACTTTCATGAGTGGGATGTCAATCGTCTTGGGCAGAAGACGTGCATTCGCTTTCATGTCAAGATTAATATTGAAGGCTTTCCTCAGTTTGCTTGGTCGTCGGAGATTGTGGACAAGATCCTGAGCGACTAGTGTGTTGTTCACCATGTGGATGAGTCTACTAGGAGGAGGGAGGATCAATGAGCCTATGTGTGCTAGGCTTTTTGTCAGGACACAAATAGAATTCCGTAGGTGTCCTATCTCTCCCTAACTGATCAAGCAGAGTCTTCAGGCATCGGGGAGGATCTGCACTTTGCAAAACCTCGAAGCATGCTGAGAGGATATGCCTTTAGGGTGCTTATACATCTCGATTCAGTCAAAGATCTCATCTTCTACCACTTCTCGTCCAAAGAGCTGAAGGCAAAGGGGAAAGTGCCGTACCACCCATCGACCTAGAAGTTTGGGAGGCCAGATGGTGACCTGGACGACCTAATGTTGAACCACCAGGAAAGATACTGCAGGCTGATCAAAGCTGCACGTCGCATGCCGTATGATGACGATGAAGAAGACAAGGACAAACAGGGAAGAGGAAGAAGGCAACATCGGTTCATCAATAGAGTCTCCCGCTAGCTGGATGGTCTGACCAAAGGAAAGAGTGCGGTGAATGAAAAAGGGGGCTTTAGCGGGTGGTATATAGGAGAATCGTCTGGCAAATATCACACTAGGGGGCGCAGCTACTTCCTCCCCCTCCATCAAGAGACCGCAGTGATCCGGAAGAGAGAAGGACCCTCAGAGGTCTGTGGCGGGACAAAGAAGAGAATGAGGAAAGGAAGTTGACAAAGTTTGAAACAATACACGATGAAGAGGAACTTCCCAGAAAGACAGAGATTCACACACGTTGTTCTGATGCAATATACATCATTCCTATTGAAGAGGAAAAAGAGAATTGCATGAGCCAGACACTAAGTAGGGAGAATCAGGGGACACCATGGGAGGGTTCTGACGCCATCACCCTACCATTCCCTGCATCCATTGAGGATTTCATGCATAAATTGGCAGAGGCTGACAAGGGAAACAATTCCAGGAATGTGCTGGACGTGGTAGTAATGAGTGAGAAAAGCCAGGAGCATGTAAATGCTGACAACCAAGAAGTTCAGCAACAGTCCGGGGTAACCATTGGGGACACAGAACAGAACTGTGAGCTGATAATAGACCTCACGACTGGGCAAGAAGAGGAGGCAGAACACACCCCTATTGATAACCTACATGAGGGTGAACAGTTACAAGAGGAGCAGACTAAGGTCCTTATAGAGGCGGTGACACTAACTTTGAACCAGGGGCTTCTGCCAGAACCGATGAAGAGGGGACTACCAAAAACAAAGGTGAAGGCGAGAGTGCCACAGCCTGCAGGAAGCAGCCTGATGCTGTAGAAGAATAAGGGGAAGAGCAAGACTTGTGTCACAAAGGCTCAAGAAATCCTGGCTAAGAAGCTAGGCATTTTGGAGGAAGACAAGGAGTTGGACAATACGGCCATGAAAAAATACCTTGACATGTACAAGAAACCACTGCCATGGTGTAAGGATCGAATGCACAAGAGGGGGGGGGGTGAATTGGGCTTCTTTTCAAAAATTAAAGCAATAAAACTTAACTATTAAAAGCCCAATTCCCTATGCAAACAACCTATGCATTCAAGTGAATAATAATTTTGCGGTATATGAAATGCATAAGTGTAATGGGAAAGGAAGAGTGTGCAAACTCGCGAGGAGACACGAAGACATGGTGATTTATCCCGTGGCTCGGCAGGATCATCAAGACCTTCCTACATCCACGTTGTGGCACCCACCAAAGGGTATAGCCACTCCCAATTCACCGAGACCAGGGATCTTCACTAAAAGTCTCCATTCGCCATCTCCGGCAAGGTGGAGCTCAAGCCTTGTACAAGTTTGATCCTCCGGGCTTCCACAACCATCTTAGCAAGCTCCGGAAGGATCTCTCCAATCACCGACTGTTACACGGTGAATGCAATAACCAAGAGACACTCCCTTACAGCTCTCACTAGACTAGAGACTCCAATCACCAAGAATGGAAGCACACAAGCATCATCTCTAGCAAGTTCTAGCCTATCTCTTGGTGTACAAGTGGTGTAAATGATATGGAAGTTGTTGCTCAATGTCTTGAATGCTTAGTAATGTGTAGAGTAGCTCTGGGCATCAAGACTTATCGAAATGACTGGTTGAAGGGGTATAAATAGCCAGCTTCCACGAGATAGCCGTTGGAAAAGTAGGCTGACATCACTGTTCTGCAAACATAGGATGATTCGATATTCTCCCTTCAGTTGTCATCGGTCAAATACAAATTAGTTGATGGCACTGTGTCAGATATGATCGTTGTTCAATTGACGTAACACTTGCTTCACCATCGGATGATCCGGTGACACTTGATCCAGTATGGTACAGAAATAATGCTTACTGGAATGATTGACCGATGTAACACTTGCTTCATCATCGGATGATCCGGTGTGTACTCTTGGTTCAGGGAAATTGCTTACTGGAATGATCGACCGATGTGACACTTGCTTCATCATCGGATGGTTCGGTGTATACTTAAGACTGAGGTCTTCTTCTGTTCAGAGCCAACTCGACCGATGTAGGGTTTTCTGGATACATCGGTTGATCCGGTGAGTTGATTTTGTGTGCTTCGAGTTGTTCTAAGTGATTCTTTTGGAATTTGTTCGAGTGACCTCTTAGACATTGGTTTGAAATGTTCTTCTGATGATGACCAAGTCTTGAGTGCTGTCAATTTTGATGGAATAATTTTGACATATGTGCTTTTTCTTTTAGTCTTAACAAAAATAGATTGACCTCGTAAAATAATTTTTTGAGGGGTCTCCAATTGTATCCAATGAGCAATAGATGATATACATATAGAGTTCATTAAGTGTGATGAGTGATATGAGAGATCTTTCATTCACAAACTCATTAGTAATATCCAACAGTTGTCATTAATCACCAAAACCATACCTCATGGGGGCCTAGATGCTTTCAATATCTCCCTTTTTGGTGATTGATGACAACACAACAAGTAAAGCATAACAGTAATGAAATTAAGAATACGATACTCAAAAGGATATGGAATAAGTGCAAGATCCAGCACACGATACTCGAAGGCTCAAAAATGATCAATAACATATGAGAGAATTAAGTGGCAGACGAATAACTCAAGAATAGCAAAAGAGTAGCAAATCTCCCAAAGTACAAAAGGTACAAAAAGATATACTCTCCCCCTACAACTAGGACTCCCCCTAGTACTATGCTAATCCTCCCCCTGACTCTAACTCTTCTCCCCCTTTGGCATCAAGACACCAAGAAGGGAAGCCGAGTGCCTAAGGACTCTGAGTGCTCAGGGCGATGACGAACTGGTCGCCGTCGGGGGTGCTGTCATCAGAGCTGCTGCATGCTGCTGCTGAGGCTGGAGTGGAGGTGACGGGTGCTGCGGGAGCTGCTGTTGGTGCCTGAACTGTCGGTAGCGGGGCACTGACAACCGAAGCCAGAGTCTGCTGGAAGAGTGTCGAAGCTGGCAGGGGAGAGTGAATCGGTGCGCCTGGAGCAAGCAGTGATGACATGCTGATCGTCGGTATCGGCGTGGTCAGCACTGGAGCTGAAACTGGTGCCAGGACAGGCGGACCTGGAGCTAGACCCGGAAGCTGTGAGGGCAGGGCAATCCCGGTCTGACTGTAGAGGTTGGTAATCAACCCCAGGATGCCCATCATGGCCTGCTGCGTCTGCTGCTGCTGGTCAAGAGAACGTTGATGTATCTGATCAATCAGTCCAGTGAGCCTGTCAGTGTCCTCTCGCCTCTCGCGGGCCATCTAACGCTGCATCTCATGCTGCTGCTGCTGGAGCTCCAAAAGACGCGCAGCCTGCTCAGCTGCAAGCCGATCCAGTCGCTGCTGCTCAACCATCTGCTGAAGTAGAGAAGTGAGCTTAGATGACTGAGAGACCTGTGCCTCAAACACCGGAGGTGGAGTAGGAGGTGGTACAGTCGAGCCTCCAGCCTCCGCGTCGTGCTGCCTGGGTGAGGGAGGAGGTGGGAAGTACTCCTCGACAATGTCACTAGTGTCACTCTCTGACCAGATGTGCTGCATATCTCCTCCCTGAGCCTCAGCCTGTGCTAGGATCTCATCTTCCTTCTCGAGGTCTGACTAGTCTTCTTCTGAAAGGCGAGCTCAGACCTGATGCTCAACTAGGCGGCCAAGACGGCGGTCTCCAGGAGCTGGAGCACGATAGTGTCCGAACCTAGTGACGCTCTCGTCGATAAGACTGTCACGCACGGCTGACCCCTCTGAAGCCAACAGGTAGATGAGGTGACTGATCCAATGGTCGAACACAAGCTGCCTCATCATCCCAACTCCATCGGTGATAACATCCTCCATCTCACAGATAAGAATATCCACGATGTTGAACTCCATCCCGTTCATGACATAGAACAGGAGGGTCTGCTGCAGACTGGTAAAGCCCTCAAGGTATCCAGACCTGGTTAGAAGTGTGCGGTGCAATGCAAGGTGCACAGTGCGTGCAGCTGGAGAGAGTAGAGCAGGTACCCTCGGCTGGTCAGGTGATAAGGGCTGAGCGAACAGTGACCGAATCTCCTCAAAAGGTGGTGCCACACCTCGAGTGAGCGGCCTCCTCGGGTCAGCCTGTCCATACACCAACTCATGTAGGCATGTGTCATGGAGATCCACACCTAGCAGCTGTCCTAAGGTCTGTCTGGTCATATGGTGATGCTAGCCCATAAACATGAAGTCAATGGATCCGCGGCCCTCTGAAACGTAGAGTGTGGCATAGAACACTCGGACCCAGTCCTCCACGAAGGCACCCCGCTGGTAAGACTCTAGGATCGAAGAGCACGTGAAAATATACCAGAGGGGGGGGGGTGAATGGTAGATTTAAAAATCTTACGCAGCGGAAACAATTAAACCCCAATCCCTTCGGTAGAAAAAAGATCTGTTAAAGAAATCATGTGTGAGACTAATCTAAATGTGTTTCACCATGACAAAAGTGATAGATATCATAGAGAATCAAGTCACTAAGACAACACAAAAAGAATCACTCAAATCCGTCGAAAAAAACTCAAGTTATGATCGAAAGATCAAACAAAGGTCAATGTGCCCTACTCGAGAAAAAAAAACAGTTCTGGAACGCTGCAAAGAAACTCGTGTAGATCATAAACCACAAATCCAATGACCGTGAAATTTTGACACATGATATATAATCAAGTTGTGAAGACAACCCAAAAAGAATCACGTCAATTGGATCTGTAAAACTCGAGTTATGATAAAACCACCAATGAAAGGTAGTGCTATCCAGAAACTCGATGAGTAAAACTTGTCTGGAACGAGTCTGACGAACAAGGCACAAAAGTTCCTTCAAACTACGAATTTTATTCAATAGAACACAAGAGGAACATCCCCAAAGTCGTGCACCACGAGCTCTGGGCTCCCTTGCTTATATAACCAGCTCGAAAGCCAACTCAACTCAAATCAGGAACCTAATCCTACTCTGTTCACGAATCGTAACTTTCCATAACTGCTTAGGATTCTTCTATACACACATAGAAGCAATCTTAAGACTTCCAAACACCTTAGGAACGTATCCCACATTCCTAAACAACTCAAATTCGTGACCCACACGAAATCCTATCATAACCAACTCAAATCTTTCCATATTTGAGTCAAACTCGACTCAGCCGCAGCCTGAGTCCATAACCTAGTCGGTTGGACCTTTCTGACCAACTCTTTACGTCCACATCTCTTCATCACATCTCAGAACCATGTAGCCACGTCCATGCACTCTTTGCACACGTGCAAACATCTTCCAATGACGTCCACGATACCTTCACATGCATTGTTCTTGATTCAATCATGCTGCGCAACCTCCTGATCAGCTCAACCATAATTCCTCCTGAATTTGGTTGTTGGAACCTCATCTCCTCCCTGAGACTAGTCCAATGGATCCCATCACCAGCCATGTCTTGAACTCAAGCAACACCTGCACATGAATAAACAACCAATCCATACGAGCCCAAGTCCTCGACTTGACTCAAGTTAGTTTCGAACACAACACCTTACGTGAGAATCTCACATAAGCATGTTGTAAAACCACAATAACACGATATCATCCATGTCAACCAAAAACGCATCAAAGACTTAGCAAATGAATACTAAGCAATCTTTCCAGAGATGTAAAGTAAGTACAAAACATTGCAAATGAAAAATAGAAGCATTGCGGTCAAGTTCCGAACCTTGCCAGAGCAACCCGAACCTTGAGCTGGAGCTAACAAAAGCTAGTAGAACCTAGCGCCAAAGCTTACCAAAACTAGTACAACCAAGTAAACCAGAAAGCCGGAGCTAACCAAAACTAGTTAGATCTTAATAAAAAGGTGTTTTGGTGATATTCAAAACTTTTATCGTCAAAGCAAGTGTATTCACTACAAGCCAATGTATTCAGCACACATAGGTCTTACAATCTCCCCCTTGATGAATGCATTGGCAACACCATTTAAAATCCGAACATTGGCTTATTCACATAAAAGTTTTGAAGACAATTTCTCCCCCTTTGTAAATAAAAAGTAAAATGAGAAGAAAATCCAAAATCTATCCCATATTATCTATGCCCCTTTATTATCTCTCCTTATGCACATATTCTCTTTCTCTCCATGCTAATTTCTCCCCCTTTGACAATGTATTCAGCAAGTCATAAGCATATAAACAAATTATCTCTCCAACTTTAGTTGTTATGAGCATATTGTAACATATACATATAAACAAAGCTCATCCAAGTCAAACTATCAGGTACCTTACATTATCACATCAATGAGATACATAAAGTAGTGTAAGCCATGCTAGAGATCAAATGTAATTTTCAATTTAAGCATGTCATGATCTCACAAACTTAACTATTTCAAAACCTGAAAGCATGACACTAGTTGCTGCATTTTATTATTTTTCAAAGCATAAATTTAGATCATATGATATTTGCAAGAGATTATATGCGCACCTGCCTTATTCTAACCAACCAAGCCAAGCCTATGTCATGACAATCAGAAGCTTAAGGACATGGTTTTAGTCATACACAACTTCTTCCAAGTTCATATCCAAGTGCAATGATAAGCCATCTCAAAAGAAGAAGTACGATGCATGCATATTCTCTTGATCTTTTCTCAATTTATATTTATTCATAAAAACTCAACATGTGAGTTGATTACTTGATTAATTATTAATGATTAAAAGCACTTGTGAACATGTAACAAGTTCAAAACAGCAAGAAAGTTCGACCATGACCAGTTTTAGTGTAAGTAATTATTCCAATTACTAGACATGGCAAAAACTACAAAATGTATAACACGAGTAATGTAGTAAGAACTTTCAGCATGTAAGAGGAATCACAAAGTCATATATGTATGAAATACTATGCTCATATTATTTTAATTTCAGATTCACACATAGACTTCCCAAGTTTCAAAACTCCCCCTCAATTTAAGCCATGAGGATGCATAACCCCTATTTCACTACGAATGTAACAAAAACGAGTGAAATCCAAAGGTTTTGTAAAAATGTCAGCCAATTATTGTTCGATATCTACATGGTGAAGCACAATGTTTCCTTTTTTCAACATTATCTCGGAGAAAGTGATACCTAATGTGAATGTGCTTAGTTCTAGAATGTTGCACGGGGTTTTAGCAATGCAAATGGCACTAGTGTTATCACAGAACAGTGGAACACTATCTAGATCAACCCCATAGTCCTTAAGTGTTTGTACAATCCAAAGAATTTGTGAGCAAGTACTAGCAGCAGCTACATATTCAGATTCGGATGTGGATTGTGCAACTGAATTTTGTTTTCTAGAGGACCAAGCAACAAGAGAATTACCAAGAAAATGACAAGCACCGGAAGTACTTTTCCTATCAATCCTACAACCCCCAAAATCAACATCCGAAAAAGCTTTCAAAGTAACGGTTGAGGAAGAAGGAAGAAAAATTCCAAATTCTTGAGTTCCATGTAAGTACCTGAGAATCCTTTTGACGGCTTGACGATGTGAAGCACGTAGGGAGGCTTGAAACCATGCACAAAGACATACGCTGAATTGTATGTCTGGTCTTGATGCCGTAAGGTACAAAAGTGATCCGATCATGCTTCTATATTCTTTTTTATCCACGGGTTCACCATCTTCATCAAGTCTAAGTGTTGTTGTTGTTACCATTGGTGTCCGAAGAGGCTTGCTTTTGTGTATGTTGAAGTGCCTTAGGAGATCTTTTGTATACTTCGTTTGATGTACAAAGGTACCCTCCTTGGTTTGCTTGATATGCAGCCCCAAAAAGTAAGTGAGTTCACCCATCATACTCATTTCAAATTCGGAACTCATCATTGTTGGACCGTGTGACTCGTTCGTGCAAGCTTCCAATCATCTGTTGTGGGGGGTGATCTTTGTAAAACCGTAGGGGAACAGATGTCTCACAAGCTTCTTCTTCTTCATGTTCATCACAAATCGATGAGCTTGTGACTTGAGGATGATTTGAATCAGCATTGATGGTTGTCGGTGCTGGTTGAGAATTAACATCCGGAGTTGAACCAAAGTCTTTAGCTGCTGAATTATCGGGCAACAGCTCCAATTCTTCCTCATCTTCAATGAAAATGCTCCCCCCCTGCGGATATGGATCTGGACCTACAATGTTTGAGCTAGTACCTGGGCTAGCTTCATCAAAAGACACTTCACAAGTCTCCACAACTTTGTTAGTGTCAAGTAAAAGCACACGGTAGCCTCTAGTATGAGATGGATAACCAAGAAACATGCCATCAATGGATCTAGGTTCAAATTTATCAAGATTACCATGTTTATTAACAAAGAATTTGCAACCAAAGATCCGAAAGTGTGTAACACTAGGCCTATGTCCAAACCGGAGCTCATATGATGTTTTACCTAGCTTAGCACGCAAGAAAACACGATTTGAGACATCACAAGCGGTTGCTAACGCATCAACCCAAAATTTCCTAGGAGTTTGATATTCATCAAGCATAGTCCTAGCCATCTCAACTAAGGTTCTGTTATTTCTTTCTACAATACCATTTTGTTGAGGTACATATGGTGAAGAAAATTGATGATCTATTCTATTTTCAGCACAAAAGTGATCAAAAGATTGATTTTTAAATTCAGTTCCATTATCACTTCTAATTGCTTTTAAAGATCCTGGTTGATCAATTGATAATCTAAGAAATAAAGTTCTAAAGTGACTAAAAGCTTTATTCTTAGATGCCATAAAGTAAACCCAAGAGTACCTAGAATAATCATCAACAATCACAAGAACATACCATTTACCTCCGAAGGATTGAACACGTGAAGGTCCTATGGTGTCAAGGTGCAAAAGTTGACACGGTTCAGTTGTCATGATCATTGTGAGAGGAGTATGTGAACCTGCAACCATCTTAGCATGTTTACAAGAAGATCACACAATTTCTTTGTCCCCTTTAAGCTTAGGCAGCCCACGTATGCGATCAAGAGCACTAAAACGCGTTAGGTGATCAAAACCTACGTGACCAAGTCTACGATGCCAAAAAAATAAGTCATTTGAATCATTAGCAACTAGACACCTATGCTTAGAGGAAGTCATATCAAAATTAGCTTTAACAACTCTTCCAAACCAAGACATGTTAAAAATAAGCTCACTATTTGAACTTACAACTTTGCAACAGTTTTTATTGAAAATAATTTCTAGATTTTCATCTAGCAATTGTGAAACAGAAAGCAAGTTGTATTTCAAATTTTTGACAAGTGCCACATCCTTCAAAGTGTAGTGATCATTTATTCTAACCGAACCCTTAGCAATTATAGGAGTTGAGGAATTATCGGCAAAAGTAACATTCTCTACACGTGACACAAAAGAGAGGGAGGAGAACCAATCTTTGTTACCGGTCATGTGGCGTGAGCAACCTGAATCCACAATCCAAATGTTCTCCTTCCTCAAACGTGTAACCTACATAGAAACACAATACGTCGATGACTCGATACTGGGGTTAGTCAAAAGGCATTTAGAAATCCAGTACTGAGTCACGCGACATGCAGCAGGAAAAACACACGAGAGCTGAGACAAAACAGCAGGTTTATGAGTCAAAGTTTGAGATTTTTTATTCTTAACTACTGACCTATAACGTGTTACTTGTGTAGCACAAAAATCAGTAGCTCCGGAGGCAAAAACAGAAGGTTCGAAGGTAAACTTTGAATGTTTTTGACTCAAAACATCAGGTTGTACAGTCAGTTCAATATGTGCAGCAAATTTTGCATGAAAGTTATGAGATCTAGCAACCATTCTTTCCCTTTTCTGTTGTTTAGCTAGTCTATAACAAAAATCTATGACATGACCATCTCTACCACAGTAGGTACAATAAAATTTAACTTTGTGTTCATGTCTAGATGAGCAAGCAATATTTTTATTTGAAACCAAATGAGACAACACTCCTGCAGATTTGAAAACCACTCCTTTTTGTTTAGGAACTGTTTGAATCAAACCACTTCCTAATGAATTTACAATTTTAGGTGGATGTGCCTTAGCATGAGCATGAGAATCAAAACCTAAACCAGTTTTATCATTGCAAGACTTGGAAGAATTCAGCAGCAACTTTATGTTCTTATTCCCATTACAAAACCGATCTAATGTCCTATGCATGTCATCAAGTTTATTGGACAGATCAAGGCAATTTTCACATGAAGTTTTTCCTTTTAGTTTGCAATTGGAACAAAATTTAACTTCATGAGAACGTAAAGCATTGTTCAATATAGAAATTTTATTCATAGCATCCTGTAGTTTCTTATCAAGATCATCACAAGTAGAACAATGCAAATCAATTGTTGAACAACTAGTATCTTTCAAGTTTTTATCATTAAGTGTGGCAAGCTCTTTGTTCTTTTCAATTTCTAACTCAAGTTTATGAAGTGTGGAGGTGTGTGCACTTCTTAATGAGGACAATTGTTCATATATTAAATCACATGAGGGACATGCATCATCACTAGGAATCAAAGTTTTTAAATGGTTGATTTTAGATTGTAGTGATTCAATTTTAGCAGCACTATCCCTAAGTTTTTTGTTCTTTTTCTTAACAATAATGGTGGCACAAGAAATAGCATCACACATTTCTTCGCAAGTAGGACATACCTCTTCATTGTCGCTATTGTGTTCTGCCTCCTCCATACTTGATCTTGACTTGCCTACCTTGAAGCACAAGTTTGCCTAATCATCTTCATCACTTCCAATGTCCATGTCGCTTGCGCCAAGTTCCTGGAGTGCTGAGATAAAACTGCTCACGAATTGACGTCCTGTAAAACCCTTCTTTTTCTTCGTATCTTTTGCAGAGGAGTGCTTCGTTCTTATTTTCTTTTCATCCCGAGAAGTAGGACCTGAAAGGTTAGGGCAATCTGAACGAAAATGTCCTGTCTTACCACATTCAAAGCATCGTTGAGGTCCGGAGCTTCCTCTCCTTCTAGTTCTCACATTTTGCAATGCTTTTGAGAACCGGGTAGAGATGAGCGCTAGCTCCTCCTCTGGAAACTCCTCAATCTGTTCAAGGGTTAGAGAGGACAGCAAAGCAAGTGTACCACAAGATGATGTTTGACCGGAACTAGGCATGTCACGTTGAGAAACAAAAGCAATAGAGTTTTGGGGTTCTTACGTGAGATTATGTCAATTTCATGAGTTTTTAACCTGGAATATAGCACATCTAAAGTAAGTGAACCCATGACAGTAGATTCACGAATAGATGTGACTTTCATCTCCCAAATTGACATATCTAATGCACTTAGCAATTGCCTAGCATTTTCAGCATTTGAAAAATTAACATTGACACTACGCAAGTTGCTAAGAATCTTATTAAAGCGAGCAAAAAGGTCATCAATAGACTCACTGGGTTGCATCTCGAAGCGCATGTATTCTTTCTTGAACATGTCTTGCCTTACCTCTTTGATCATGTTGGTTCCTTCGTGGTAGTCACAAAGTGCTTTCCACACATCGTATGCAGATCGGAGGTGTGCAACACGGTCGAAGTCACTTTGTGTTAATCCTTGTATGATCAAGTTCCGAGCCTTGTTGTTGTTGTCGACATCTCTCAGATTTGTAGATGTAACTCGATCGTTTGATGACACTTAGTAAGGCTTGTATACCTTCTCCCATATTGCAAAGCCTTGTGCCTGGATGAAAGCCTCCATGCATGCCTTCCAAACCTGAAAATCAATAACAGCAAACACACAAAAAGAATCACTCAAATCCGTCGAGAAAAACTCAAGTTATGATCGAAAGATCAAACAAAGGTCAATATGCCCTACTCGAGAAAAAAAAACAGTTCTGGAACGCTGCAAAGAAACTCGTGTAGATCATAAATCACAAATCCAATGACCCTGAAATTTTGACAGATGATAGATAATCAAGTTGTGAAGACAAACCAAAAAGAATCACGTCAATTGGATCTGTAAAACTCGAGTTATGATAAAACCACCAATGAAAGGTAGTGATGTCCAGAAACTCGACGAGTAAAACTTGTCTGGAACAAGTCTGACGAACAAGGCACAAAAGTTCCTTCAAACTACGAATTTTATTCAATAGAACATAAGAGGAACATCCCCAAAGTCGTGCACCACGAGCTCTGGGCTCCCTTGCTTATATAACCAGCTCGAAAGCCAACTCAACTCAAATCAGGAACCTAATCCTACTCTGTTCACGAATCGTAACTTTCCATAACTGCTTAGGATTCTTCTATATGCACATAGAAGCAATCTTAAGACTTCCAAACACCTTAGGAACGTATCCCACATTCCTAAACAACTCAAATTCGTGACCCACACGAAATCCTATCATAACCAACTCAAATCTTTCCATATTTGAGTCAAACCCGACTCAGCCGCAGCCTGAGTCCATAACCTAGTCGGTTGGACCTTTCCGACCAACTCTTTATGTCCACATCTCTTCATCACATCTGAGAACCATGTAGCCACGTACATGCACTCCTTGCACACGTGCAAACATCTTCCAATGACGTCCACGATACCTTCACATGCATTGTTCTTGATTCAATCATGTTGCGCAACCTCCTGATCAGCTCAACCACAATTCCTCCTGAATTTGGTTGTTGGAACCTCATCTCCTCCCTGAGACTAGTCCAATGGATCCCATCACCAGCCATGTCTTGAACTCAAGCAACACCTGCACATGAATAAACAACCAATCCATACGAGCCCAAGTCCTCGACTTGACTCAAGTTAGTTTCAAACACAACACCTTTCGTGAGAACCTCACATAAGCATGTTGTAAAACCACAGTAACACGATATCATCCATGTCAACCAAAAATGCATCAAAGACTTAGCAAATGAATACTAAGCAATCTTTCCAGAGATGTAAAGCAAGTACAAAACATTGCAAATGAAAATCAGAAGCATTGCGGTCAAGTTCCGAATCTTGCTAGAGCAACCCGAACCTTGAGCTAGAGCTAACAAAAGCTAGTAGAAACTAGCGCCAAAGCTTACCAAAACTAGTACAACCAAGTAAACCAGAAAGCCGGAGCTAACCAAAACTAGTTAGATCTTAATAAAAACGTGTTTTGGTGATATTCAAAACTTTTATCGTCAAAGCAAGTTTATTCACTACAAGCCAATGTATTCAGCACACATAGGTCTTACAAAGACATCAGCTCCACTAGCCCTCTGTACCTCTCAAAGTAAGGTCAAATCTCAGTCCCGACTGCAAGTGCGAGCTGATCCCAGTCAAGAAAGTTATGCTGGAAAAGCTTATGGCCCTGACATCTGTAAGTCTCATATAGCGACGCCTGTGACAGGGTCCAGCAGCGGCTGTCCACAAGTGGCTCTCTGTGCTGCAGGAACCACTCTTCAAGCAGAATACTCCATCTAAGCTTCCCGAGCTGTTTTGCCTTCAACTTCCTGTAGTTAGTCAGGCGGACACCCTCACCAACCCAGACATTGGTGTCCATCTCATAGACGACTCTCTGGGCCGCCCTGTCCTCCCGAAGCTCAGCTGCAGAAGGTCTCTGTCTCGGGGCTGCAGCTGGATGACCTCCACGGGTCCTGACTGAGCGCTGGCGAACAAGCGGCACGTCAGGCTCCTCTGCCTCCTCTGGCACCTGTGGCTGCCTCTGTTGGGCCTCCCGGATCCTCAGGGATCCTCCTCGGCCACGCTCTCGCTCCTCAGCGGCGCGAGCGGCCATCAGAGCTTTCTTCTCCTCTTTCGACAGCTTCTGCTTCTTAGCTACCGGCTCCTCAATAGCCTTTCCTTTTCCTTTCTTGTCACAACCCATCTCAAGTGACGACGACGAAGATGAGATTGCGGGACAAACGATGCCGGGCACAAGAGACGGCGACCCAAAGAACGACGCGGCCGGGCGAACCCTAGTGGCGAAGAGGAATGTTGCGGCCGGGCGCGTGTAGTGGCGGGCGATGAGCGGTGGCGCAGGGCGGCGGCGGCGCTTAGGGCGGCGGCGATGGTGCGGCGGCGGTGAAGGGCGGTGGCAGTGAAGGGCGCGGCAACGCTTGGGGCACAGGGTGGCGGCAGCGCTTAGGGTGGCGGCGACGGCGAGAGGGCGGCGGCGACAGGAGGGCGGCGGCAGCCGGAGGGTGGCGGCGGCCGGAGGGCGGCGGCAGGGCGAAGGCAAGGAGCGGCGGCGGCGGAGAGGAGGGCATGGAGCGGCGTCGGGGAGAGAGAAAGGAAAAAAGCGAGAGGAGACAAAGGGGCGCGCTAAATAGGTGGGGCTCGAACCCTAGCTCAAATTTTAACATCGGATGATCCGATGTCAGATGAGAGGTGCATCGATCGAATGGTACAGTAAGGGTATTCCAGAGGCACCTTCAGCATTGGAAGATCCGACGTGGAAAGGATTATCATCGGTTGAATTTGGCACAACTCCAAAAATGTGAACATCGGATGCTCCGATGTTTCTCAGAATGAACTCATCGGCTGATTTGATTTTCTGAGTGAGCTGACCCTTGCACATAAGCACAAACTGATCCGATGATGCTTCTGCCCTAAGCATCAGATAATCCGATGACTACAAAAGATCAACAACATCTCATATATGTCCTTTGACTCAAACAAACAAACAAAGAGAAACACATGTCTTAGGACTTTTTGGGCAACCCCTAACCCCTCAAAAAGATTAGTTGCCAATAATTTGGCTAAGCCCTAAATCAAATAGAACACCGGAGAAATTACGGAAGAAATCCAAATAAAATGTAAGGCACATGCTTTGTGAGCTAGAGGATGAAGACTTCTATCTCTTTAAAGCATGTTCCTTTAGGCATTAACGCACCTAACACTTTGTTCTTTCCACAGCATATGAGTTGAGATATTGCATTTCAAACAAGTCTCTTTCTCATGAAGTGGGTTCCCCTTTGTGACAATCTACCGTATGCAATGCCAAACAATTTTTAATGCAGGAAATTAAACATGAGTGCAAGTCTATATGGCAGACATCATGCAAGACATAAATTAAATCTATCTTGCCAAATTTGAACCTTTCAAAGGCTTCTTCAGGGAGAGCCACTCTCCAAGTCTTGGGTAAACCCAAAAGAACCTCCATCCCAAGCTAACCATTGCTCGCCCCTATCCTTTGAAAGTTAGACAAGACCTATATGTGATGCATTCTTACATGACCATGGCAACTTACATGACGTTCGATGCATCTAGCACATTTAATTCACTCATTAGTCTAGAAAAGGTTTTCTCATAAAGTGGTTTAGTGAAGATATCCGCCAATTGTTCTTCGGACCTAACACCTCGCAAGGAGATGTATCCCTTGGCTTCATGGTCCTGCAAGAAATGATGGTGAATATCAATGTGCTTAGTGCGGGAGTGTTGAACGGGGTTTTTAGCAATCTTAACCGCACTTTCATTGTCACAAAGGAGAGACACACAACCAAGTTTAACACCAAAGTCCAAAAGGGTTTGCTTCATATAAAGGATTTGGGCACAACATGCACCGGCCGCTATATATTCCGCTTCCGCAGTGGACAAAGCAACGGAGTTTTGCTTCTTACTAGACCAAGATAATAGGGAACGCCCAAGCAAGTGGCACCCTCTGGAGTTACTCTTGCGATCCACACGACATCCGGCAAAGTCCGAATCCGAGTAACCCAAGATATGGAATTTAGCACCTTTGGGGTACCACAGGCCTACACTAGGGGTATGCTTGAGATACAGAAGTATCCTAAAGACCGCCTTCCGATGCAATTCTTTAGGTGCCGCTTGAAAGCGAGCACACAAGCATACACTAAACATGATATCGGGCCTAGATGCGGTAAGATAAAGCAATGAACCAATAATAGAACGGTAATTAGATTGGTCAACATGTTTACCGTCCTTATCCGCGTCAAGATGACAATTTGTTGCCATTGGAGTACTTCTTGAGCTACAATCTCCCATCTCAAATTTTTTCAAGAGGTCCTTGGTATAATTTTCTTTATAGATGAAGGCCCCCTCTCGAAGTTGCTTGATTTGAAATCCAAGGAAGAACTTGAGCTCTCCAATCATCGACATCTCGAATTCCCTAGACATCATTTTGCCAAACTCATAGCTAAGAGCTTCGTTAGTTGAACCAAAAATAATATCATCGACATAAATTTGATAAACAAATAGTTCTCCATCGATGTCTTTGGTGAAGAGTGTAGTGTCCACCCTCCCGATCTTGAATCATTGCATGATCAAGAAATCCCGTAGTCGTTCATACCACGCTCTAGGCGCTTGCTTGAGCCCGTAGAGCGCCTTGTATAACCTAAACACATGATTAGGATTCCTCGAATCTTCGAACCCGGGAGGTTGTTCAACATAGACAAGCTCGTTAATATAACAATTAAGAAAGGCACTTTTCACATCCATTTGATAAAGCTTTATATTATGATGTGATGCAAAAGCAAGAAGTATACGGATGGCTTCTAGTCGAGCGACCGGAGCAAATGTTTTTCCAAAGTCTAGTCCTTCAACTTGTGAGAAACCCTTGGCCACAAGTCTTGCCTTGTTGCGGATCACAACACCGTTCTCGTCTTGTTTGTTGCGGTACACCCACTTTGTCTCGATAACGTTCTTGTCCTTGGGTCGCTCCTCCAACACCCAAACTTCATTGCGGATGAAGTTGTTGAGTTCTTCTTGCATGGCCATTACCCAATTTGGATCTTGGAGTGCTTCCTCAATGTGAGTGGGTTCTACACATGAAACAAATGAGTAGTGCTCACAAAACGTAGCGAAATGGCGAGAACGTGTACTTACTCCCCTTGACGGACTTCCGATAATTTGATCAATCGGATGCGCCTTGGAAATGCGTCCATGCCTCATAAGTGGTTGTGAAGCACTTGGCGGTGGTGATGCGTGTTTCTCTTCTTGTGGTTGGACTTGATCATGGACTTGTTCTTCTTCTTGATGTTGTGTGGCTTGTGAATCTTGTGTCGGCAATAGATCATCCTTTTCTTCTTCATCAACTTGAGGTGCCATAGATGTGTTGATGTTGGAACTTGAAGCTCCCCCTTGATCATGGCTCTCCTCAACTTTAGGCTTGATGTCTCCAATGGTCATGTTCTTCATAGCTTCTCGTAGAGGCTCATCATCTATTTCATCATGACCAAAACACTCCTCTTGGGAGCCATTAGTTTCATCAAACTCAACATCACAACTTTCCTCAACTAAACCAGAGGTTTGGTTCAATAATCGATATGCTTTTGAGTTTGATGCATAACCAAGAAAGATACCAACATCACATCTTCTTTCGAACTTACCGAGCCTTTTCTTGCGGTATATGTAGCACTTGCACCCAAAGACTCGGAAATAGGAGATGTTGGGCTTTCTCCCAATGAGAAGTTCGTACGGAGCATTTTGAAGTAGTCGATGTAGATAGACCCGATTTGCGGCATGACACGCCGTGTTGATTTCTTCGGCCAAAAACTTCTCGGACGTGCCATAGTCATCAAGCATTGCTCGTGCAAGAGTGATGAGAGTCTTGTTCTTCCTTTCAACGACACCATTTTGTTGAGGAGTGTATGTGGCTGAAAATTCATGCTTCATGCCTTCACGATCACACCACTCCCCAATGTTGTAGTTCTTGAATTCGGTGTCGTTGTCACTCCGGACCTTGATGATGGGAGTTGAAATTCCCTTTGAGCACGTTTAGCGAAGGTCTTGAACACTTCCGGAGTTTCACTCTTGTCACCTAGAAACAAAGTCTAAGCATAGCGAGAGTAGTCATTAACTATAACAAGACAATAGAGATTACCACCAAGACTTTGATATGTGGACAGTCTGAAGAGGTCCATGTGGAGCAACTCAAGTGGCTTGGAGGTTGACACCATTGTCTTCATCGGGTGGTGTGAAGAAACTTGTTTCCTGGCTTGACAAGCGCTACAAAGCTTGTTTTTCTCAAATGTGACATCCTTCACGTTGGTTAGCATCCCGAGCTTGAATGACTTCTTGATCTTGCTCATTCCAATGTGAGCTATGCGTCGATGCCATAGCCAACCCAAACTTGTCTTGGTGAAAAGACAAGTGGTCAAGCTAGCATCCTTGTTGGAGAAGTCTACTAGGTAGAGATGTCCATGCCGAAACTCTTTGAAGATTAGTTCTTGGCTTGTTTCACTAGTCACAACAACATCATTCTTGCCAAAGGTGCACGTTAGTCCAAGATCACATAATTGTGCAATATAAAGCAAATTGAAACTAAGTGACTTAACATACAACACATTGGAAATAGATAAATCATGTGAAATTGCAATCTTACCCAACCCAATTACCTTCCCCTTAGAGTTATCACCAAAGGTGACTTGTTCATGATTGTCGGGGTTCTCTATGGAGGTGAACATACCATCGTTGCCGGTCATGTGTTGAGTGCACCCGCTATCGAGTACCCAATGCTTTCCTCCGGTTTTGTAGTTCACCTACACACATGAATTAAATTTTTGATTTTAGGCACCCAAGCCAACTTAGGTCCTTGTATGTGTGATACAAGTGTTTTTGGGACCCAAAGTTGCTTGGGGGGATTCCCCTTCATGCCCTTCATGTCCTTGCCAATGAATCTTGCCCTCACCTTGCCATCTACTTTACTCAAGAGATAATAGTGATCATTAAAGGTAGACTTGTAGTTAGTAGGCAATTCTGGAGAAGGCCGGTTAGGAAGAGGACACTCCCTTGTATGGTGATCGGTGACCTCACAATGTTGGCAATAAGAACCAACTTCCTTGATGAAGCTCGTTTTAAGCTCCGGTGAGGGCACCTTTCCTTTGTTAGGCACCGGGAAGGATCCAAGTCCTCTCTTGTTGAAGGCCCTTGCTTGTTGGAAGAGGATTTCTTTGTGCTTGACTTCTCCCTTAGATAGTCTTGCCACACTAGTGCAGAGACTTTAAATTTCATCCATCAAATCCTTCTCCCTAGCATTTTCTTTCAAAGGCAATGACTTATACAAGACATTAGTGGCATGAGAAACAATAGATACCTTATCATTAAGGGTTTCTTTCTTTATAGTTTTCAATTCTTGATCAAGGACTTCATAAGCAAGGTTAAGTACTTGATGCTCTTGGATTAACTCATTGTGCTTTCCCAAGAGTGCTTGGTGTGCTAAGTCAAGATCATGATGATCTAGCTTGATTTGAGCCTTATCCTCCTCAATTTGCTTGACATGAGATTTGAGCGTGTCATGCTCCTTAAGTATGCTTTCATACTTGTCAAGCAAATCGAGGTTAGCACTCTTGAGCTTAGCACGAGCTTCTTCAAGAGCCTTGACCTTACTCTTTTCCCTTTTAATGATAGTGTGGTATTTATTTATCAATGAATCTAAGTCATCGGGGGAAATCTCATCATCGCTAGAGTCATCACATACCTTGGTGTTACCTTTTGCCATGAGGCACACGGGAGGTGGATGAAGAGATGAATCATCATTGTTGTCAATGGCAAGGCCGACCAAGCTCTCTTCTTCAACTTCACTCTCTTCATCACTAGATTCTTCGTCGGTGATCCATTCATTTGCCTCACACATGAACACCTTTTTGTGGACCTTTTTTCTTCTTTGGAAAGAGTTTTGCCCTTTTGCCTTTGTAATGCTTCTTCTTCCCAAAGAATCTTGGTTTGGGCTTGACCTCTCCTTCATCATCCTCACTCTCCTCAAGCTTGCGATGCTTGCCCTTGTGGTTCTCTCTTCTTTTGTCCGTTTTTGGACAATCATAGGAGATGTGGCCTTGATAACCACAATTATAACAAGTCTTGTTGTCATCTTTCCTTGGTAGAAATGTTTTCTTTTTGGGATCAAAGGTGTATCCCTTCTTGGCAATCTTGGAGTTCAAGCGAGAGAATTTTCTCATCATCAATGCAAGCTCATCATCGTCGTCTTCACTTGATGCTTGCTCTTCTTCACTTGAGCTAGGCTCGACCACTTTCTTTTTCTTGAGATTTGTTTTCTTGGTGGAAGACTTTAGAGCAATTGTCTTTGAAGATGATTCCTCCATCGTCCCAATCACACTCATCTCATGAGCGTGAATCTCTCCAATAAGTTCCGAAACTTCAATGTGATCAAGAGATTCCTTTTGAAGCATGGAGTTGATGATGTTGTACTTTGGCTTTGGAAGGAGCGTAAGAATCTTGCAGTTGATGAGTCCTTTCCAAGAGAAGCAATATCAAGGGCATTAATTTCCTCAATGAGAACATTCAAGCGAGAAAACATTTCATTGACATTTTCATGAGGTGGCATTTTGAACTCATCATATTTGGCCTTAAGCATATGATACTTTAGTTCTTTAACACGAGAAGAGCCCTCATGAATTTCAATCAAGCAAGCCCAAATTTCACAAGCCTTTTCTTTGCTAGCAATCCTAGCAAACACATCTTGACTAATGCATTCGTAAATAGCATTTCTAGCTTTTGCATCCAACTTAACTTGATCACCTATATAGTTATGCTCACCAAACCCCGCATGGGTCGCTTCTCATACCTTAGGAGCAATAGCCTCTAGATAAGCACGCATGCGTGCTTTCCAATAGGCAAAGTTCTTGCCCTCGAAGATGGGAACCGAACCCCCAATCTTGACCATTTTAGCTCTCTAGCGGTGAAGCTAGAATGATCCAATGAGCAACCTCGCTCTGATACCAATTGTAATGATCGAATGCCCAAGAGGGGGGTGAATTGGGCTTCTTTTCAAAAATTAAAGCAATTAAAACTTAACTATTAAAAGCCCAATTCCCTATGCAAACAACCTATGCATTCAAGTGAATAATAATTTTATGGTATATGAAATGCATAAGTGTAATGGGAAAGGAAGAGTGTGCAAACTCCCGAGGAGACACGAAGACACAATGATTTATCCCGTGGTTCGGCAAGATCATCAAGACCTTCCTACATCCACGTTGTGGCACCACCAAAGGGTATAGCCACTCCCAAGTCACCGAGACCAGGGATCTTCACTAAAAGTCTCTGTTCGTCATCTCCGGCAAGGTGGAGCTCAAGCCTTGTACAAGTTTGATCCTCCGGGCTTTCACAACCGTCTTGGCAAGCTTCGGAATGCTCTCTCCAATCACCGACTGTTACACGGTGAATGCAATCACCAAGAGACACTCCCTTACAACTCTCACTAGACTAGAGACTCCAATCACCAAGAATGGAAGCACACAAGCATCATCTCTAGCAAGTTCTAGCCTATATCTTGGTGTACAAGTGGTGTAAATGATATGGAAGTGGTGGCTCAATGTCTTGAATGCTTAGTAATGTGTATAGTAGCTCTGGGCATCAAGACTTATCGAAATGACTGGTTGAAGGGGTATAAACAGCCAAGTTCCACGAGATAGCCGTTGGAAAAGTAGGCTGACATCACTGTTCTGCAAACACTGGATGACCCGATGTTCTCCCTTCAGTTTTCATCGGTAGAATACAAATTAGCTGATGTCACTGTGTTAGATATGACCGTTGTTCGACCGACGTAACACTTGCTTCACCATCGGATGATCCGGTGACACTTGATCCAGTATGGTCTAGAAATAATGCTTACTGGAATGATTGACCGATGTAACACTTGCTTCATCATCGGATGATCCGGTGTGTACTCTTGGTCCAGGGAAATTGCTTACTAGAATGATCGACCGATGCGATACTTGCTTCATCATTGGATGATCTGGTGTATACTTAAGACTGAGGTCTTCTTCTGTTCAGATCCAACTCGACCAATGTAGTATTTTCTGGATACATCGATTGATCTGGTGAGTTGATTTTGTCTGCTTCAAGTTGTTCTAAGTGATTCTTTTGGAATTTGTTCGAGTGACCTCTTATACATTGGTTTGAAATGTTCTTCTGATGATGACCAAGTCTTGAGTACTGTCAATTTTGATGGAATAATTTTGACATATGTGCTTTTTCTTTTAGTCTTCAAAAAAATCAATTGACCTCGTAAAATAATTTGTTGAGGGGTCTCCAATTGTATCCAATGAGCAGTAGATGATATAAATATAGAGTTCATTAAGTGTGATGAGTGATATGAGAGATCTTGCATCCAAAAACTCATTAGTAATATCCAACAGTTGTCATTAATCACCGAAACCATACCTCATGGGGGCCTAGATGCTTTCACATGGTCTGCAGTGGAGGTCATCAACAAACTCACGACGATTGCTATGAAGAAGAAAGACATCAAGAAGCTCAAGAAGTAGGCTCGGCAAGCAGAAGAGAAATCCAGCAGGAAATGCGAGAATGATGATGATACGACGTTGGTCCAGGCGGTGTAAACTAGTCAATAGTTCTTCCCCGTAGATGTATTTTATACTCATGTATCCCATGCTAGTGATGCATTGTTCTCTTCCCTCGCTAGGAGGGAGCATCCCTTGTGGTAGTGAGTGGTGGCAGCACCAATATGCTGTATTTTGTGGAGTCCTGCTGTATTGGTGAGCAGGTGGCTTTTGTACTGAGTGTTGGGCCGGTGAGGGTCTCTGACTGCCCTAATGTTGTTGTGTATTTGGTTGAACGATGAATGAGTCGATCACTAATTACGCTTTCCTGTCTTGGGATGTAAGAGGTCTCAACAGCGTGGCCAGAGAGGAGGAGGTTAGGCAGATTATTCAGTAGAATAAGCCAACGCTTGTTTGTCTACAGGAAACAAAGTTGGCAAACATATCACAACAAATGCTTAGAAGTATACTAGGGCAGGGTCTGAGAACCAAACCTTATTTCTTCCAGCACAAGAGACGAGAGGAGGTATCCTACTGGCACCAAGGGAAAGCCATCTGCAGCTAGAGGATATGCATAGGACTGAGGACACCGTTTCTGCTACGATGTTGGACACTAGAATAGATGCCAAATGGACAGTAACGGGAGTGTATGGCCCCCAACAAACAATGGACAAAAGGCTCTTCTTGAGGGAACTTAGAGAACTCAAGCAGTACACTAAAGCTCAATGGATGGTTATGGGAGATTTTAACATGATATACCAAGCACAAGACAAAAAAATAACCATTTAGATAGAAGAATGATGACACGGTTCCGACGAGCACTCAACCATATGGAGATGAAAGAAATTCAACTTATAGGAAGACAGTTCACCTGGTCCAATGAGAGAAGTGCGCCAACACTCACTAGAATTGACAGGGCCTTCTCAACAGTGGAATGGGAAGATTTATATGCTAACCCTGTACTCCATCCATTATCGGTGTCTATATCGGACCAATTCACCACTGCTATTGCAACCATTTGTGCGGCCATACCACAAAAGATTCAAAACGCACTGGACCAAGATGGAGGGCTTTAAAGAATGCGTGACCTCAGCATGGACGGCTCCTCTAGCAGCAGGAGCTAATCCCCTACAGAAACTACATATAAAGCTTGGTCGAACGGCTAAGGCCCTAGCTGCTTGGGCAAAAAATTTAATACCGCAAGGAAGATTGGCGTCAAAAATCTATCGGGAAGTGATCAAACAGTTGGACATTGCGCAAGAAAGTAAACAACTTGTAGAGAGGGAACAGGAGCTAAGACGTACACTAAAAATGAGACTATTGGGACTTGCTGCCATTGAGAAATCCCGAGCACGACAGAAATCACGATTGATCTGTCTAAAGAAAGGTGACATGAACACTAGATATTTTCAGATAATAGCAAACACAAGAAGGAAGACAAATCACATCCATATGTTGCGAGGCCCTGAGGAAACGATTACTGAACATGAGGAGAAAGCCAAGATTATATTTGAGCACTTTCAGAAACAGATGGGCACTCCTGCACCGAGGAAAACCTCTCTAAATCTAGCACACTTAGGGTGGCAGACTCACTAGTTGGAACACCTAGATATGCCTTTCTCGTCCCAGGAAATCAAACGAGTGATCGATGAATGGCCAAAAGAAAAATCACCGGGACCGGACGGATTCACCGGGGGATTTTTTAAGGAATTTAGGGAGATTGTGCAACAAGACATCATTGAGGCCACAAACTTCTTCTATAACGTGAATCGGCAAGACTTACACTGGTTAAACCAGGCATATGTTGTGCTCATCCCCAAAAAAGAGCAACCAGTGCAAGTTGGAGATTTTCGACCCATTAGCTTGATTCACAGTTTTATGAAGTTAATCTCAAAGATCCTGGCCAACAGGTTAGCCCCTGAGTTACCACACTTGATCTCTCTTAACCAAAATGCCTTCATCAAGGAAAGATGTATACATGACAACTTTGTCTTTGTGCAAGAATTGGTCAAGGAACTTCACCGCAAGCACATCCCCGCCCTACTCATCAAATTGGATATATCCAAAGCCTTTGACACGGTGAATTGGGCCTACCTCCTGGACATAATGAAATACTTAGGTTTTAGACTGAGGTGGAGAAATTGGGTGGCCAATATTTGGGGAACAACCTCGTCATCATTCTTGCTAAATGGGGTACCAGGTCAGCCGATGGCGCACTCAAGGGGGGTCAGACAAGGCGACCCATTATCGCCCATGCTCTTTCTCTTGGCAATGGAACCGTTACATAAGCTTTTCAACTTTGCTCAAGACATAGGACTATTGACATCAGTACATGGGCAATGTCAGAACTTTCGGGTCTCCTTGTACGCAGATGATGTGGCGGTGTTCATACGTCCATCAAGAAGGGAATTCCAATAACAAAGATAGTGTTGGACATCTTTAAGGGTGCATCAGGTCTTAGAACGAATATGGAGAAGACAAAGATTTTCCCGATTAGGTGCCAAGAAGGCATACTCGAGAACATAGATGGGATCTAGGACAATATTGACACATTGCCTACTATGTACCTTGGGCTACCACTTCACATCAGAACCCCCCCCCCCCCCCAAAAAAAAAAAAAGCTGTTGTCCAACCGTTGGTGAACAAGATTGGCAACAAGCTCTCTGGTTGGAAAAGAAGATTGTTGTCCTACTCAGGAAAAGAGGTGCTGATCAAGTCGGTTATGTAATTGATACCAAACTACTTTTTAACGGTATTCAAGCTACCGAAATGGGCAGTGCGATAGATTGACAAATTTCATAGAAGCTTCATTTGGAGAGGAAAGGGCCCCAATCACACTTCGGGAGGGCACTGTCTCGTTAACTGGAACAAATGCACATGACCGAGAAAATGTGGAGGTTGGGAATACAAGATCTTGAGAGGTTCGGTAGAGCATTGAGGCTAAAATGGTTCTAGCTGAGATGGAGCTCGCTGGACTGACCCTGGAAGCCATTCCTAAAGAATAAAGAAACAACCGATCGGGACCTCTTTTCAGCTCTACAAACATACAAATTGGCAATGGGAAGGACACGCCCTTCTGGGAAGCTCGGTGGCTGCATGGAACCTCACCCAAATGTCTGGCCCCTCACCTGTACCACTGAGCTAGAAACAAATATAGAACGGTTGCAGCAGGAACTCTCAAACGCCAACTGGATAAGAAGTATTAAGAGCTAGGACTCAGAAGATATAATTGAAGAATACTTAGTCCTGTACGAGGCCTTATCAACATGTAGCCTCAATGAGGAAAAATATATTATCACTTGGAGATGGATGAGTTCAGGAAAATTCACCATGAAAATTGTATATGAAATGCAATTCAGAGGATCGGTTGTAACCTTTGACACATCGGCGATATGGACAGCACAAGCCGAGCCGAAATGCAATTTTTTCACTTGGTTAGCGATACAAGACAAAGCGCCAACGACCAACAACCTGATCAAGAAAAACTGGATTGCCAACCCGATATGCGCCCTATGTTCACAATGTCCAGAGGACAACCAACATATGTTGGTGAAATGTCAATTTACAAGAGAAGTCTGGAGGCAAACTTTAAAAAAATTGCGATGGCAGCCCCCCCCCCCTCCCAGGGATCCTGGAGGACAATAACCAAAGTATGCTCGCAAAGGTCAGAACCTTCGGGGCGAAGAAGCAGAAAAGATAGAAGGCAGGGATACTTCTTTTGTTTTGGTGGTACGTATGGAAGGAAAGGAATCAAAGGGTCTTCCAACAACGACCATCATCGGCAAGTGGCACATCTGATTACTGAGAAGGCTAGAACTTTCCTTTTGAGATTGAATTATCTTTAATGGTTGTTTTTTGTTTCTTTTCCTGGTGGCGGGGAATGCCTCTCACCTGGCCCGAGAGCTTCTTTTGTGCTCGTTCCTTATTCCCGTGTTAGTGGTTGTCACCTAGGTTGTAATATCATGCTTTCTGCTTAATGAAGATGGCAGCTCTCTTGCCCCTCGTTTCAAAAAAATATTTTAGAACAGACTTTATTGCCAATACGAAAGCAAGACCTCCTGAGACTTAGACTTCATTTCCATCATCCTGTGTCTCAGAAATTGGAAGCATGAGCACTTGGCTATGTGCCTTCAAAATCTTCAACGCCTCTTGCATCGTAGTCTAGACACCCATCCTGATTATGTTTTGCATCTCTTCCGAGTACAACCCTACCCAGTAAATATTAGACATTTGTTAATCAGTTGCATGCTTTATACAAGTCTCTAAATTATAATGGTGAACTGGACTTAAAAATATTATCAACAATTGTAATATTAATTATGGTTATTTTCACACCTTAACTATAGGCATAATTTATAATAAAATATGTTTTTGTTAATAAATGCAATCTACTACCATATCAGACTGATTCGGATGCACTCTATCTTATAAAAACACTCACAATGTCACCCTAAAAGTAATATTTTCAGTATATTTGTCGTTTCCATTTTCATAATATATGATATGATTATATTTTTGTAGTTGCTTTGTTCATTGTTTTAGGACAAACATACCGTTCAGGGAAATTTTGGAGTATCAATATTCTAGAAGCATTAGATATTATCATTTTAAAAGATTTTTTTCCTTGTGGAGAGTCTTTATTTCATATCTTTTCATGGTCGAGTAGCTAACCTTTGAGTTCCTATATATATATATATATATATATATATATATATATATATATATATATATATATATATATATATATAGTGTTTGTTTTTAAAATTTGTATCCAATAGAGTTTTTGTTAACTTGTTGTAAGTATTGTTGTATGTTTGTGCATAAGTTTTTTTAGTTAGCAAACGAAGGAAAAATAATCAAGATATCGGGAAAATGTACATTATAAACGGTACAACGAGCGAAATTGCTCATAAATCATATCACACACTTTTAAAATGGTAGTCAAGCAGTTGTTTAACTGTTAGGTAGTCAAGATGATCATGTTTATAGGCATGACCATGTTTCAACGGTAGGTTCACAATATTTCCTATTCACAACAATACATTAATGCATAATAAGGCACTATCAACACATGAAATATTTGAAATAGTAGGTAACAGTAAATTTTAAATGATAGGTATAAAAATCCTTCCATGTATGGTCACATATCATATGTTCTGTAAAGCGATGCATACAACATTCATTAGTCAATTCCTCAAGTCTGAACTGACCATAACTTTTTCTCGTCAGGAGAGCATTTATGTCATCCATGTAAAAATTTAAGGACAATTCGAAAAGAATAAAATTATTATAATATTAGTGCAACAAAGTTTCACTTCACCATTTTCAAACTAAAACATAAGCAAATGATTTATTAGAACAAACCCGCCGCGTGTTCTTTTCTGTGTAAACTTAAACTTTAAGTACTAGCATTAGCTCAGTAGTACTCTGTCACTTGTCATTTGTATTAGTCAGAGTAAAACTGATGAGCTTGTTAGCACAGATCTACAAGACCCATCCAACCAGCTAGAAGATTTCAGTGCTCTTTTTGAAGATGAAATGTCAGAGGCAGTTGAGCTTGAAACAATATTCTTCTTCCATGTAATAGAATGCACAGAAGACGAGAGCATAGTAGGCTAGTTACCACAAAACAATGAATGAGGTAAATAAATGTTACAATGTTTAATATTTGTTTGTTATACTTGATCTTATACCTCAAATTGAAACATATATTTTTATTTGACATTCTAAGTGCATGGAAAAATATTTCAACTTTACCACACCTCATTTTTCAAACATGATCTTTCTGAAAAATGAAGAGGATGTTGAGGTCTCCTTTGGCAGAGCTTCACGATGCTGATTCTCAGGCAGAATCAGTGGAGACGTGCCAAACATTATTTTTTAGGAGAAGTGATTCTTAGTTGATTCTGAGAAGTTATTCTCTGAAATGAGCTAAGAGGTTGAGAGCTGGAAAAAGTAGCTTCTCCTGATTCTGTGAAGTGATTCTCAATCTTGATTTTAAGAGTTCATTCTAGAAAATCATTGAGAATCACTTTCAGCCACATAATCACTTTATCAGAGAATCAGATGTGAATTCAAAGAATCAGAAACTGGGAACTGTACCAAAGGGAGCCTGAGTGTCTAGTAGGAAGGTAAAATCATCATTATATGCTTTCCTTAATTTTGTTCAAATATCTTAACGGTCAAATAATTTGGAACGGGATGAGTATTTGATATATATACTTGATTAGTTCAAAATCCATGTCAAATATAAGTGGGCCAAAACAACAGCAGAAAGTGTCGTGTTCCGATGCATGTGATGGTCTCTAGGAGGGCACTCGGGTGCAGACTAGACTGCAGCAGCTCACAGGCTGCTCCGGATAGTTATGCAGGCCACTTCCGCAAGCGCTAGTTAGGCACAGCTTTTAGGACGTGCTTTGTGCATTCCTTTCTGGAGAGAACCTGAACCCATGTTACTGGAGTTCCAGGCTGCTACGAGAAGTCCACATATTGCCAGTTTGCACCTGTCTCCCATCAGGGGCGAGAACTCTGCAGAGTATCAACCAGAATATTTGCTTCCTAAGCCAGAAAACTCGTCTGCCTATCTGCTAACCTTGCATTGATAGCCAGCTTTTCTCTAAGCGACTACGGTGCGCAGCGCACCTAACAAGGCGACAACTCCAATGCTCCACTGCAGCAACTGATGGAGAAGGCATGCATAAGACGATCTCAAATGCATGCGCAAGCGCCTGGTCGGTTTGCCTCGACCTCGATTAACTAGCTACTAGGATTTCTCAACTGAAACAGTAGCAATCTTTTTAAGTCATCATGTTCTTGAAGAAAAAAAAAATAGGACATAAATAAGTTTTGTAAGAGGACCATTATAAAATGAGAATCAATAAATATGTTTTGTGACATTGTAAGTTTTCATTTTAAATTTAATAGTCAGTGAAACAAAAATAAACATCACCGTGATATCAACAATTACTTTGTCACAGCGATGCAGCAAAGTGCTAGTCCAAACCGAATAGTTTGCTCCCAATTGCCTCTCCCTTTCACCCCTCCCCCTCGCATCCAGTACGAGAACGAATCGCACCTAGAATACGGCCACGGCGGAAAAAGCGCGCACGAGATGCGTCCGGGAAAGTCTGGCGGCAACCCGCGCCGGCGCCGGCCACCCGATCCGATCCGATCGGATACGGCAGGTCGCGGTCATCCGCCACGCTTCTCCCCACCGTTCCGTCCGTCTCCCTTCGTTGGCTGCGCGCGCACCACCGGTAGTGCGCGTCGCTGGCCGCGCTGTTGTCCTTGGCGCCCTGGCGAGAATCGGCTGCTGCTACAGGCCACTGTGCACAGGCATCCGCGTGCTACTGCGCTCGGAACAGGTGGACGCCGCTCGCCCATCCAAAGTGCACCATTATTCTCACCAATCCTCCAATCACCATCCACGTCGTGCCACATTGCTGCAGTGTTCTTGTTCCGTTGCCTTTCTTGGATGAACTGGTGCAGGTAGGCAGGCACAGCTTTCTCCTTTCTTTTGTTCTTTTTTTTTTCTTCCCCGTGTGCTGTCTCTGTAGGAAAGAAACTGAGGATCTGCTTCTTTGTTCTTCTTTTATTGGTTGGTTGGCACAGAGGTAGGAGATCGTGTCGCTCTCACTGTTTGCGCCGGTAGCTGAACTGAACGGTCTCCAATCACCATGCACGTTGTTCAGATCCTCAAGGTCCGTAAACTACTGGAGGAGCTTAAAAGAGGAGACAGGAGCCGCAGGCAGCGCAGGATAAGGAGATGCCTGTCAGGTTGATGTGGGGGTAGGCGGCAACCGAAGCGAAGCATTTGGCGTATCGCTGGCCAAAACCAAAAAAGGTGCTGATAATTCAGACCAAAGCAAAGCAAGGCCGAGCTGCAGTATTATCAACGCTGGAGGCCTGGAGTGGATGATTGATCGGTCCAGGTCCAACCGGTGCAGGCAGCGTCTTTCAAGGGCCGCGATCTACCTTCCTTTTGAATGAATGAATGGACACGGCTGAGTCAGCAGAGACGAAACGAAGCTTCCAGTTTTTCAATGGGAAATGATGGGCGTGCAGGAAATATTGGTGTTGATTCTGACGAGCTAGGTTGGGAGTGGGATCGGGACAAAAAAAAGTGATGACGAAATGCTTCACCCTCTTACGAGAGTACTGGACTGCTGGAGATGGGCCGCTTTGTTCAGGGAAGGAATCGCCGTGGGCTACACGGGCCAAACCACTATGTTCACCGATAGAGTCACCAGATTTAAATGAGCCTAACTGGCCCAGACCGTCTCTCACCGCACTCCTTCTGGGCCAAACTACGCTAGTTAGGCCGGCTTGGGTCGTGGGCAGCCCCATGATCGCACCACGGCCCAGCGTGCTCCTTCCTTTTCCGCGGGGAGATGACATGAGATAGATGGCGGAAGCATGGCGCTGCCCCTCTCCAGGCTGGAAAACTGCGCGCGCGTCGTGGACCTTGTGGAACAAGCGCAGAGCGGCCGTGCGCGGTGACACAACACATGCATAGCGAGTACCATGGTCGTGCACGCATCTATGCTCGTCGCAGCCCGCGCGCCGAGCCTTGCCGCAGCTTATGTTTACTACCATCCTCGTTGCGGCGCCATAGATGGCGGATGCATGCACGCAGGCTGTATGTATCCCGGCCGGGCCGGCAGGGAGGTCGGCGCATGCTGGGCGGGTTCACGACGACGACGGTACGTATGTGTACTTGCGGCGTCAACACGGGGGCCGCCCGGGAATCGACGACACGAATGTTTACTCGCCTATGAAAGCGAGTACTCTCTCTGTCCCCATAAACTTGTCGCTTTGTAGTTCAAAAATGAACTGCAAAGCGACAAGTTCATGAGGACAGAAAGAGTAGTAAGAGTGCCAGTAGTAGATCGGCCGTCCCCTATACGCGCTCCAAAAAGCTGTCCAAACCAATAATTCATAATTGGGACAATAGGACACAATGCAATGCCAAACCCAACCCTACACTGATGATGATAGGTTTATGGGTCCACCTCCATACCATATAATGCCACTACAGCTGATCTGTGAGATCAAAATTAATATGGCAGCAAGAGCCATCGATTCATTTCCTCCTATCGGACGGAGATTTCGTTGGCTCAAGCAAGTGATCTGATCAACACTGTGCTGCACTGACTTTTGCTTCATTCGATTCAGATCAGCTGCATGCATGTGTGTCAGCTGCGCTCTCTGAACCAAATAAAGCTTAATGCATGCACCGTGGTAGGCCGGCCAGCTCCTTCACTTGATTATAGACATAACCTGCACAAAACAGATTTTGGTTGCCAGAGTTTGTCCTGTGCGGGCACACTAGATTAAAAAAAAGGCTCGCTACTTTTCTGGTTTTCATTATTTCCGTGAAAAATAATCTAGCTAGAGTGCCTTCTAACTTAGTGTCCGATTTCCCATTTATATAGTATTCGTTCCGTCCTTAAAAATTTGACATTTTATAGTTCATTTTTGAATTGAAAGGTGATGTATTATCCGCGCACTCGACCTTGTGGGCGAAGGTGAACCGGTGGGAGACGAAGCAATGGCCAAGTACATCGACAGCTACAAGACCGCACTACCGAAGAAGGCCATCCGTGCAATCAGAGCGATGATGCACCTGGATGATGGAGAGGTGGCTGGGGCGCTGGAGAACCTGGCAGCTCAGGAAGCAACTGCGCAGGCAGCAGCTTAGAAGAACCACTGGAAGTTGATCTTATTCGTTTTTAGGAAGCTTGATGTTTATTGATCTGATGTTGAACTTTTATACAGTGGGGTATGTGTTAGTGAGGGCAATGTTGGTGTCACGTGGAGGTACCCTCTTAGCCATGTGGTGTGTGACACAAGAAGACCTACCAGCTGTAAGATCTTTCCAGGCCTGTTTAGCACCCTCCCGCTATGGAGCCTCAGTCGGAAGTATTGTGGCATTATGAGTGCAAATCTATCAATTTTCAATTGGAATGTAAGAGGACTTAATTCCCCAGCTAAGAGAGCAGCAGTGCAAGCAATGGTTCTAGCTGCAGCTCCATGGATTGTGTGCATACAAGAAACAAAACTTGCCTCCGTCAACACACAGATCTTGACAGAGATCGTGGGGAGCAGATTAGATCAGTTTGCAACCCTACCTGCATCCGGTTCACGTGGAGGAATTATCACAGCTTGGGACTCTAATTACATTGAGGCCGGCCAACCTGTAATAGGGGAGTTCACTCTGTCAATACACATTCGCCTTCGATCCAGATCTACTCCATTCTTGCTCACCACTGTGTACGGCCCAACGAGCGACATTGACAAACCAAGATTCTTGGAAGAAATATTTTCTCTCAAGCCACAGAACAACTCGTCATGGATATGCTTGGGAGACTTTAACCTTATATATGCTGCAGTAGATAAAAACAACCTCAACTTGAACCGTCGACTTATGGGCAGGTTTCGCAGGACTCTGGATAATTGTGAACTAATAGAATTCACCCTCCAGAACCGCAAGTATACATGGAGCAGCGAAAGATCCTCACCGACGATGGCTCGGTTGGACCGGGTCTTTTGTAATGAGGATTGGGACCTCAATTATCCCGGTTTCTGTCTACAACCCCTATCATCTTCGGTTTCAGATCATTGCCCATTATTGTTACAAGAACAACAAAGAAATAGAAGGGAAGAAGGCTTCAAGTTTGAGCACTTTTGGTTACGTGTTCCAGGTTTTCATAGTATTATTAGCCAAACTTGGGAAAAATCAGTTCAGGGGAGCAATCCACTACAAATACTTCACTTCAAGTTGCAGCAGGTTGCAAGGGCGCTAAAGAGATGGAGTAAGGAAAAGTTTGGCAATGCTAGACAGCAATTGTACATGGCAAACGATATTATACAGAGGTTAGAGGTGGCCTAAGAATCCAGACAATTATCCGACGAGGAAATAACACTCCGAAAAGACCTCAAAACAAGGCTTCTCGGCTTGGCAGCCATCGAGAGAGCACGCCGTCGCCAAGCCTCTAGAATAACGTGGATTAGAGAAGGAGACGCCGGAACCCGATTTTTTCACCTAAGGGTAAATGCAAGGAACAGAAAGCACCACATACCAAGACTAAAAGACAGAGAAGGAAATTACATATGGGCACAGAGAGATATGGAAGCAGAGTTAACTCAACATTTTCAGCAGACACTAGGAATCAGCAAACTGAGGTCTGTCACCTTGAATTGGGATCTGCTAGACCTACCTGTTCTTCAGGATCAACAGATGGATGCACCATTCACAGAAACAGAGGTCACACAAGCTATTCAACAAATGCCAACTGAGAAAGCACCCGGGCCAGATGGTTTCACCGTCGATTTCTACAAGGCTTGCTGGAATATCATTAAGCCTGAAATGATGTCGGCATTGCAATGTGTATATAACCACCAGACTGGATCTTTATGGAGGCTAAATGGTGCCATGGTCACCTTGCTGCCGAAAAAAGAAGAAGCAGAACTACCAACAGATTTTCGTCCAATCAGCCTTATACACTCATTTGGGAAGCTACTCTCGAAGATACTAGCAATAAGGCTATCGCGTCAGCTGGACTATCTGATCTCCCAAAGTCAGAGCGCTTTTATACGTGGACGAAGCATACTGGACAATTATCTATATGTGAGAAACATTGCAAGGCAGTACCATCGTAAGCAAAAGCCAATGCTCATGATGAAGCTAGATATTTCAAAAGCATTTGATTCGGTATCATGGGGATTTTTGTTTGAGATGTTATTAAAAAGAGGTTTCCCTCGAAAATGGACAGATTGGATTTCCAGTATTCTGGCATCATCATCCTCATCGGTCAGATTAAATGGTCTACCCGGACCATGGATCAAACACCGCAGTGGCCTCAGGCAAGGTGATCCGTTGTCGCCATTTCTTTTTATACTCGTGATAGATGCTCTGCAGAAGGTATTCCAACTTACCACAGAGTCGGGTTTGCTCTCCCCCTTGCAAGATCGGGCTGCCGTCTCAAGGATATCGTTGTATGCCGATGATGCCATGGTGTTCCTCAACCCGCTTCAGCAGGATGTTAATGCTACCATGCAAATTCTAGAACTCTTCGGGCATGCCACTGGGCTGCGGGTCAATGTATCCAAGAGCACGGTCATCCCCATAAGGTGTGAAAGTATTGATCTGCAGACAATACTGTCAGGCTTTGAGGGCACAATCACATCTCCTCCGATTTCTTATCTTGGCCTGCCAGTAGTTATGGGAAGACTAAAATTGGATAACCTGCAATATATCAAGGACAGAATATCAGCTAAGTTAGCAGGATGGCAAGGAAGGCTTCTCTCCCTAGCTGGTAGAAGAGAATTAACACGTTCAGTGCTCAACTCACTACCGGTTTACACAATGTCAGCCTTGAAGTTACCTAAACGTTTCATCAATGACATCGACAAGATATGCAAGAAATTCTTGTGGGCGGGACATCAAGAAGCAAAAGGGGGGAGCTGCAAAATCACGTGGCCAACCGTTTGTAGACCTTTGAATAGGGGTGGGCTTGGAATACTGGATCTAGAAAGGTTCGGCCGCGCACTGCGACTGCGCTGGTTGTGGATGGAATGGAGTCTGCCAAGAAAACCTTGGGTCGGAATGGAACTACCCATCGATAATGTTGATGCAGAATTATTTGCAGCTGCAACATCGGTAACGGTACACAACGGACGCTGGGCCCGATTTTGGACCTCGAGCTGGATAGATGGCACCTCACCAGCAGCAAGGTTCCCAGCTCTGTTCCAACACAGTAAGAAGAAAAAGAAGACAGTTTATGAAGCCCTTTCTAATGCGTCCTGGATCAATGACATAACACATGATTTAACGGTACCTCTACTAAAAGATTATGTCACGCTCTGGGAACTGGTGCACGAGAGCAATACGACCATGGAGGAGCAAAATGAGGATGAGATAACATGGAAAAGAACAACATCGGGAACTTACTCTGCAAAATCAGCATACACACTACAATTCGAGGGGGGGCACAACTCCTGGTTTCCCAAAAGGATTTGGAAGGTGTGGGCACCAAATAGATGCAAGGTTTTTACATGGTTGATGGTACAAAATAGACTTTGGACTTCAGATCGCCTACAACGCCGGGGGTGGCCAAATCAATATTTTTGTCCCCTTTGCAATCGTAATCTGGAAACAACATTGCACTTATTTTCTGAATGCCCGGAGGTAAAAGCTATCTCGTCTGCAATTTCTGCATACTCAGGATCCACTCCACTACATCCCTCATCTTGGAAAGCTGGACTTTGTTTACAAGACTGGTTCTTCAATGTCACAGATCTGGATAGATCAAGGACAAGCAGGGGTGTGTCCTCTCTGACCATACTGGTCTGCAGTACTATATGGCAAGAACGTAATCGCAGGATCTTCCAGGAGGAGTACCGTAGCAGAGATGACACAATTCAGGGGATAAGAGACTCTATCAAGCTTTGGATTATGGCAGGGGCCAAAAATTTAATTAACCTGCAAAGCCAGGTGTGATGTAATAGCCTCAGCATGTTTTAACTGAACTGCATTGTACATAAACATTTTCAAACCTTCTTATAATATACGCTGGACACCGTTACAGGACTTTCGAAAAAAAAGAATTGAAAGGTGATAAACTTTTGTAGACGGAGGAAGTACATGACATGCATGATTGGCATAAAACATCAGGTTCAATCAAAGTATTAAACTTGATTATGGAAAAGGAGTTTTCGAAAAAAGATTATGGAAAAGGAGGTGGGTTTGTCGATCTAAGGACAGGTGGTCTAGCTAGAAATACCATTTTCACAATAAAACCGACATACAGTCACACATCACATATTCATAATGTTAACAAATACTCCCTCCATTTTGATACTTGCCCTCTAAATGTATAAAAAAGATATTTCATCTTTACCCTAGAATATCTCCGCCTCTATTTTTTAAGCATGATTCTCTAGAAAAATGAACGGGGTGGTAGTGACTTGTGGGAGGATAAAATCTTCATTCCACGTCTTTCTTTATTTTTACAAACATGTATGAAAGGTCAAGCAATTCAGAACGGAGAGAGGGTATTATCTGTCAAGTTTCTTTCAGAAGTTATACTATATATTATGTTTTGGTTGTATGTTCTCATTTCATTTCATTCTATATCAATGCATAAATGGTGGTTTTTGAGATAGATTTTTTAACCGTAAACCATAAAGAAACAGAAATAGCCATCGGATATGTACGGCAGAAGACCAAATAGTTGATTAAGAAAAGGCACTATATATTTTAACTATTTCCCTATTGACCTCTATTCATACTGGAGGGAGTATCAAGTACCATGACGTGGGTGGTGTGGACTAATCAACGACGAGTGGACGACGACAAATCTTGCATGCGGGGCCCCGGCCTGGATCTTCTCCACTGGATCAGTCACTGTTACCTGCTGCCATTTACCTACGCATCGAGAGGCAGGCCCGTACGCTGCCAATGGACAAGCACACGTGGCTTTTTATGCCACTGCACTTTGTACGGCGGTTTGCGGCTAATGACGTAGTACCATTTTAATCTTTAGAGGTATCTTTAACTTTCAAGTCAGTTGATGATGAAAGGGGCAGTGGCATAGAAAAATGAAGATAAATTGCAATAGTGAGCAGAATGCACCAACTTGAATTTTTTGACCGAAGTAAATTGAGTTAAAACCGACAAACTTTTGAGAACTGATAGAGTAGATTGTTTGAAGAAATAAAATAGACTTTTGCCAAGACTCTCCTTGTGGGAGGTGTAGGTCGGCGCATGCATGCAAGAAATCCTGGGCGTTCCATGGACCACAGGGTCGGCCCTTCCACGACGCTGGGTCTGGTGACATGAGCCACAGTCGTGGCCCAAACAAAGTGACGTGTGTCGAGTCGAGCGGCAGGGGCCCATGCACTCATGCATGCGTGAATCCCGGCAAAGAGCCGGTCTGCATGCCTGCGTAAAGCTAGCAGAGGAGTGACTGAAAACGTTGCGCGCCAACGGCCGGCGGTCTGGACGGCTGGGCCTCTGATCTCATCAGCTGGTACTCGCGACTCGCCGACACCCCTCACCTACTTCCTTAGCCCTTACATATATGGTTTGAACATTGTTCATCTGGAGTGGAAGAAACAGTGCAATGAGAAAAATTTTATTTCTATTTTTGCGAGGAAACAGTGCAATGAGACTTGACCTGCAGGTTATCTGTGGTAACGGGAATCATGGGATGGCCATTTCTGCATCTGCTAGAAAAGGGGGCATCCTGTCATTCTGTCACTTGGTGATGTTACTGTAGCAAGCTGCAACACAGCCCTTGAGACACAGTCGTTGGGCGCGATCAGCACTGTCGTATCAATCGACGGCGACACACACGTCAGTCTCGTCCGAACCTGACACTACGCGATCGGTGTTAGTAGTATATGCTCGTACGTAACCTAGTTAGGTCATTGTAGCAATTGCTGACCAGAGGGCCAGCAGCCCCCTGCGGCCCTGCCCGGCCATGCATGGCGGTACACGCGTGCGCGCGCGCACGGCAGAACGAGACGGGTGGGCGGATCCAAAGCAGGTACACGCACACAGCGAAACGAGATGGGCGGACGGGTCCAAAGCAGTACACACGCACGGGCGGTCTGGCCTGGCGACGGGCGACCCTAATGCACGCACACACGTCTCGAGTTAACTGTTGGCGCTCGACCCCTACACACATGCAGGCGCACGGGCGCCCCGTACGTAGTACGTGCGCTCAGCTCGCTCGTGCGGCCTGCGTGGCGCAGCTGGCCTGCATAGCGCAGCAGCTGCTAGCGCGGCTCCTGCTAGCTCTGCTCGCCCGCCCCCGCGCGCGCGCGTCCAAATCGATCCGCCGAAACAACGGCTTCAGGTGGCAGCAGGGTGCTCGCCTAAGCCACAGCGACTCGCCTGCTCCGGCACTGTGCCACGGCGGAGTACCGGCACTGTGGGAGGAGTTGGCCGGCGGCCCATGCACGCACGCACACTGCATGTATACATATATGGGCGGTCGAGAGCGATCTGCATGCCGGTGTGCTGTACCACAACCGTGAAGCTACACGAAATCTAGCGAGCATCAGGATTGTTCAAATAGATGCGCGAGGACAGCGACCCGCTGACACGGCCGATATGTACGCAGCACGCAGACTGACCGGTTGATCATGGAGCGTGTGTTTAATGTGCGCTGAGATGCGCGGCGGGATCCTTGCACTGTGCGTGAGTCAATGCCAATGACGCTGGCATAGTAACCTGCTGGCTAGCTTGGATAGTGCACTGGGATGGGAAGACGCCGCTGCTCTTCTGCTGCTGCTATCCGGCCCCCGGCCGGGCTCGCCAGCCTGCATGCCTCTGCCGCCTGCGTTCTCGTCCGGCAGCCAGAGTCATAAGCGCATCTCTCCTTCTACCTGCAATGATCCTGCAGTGCTCTCGACTGGCGTACACGAACATCAATGCTTATTATTCGGTTCATTCAGCGTATATGTGCACGATGTCGTGACACTGTTACGACAAGCATATATATCGGTGTACTACCTCGATATACGGAACTCGTTAGATCGAGGGACTTGTACCTCGGTCGGACTGGGCCACCACTTGTGTGGGCCGCTTCGTGCGACGCACAAAAGGGCCCACGCGGACATCAGTAGCTCGAACGGTCCTTCATTTGAAGAGCACGTATAGCCACAGCTTAATTAGTACGTAGCTGCCTTCTGCCGCTGGTCGGACGTCCACGCGGCTCTTGGCATGCTGCGCCGCATCGCCGTGCCGGAGCTAGGTCGGGTACTGTTGTCCGTCTTGCGCCAGCCGCCGCCCTCGTGGATCTTGCTCATCGCCGCCCGTACACGCGCGCGCAGATCTACCAAGCATGCATGTAGTTGGGGGTAACAGGTACAAGAAAATAAACAAGGGACTGCTGCTTACTCTATGTATGGGATATTTGAGATACTATACAACAGGTGCCTGAAACAGCCGAGAAGAATACTACCACTACAAGAATCACGATCAATTACGTCAGCCAAAGCAGACGTAATTAAACTTAAAGCCGACGTAAGTTACTTAATTACGTCGGCTGTCAGTGTCCGACATAAGGAAGTAACTTACGTCAACCGTCCTCAGCCGACGTAAGTTACATGGTCTTACTTACATGACTATAGCAGGCTGACGTAAATTATTATGTCTAACTTACGTTGGTATGGTCGTGCCGGCGTAAGTTAACCTGGGCTAACTTACGTTGGCGTTACCATAGGCGGCGTAAGTTATGTTTTTTAAAAAAAAACAGAAATTGACTTCCTCGCATGATGGTGAGATCACATAACAACATATACAATCAGATATATACACAGACAATAGCAAAAGAACAGTTTCAAAATATTCAAAAGACAAACACAACACAAACTTCCATCGGGCTACACGTTAGCCCCTCCACTACCTCCGGAGCCCAAAAGATCTTCTCGACGCGTCCCTCCGGGTGCCGGTAGGTGTGGCGAAGGAGTTTGCACCGATGTCCCTGAACCCTGCAATAGAATATTAGAGTTAGACATGTTACAACTTTCATCATCTCACTCTCTTCCTCTCCCTCTATCTCTTTCTCTCCTCTCACACTCTCTTCTTCTCCCTCACTCTCTTTCTCTCATTCTCTTTGTCTTCCTCTCCCTCACTCTCCCTCTCTTTCTGTCATAATTTCCCTCTTGCTCTCCCTCTCTCTCATTCTCTCACTCTCTTCCTCTCCATCACTTTCTATCTCTTCCTCTCCCTCTCTAGCATCCCCTCTCTCCCACTTTACCCTCTCTCTCGCACTTCATCTCTCCCTATCTATGTTTCTCTTACTTCATCTCTATCTCACCTCTCTCTCTCTCTCAACCTATGTGTATCTCTCTTACTCCATGTCTATCTCACTCTCTCTCACCATATGTTCTACCTCCTTCTCTCCCTATGTCAAATACTGAAATGAATACGACAATATAAAGAAAATGTTTATTGCCTACGCCGGGGCATCTGTGCTGGGGACCTCTGTGCCGGGGTCACCTGCGGCAGTGGAAACAAAGGAATTTCGATCTACTAACTACTATGTCGAGCAAGAGTCTGCCATTGGAAAATATTAGAAGATATATGTTACTGAAATGCTATGAAATTAAACTGCAGTAGTTTAAATTACTTACGACCACCGTTGCTTGCATCTGGGCTATGTACAAGCTCGTGACCTCCTGGAAGGCCCTCGACCTCTCCTACTCCTCCCTCGCCCTCTCCTGCTCTGCCCTCACCCTCTCCAGCTCCGCCCGGGTCTGCGTGAGCGTCTCCTTCAAGGCATTGAGCTAGAACTGGGTCTGCGAGAGATGACCACTTGACGGCCCAATGGATGAGTCCTGCGTCGATGAAGCGCCTTTCGCAGGTTGCATCGACCTCGAGTCGACAACTCCATCAAAAATGGCAAACCTGCCAAGGAATAAAAAAATACTAAGTAGAAGAAGATAGATTGAAAAGAAAATGAAACAAATGACCAACTGACCGTCCATGGGCCTTCCCGCCCCCGCTCGCGTACACGACTTGGGGGTCGATCGACACATTTTCCCAATCGTAATCTTTGTCGTGTATCTTCGCGACCTTCTGCGCATACTTTTCCTAAAATACAAAGAAATCTTGTAAGTGTATCAATAATAGTATTAGTTATAATGAAATTGATGAATTTTGAAAATTTACCAGTCGATCGGTCGCTACCTGACTGCACTGCCCTAGCTGAGAAGGGTCACTTCCCTTGTGACCTCTCTTCTAAACCTGGGTCGGGGTCAACTCCTAACCGGTCTCTCGCTCCTGTATAGTCGTGTTAGTGAGACAAATATATTATAAACACATAAATGAACTTAATCTGTACTTACCATGCATTTAGCCAAACGTAAGTAGCCGTCGCCGTCATAGTTGTGCTTGCCCTCAGACCCCAGGAAACACTGTCTTGCCTTTATGGACCTAGCGATGAAAGCATCGCTAGCCTAGTGCCGACAAAGGGCTACGTATGCCTCGGGTCGATCCTGTAACTAGGAAATACTAACCTGCACATATTTCATAATTCATCAATGCAGTTAACATACGTAGGTATTGTAAATATTTAACAATAAAAACTTACCTCTGCGCACTACTCCTTTGTCAAGTACATGTTGGAGTCCTTCCTAAATGGACCCCTTTCTTGTTGCTGCTCCCGAGGGTGCAGTTTGTGGTACGCGTTGACAGCCTGGATTCGTGTGTTCGACAACGCCGCTGTCATGAGCTTCTGAGCGTTGTAGTGGAACACGCGTCTTGCGTGCTCCTCCATGCTCGGTTCTTCTACCTAGTACTTCAGCTGTAAGCAAACAAACATTTAAGTGATATGCATTAACACTTTAAACAAGTTGAAAAATCGTTCCACACGACTCCCTGAAGGGTGACGTGGCCTCGTGAGAGACACGAGCATAGTCATTCCACGACAGGGCAGGAAAACCGTCGATGACATCAGGGTAGTGCAACTTAACTATAGCCCCCATAACACTGTTAACCTGCATGTGGTGTTTTTGGGCCCCCGTGAACAAAAGGTCGTACCAACATCTGCAAAATATGTTAAGTCACTAAGAAACGGAAGACGAAATCTAATATTTAATATAATATATGGTTTTTACATGTCTTTGACAGGATGGACAGGGACCCGCTGAGCAGGAACCGAAGGAGGAGCCACAAAGTGGGTCCTCCTCGTTCGTCGCCTCTGCGGCGCCACCGCGTCTTGTGACCCACAAGGCTAGTCACCACCGAAGCCCGAAGGGAGGCTAGCCGGCTCCGAAGGGAGGCTAGCGCTAGCCAGCTCCGATGGCAGGCTAGCCGGCTCCTGTGGCGCCCCCCTTGTCTCTAACTCCAACTAAAATGACTCTGAGTCATACTGCAAAAATAAAAAGATTGATAAGAAATAATTATTTATAAGTGCAATTTAAAATAACGTGATTGTCAATTGAAATTTACCTCCTTGCGCATGTCATCCGACTGTACCTAAGCCGCAAACTCAGGAACGTGCGCTAGCAGATGGGAACGTCTGCTCCCAGCTGACGAGGTACCTGAGAAAGGGTCTTGTGCCGGCCCAAACCCTCTCACTGGCTTCCCCTTGCCCTTCCCCTTCGACGACATCCTCTTGTAAGGAATAATTGATTAATATGCGTAAATAATATACAAGATTCATGTTAAGTAATTGAAGAAAATGTTACTTCATAAATTTCAAAATTCATCAACGTCACGGTCATGAATACTACTCCTTAAACCATCCCATCGATTTTCTTCTTTCGTGACCGCCTCGATTGCATTTCATTTTCGTTTCCGCATAGCAGTAGGCTCCACTAAGTCATCGATATATTTAGTTTTTGTTTCTGTTTCTGTGCTTGTCTTGATATCTTGAGCGTCTCTAACTAAGTCACCGAGTCCTACACCGAGCTCGACTGAGAATGAGTCTAGCAACTCTTCCTCTTGGTAGACCTCATCAACCTCAGCTTCCTCATGGTAATCATCATCTCCTGGAGCTGAAAGTGCATCTAGGCATCCCCATGGGTTTTGGATGATTGATGACGACAATTAAGAGACTAGTGATCGAGTTGATCTTAAGCGCAGGTGTGGTGATTGAAATGATTCAAAATCCCTCAAAAAGGAAAAGGTTGAAACGGCCGTCGAATACTCAAGCATAGAAATTAGGGTTTCTATTGTGTTGAGTTTAGACTACCTGTATCAAGTATGAGGGTGGTTGTATAATGTGCAATGAGATTATCAGAGAGGCTCAAAATGGTAGTTGAGAGAAAAACGTAAGTGAGAAGCCCATTTGAGAGAAAACCCTTAGTGACCGGACTTGTCTGAGCTTCAGGCCAGACTAGTCCGGGGTAGCTAGCTTGGTCCGTTTTGGGTCGGACTAAACGTCTCTGGTTGAGTTCGGACTTGTTTGTATAGGTACAAACTAGTACATTCGTCCTTGGTTAGTAGATTTGGAGCTAAGTCCTAGGAGGTCAGACTTGTCTGCCGCAATGGCCAGACTAGTTTGGACCCCCCAGAGTAGTCTGTTTTGGAACAGACCAAAGGCTTCTGTTTGAATTTGAACTTGTCCATTGTGGTACGGACTAGTCCATTTTAGGCTTAGTGTGGGATACCAAGCCAAGTCCTAGGAGGTCGAACTTGTCCGCCCGTGGGGCTGGACTAGTCTGGGCCAACCCAGTTTAGTCCGTTTTCAGCCGGACTAAAGCATTATATCCTAGTTTGGACTAGTCCGGTTGCCATGACCATTTGAAATTCAAACGTTTGGCGGGGATGTCACCAGTTTTGTCGATCGGTGACGTAAAATTGTCGATGGTCCCAAGAGGTCGGACTTGTCCATGGTATAGGGGCGGACTAGTCCAGGTTTGGGCTTTTTGCAACGACTAGCTGTCGGGACCCCTATAGAAAGGGGACCTCCGACCCCTATTTGATAACTCTTGAACCCTAGTGCCTCCACAACAGTCCTTGAGCCTTCCAAAGCCTTCTACTCGTCCTACTTGCCCTCTAGGACAAAATCTTGAAGATATTAGGGTTTGAGAAGGAGAGTGAAGGAAGATCATCCTGCTTTGGCTCTTAGTTTGATCTCTTGCACTTGGTGTTGTGTTTTGTGGCTTGTGTGAGTTTAGATTCGTGTGGTCCTTACTGTATTGATTCGAGGGAGCCTCAACTTGTGAGCAGCCCCAATAAACTTGGTGATTACCCTTTGATATAGTGGAAACCAAGTCGGCCATTGTGGTGGCTTGGTGAGAAGAGCGTCAAGTGAGACCCGGTCCTTGTGTGGACTTCTCAACGTGGATGTAGGCTTCTTTGTGGAGTTGAACCACAGGATAAATCGTGTCTCGTCTGTCACTTTACATTTTGTAATCACTAGAATTGTCATTAGGGTTCATATTGTTCTTCATCTTGATCTTCATTGAAATCTTGTAACCTAATTGCTTGCACTCATTAATCTAAGGTTTACTAGGTTGCTAAACATTGCATATACCTTTGGTGAACCTAAATTCCGCAAACAACACTTTGAAATCAAGTTTTTAGATGTTCACCCTATGCTGAGTGGACTACTCCGACACTGTCCAGACAAGTCCGGTCTGAGGAATTTAATCTCGTTTGATTAAGACATTTCAGGTCATATTGCCTATTCACCCCCTTCTAGGCAACTTTCAATTGGTATCAGAGCAGTACTCTCCACCAAGAGTCTAACAACTCGGAGAGGAGATGGCCGGAAGGGGTGACAACAAGATCCCGATGATCGTCGATGACGACAAGATGAAGAACGTTGATGTTCTTCAAGATGATCCCAATGATGACGAAGAAGTTTGTCTACTCAAGGCGTGACTTCATGAGAAGCTAAGTCTTCCTAAGAAGGAGACAAAGGTGATTGATCCCATCAACAACAACAATGGGAGTAGTTCTTAAGACTACTCCCGATATCCTTACAACTATGAGCGATTAACTACTAGCAATCATTATTTATCCATTCCTATTGGGAAACCTCCCCAATTTGATGGAAATGACTACTCTATGTGGAAGCATAATATGAAGATGCATCTCATATCCTTAAATCCCAACTTGTGGCAAATTGTTTTGGCCGGTGTTCATCTTCCCAAGAATGAGGAAGACATTACCCCGGAGCAAGCCGTCCTACTCCATCGCAATGCTCAAGCGGTTGGAGTAATCACCTCCTCATTGACACGAGAAGAGTTCAACCGAATTGAAGAGTTGGAGGTTGCCAAGGAAATATGGGACACGCTCAAGACGGCACATGAGGATAACCATGTCATAAAGGAGGCCAAGATCGAGATGATTGAAGGAGAACTTGGTAGATTCACTATCATGGATGGTGAGTCTCCCCAAGATATGTACAACCGCCTCAAGAATCTCATCAACAAGAGTCGATCTTATGGAAGCACCCGGTGGATGGACCACAAAGTGGTGAAGAGGATGATTTGGGCATTCATGCCTAGAAATGTTACTCTTTGCTCACTAATACGTGAAAGTACGGGATTCCATAAGATGACTCCCGAAGAAGTACTAGGGAGAATCATCAACCATGAGATGATGGAGCAAGAGTCTATGTTCTACAACGATCTACAAAAGCTCTTCTCCTCCAAGAAAAGAGATGTTGCATTCAAGGCAACATTCTCAATATCTCAAGAAAAGGGAGAGAGTGATGAAGAGAGCCCCGACACCGATGAGGAAGAGGCTCTTCATCAACAACTTCAAAAGGATGTGGAGAAGAAAGAGGGGGAGCTACCAACGTGAAGGCAAGAGCAAAGACAAGCCCAAGACAAAGATCAAAGAGGGCTTGCTACAATTGTGGAGAATACAGCCACTTCATTGTGGATTGCCCACATGAAGAGAACAAGAAGAAGAAAGAGGGCAAGTCTCAAGAAAAGAAATACTTCAAGAAGAAGAAGCAATCGGTACATGCCCACCTGAGAAAGGAGTGGGATTCAAATGGAGAATCCTCCTCCGGTGAAGAAGAGAAGATAGCAACTATTGCTATGAATAAGTCAACCACGGAGAATAAGCTCTTCCCCAACTTGGAGAATTCAAGGCCAGCTTGCCTAATGGCCAAGGAGGGAAGAAATAAGGTTAAATCTAAATCATCCTCTTCAATTTCTTCACATAATGATTTTGATAGTAGTAGTGAAAATGAATATATACTTAAAGATATGAGTAAGAGTACCTTGAAAAGGATAAAGTTGTTAATGGATGAAATATTTGAGAAGGAAGAGCTCATCAACTGTCAAGAGGACATGCTCATCCAATAAAAGGAGAGATTTCAAGAGTTTGAGGAGCTCTTGGAGCTTGAAAGAGAAAGAAGCAAGTCACTTGAGCGTGAACTCGCTTTAAGCAAAGAAACTTGCTCAAACCTTGAGAACAACTCAATTGTGCTAATGGATGAACTTGTTAGCTTGACAAAAGTTAACAAGTTCCTTGAAACGCAAGTGGGGTCTCTCAAGGTCAATGCACCTTCTTCCTCTAACAGCTCACCTTCCAAAAATGTCAAAGCCGAAACAACTCAAGCTTGCAAGTGCTCTAACTTGATATTAAAACTTAAAGATGAGCTTAAGTTGGCACAAAACAACCAAGCATCAAAAGGTGACATCTTTGACAAGGAGAAAATGACTTATGCACGTAGTGCATACACCAACACAAGACATCCCCTTGTCAAGGATAGTCTTGGCTATTCTAGGGAGAGGAGGCAAAATGCCAAAACTTTCAAGAATGGCAAAGACTTGATTGTCTTTGTCAAAGGAGGTTCATATGACAACAACAAAGTAAAGAACATTGCTACATCTCCTAACATGCCTAAAAAGGAACCTCATCAATTGTTCCATGATTTTGATGCCTCATATGTTTTATTAAGGAACAAGTTTGGAAAAGCTTATGCTAGGTATGTTGAGCCACACCGCAAGAGTCCAAAACCGTGTGTGTGGGTGCCCAAGTGCCTCTTGACTAACATCAATGGACCCAACACCGCTTGGGTACCTAAAGCCAAGGCTTAACTCCTTTTTGTAGGAATACTCCTCCGGTGGAACCAAGTGGGTTCTCGATAGTGGATGCACAAATCACATGACCGGAGAGAGAAAGATGTTTGTGGAGTATGAGAAAAATGAAGATCCAAGTAAGGGGATCTACTTTGGGGACAATAACCAAGTGAAAATCCTTGGCACCGGTAAAATTGCTATATCCCCTAATCATAATCTTTCCAATGTTTTACATGTTGATTCCCTTGATTATAACTTCTTGTCCATATCACAACTATGTGACAAAGGTTATAATTGTATTTTTACTAATGAGAGTGTGACTGTCACAAGAAGAAGCAATGACTCAATTGCTTTTAAGGGTGTGCTCAAAGGAAAGCTCTATCTTTTGGATTTCTCCGCGGATAAAGCCCAACTTGATACATGCTTAATTGCAAAAACTAACATGGGTTGGCTTTGGCATAGAAGACTAGCCTATGTTCGGATGAGGAATTTGCAAAAACTTCTTAAGGGCAAGCACATCAGTGGTTTCAAGAATGTTGTATTTGAAAAGTATAGGCCATGTAGTGCATGCCAAGCCGGAAAGCAAGTTGGAGCTCAACATCCATCCAAGAACATCATGACAACAACAATACCATTGGAGCTTCTACACATGGACTTCTTCGGTCCAATCGCCTACATAAGTATTGGCGGTAATAAATATGGTCTTGTAATTGTTGACGATTTTTCACGTTTCACTTGTGTGTTCTTTTTGCTTGATAAGAGTGAGACTCAAGGTGTCCTCAAAAATACTTGAGGAGAGCTCAAAATGAGTTCTCCTTAAGTATCAAGATCATAAGGAGTGACAATGGCACCAAATTCAAGAAGACTCAAGTTGAAGAGTTTTTGGATGAAGAAGACATCAAGCATGAGTTCTCGACCCCCTACCGCTCTCAACAAAATGGGGTGGCCGAGAGGAAGAATAGGACCCTCATCGAGATGGCAAGAACCATGCTTGAAAAATACAAGACGTCGGATCAGTTTTGGGCGGAAGCAGTTAATACCACTTGCCATGTCATAAACCGGTTGTACCTTCACCGCATCTTGAAGAAGACCTCTTATGAGCTCCTTACCGGTAACAAACTCAATATTTCTTACTTTTGTGTCTTTGGGAGCAAATGTTATATCCTTAACAAGAAGCCTAGGACTTCGAAGTTCACTTCTAAGTCTGATGAGGGTTTCTTGCTTGGTTATGACTCAAACACTTACATCTATCGTGTCTTCAACAAATCCTCCAGAATTGTTGAAGTAGCACGTGACGTAGTGTTTGATGAGATTAATGGCTCCCAAGTGGATCAAGTTGATCGTAATGTGCTAGATCAAGAAGAAGCTCCACAAGTGGTTATAGGAAGGATGACACTTGGAGACATTCGACCACAAGAACAACCTCAAGACTCAAGTGATAATCCCACACATCAAGCAAGCTCTTCCTCAAATAATCATGTACAAGTCCCCTAAGATGCGCTCCAAGAAGATGAAAATGGAGGCATCAATCAAGGGGGATACAAAGAAAATGAGGAAGATGAAGATGAAGACCCAAGTCCTCAAGCACCACACCCAAGAGTGCATCAAAGTGTTCAACGGGACCATCCCGTTGACAATATCCTTGGAGACAGCTCAAAGGGGGTAACTACTCGATCTCGTGTTGTAAACTTTTGTGAAGATTACTCTTTTATTTCCTCTTTGGAGCCTCACAAGGTTGAAGAAGCACTACGAGATCCGAATTGGGTGATGGTCATGCAACAAGAGCTCAACAACTTTGAAAGAATGGGATCTAGTGAAAATGCCTAATGGGAATGTTGTGGGCACCAAGTGGGTGTTCTGCAACAAGCAAGATGAACGCGAAGTGGTTACAAGGAACAAAGCAAGACTTGTGGCCAAAGGTTATTCACAAGTCGAAGGGTTGGATTTTGAGGAAACCTTTGCTCCCATAGCTAGGCTTCAATCAATTCGTATATTACTTGCCTTTGCTACTCATCATGATTTTAAGCTATACCAAATGGACATCAAGAGTGCATTCCTTAATGGTCCAATCAAAGTAGAGGTGTATGTGGAGCAACCCCTTGGCTTTGAATATAAAGAATTCCCAAACCACGTATAAAAATTGCATAAGGCCCTCGATGGCCTCAAAGAAGCTCCTAGAGCTTGGTATGAGTGTCTTAGAGACTTCTTAACCCGAAATGGTTTCAAAATTGGGAATACGGATTACACTTTATTCACTAAGCATTTCAATGACGATTTATTTATTTGCCAAATATATGTCGGTGACATTATATTTGGTTCTACTAACAAAGCTTTTTGTGATGAGTTTTCCAAGATAATGACTGAGAGGTTTGAGATGTCCATGACGGGGGAGTTGAAGTTCTTTCTAGGTTTTAAAGTGAAGCAACACAAGGAAGGCACGTTCATTAGTCAAATAAAGTACACACAAGATATACTCAAGAAGTTTGACATGGACAAAGCCAAATCCATCAAGACTCCAATGGGAACCAATGGACACCTTGACCTTAATGAAGATGGTCCAATTGTGGACCAAAAGGTCTGTCGTTCCATGATAGGGTCATTCCTTACTTATGTGCATCTAGGACCGATATCTTGCTAAGTGTTTGTATGTGTGCTCGATTTCAAGCTGCCCCTAAGGTGTGTCATTTGACCGCCGTTAAGAGAATTCTTAGATATTTGGTTCGCACACCAAGCCTAGGACTTTGGTACCCTAAAGGCTCTAAGTTTAACCTCATTGGATATTCCGATGCGGACTATGCGGGGTGCAAAGTTGATAGAACGAGTATCTCCAGAACTTGTCAATTCCTCGGTAGATCCCTAGTGTCTTGGTCCTCAAAGAAACAAAACTTCATTGCTCTTTCCACAGCCGAGGTGAAGTATGTCGCTGCCGGAAGTTGTTGTGCACAAGTTCTTTGGATGTGACAAACTCTTAGGGACTATGGCATAAACTTGTGCCATATCCCTCTCCTATGTGACAATGAGAGTGTCATCAAAATAGGCCACAACCCAGTTGAACACTCAAGGACCAAACACATTGATATCCACCACCATTTGTTGAGAGATCACTCCATCAAAGGAGACATAGCAATTTCCCATGTGAGATTCGAAAAACAACTGGCCGATATCTTCACCAAGCCCCTAGATGAGAGAAGATTTTGTGAACTTAGGAGTGAGCTCAATATATTAGATTCTCGAAATGTGGATTGAGTCTTGCACATCTGATTGTTTCTTGCATGTGCTTCAAAATTCACACATGTTTGTGAAAAACTCTTTCTCCTCAATTTTCTACAAACTATTTTGAAATTATTGAATCTTTGTGAATTATGATCATAGTTTGGTTGTTGATTGCTTACTGACCATATTTGCAAAGATATTTTGTGAAAATCTAGTCCAAAAGGATCAAATATCCTATGAAAACTCAATATATATGTGTTTTCAGCCTTTAGACCGGACTAGTCCGTCCCCCTGGTCGGACAATTCCAGCCCATCAGAGAAGTCTGGACCCAGTCCGTAGGCTGGACAAGTCTGGGTTCCCAACAGGACTAGTCCGGCCCCTGGGGACTTAACCTCTCCAGGGAAACCCACGACCTCCTCACTTTCACTCAAACCCTCTTGGTATCCTCGAATCACAGTCTGAAGCCAGAAGAGCAAAGACCAAGAAAAGAGAAGCTCATAACTCAGTTGCTGCAAAAGTTGCCCCAAATAAAAAAAAAGACTTGTGACAATGGGCGAGAAAGCAAAAACTCAAGAAGCTAGAAGGTCCAAGTACAAGGGCAAAGCACCAGCTGAGGAGGCACCTAAGAGGAAGGCTCCTGGTGTTAAGAAGCCTGCAAGCAAGTCTAAGAAGGGACCCTCTCAACCCATTGGTCCTTAAGGATGTCTTCACCTGCCAGGAACCCTAATCGCCAAGCTGCTTGCGAAGCTAGCATTTTCAAAGGCAAAGGGGCTTAGAAGGCAAGGAAATTGAGGATGGTCAATGTGTATCAACGAGAAAGGAGCACTGCCGACCCTCAGTTTTGGTGTGACTTCCATTGTGACTATTATCGGACCGTCTACATGACGAAGCAAACCCTGGTGACAGATGCTCAATGGATTGATATGAACTACATGGCACAGAAGGATCACTTGGCCTTCAATGTCGTGATTGAGGTAATAGAGCGCCATAGATTGAAGAATCTTATGACTTTTCAATATGGTTGGAATGTTGAAGTCATTGCACAATTCTTCTCCACCGTCTTCTTTCACACTGACGGAGACCGGAGGGTCACTTGTATGACTCATGGAGAACAATACACCACAACTTATTGGGAGTTCGATCAGATTCTTGACTTGGAAGATCAACTTCAGAATGAGATTATCATTTCCAACCTTAAGGCACTTGATCCAGATACCTTGGATTACATGTGTCCAAGTCATGGAGTTCAATATGAGGCCAGACACATTTGCAACATCAAGCCCTTCTATAGTGTCCTCAACCGTGTGCTCCGAAAGACAATTGCCTCCAAAGATGGAGATGCAGGCATCGTTCAAGGAAGTTTGAGGCACTTAATGGTGCTCATTGATGGAGATGTTCGATTCAACATGGTGGACTACATCTTTGATGACATCTTCAACATATCTCACACACCCAACCGATCATGTGGCTATGCTCCTTATATCATGTTCATGATCAAAAAGGTGTTCGAGCTGACTTTCAAGAAGTACATTATTCATAGAAGATTGCGTCATCCAATACCTCCTCTAGAGCCACCTGCAGCTAGAAGGAAGAATGCAGATCCTCCTGCCTCATCCTCTCACTTCGTGGATTCTCCACCTCCACCTCCTCTTCCATCACATTCCGGAAGTGGCTTCTTCAAGTGCTTCAAGGCTATCTTCACCTCTTGCCGGAAGGTGGAAGTTCGGCAACATCGCATGGAGCGTCGCCAAAAGAAGTATCTCAAAGCGATGTGCGACAAGCTCGAAGTCCCCATGTCTCCCGCCGTGGAGAGTGATGGAGAGATGACTCCATTCCCAGAGTTCACTGCTGAAGAACTCACTCAATTTGGTGATGTTAGCACCTCCATGGAGGCTCCATCCGAGGAAGAGGGTGATGATGAAGATGCCAATGATCCGGAGGCCACAGAGAGCAATAGTGAGCGGCAACAAGGCAGAGACGACGAGGACGACGATGATGAAGAGTAGATCCTATGGCTCTCCTTCTCTCTTTTCCTTTTTGGTGTCTTGATGTTAAAGGGGGAGAAATTGGAAGGGGGTACTAGAGTTTTAATAGTCGTTGTCCCTTTTGATCCTATATGGACATGTATTATGTTTTAAAACTCCCATTTCAATTGGTGTAAGACTTAATCTATGTTTCACATGTACTATGCTTAGTTGTGATGCTATGCTTTAATTGCTTTATTTATCACACATATTTGTTGTCTTATCACAATTTATGAGCACATCACTTAGGAACCTCACCATAACATGTATATGTATGATAACTGTGACACCCGGTTCCGAAAAAGAACCAAGTGAATGCACATGTGTGCCCAGGACGGTCAACATACATACACGAGTATATTCACAAAAGGATATACATAAAATTACCACAGAACAAGATGAATTAAGCACTTTTATTACAAAATTTAGAATATACTCGAATACAAGCTCTAATGAATATTAATGACAAGTTTGAACTAATGCAGCGGAAATAAACTAAATAAAGCAATTAAGCAGCTAAGCAACATAAGCATAAAGGGTATAGCGCAGCTCCAATCAATACTACAGGCAAAGCCGACGACAGGCATGACTTAGAACTCCGCATTATCATCGTTATACTTCCAATCCTGACCTGCAACTGTTGGTGGGCGAATTGCAAGGGTGAGTACATGTCATACTCAGCAAGTTTGGAAAGTATGAAATGTAGCTGATTCAAATGACGACAATAATAAGGGCTAAGTGCTGAAAAGTATATTAAAATAGTTGAAAAACAGTATATTATATGTATGTGAAGTAAACCCATCATAAACCACAATAATTACCATAGTATCAGTCCATATCCCATATCCATCACCATTGTACCAGATTTCACCATTTTCATTAACCATATCCCATACCATAATTCAATCCATAACCAATCATAACCATATTATCAACCATAACCAGTACCAAACCATCCCAAATCCCAAGTTTCCCTCTAATCATATGAGGGTCCGGGTTGCTCATGACCAGCAGCACGACTATCATGATAATTTTTAGACACTCTGCAAAGGTTTTACCACTTCACCCACGTGTTTATGATTTCATCACTTCGCGGTGACTAAGGAATCTCAATTATGTCGTCTCACACTTCCATTGGTGTGTCGCCAAGAGATCACAAAATAGCCTTTACAAAGGGACTACTAGCATGTACAGACCCTCTGAGGTTTCACCAGTGGCGATGTCTCCAACTGAGCACATCTTCAACCAAGGGCCCCCTCTTGTGCCATTCGGATCCCAGGAAGTCCCACCAACCATATCCAAACCCAATCTGACTCCCCTTCCGTGGTGCACCAAATGGTCCACACAATACTAGCAATACCCTAATTAATCAGCTACGCCGCACCCATACTTGGCCTCGTGGTGGCACTGTAAATACTGGATGGTCGCTCCACGAACCGGTCCTTAGATCTAAAGCAAGCGAAACCACCATAACTTCCAACCCATCCACATACCATGCTTGCTTAGATCAACCATTACCATGTCATATTAACCAGTATAGTTGTTTCCCATCCCAAACAATTAAGCTAAGCAAAAAGGTAAAAAGCCCTTTCCGGCTCTCTACCATGAATTTCAGGTGACAAGGGTGGTTAAACAAAGCTAGTAAACTTCCTATCATAGGTTTCCCACTAAATTGACACAAGCATGCAGTTTTGCAAACAAAACATTTATTTTAAAAAAGGATCAATATGTTCAAGGACACTTGCCTTGCTCTTGGGCTTGGTTTGAGTCAAAAGCTTCAAACTCCTAGTGCTAGAGATCCTCCGCAGCACTCGCTAGCCCAAATCCGTCTAAACTGTGAAATAAACATACAAGACAAGAATCACAACTAATAAGTGTGCATATATTACTCAGTATGATAAGACATGCATGATTAATGCAAATGCGAAGCAAAACTAGTTAATGAGTTGTTAACAATGTTTACTAACTAGACCTAATAGTTTTTAACAAGTTTGGACAGGTTTGGAATTGATCCGAATCAATTTAGCTTTAATTCAGCAGGAAACAGATTGCAAAATCAGACTAGTCCGCTACAGGGCCGAACTAGTCCGCCCTTCGCAGAAACAGCGAACTAGGGTTTTCTAGATCGACGTGATTTTGGAGAAACAGGGTTGAATTCATGTGAGAAAGAGGAAGTAGAAGGTATACTAGGTGTTTAGAACTCCAATGAATCAAGGGTTTTGGAGGCAACACTTGGATCTTGATAACCTAGAGCTGATGAAGAAAACTTGAAGGTGAATTGGTGATGAAGAACGAAAACTTGATGGAGATCTTGATCCTCTTTCGTTTCCTCCTCCTCTTCTTCTTGCTTGGGATCTCCATCTCCCTCCTTGATGGTCGCTATCCACGAACTAGGGTTTGGGTGGACTTCAATTGAGGCAAAAAGATGTAAATTCAAGGGGTGGGGTTGTTTATATATAGGTGGAGGGCCAGGCTTTCAATGGATTCGAGTTTAAGGTGGGTGGAGGCCGGTGTGGGGTCCCACATGGGCTCCAAAAAGAGTTGGACAAGATGTCCTTAGGCCCACTTAAGGTAAAACCCAAAAACACATCGTGAAACAAAAGATCAATTCAGAATCATAATTTATCGGACAAGTCTGAAAAGGATCGGACTAGTCCAAAGATTGAAAGAGGCGAAAACGGACAAGTCCGAAATATATCGAACAAGTCTGAACTTGGTCAGAGGAAAATCAGACAAGTCTGGCCAAAACCGGACAAGTCCGATTTTAGTAAGAGAGAAAACGGACAAGTCTGCTGGAATACTGGACAAGTCCGAACAAGTCCAGGGACTTAGCAAAATTTCCAAGGAATTGGGATACCGGACTAGTCCGCTATGGACTCGACAAGTCGATACTTTACATAGGGGAAAACAACTAGTCCGCAGGAAAAACAGACAAGTCTGATGGAGATCAGAGAGAAATCGGACTAGTCCGCACCAAAACCAGACTAGTCCGCACTTCTCAGAACTTTTAAGTGCGGTTTTACTTTAAATTCATTGTAAACTCATTCCTTCTTATGTGGATTAATGTTAAACATGTATAATGATGGATGCAGGGCATGATGCATGAAAATGAGGGTGTTACAATAACTCTCTCAATTTCTCTTTCTTAATGCATAAACTGAGGGAGAGTTAATCATACACATACATGTTATAAAAACAAATTATTATCCTTTTTATTGAAGCTTAATGTGTTGTCATCAATCACCAAAAAGGGGGAGATTGAAAGTGCATCTAGGCATCCCTGTGGATTTTGGATGATTGATGACGATAATTAAGAGACTAATTAGCTGAGTTGATCTTAAGCACAAGTGTGATGATTGAAATAATACAAAATCCCTCAAAAAGGAAAAGGTTGAAATGGGTGTCGAAGACTCAAGCATAGAAATTAGGGTTTCTATTGTGTTGAGTTTAGACTAGTTGTATAAAGTGTGAGGGTGGTTATATCTTGTGCAATGAGATCATCGGAGAGGGATCAAAGTGGTAGTTGAGAGAAAAACCTAAGTTAGAAGCCCATTTGAGAGAAAAACCCCAGTGACCGGACTTGTCCGAGCTTCAGGTCGGACTAGTTCGGGGTAGTCAGTTTGGTCCGTTTTAGGTTGGACTAAACGTCTCCGGTTGAGTTCGGACTTGTCCATATGGGTATGAAATAGTCCATTCGTCCTCGGTGAGCAGATATGAATCTATGTCTTGGGAGGCCGGACTTGTCCGCCGCAATGGTCGGACTAGTTTGGAACCCCAGAGTAGTCTGTTTTGGAACGTACCAAAAGCTTCTGTTTGAATTCGGACATGTCCGTTGTGGTACAGACTAGTCTGTTTTAGACTTAGTGTGGGATCCCAAGCCAAGTACTAGGAGGCCGGACTTGTCCGCCTGTGGGGTCGAACTAGTCTGGGCCAACCCAGTTTAGTTCGTTTGCAGCCGGACTAAAGCATTCTGTCCTAGTTCGGACTAGTCTGAGTTGCCATGACCGTTTTAAATTCAAATGTTTGGCGGGAACGTCACCAGTTTTGTTGATTGGTGACGTAAAATTGTCGGTGGTCCCAAGAGGCGGGACTAGTCCGTGGTATAGGGCCGGACTAGTCCAGGTTTGGGCTGTTTGCAACAGCTAGCTGTCGGGACCCCTATAAAAAGGGGACCCTAACCCCTATTTGACAACTCTTGAACCCTAGTGCCGCCACAACAATCCTTGAGCCTTCCAAAGCCTTCTACTCGTCCTACTTGCCCTCTAAGACCAAATCTTGAAGGGATTAGGGTTTTGGAAGGAGAGTGAAGGAAGATCATCGTGCTTTGGCTCTCGTTTGATCTCTTGCACTTGGTGTTGTGTTTTGTGGCTTGTGTGAGTTGAGTTCCGTGTGCTCCTTGTTGTATTGATTCGTGGGAGCCTCAACATGTGAGAAGCCCCAAGAAACTTGGTGATTACCCTTTGATATAGTGGAAACCAGACTGGCCATTGTGGTGGCTTGGTGAGAAGAGGGTCAAGTGATACCGGATCCTTGTGTGGACTTCTCAACGTGGATATAGGCTTCTTTGTGGATCTGAACCATGGGATAAATTGTGTCTCGCCTGTCGCTTTACATTTTGTAATCACTAGAATTTCTATTAGGGTTCATATTGTTCTTCATCTTGATCTTCATTGAAATCTTGTAACCTAATTTCTTGCATTTGTTAATCTAAGTTGTACTAGGTTGCTAAACATTGCATATACCTTTGGTGAACCTAAATTTCGCAAACAACTTGTGGAAATCAAGTTTTTAGATTTTCACCCTGTGCTGAGCGGACTAGTCCGACCCTGTCCAGACAAGTCCAATCACAGGAATTTAATCTCGTTTGATTAAGCCATTTCAGGTCATATTGCATATTCACCCCCCTCTAGGTGACTTTCAGGAGCGTATAACCGCTCACGAGGATTCACCTTATGTACCACACACCAAGCTTTGAGTTTATTGCATGGATAAGGTAGATAGTACACTTGCTCCACGTGGTGTGCAAGAACTAATGAATCGAATCCTTTCAACTGTTCCTTGTGTTTTACTTTTACCATGCCAAATTGGTTTAGTTGAATTCCACGACTGGAATCAAACCATTCAAAGTCAAAGAATACTGCTCGAATTACCTTGTTTCCGACAAAAGTAAGTTCAAGGATTTTTCAATAATTCCTTAGTAATGAGTATCACGTTCTTGAGAATCGACTACCCTCAACACAGTTCCGGGATTACGTGTTGCCGCGAGAGGATGAAGAGATTCAAAATGATTTGTACAGAATCGAAAGCCGTTTACGTCATATCGACCATAGCTTCTAACTTTAACCACTCCATAGGATACTTGTCGCAAATCTTCATGGGCGTTGGCATCTTTATTGCACTGTCCAGAATATGAAGTTATTAGAAAACTTTAAAAATATTTGTAAGTTATAAGAAATGTTGTTAATACTGGTAAGTTAACGAGAAAACATTACATGATCTTGAAACCAGAAAAGAAAATTAGGTTCTCCATTTCTTCCTTCCCGTCACATCCTTTCTATTTGGTTTCTCGTAGGTTGTTGTCCATGTCTCCAATTTTGCTTGTCGAACTCACTCTATGAAAAGAGAACCTTTTAGAATAGATGTGTTGCAAAATGTGCCGATTAGCATAAATGTAGGACAGAGACTTACTCAAAATACCCTGCATCCATCATTAAACATGTCTAACATTAATCCACATAAAAAGTAATAAGTTTAAAATGAATTGATAGCAAAACCGCACTTAAGAATTCTGGGAAGTGCGGACTAGTCCGATTTCTCTCTGACTTCCATTGAACTTGTCCGTTTTTCGGCGGACTAGTCTATTTTTTCTCTCTGGAAACTTTCAGACTTGTCTGGCCCAGTGCGGACTAGTCCGGTATTTCAGGAATCCTTGGAAATTTTGCTAAGTCCCCAAACTTTTTCGTACTTGTCCGGTGTTTTGGTGAACTTGTCCGTTTTTCCTCTGACTAAAATTGAACTTTTCCGGTTTTGGCCAGACTTATCTAGTTTTACTCTGGATAAGTTCGGACTTGTCCGATGTCCAGTCCGGACTTGTCTGATATCCCTCTAACTAACTTCGGACTAGTCCGGCCCTTTTCGAACTTGTCCGATAAATCGCGACTCTGAGTTTGTAACACCCTCATTTTCATGCATCATGCCCTACATACACTCATATACATGTTTAACATTAACCCACATAAAGAGGAACGAGTTTAACATTGATTTGGAGCATTTAAAATTGATTTGGAGCAAAACCGCACTTAAAATGCAGGAAAGTGCGGACTAGTCCGATTTTACTGAGGACTAGTCCGATTTCTCTCTGACTAAAAATAGACTTGTCAATTTTTGCTGCGGACTAGTCCGATTTTGGCTCTGGAAACTTTCGGACTTGTTCGATTTTGTGCGGACTAGTCCGATATCCCATGAATCCTTGAAAATTTGCTAAGTCCCTTGACTTTTCCGGACTAGTCCAGTGTTCCAGCGGACTTGTCCGTTTTTCCTCTCTGTTCAAATTCGGACTTGTCCGATTTTTGGCCAGACTTGTCTGATTTTCTCTCTGGATGACTTCGGACTAGTCCGGTCCTTTCCGGACTTGTCCGATATTTCGTGACTCTGAGTTGATCTTTTGTTTTACGACTTGTTTCTTGGGTTTCACGTTAAGTGGGCCTAGGTACGTCGTGCCTAACTCTTTTAGAGCCCATGTGGGACTCTAAACCGGCCTCTACTCCTCCCAAACTCGAAATCCATCTAACCCTAGCCTCCACCTCTATATAAACATCCCCACCCCTTGGTTTGATATCTATTTGCCACTTTTCCACCCACCCAAACTCTAGTTCGTGGGGAGCCACCATCAAGGAGGGAGGAGAAGATTCCAAGCAAGAGGAAGAAGAGGAGGAAACGAAGGAGGATCAAGATCCCCACCAAGTTTTGTCCTTCACCACCAATTCATCTCCAAGTTCATCACCAACCCTAGATCATCAAGATCCAAGTGCTACCTCCAAGTTTCTTGATTCATTAGAGTTCTAAACACCTGGTATACCTTCTATTCTCTTTTCCTTACGTGAATTCAACCCCTAATCTCCAAATTCACGTCGATCTAGAAAACCCTAATCTGCTGATCTCGTCAAGTGCGGACTTGTCCGGTCCCTAGCGGACTAGTCCGATCTTCCTGGTTAAATTGTGTTGAATTGACTCTAAAATTTGATCTAACCAACTCCAAACCTGTATAAACTTGTTAAAAGCTATTAGAACTAGTTAGTGATCATTAAAAGCAATCAAGTAACAAGTTCTACCTTGCATTTGCATTAATCATGCATGTCATGTCATATTGAGTAATATTTGTGCACTCTTTGATTGTGTTTCTTGTCTTGTATGTTTATTATGTGGATTAGACGGATTTGCGCTAGAAAGTGCCGCGGAGGATCTCCAGCATCAAGAGTTCGAAGGCTTTGATCCTGATCAACAGCAAGAGCAAGGCAAGTGTCCTTGAAGCATATTGATCCTGTTTTTAAAATAAATGTTTTGTTTGCAAACTGCATGCTTGTGTCAATTTGATGGGAACCCTATGATAGGAAGTTTACTAGATTTGTTAAACCACCCTTGTCACCTGGAATTTATGGTAGAGAGTCGGGAAGGGTTTTTACCTTTTGCTTCGCTTAATCAACTGGGATGGGAAACAACTATACCATTCAATTTAATTATGCATGGATGAGATTATGGTTAACATGAACTGGTTAAACATGATATGGTAATGGGTGATCTAAGCAAGCCTGGTATGTGGATGGGTTGGATGTTATGGTGGTTTGCTTGCTTTAGATCTAAGGACCGGTTCATGCGAGAATAAGTCAGGATTACAGTGCCACCACGAGGCCAAGTATGGGTGCGGCGTAACTGATTAATTAGGGCTTTGCTAGTGCTGTTTGGACCGTTGTGGATGCTCGGGGAAGGGGTAGTCGTATTGGGTTTGTTGATGATTGGTGGAACTACCATGAGATCCGAATGGCTCAAGAGGGGGCCCTTGGTTGAAGATGTGCTCAGTTAGAGGCATCACCACCGGAGAAACCTCAGTGGGGTCTAAATAGGCTAGTAATCCCTTTGTAAAGGCTATTTTGTGATCTCTTGGCCATACACCAAAGGAAGTGTAATTGGCATAAGAGAGGTTCTTTAGTCGCCGACGGGTGATGAAATCACAAACACGTGGGTAAAGAGGTACGAACTCTGCAGAGTCTAAATAAAAACTATCATGATAGCCGTGCTCCCGGTTATGAGCACCTGGACAACTTCCATGATTAGAGGGAAATTGGAATTTGGGATGGTTATGGTTTGGTAATGGTTATGGATGGTTATGGATTAATTTCTAGTATTGAATATGGTTATTGACGATGGTGAAATCTGGAATTATTGATGATGGTAGTGAATTCAGATTGGTATTATGGTATTACTTATGATTATGATGGGTTTACTTCACATACATATAATATATATATTGCTTTTCAAATGTTTTACCATACTTTTCAGCACTTTGCCATTATTATTGTCGTCATTTGAATCAGCCACATGTCATACTTTCCACACTTGCTGAGTATGACATGTACTCACTCTTGCAATCCCCCCCCCCCAACAGTTGCAGGTCAGGATTGGGAGTTTAATGGCGATAATGCAGAGTTCTAGGCCGTGTCTACCGTTAGCTTTGATTGTGGTGTTGATTGGAGCTACGCATACATACCCTGTCGCTTATGCTGCATAGTTGCTTAGTTTGCTTAATTAGTTTATTTCCGCTGCATTAGTTGAACTTGTCATTAATATTCATTAGAGCTTGTATTTGAGGATAATCTGGTTTGTGTAATAAAATTTGGTTAATTAATCTTGTTCTGTGGTAATTTTCTGTATACTCTTTTGTGATTGCACTCGTGTGTGTGTGATGAACATCCTGGGCACACATATACGTTAGCTTGGTTCATTTTTTGGAATCGAGCGTCACAGATTGGTATCAGAGCCATGTTTTGACCGTAGGATGCAGCCTAGATAGAATGGACACTTTAGATCACATAGGAGCACTCAGGAATCGATATATTTTGGTTGGTGTGCTGTTGCTATATATATATATATATATATATATATATATATATATATATATATATATATATATTGTTTGCTTGTGTGCTTAATAGAGGATTTTTGGGATGCTTTAGCATTGCCATGTCCACCTAGGCTAGTGTAGCTAGCTGTTTAGTTTCATATCCCTTGATGCATATTGTTGGGGACGTTTCTAATTCTTACCTATTACTTTTCTTCAGATGGTGAGGACTCGCAACCAGAGGGATGTCAATGGTGAGGAGGAGAACAATGGAGTGCCTCAGAACAACATTGAACAAGGATCTACTCATGGAGCTATCAACATTGAGCAGCTTTTGGCTATGCAAAACCAGCTCATGCAGAACATGATACAAACAATGGGACAACTGCAGGCTGGCAATATCAACAATCAGCCCCACATGCCTCCACCGCCACCCCCGCCTCCTCATAACCGATTGGGAGAGTTTACGAGGACTAGGCCGCCAACCTTTGCTCAAGCCGTTGACCCTATGGATGCGGATGATTGGCTCAAGTCCGTGGAGAAGAAGCTAGCTATTGTCCAATGCAGTGACCGGGAGAAGGTCTTGTTTGCTTCTCATCAACTAGTTGGAGCAGCTGTGGATTGGTGGGATTCTTATTGCAACGCTCATGAGAACCAAGAGAGAATTACTTGGGCTGAATTCAAGAAGAATTTCCGTTCTCATTATGTGCCGGAGGGTGTTATGATATTGAAGAGGCAAGAATTTGATAATTTAAGACAAGGAAAATCGAGCGTGAGTGAATATCTCAATAAATTCACTCAACTCTCAAGGTATGTGCCTGAGGATGTTAGTCGGGACAGCCGGAAGCAATACTTGTTCATGAGGGGATTGAACAATGAAATCCAAGTGCAACTACTCAATTGTGACTATGCAAATTTTCAGAAGCTTGTGGACAAAGCAATTACGGTTGACAACAAGATCCATGAGATGGAGCAAGAAAACAAGAGGAAGGCGCCATATCAAGGACAGCAACAAGGAAGTAATGTGCGCCTTCGCCTTGCACCACCCAATGCGCCCTATTACAGCTTCTCTATTCCTGCTCAGCGCCCTGGTTATGCACCACGCCCAACTCAGTTTGTGTAGCAGCGCCCTGTTATGCAAGCACCTAGGCCTCCAATGCCTTATGTGCCTCGTGCTAATTTTCCTGCTGCAAGTGTTCAGAACCAAGCTCGTCCCAATAATTCTGGTGGAGTTAAGAAGTGCTATACTTGTGGAGAAGCTGGACACTTTGCGCATCAATGTCCTAAGTCAGGCCTTGGTCAAGGAAGCAATGCACCGAGGCAAAACCCAAGACCCAATGGAGGAGCGCCACAAGGAAGCCGCGGACAGCAGAATTTTGCTCGTGGCAACGTGAACCATGTCTCTATGGAGGATGCTCAACAAGCGGATGACGTGGTCATTGGTATGTTTCTCGCCAACTCCAACCCCGCGACTATGTTATTTGATTCTGGAGCATCGCATTCATTCATTGCATCGAAGTATGTTGCCAAGTATAGTTTGCCTATCTCTCATATGAAGTTTACTCTGTTGGTTAAGTCTCCTGGACGAGAGATGAGGACAAATATAGTATGTCCAAAAGTAAGCCTTAGAATAAGGAGGGTAGACTTCTCCGCCAACCTCATTGTTTTAGATTCTCAAGGGTTGGATATTATACTTGGTATGGACTGGTTGAAGAAGCACAATGGAGTTATTGAGTGTGCCATGAAGACGGTGAAGTTGACCAATGAAGAAGGGATCACCATAGAATTTGAAGCATCTCAAACCGCACCGAAGTAATTGGAATTGAATCATATGGACGGTGCCGCAATTGAGGAGATTCCGGTGGTGTGTGAATTTTTGGATGTTTTTCCGGACGAGTTGCCAGGTATGCCACCCGATCGGGACATTGAGTTTGTTATTGATTTAATACCTGGAACTGCACCTATAGCTAAGAGGTCGTATAGGATGCCTCCTATGGAATTAGCGGAGCTCAAGAAGCAAATTCAAGAGCAATTAGAGAAGGGTTTTATTTGCCCTAGCTCTTCACCTTGGGGAGCGCCCGTTCTATTTGTGGACAAGAAGGATGGATCCCAAAGGATGTGCGTGGATTACCGAGCTCTCAACGAGGTAACAATCAAGAACAAGTACACCTTGCCCCATATAGAGGATCTGTTTGATCAGATGAAAGGCGCCTGTGTGTTTTCCAAGATTGATTTGAGGTCGGGATACTTTCAAATGAAGATTAGACCATCGGACATACCCAAAACAGCTTTTAGAACACGGTATGGACTGTGATGTCATTTGGATTGGCAAATGCGCCTGCCTACTTTATGTACCTCATGAATAAGGTCTTCATGGAGTACTTGGATAGATTTGTTGTGGTATTTATTGATGATATTATGATCTACTCGAAGGATGAGAAGGAACATGAGGAACACTTGAGGCTTACGCTGCAGAAATTGAGGGAGCATCAATTGTATGCCAAGTTCAACAAGTGCCAGTTTTGGTTGAAAGAGGTGCCATTTTTGGGTCATATAATCTCAGGAGGAGGAGTATCGGTTGACCCCGGAAAAGTGAGAGACGTGTTGAAGTGGGAGCCGCCGCAAAATGTCAAGGAAATAAGGAGTTTTCTTGGGATGGCCGGATATTACCGTTGGTTTATCAAGGATTTTTCCAAGATAGCCAAGCCTATGACGGAGTTGCTAATGAAGGGAAAGGCGTTCCAATAGACTGAAGCTTGTCAAAACAGTTTTGAGGAGTTGAAGAAGAGGTTAACAACAGCCCCAGTTTTGGTATTGCCGGATGTAAGCAAGAGTTTTGATATTTATTGTGACGCATCAAGACAAGGACTCGGATGCGTGCTTATGCAAGAAGGTCAAGTGGTCGCCTATGCGTCAAGACAATTGAAGAAACATGAGCAGAATTACCCAACACATGATTTAGAACTTGCAGCCGTGGTACATGCATTGAAGATATGGAGACACTATATTCTTGGACATAGTGTGAAATTTACACAGATCATAAGAGTTTGAAGTATATTTTCACACGAACGGATCTGAACTTGAGGCAATGAAGATGGTTGGAGCTCATCAAAGATTATGATTTGGGGATCAACTATCATCCGGGAAAAGCCAATGTAGTGGCCGATGCTTTAAGTAGAAAAGGAGTAAGTCCTCAACTCAAGGTTCGAGAGTTACCATTTGAGTTATGTAAGGAGTTTGAACGGTTGAACCTCGGGTTTGTAAATGAGATGGATATGATGGAGTTAAACCCAACCTTGGAGCAAGAAATTCGAGAGGCCCAAACCGCAGATGAAGAGATCAAGGAAATCAAGGAAAGGACCGAGGAAGGGAGAGAATTCAGATTTGATGAAGACGAATATGGTACCTTATGGCTTGGAAGAGGATCGTTGTGCCTAATGTAAAGCATATTCGGGAGACAATATTAAAGGAGGCACATGACTCGCCGTACTCGATTCACCCCGGATGTACGAAGATGTACAAGGACTTGAAGGCTTGCTATTGGTGGGATAGCATGAAAAAGGACATAGCTGAATATGTGGCATTGTGTGATGTGTGTCAACGAGTCAATGCGGAACATCAAAGGCCAGCTGGACTATTACAACCATTAAAGATTCCGGAATGGAAGTGGGAAGAAATTGGTATGGACTTCATAGTTGGGTTACCACGTACTCAGTCGGGGTATGACTCAATTTGAATAATTGTGGATCGCTTAACCAAGTCGGCTCATTTTGTCCCTGTCAAGACCAAATATACATCTGCACGATTGGCCGAAATATACATGGAGCATATTGTGTGTCGACATGGAGTCCCTAAGAAGATAGTCTCGGATAGAGGTTCTCAATTTACCTCTAGATTTTGGCAAAAATTGCATGAAGCTTTGGGAACGAGGTTGAATTTTAGTTCAGCATATCATCCTCAAACGGACGGACAAACCGAGAGGACCAATCAGATTTTGGAGGACATGTTAAGAGCTTGTGCTTTAAAGCATGAGAAAAGTTGGGACAAAAGCTTGCCATACGCGGAATTTTCATACAATAATAGTTACCAAGCAAGCTTGAAAATGTCACCATATGAAGCGCTTTATGGGAGGAAGTGTAGGACACCTTTATTCTGGAATGAGGCAGGAGAAACTCAAGTATTTGGTTCGGACGTGTTGCAAGAAGCCGAAAAGCAAGTCCAAATAATTCGTGAAAACTTGAGGGCTGCCCAATCAAGGCAAAAAGGCTATGCGAATAATAGGAGAAGGAAATTAGCCTTTGAAATAGGAGATTTTGTTTACCTCAAGGTGTCACCAATGAGAGGTCATAAGAGGTTTAACATAAGAGGCAAGATCGCACCTCGTTATATTGGACCATTTAAGATTTTGGACAAAAGAGGAGAAGTAGCATATAAGTTGGAGATGCCAGCTCATCTTTCAGACGTACATGATGTGTTTCATGTTTCCCAGCTCAAGAAGTGCTTGAGAGTACCGGAAGAACAAGTGCCAATGGAAGGATTGGAATTAGGGGAAGATTTGGCTTATGCCGAGCAACCGGTTAAGATCTTGGGAACCAAGGAGAGAGTCATAAGGAACAAGGTGATTCGATGGTGTAAAGTCCAATGGAAGCACCATACCGAAAAAGAAGCAACTTGGGAGCTAGAAGATGATCTCAAGAAGGAATTTTCCTATCTCTTCTCTTCCGCGTCGTATCTCGAGGGCGAGATTCGTTTTAAGGGGGGTAGGTTTGTAACACCCTCATTTTCATGCATCATGCCCTACATACACTCATATACATGTTTAACATTAACCCACATAAAGAGGAACGAGTTTAACATTGATTCGGAGCATTTAAAATTGATTTGGAGCAAAACCGCACTTAAGACGCAGGAAAGTGCAGACTAGTCCGATTTTATTGAGGACTAGTCCGATTTCTCTCTGACTAAAAACAGACTTGTCCGTTTTTGCTGCGGACTAGTCCGATTTTGGCTCTGGAAACTTTTGGACTAGTCCGATTTTGTGCGGACTAGTCCGATATTCCATGAATCCTTGAAAAATTGCTAAGTCCCTGGACTTTTCCGGACTAGTCCGGTGTTCCAGCGGACTTGTCCCTTTTTCCTCTCTGTTCAAATTTGGACTTGTCCGATTTTTGGCCAGACTTGTCTGATTTTCTCTCCGGACGACTTCGGACTAGTCCGGTCCTTTCTGGACTTGTCCGATATTTCGTGACTCTGAGTTGATCTTTTGTTTTACGACTTGTTTCTTGGGTTTCACGTTAAGTGGGCCTAGGTACGTCGTGCCTAACTCTTTTAGAGCCCATGTGGGACTCTAAACCGGCCTCTACTCCTCCCAAACTCGAAATCCATCTAACCCTAGCCTCCACCTCTATATAAACATCCCCACCCCTTGGTTTGATATCTATTTGCCACTTTTCCACCCACCCAAACCCTAGTTCGTGGGGAGCCACCATCAAGGAGGGAGGAGAAGATCCCAAGCAAGAGGAAGAAGAGGAGGAAACGAAGGAGGATCAATATCTCCACCAAGTTTCGTCCTTCACCACCAATTCATCTCCAAGTTAATCACCAACCCTAGATCATCAAGATCCAAGTGCTACCTCCAAGTTTCTTGATTCATTGGAGTTCTAAACACCTGGTATACCTTCTATCTCTTTTCCTTATGTGAATTCAACCCCTAATCTCCAAATTCACGTCGATCTAGAAAACCCTAATCTACTGATCTCGTCAAGTGCGGACTTGTCCGGTCCCTAGCGGACTAGTCCGATCTTCCTGGTTAAATTGTGTTGAATTGACTCTAAAATTTGATCTAATCAACTCCAAACCTGTATAAACTTGTTAAAAGCTATTAGAACTAGTTAGTGATCATTAAAAGCAATCAAGTAACAAGTTCTACCTTGCATTTGCATTAATCATGCATGTCATGTCATATTGAGTAATATTTGTGCACTCTTTGATTGTGTTTCTTGTCTTGTATGTTTATTATGTGGATTAGACGGATTTGCGCTAGAAAGTGCCGCGGAGGATCTCCAGCATCAAGAGTTCGAAGGCTTTGATCCTGATCAACAGCAAGAGCAAGGCAAGTGTCCTTGAAGCATATTGATCCTGTTTTTAAAATAAATGTTTTGTTTGCAAACTGCATGCTTGTGTCAATTTGATGGGAACCCTATGATAGGAAGTTTACTAGATTTGTTAAACCACCCTTGTCACCTGGAATTTATGGTAGAGAGTCGGGAAGGGTTTTTACCTTTTGCTTCGCTTAATCAACTGGGATGGGAAACAACTATACCATTCAATTTAATTATGCATGGATGAGATTATGGTTGACATGAACTGGTTAAACATGATATGGTAATGGGTGATCTAAGCAAGCCTGGTATGTGGATGGGTTGGATGTCATGGTGGTTTGCTTGCTTTAGATCTAAGGACCGATTCATGCGAGAATAAGTCAGGATTACAGTGCCACCACGAGGCCAAGTATGGGTGCGGCGTAACTGATTAATTAGGGCTTTGCTAGTGCTGTTTGGACCGTTGTGGATGCTCGGGGAAGGGGTAGTCGTATTGGGTTTGTTGATGATTGGTGGAACTACCATGAGATCCGAATGGCTCAAGAGGGGGCCCTTGGTGCAATCCCCCCCAACAGTTGCTCAAGAGGGAACTACACTTGCTGAGTACGACATGTACTCACTCTTGCAATCCCCCCCAACAGTTGCGGGTCAGGATTGAGAGTTTAATGGCGATAATGTGGAGTTCTAGGCCGTGTCTACCGTTAGCTTTGCCTGTGGTGTTGATTGGAGCTACGCATACATACCCTGTCGCTTATGCTGCATAGTTGCTTAGTTTGCTTAATTAGTTTATTTCTGCTGCATTAGTTGAACTTGTCATTAATATTCATTAGAGCTTGTATTTGAGGATAATCTGGTTTGTGTAATAAAATTTGGTTAATTAATCTTGTTCTGTGGTAATTTTCTGTATACTCTTTTGTGATTGCACTCGTGTATGTGTGATGAACATCCTGGGCACACATATACATTAGCATGGTTCATTTTTCGGAACCGGGCGTCACAGAGTTGATCTTTTGTTTCACAACTTGTTTCTGGGTTTTACATTAGTGGTCCTAGGGACGTCGTGCCTAACTCTTTTAGAGCCCATGTGGGACTCCAAACCGACCCCTACTCATCTCAAACTCGAATTCATTGAAACCCTAGCCTCCACCTCTATATAAACAGCCCCACCCCTTGGCTTGACATCTATTTGCCACTTTTCAACCACAACCAAATCCTAGCTCGTGAATAGCCGCCACCAAGAAGGGAGAAAGAGATCTAAAGCAAGAAGAATAAGAGGAGGAAATGAAAGAGGGTCAAGATCTCCATCAAGTTTCATTCTCCATCGCCAATTCACCTCCAAGTTCATCATCAACCCTAGATCGTCAAGATCCAAGTGTTGCCTCCAATACCCTTGATTCTTTGGAGTCTTGGACACTTTATATACCTTCTACTTCCTTTTCCTTATGTGAATTCAACCCCGTTTATCCAAATTTACATCGATCTAGAAAACCCTAGTTCGCCAGTTCTGTAAATTGCAGACTTGTCCGGTCCCTAGCGGACTAGTCTGATTTTCCTGGTTAATTTCTATTGAATAAATTCTAAAATTAGTTCGAATGAATTCCACACCTGTTCAACTTGTTAAAAGTTATTAGAACTAGTTGGTAAACATCATTAACAACTCATTAACAAGTTTTGCTTCGCATTTACATTAATCACGCATGTCATGTCATATTGAGTAATATTTGTGCACTCTTTGATTGTAGTTCTTGTCTTGTATGCTCGTTGTGCGGATTAGATGTATTTGCGCTAGAGAGTGCCGCGGAGGATCTCCAACACCAAGAATTTGAAGTATTTGATCCCAATCAAGCCCAAGATCAAGGCAAGTGTCTTTGATCATATTGATCATGTTTTTAAAGTAAATGTTGAAAGTGCATCTAGGACTCCCTTGTGGGTTTTGGATGATTTATGACAAGCAATTGAGATCCTAACCTCCTTGTTGAGATGAGTGCAGGATTTTAATAGGAAAATGAGCAAAGTGCCAAAAAGAAGGAAGAATGAGAAGCAAAGTGGAAATGAGCTCGAGGAAGAAGAGTAGTAGATTATTGTGTATGGAGTGTGTTAAGGAAACACACCCCAAGAGCTCAATCAAAATTAAACACACACAGTGCACAAAGTTACACAGGACCGGACTAGTCCGATATCCTTTCTGCACGAGATCGGACAAGTCCGATAAACATCGGACTAGTCCGATATCCTTTCTGACTAGAATCGGACTAGTCCTCCCCAGTGCGGACTAGTCCTCAAAACACTTCACAAGTCACACAAAATCGGACAAGTTCGATCATAACCGGACTAGTCTGATATTCTTTCTAATCCAAATCGGACAAGTCCGATGTCTACACGGACTAGTTCGAAATACCCTCTGATCTGAATCGGACAAGTCCCCCAGTGCGGACTTGTCATCCTATACACTTAGGGTCTCACATGTCCGGACAAGTTCGATGACTATCGGACTAGTCCGAAGATTTCTAGTAGTGAAATCAGACAAGTCCGTTCCTAGCCGGACTAGTCCGATATTTCGGGGTACTTAGGGTTTGCTACACACAGCACACCGGACTAGTCCGGTGACCACCACAGACTAGTCCGAACTTTCTGAACCCTAACGGTCACTTTTAGAAACCCCATATAAATAGAGGTGCACGACCCAATTATGACCTCTCTCGAACCCTAGCGCCGTCACACCACCCAAGAGCCTCAAAAACTACATCTCTCCATGAAATTAAGTGCAACAACAATCAATCCTTTGAGGATTCACTCTAGATCATTGGAGAGACACTTGCAACACCATGTTGAGCTCTTGGTTTGATTCTCTAACACACTCCTGTGATTCATTTGTAGTTTTTGAGTGTGTTCTTGGTGGTATTTTCTGTTGTAATCCAAGGGAGCTCTCAACGTGTGAGAAAGCCCCTTGAATTCGGTTATTCACCCCTTTGTGATTAGTGGAAGAGGATTGGCCTTCGTGGCGATCCGACGAGGGTAGGGTTGGAGAAGACCCGGTCCTTTTGTGGACTCCTCAACGTGGATGTAGGTTGCCTTTTGTGGTAGCCGAACCACGGGATAAATCCTTGTGTTTTGCTTTTGGTGTTCATCATTCTCATTCATCAATATAATCTAGGGTTTCAACAATCATTGCTCATCTTACGTTGAATTGTCGAACATAAGAATTAAATGTGATATAATCTAATATATAACATTGGAACCTTTATTTGATTCTATATTTCTGCTGCATACATAAAAGAATCAACCTAATCGATCAAGCTTAAACAACTCAGTCCGTGAACACCAGACTAGTCCGCACATTACCACACTAGTCCGATATCTCTGGTATTGAACTTATTGTTGAGTGTTGCAGGATCCGACAAAAATCGAAAAGTCCTATTCACCCCCCCCCTCTAGGCCCACATTCAATTGGTATCAGAGCAAGGTTCTTCAAGAAAGAGTCTAATCACTCGAAGATATCATGTCGGAGATGAAGGACATCCACAAAATCAACAACCAAGAAGAGGTTAACAATGACAAGACTCAAAAAGTGGAAAAGTACCTTGAAGCCATTCAAGACTTCGAGGACGATGATGAGGAGACACTGGAGCTAAAGGCGCTCCTTAGAAAGAAGGCAATTTTCAAAGGGAAAGTGAAAGTTGAAGAGAAGAAGAAGGGGAGTAGTCACACCGACTACTCCCGATATCCTTTTAACTATGGTCGTCTAAATTCCAATAACAATCATTACTTATCCATCCCACTTGGAAAAGCCCCACACTTCGATGGAAGTGATTACTCAATGTGGAGGCAGAATATGAAAATGCATTTGATTTCTCTCAATCCAAGTCTATGGCATGTTGTATGCACAAGGATAGACATTCCGGACGACGACGAAGAGCTCACCCCAAGCCAAGAGCAGGCCATTCATAGAAATGCTCAAGCCGCAGCTGTAATCACCTCCTCACTCAGTCGGGACGAGTTCACCAAGGTGGATGGACTCAAAATTGCTAAGGAGATTTGGGATACACTGCAAACTGCACATGAAGGTGACCGACATGTGCGTGAAGCAAAGATTGAGATGATCGAAGGCGAACTAGGAAGATTCGCAATTGAGGAAGACGAGTCACCCCAAGATATGTACAATCGATTGAAGACACTCGTCAACAAAGTTCGATCATATGGGAGCAAGAAGTGGAATGACCACGAGGTGGTAAAGCTCATCCTTAGAGCTTTTATGCCTCGCAATGTCACGCTATGGTCCATGATTAGAGAAAGTCCCAGATACAAAAGGATGACTCCAGATGAATTGCTTGGAAAAATCATCAACTTTGAGATGATGGAAAAATAAGCAAAGCACGTCAAGGAAATTGCCGACCTCACCTCGGCCAAGAAGAAAGGGGTTGCTTTAAATTCCACCCTCAAGCCTCTATCCAAAGAGGCAAGAGAAGCACAACTAGAGGAAGATAGTGACGACGAGAGCAGTGAGCTAGATGAAGAGGACATGATATTATTCATGAAAAAGTTCAAGAGAATAATGAAGAAAAGACAAGGGACAAAATCAAGTGAAGGAAAGTACAAGGAAAGAATGAAGCCGAAGTTGAGGCGGGCATGCTATAATTGTGGTGAGAATAACCACTTTATAGTTGATTGCCCGTATGAGGAGAACAAGAAGAAGACCAAAGAAGCCAAGCCTCAACCTAAGAAATTCTTCAAGAAGAAGAAACAAGCCGAACAAGTACGCATTGGGAAGGAGTGGGACTCAAACGATGAGTCTTCATCATCCGAAGAAGAAGAGATGGCTAGCATAGCCATCGAGAGTGCGTTCGAGAAATCTACACTCTTCCCCACACTCGGCGCAAGGAAGGGAAATGGCACGTGCCTTATGGCAAAGGAAGGTAAACGCAAGGTAATCATCAAAACCCCTTCCGTGCATTCCTACTCTAGTGATGATGAAATAATTAGTGATGATGAAGATATGCTTAGTGGACTAGATAGGAAAGCTGCAACAAAAATGAAATTTTTACTTGATCAACTTGTTGAGAAGGAGAGGTTGATTCATCGTCAAGAGGACATGATTATCTCCCAAAAGGAGGAGTATGTCGAACTTGACAAACTTCTAGAACTTGAAAAGTAGAAAAACAATTCACTAGAGCTTGAGTTAGCTTCAAGCAAGAAAGCTTGCTTGGAGTTAACTGACTCAAATGTTGCAATCAAGGACCAACTTGCTGACCTGATCAAGGTCAACAAGATCCTTGAAGTGCAGGTTGAGTCACTCAAGCTGAGTGAACCTTCCTCCTCTTCAAGTTCACCTTCTCAACCCACTAAAACTGATTTTGCTCATATGTGCACATGTAGTAAGATTGACACCAGTTTGAAGGAGAAGTCAACCTCCACCAAGGATAAACATCCTACCCAATGTGGCATATTTTACAAGGAGAAGATCAATTATGCACGTAGTGCATACTTGGTCCAAAGACCTCCAAATGTCAAATATGGCATTGGTTACTCTTATGGTGAAAAGCAGCATGCTGGAAGTCATAAGAATAACAAGGGGGGGATGTGAAGGGAAGACCCTCTCAAACTGGTAAGTCGAAGGGTAAAAATTTGAACTCACATGAATACCGGACTAGTCCGGTAAGTGTTCGGACAAGTCCGGTCCTCCGGACAAGTCCGGCCTCCCAGACTAGCCCTGTATACAAACAACAATGATTACTCTTTAGAACCTTTGATGCCTCCTATGTGTTAATGAGAAATAATTTTGGCAATGTTTATGCTAATTATGTTGGGCCACGCCATGGGAACACCAAATCTCATGTGTGGGTGCCCAAATGTATTGTAACTAGCCTCCAAGGACCCAAGCAAGCTTGGGTACCTAAAACCAAAACATAATTTGTCTTTGCAGGCCTATTCCTCCGGTGGATCCAAATGGGTGCTAGACAGTGGTTGCACCAATCACATGACTGGAGAAAGAAGAATGTTCGTGGAATATGAAGAGAATGAGGACCCAAACGAAGGCATCTACTTTGGAGATAATAGTCAAGGAAGGGTGCTCGGTACTGGTAAAATTGCAATATCTTCTACACACACTTTCTCATGTTTTACATGTTGAATCCTTAGATTATAACCTGCTGTCCATATCTCAGCTATGTGACAAAGGTTATAATTGCTTGTTCACTAACGAGGGTGTGACTGTCTCTAGGAGGAGTGATGGTTCCATTGCATTCAAGGGTATGTTGAAGGGAAAGCTTTACCTCGTTGACTTCAACAAGGATAAAGCCGAACTTGACACAAGCTTGATTGCAAAGATCAACATGGGTTGGCTGTGGCATAGACGGCTAGCGCATGTTGGTATGAGGAATCTTCAAAAACTCCTCAAGTGCGATCACATTCGCGGTTTGAAGGATGTTGTTTTTGAGAAAGACGGGCCTTGTAGCACGTGCCAAGCCGGGAAGCAAGTTGGAGCACCTCATCCCGCAAAGAACGTCATGACTACAACAAGACCGCTCGAACTACTTCACATGGACTTATTTGGTCCAATTGCTTACATAAGCATCGGCGGTAACAAATACAGTTTAGTTATCATTGATGACTTTTCTCGCTTCACTTGGGTTTTCTTTTCGCACGATAAGTCAGAAACACAAGGAACACTCAAGAAGTTCTTCAAGCGAGCTCAAAACGAATTCTCATTAACAATCAAGAGTATTCGAAGCGACAATGACACGGAGTTCAAGAACACACAAGTGGAGGAGTACCTTGATGAAGAGGGTATCAAGCACGAATTTTCAACGCCATACTCGCCACAACAAAACGGAGTTGCCAAAAGAAAGAATCGAACACTCATAGAGATGGCAAGAACAATGCTCGATGAGTACAAGACCTCGGATCGATTTTGGGCGGAAGCGATTAACACGCTTGCCACGCCGTAAATCGACTTTATCTTCGTTGACTACTCAAGAAGACATCCTATGAGCTACTCACCATTAACAAACCAAATATCTCATATTTTCGAGTTTTCGGTTCTCCATGTTATATCCTGAACAAGTAGCCTAGGACTTCAAAGTTCGCTTCAAAGTCCGATGAAGGTTTCTTGCTTGGTTATAATTCGAACACTTACACCTATCGTGTTTTCAACAAGGCCTCCGGACTCGTTGAAATAGCACGCGACGTAGTGTTCGATGAGACTAATGGCTCCCAAAAGGAGCAAGTCGATCCATGTGAACTAGGTAAAGAAGAAGCTCCCTGTCAAGCATTGAAGAGAATGGCTCTAGGTGAGGTTCGACCACAAGAGCCACCTCCACACGTACATGAGGAAGATGAACCACAGGAGGAGATCAACGATCAAGGGGAAACTTCAACACAAGATCAACCACAAAGATACCAAGATGATCAACAAGTCAACGAAGGCAATAACTTAGGGGGAGAAGCAGATAATTCATGAAGATACAACTCCTCAAGTGCCACACCCAAGAGTACACCAATGCGTCCAAAGGGATCACCCAATCGACAACATCATCGGTGACATCCAAAAGGGAGTAACCACTAGATCTCGCTTAGCTAACTTTTGTGAACACTATTCGTTTGTATCCTTTTTGGAACCACGCAGGGTTGAAGATGCATTAAAAGATTCGAACTGGGTGGTGGCAATGCAAGAAGAATTGAACAACTTCAAGTGGAACGAAGTATGGGAACTTGTGGCAAGACCCAATGCAAACATCGTCGGCACCAAATGGGTCTTCCGCAACAAACAAGATGAACACGGGGTGGTGACAAGGAACAAGGCACAACTTGTTGCCAAAGGTTATTCACAAGTCGAAGGTTTGGATTTTGATGAGACTTTTGCTCCAGTAGCTAGGCTTGAATCTATTAGAATATTACTTGCATATGCTACTCACCATGATTTCAAGCTGTATCAAATGGATGTGAAAAGCGCCTTCCTCAACGGACCAATCAAGGAAGAGGTATACGTGGAGCAACCACCTGGGTTTGAAGACGAAGAGTTCCCCGACCACGTGTTTAAATTGCGTAAGGCTCTCTACAGCCTCAAACAAGATCCTAGAGCCTGGTATGAGTGTCTTAGAGATTTCTTAATTGAAAATGGTTTTAAGATTGGCAAAGTAGATTATACACAGTTTACAAAGAATTTTGATGATAATCTTTTTATTTGTCAAATTTATGTTGACGATATAATATTTGGGTCAACTAACCAATCTTTTTGTGAAGAATTTAGTAAAATCATGACAGACAGGTTTGAAATGTCAATGATGAGAGAATTAAAGTACTTCTTAGGATTCCAAGTACGACATTAGAAGGAAGGAACGTTCCTAAGCCAAACCAAGTACATGCAGGACATACTCAAGAAGTTTGGCATGGACAAGGCGAAGCCCATAAAAACCCCCATGGCAACGAATGGCCACCTAGACCTCAATGAAGATGGACCTAGCGTCGACCAAAAGGTATATCGCTCCATGATTGGATCTCTACTCTATTTATGTGCATCTAGGCCAGATATTATGTTGAGTGTATGTCTGTGTGCAAGATTTCAAGCCAATCCTAAGGAATGTCACTTGACAGCCGTAAAAAAGATCTTGAGATATTTAGTTCATACACCCAACCTTGGCCTTTGGTACCCAAAAGGCTCAAAATTCAATCTCATTGGTTACTCCGATGCAGATTACATTGGGTGCAAAGTAGATAGAAAAAGCACTTTTGGTACATGCCAATTCCTAGGGAGATCCTTAGTTTCTTGGTCCTCCAAGAAACAAAATTTTATTGCCTTATCCACAGCCGAGGCGGAGTATGTTGCAGCCGGGAGTTGTTGTGCTCAACTCCTCTGGATGCGACAAACTCTAAAGGATTATGGTTACAATATAAACCATATTCCACTCCTTTGTGACAATGAGAGTGCCATTAAAATTGCCCACAATCCAGTTGAGCACTCCAGAACTAAACACATAGACATAAGACACCACTTTTTGAGAGATCATGCCATGAAAGGAGACATAGCCATTTCACATGTCAACACTCAGAAGCAATTAGCCGACATATTCACCAAGCCACTTGATGAAAAACGCTTTTGCGAACTCCGAAATGAACTAAATATCCTTGATGTTCGGAGTGTGGCTTGAAATGTTGCATACCTGTATGAATTCTTCAAATATGTTGTTTTGGACTGTGAAAATCACCTCTCTCATTTTTCACCAAAAAACTATGTCAATTACTAGATCTTGGTGAATTATGATCATTGCTTGATTGTTGTATGCTTACTGATCATATTCATCAAGACTATTTGAGTTGATTTGCTCCTCTATTCTCTGATTATGAACCTTCAAATATATATGAATGGGCTACTCATTTCTTTCCTGGTGACCACGGACTAGTCCGTGGTTACCCGGACTAGTCCGCTCTTGCAGACTAGTCCGTAGAGTGCCGGTTAGGCCGGACTAGTCCGACAGACCATGGACTAGTCCGATATTGCTCTCTGGATGAGTTTGGACTAGTCTGGTCACATCCAAACTTGTCCGATTTTTCGTGTCCATAACCCTAGCCGCCACCAAACCCTAATCCCTTCTTCCTCCACTCTAGCTCATGCATTCTCTTTCTTCCGCTCGAGCTCCCAAGGCGATCTCTTGCTCCCTCCACCAAAAAGCTTCACTTTTGGGCGGAAATCAAGCTTGTCCACTTGAGGATTGAAGCTAGCGGACTTTTTCGGCCTTCAACACCCCTCATCTCCAAGTTTCAATTGAATTATTTGGTAATTTTCACCCAAACCCTAGAAATCTCAATTTTCTTCATTGTAGATCGAACAACCTAGCATCTTTCACTATATACATGCCTGCTTGCTGTATTACGTTCTTGCTAAGCTAATTGTGCATTAAGAATCAACATTTGTCCAGTTTCTTAGGCTTTTGAGTTTGAATACCATACTAGTCCGGTCCATGCACGTACAAGTCCGGTCTCCCCGGACTAGTTCGTGCCTGTACACCAGACAAGTCCGATGTTTCTGAACTCAAAACTTAATTCTTCAATTCCTTAATGCAATTTCTTGCTGCTCGTTCACACCTATGCATTGTGTTAGTCATTATCATTCATACCACTCATTCTCAGGTCATGTCGAGCTCCGACAATGATGTCTCCGATTTTGAGGCCGAGATTGACCATGAGGTGGCACCTCAGACCTCGACGGGTCTTGGCAAGAAGCGCCAAGGAAGACCGTCCGAGCCAGCCCAGTCTCCTCCACAGGCTCGGAGGAAGGTGCTAGCTAAGAAGTCAGTCTCTAAGGCAGCTGCATCATCGAGTGTCCCTTGCCAAGCAAAGGGCAAGGGAAAGGGGATTGCTACGAGTCCGGTTGGCCCGTTGAAACTTCATGCTCCAAGGGAAGGGGTCCGGGACCCAAATGAAGAGAAGTTCAACGGGAAGGGCAGTGACTCGGCGGCCAAGTTCAGAAGCATCGATTGGTATGGCCGACCGAAGCAAGCGGCTGATGGACGATTCTGGTGCAACTTCCATGCTGACTTCTACAGATTGGTGTATCTCCCATGAAGACACCAGTTGTGCGCAGTCAGTGGATTGACTGGGCACATTTTGAGAAGAAGGGCTGCTCACCGTTCACTGATGTGGTGAGAGCCATTGAGAAGCATAGACTAAGAGATCTATTTGCTTTCAGAAATAACTGGAATGATGAAGTGATTGTGCAGTTCTTTGCGACCTGTCACTTCTCTAGTGAGGATGAGGAGAGTGTCACTTGGATGACCCATGGATCCAAGTACAGCATTACTCAAGAAGATTTCGCTAACCTTCTTCATCTTGACACCACAAGATCTGATTGCTTGGTCATACACAACATTGGTGTCATTGACAAGGATAGGATGAAGTTCATATATGAGCCAAACTCAAAGTTCAACCCTCCTTCCACCAAAAACATGAAGCCATTCTTTGTGGTGTTGAACAGAGTGTTAAGGAAGACAATTGCTCCCAAGGATGGAGATGCTGGGAGTGTGCAAGGATACCTTCGGACTCTGATGAGAGTCATAAGCAAGGATTGCCCATTTGATGTGGCGGAGTACATTTGGAATGATATGGTGAACATATCCTGCACTCCCAACAGATCTTGCGGATACGCTCCTTACTTAATGTTTGTGATTGAAAAAGTCACCGGCATTGAGTTTGTGAAAGATGTGGAGCATCTCCCCTTGAGGCCTCAAATGCCTCAAAAGCTGAGTGTGTAGGCTGCTCCCTCGCCGGCCTCCAGTCCCGAGGCACCGGCGAGAACAAGAGAAGATGTCAGAGCTGCTCCAACTTCAAGGGCAGCCCTCTGAGAGGATCAGCTAGTGGAATCCTCAAATATCTGGCTGCCATCTTCACCTCCTGCAAGAAGACCGAAGTGAAGGTCCACAAGCTCAACATGAAAAGAAAGGGGGACATGAAGTACATCAAGGCAAATGTGAAGCAAATTTGCCAGAAGCTGGAGATCGACCCCATTGGATCTCCAGTGATTTCTGAGGACTCCGACCCGGACTACACTGAGCTCGGGCCCTTGACCCCATCCGAGCTTGCCTACTTTGGCATTGGGGGCTCGAGCGTCTCCGCCCCTCCTCCTTCTCCTCCTCGTCAAGCTGAAGATGAAGAAGACGAAGACGATGATGAGAGGACCGACAGTGAAGAGTGAAGACATTAGGACCCTCCTCTCCTTCTTTTTGGTGTCTTGATGCCAAAGGGGGAGAGATTGAGGGGGAGTCTTAGCTTTAGCTGTAAGGTGCGAGTAGAGAGATCTCTTTATGTTTTCTTAACTCTTTTGTGGCTTGTAATGTTTTAACAATGATCTTATGTTAATTATGGTTCTGTGATGCAATGATTTGATCCTTTGAGTAGTGTTTATGAAAACTGAGATTTTGTTCTAAAATGACATATATTCTTGCTATTGGTTGATTAAAGTCAATTATGTCATTCTTTATGTTCCAGTGTACTTAGTTATGCATCCCACCATAAAGAATGCACATATGGATTATACTCTCACTGCTTGATGTATTTTGGACCCATATGTGCATGCTTTATGAAAATCTCGATTTTTATCATATTTTGTGAAATCTCAATTGGTTGTCATCAATCACCAAAAAGGGGGAGATTGAAAGTGCATCTAGGACTCCCTTGTGGGTTTTGGATGATTTATGACAAGCAATTGAGATCCTAACCTCCTTGTTGAGATGAGTGCAGGATTTTAATAGGAAAATGAGCAAAGTGCCAAAAAGAAGGAAGAATGAGAAGCAAAGTGGAAATGAGCTCGAGGAAGAAGAGTAGTAGATTATTGTGTATGGAGTGTGTTAAGGAAACACACCCTAAGAGCTCAATCACAATTAAACACACACATTGCACAAAGTTACACAGGATCGGACTAGTCCGATCACAACCGGACTAGTCCGATATCCTTTCTGCACGAGATCGGACAAGTCCGATAAACATCGGACTAGTCCGATATCCTTTCTGACTAGAATCGGATTAGTCCTCCCCAGTGTGGACTAGTCCTCAAAACACTTCACAAGTCACACAAAATCGGACAAGTCCGATCATAACCGGACTAGTCCGATATTCTTTCTGATCCAAATCGTACAAGTCCGATGTCTACACGGACTAGTCCGAAATACCCTCTGATCTCAATCGGACAAGTCACCCAGTGCGAACTTGCCATCCTATACACTTAGGGTCTCACATGTCCGGACAAGTTCGATGACTATCGGACTAGTCCGGACATGTGAGACCCTAAGTGTATAGGATGACAAGTCCGCAATGGGGGAAGATTTCTAGTAGTGAAATCAAACAAGTCCGTTCCTAGCCGGACTAGTCCGATATTTCGGGGTACTTAGGGTTTGCTCATCGAACTAGTCCGAACATGTGAGACCCTAAGTGTATAGGATGACAAGTCCGCAATGGGGGAAGATTTCTAGTAGTGAAATCAAACAAGTCCGTTCCTAGCCGGACTAGTCCGATATTTCGGGGTACTTAGGGTTTGCTACACACAGCACACCGGACTAGTCCGGTGACCACCACGGACTAGTCCGAACTTTCTGAACCCTAACGATCACTTTTAGAAACCCCATATAAATAGAGGTGCACGGCCCAATTATGACCTCTCTCGAACCCTAGCGCCGTCACACCACCCAAGAGCCTCAAAAACTACATCTCTCCACGAAATTAAGTGCAACAACGATCAATCCTTTGAGGATTCACTCTAGATCATTGGAGAGACACTTGCAACACCATGTTGAGCTCTTGGTTTGATTCTCTAACACACTCCTGCGATTCATTTGTAGTTTTTGAGTGTGTTCTTGGTGGTATTTTCTGTTGTAATCCAAGGGAGCTCTCAACGTGTGAGAAAGCCCCTTGAATTTGGTTATTCACCCCTTTGTGATTAGTGGAAGAGGATTGGCCTTCGTGGCGATCCGACGAGGGTAGGGTTGGAGAAGACCCGGTCCTTTTGTGGACTCCTCAACGTGGATGTAGGTTGCCTTTTGTGGTAGCCGAACTACGGGATAAATCCTTGTGTTTTGCTTTTGGTGTTCATCATTCTCATTCATAAATATAATCTAGGGTTTCAACAATCATTGCTCATCTTACGTTGAATTGTCAAATATAAGAATTAACTGTGATATAATCTAATATATAACATTGGAACCCTTATTTGATTCTATATTTCCGTTGCATACATAAAAGAATCAACCTAATCGATCAAGCTTAAACAACTCAGTCTATGAACACCGGACTAGTCCGCACATTACCGGACTAGTCCGGTATCTCTGGTATTGAACTTGTTGTTGAGTGTTGCAAGATCCGACAAAAATCGAAAAGGCCTATTCACCCCCCCTCTAGGACCACATTCAAATGTTTTGTTTGCAAAACTGCATGCTTGTGTCAATTTGATGGGAATCCTATGATAAGAAGTTAACTAGATTTTTTTTAACCACCCTTGTCACCTGGAATTCATGGTAGAGAGTCGGGTTGGGCTTTTTTACCTTTTTGCTTCGCTTAATTCATTGGGATGGGAAGACAACTATACCACTTAACTTAATTATCCATTTATGGGATTATGATTAATATGAAATGGTTAATATGATATGGTAATGGGTGATCTAAGCAAGCCTGGTATGTGGATTGGGTTGGATGTAATTGTGGTTTGCTTGCTTTAGATCTAAGGATCAGTTCGTGGAGTGACCATCCAGGATTTACAGTGCCACCATGAGGCCAAGTATGGGTGCGGCTTAGCTGATTAATTAGGGCTTTGCCAGTGCTATTTGGACCATTAAGGATGCTCGAGGAAGGGGTAGTCGGATTGAGTTTGTTGATGATTGGTGGGACTGCCCTAGGAGATCCGAATGGCTCAAGGGGGGCCCTTGGTTGAAGATGTGCTCAGTTGGAGGCATCGTCACCGGTGAAACCTCAGTGAGGTCTAAATAGGCTAGTAATCCCTTTGTAAAATCTATTTTGTGATCTCTTGTCCACACGCCTAAGGAAGTGTGAGACGGCATAATTGAGATTCTATAGTCATCGAAAGGTGATGAAATCACAAACACATGGGTAAAGTGGTACAAACCCTGCAGAGTCTAATAAAACTATCATGGTAGTCGTGCTTCCGGTTATGAGCAACCTGTACCCTCACATGATTAGGGAAAACTTGGTATTGGGATGGTTTGGTATTGGTTATGATTATGGTTGATAACATGGTTATGGTTATGGATGGTATTATTGAGTTATGGCAATGGACATGGTTAATGGAAATGGTGAAATCTAGTATGATGGTGATGGATATGGAATATGGACTTGTACTATGTTAATAATTATGGTTTATGATGGGTTTACTTCACATACATATATTATGTTGATTTAAATGTTTTAATGTACTTTTTAGCACTTAGCCATTATTATATTTGTCATTTGTATCAGCTACATGTCATACTTTCCACACTTGTTGAGTACGACATGTACTCACCCTTGCAATTCCCCCACCAACAGTTGCAGGTCAGGATTGGGAGTATAACGATGATAATGCAGAGTTCTAGACCGTTTCTGCTGTCAGCTTTGCCTGTGGAGTGTTGGAGCTGCGTTATACCCTATTTGCTTATGCTGCTTAGTTGCTTAATTATTTTATTTCCACTGCATTAGTTCAAACTTTTCATTAATATTCATTAGATCTTGTACTCGAGGATTTTTTGAATTGTATAATAAAAATGGTTAATTAATCTTGTTATGTGGTAATTTTTTGTATACTCGTTTGTGATTGCACTCGTGTATGTGTGTTGAACGTCCTGGACACACATATGCGTTCACTTGGTTCATTTTCGGAACCGGGTGTCACAAATTATGTCTCCATCTTATCCATATTAGCGTACATGTAGAGGAAAGCAACACGCCTTTCATCTTCACTAACGTCGTAGGAAGTGTAACCGCCAACAGTTGATGCGGAACTTCTTCATCGAGCGACCAGAGCCAGAACCCACCATATTTGGTGTGGTAGAAGCTCCGAATTGCTGCCCGGGACCTGCCTCGTCATCGATGTCGCCTCAGCCGGGACCTCCCTCGGCTGGGAAGGACCCCCAGACCTAGAGTCCGTCGTCGGCGCTAGGATCGGGGTTGACTTGCCGGAGCTAGCGACCCTCGAGGATGTCGGCTCCGAAGAAGGGGTCGCAGCTGAGGATCTGCTTCCCCGGGGAAAGGGGGCTGTTGAAGTCGGAGCTGACCTGACGGAGCTCCCATCAGCATGGCTCAACTTCCTTTTTCGGCTGGAAGATTTGATTGGCTCCTTGCCCTTGCCTTTGCCTTTGTTGGAGTCATCATTCCTTCAGCTTGAGGCAGCGGGAGTGACCCTCTCCGAAGCTCCAAGAATAGCAAGCTCGGAGGTCGTGCGCCTCTCCACTAGGCCAAGGTCGTCCAGCTCTGGCATCCCCGTACCGAGCTCCCTACTAACTGTCAGGACCATGTTCAGGGGAAGGAATTCGGTTGGCGGAGTCAAAGCATCCTGGGTGATGACACCGTGTTGAAGTTTCTGCAGATGAAGTCTCATAGCTTCTTCATCCAGATTGGTCCGGAGGCCAACTTCGATCCTGCTATGGTCCATCTCGCTGTTGAAAGCCCAGGAGGGCCACTCCTTCTTCATCAACGGAGCCCACCTGTTGGCTAGGAAATTGACGAAAACCATTTGAGGGGTCACACCACCATCCACGCACTGACGGATCCTGGTCAGGACGGGTTTGAATCTTTCAGGTGGCCCTGGGTCCACGTTCCAGGCATCGGTGTCAACATTGGGGAGTCACCCAGTACTTCTTCCAGTTGTCCCACTTGCCGAAGGGGAAGGTTCTCAAGTACTTGAAGGAACAATTCTTGTGCTTCACGAAGTAATAGAATCTCAAGTACTTGTCACCCTTCCTGGTGGTGTGGACTGTGAAGAAGGTCCGAAACAGCTCAATGCACGGCGGCACACCCATCCACATCTCGCAGAAGTGGACGAAGGTCGCCACTAGCAAGGAGGAGTGGGGGTCGAGGTGGTGAAGCTGCAAATCGTAGAAGTCCAGTAGCATCAGCAAGAAACTTGAAAATGATGGGATGAGCCCCACCATGGCATACGACGAGAAGTAGACAATCTCTCCGGCATGCTCCTTCTTGAAGGGAAGCTTGCCAAAGCGGATCGCATTGTTGAAGGAGTCCTTGGACCACCCCATGTAGGTTCGGACCCTCGACAGCTCCTCATCACTCTTGATCTTGCTGCGAGGAAGATCCAACTCTATCGCGGCAAAGTGGAGCAAAAGTTGGAAAGACTATGCAGAGGTTGGGAGGCTCTGAGCGCAAGTTCGAATGAAAGCATAAAGAGTCCTCAAACCATGCAAACTTTCCTTCTTAAGTAAGCCTCCGCAACGCTTGGATGGAAACCACGGCGGGATCAAGATCACGTGTCCGAAATCTACCCCGTCAATGACGAATGGACTTGGGTCCACTCCGGCGGAGAAGCCGAAGTTATTACCCCAGGTGAATCGTTGTCATGATGGGAAGTTGGAAGCCCAAGGGCGGCGGCCTGACAGGGCACGTGGAACTGATACGGTTTTTGTATTATGAACTAGCGACCATCAATTGTGTGATATTTGCACGCCAGTACCTCACCCCCCGCATCATAGAGCGCCACACGACGATGGTTTAACCACAGACTGTCGTCCCAACGGCCCAAGACAAGACCTTTGAAGCCACAACGCGGGAATTGAAGATGGCCCCACCTCTGGTAGAATAATTTCACCCAAAGGGTTTCTTCCTTAGGTGGGCCCGGGGTCCACTGTCGGTACCCTGCGTACCGGGTACCCCATGATACCGCAAGAAAAACCACGGAGTTCCACCTGTCCGAGTTGAATACCTTCGAAGGCTCCACATGTCTTGTAGCACTGGACCCGCCTCCCTCATTAGCGTAGCTTCAGCGCTGCCATGTGTAACACAAGGCCAGACCTAACTCCCTGTATAGGGAAGCTCCGGTCGTGCCACGTATCCAAGGGCCCCGGACCTATCTCCAGTAGAGGGAAGCTCCAGTGTTGTCACGTGTATAGCGGCTTCGGACCTGCCTCCCCACAGAGGCAAGCTCTGGAGCTACCACGTGGTAAGCCTCTGGACCTGATACAGCAACGGGAATATAGACGGATCTCCAACGTCGCGAACATTCAAGGGGCAATTAAAGTTACCGTTACAAGATCTGATTACATGTCATTAGTGTTATGTTAATGACACACGATCAGATGACCTTTAGTACTGTTAACGCCGCCATTAAGACGCGTTATCACTATTAATCATGCTTAATACATACAGATTGTGTATTAAGTGATTAAGCACCTTTGGAGCCACATGTCAGACCAGGCTGACAATGTAATGGTCAGTCCTGCTTGGACTAAAAAAGGGATGTGTCACACAGTACAAAGGGAAAGCCCGATCAATCGTGGACACACACAACTCATACATACAACAACCACCCGTGGAGTAGGGTATTACGCTCAGGCGGCCCAAACCACGTAAAAATCCTCGTGTCATCGTCTTGTTTATAATCTCACGCGCGCCCCAACCAATCACGAACCTTCACGGGCTACGATTTAGTAGTACCGGGGTAAGTGTCGATCGCACACTTCAACAGTGGTGGTTGTAGCTGTGCGGGGAAGATGGGGCACATGCAACATTGCTAGAGAAAGCCAGGGATTTGAAGTGTGAAGGCGCTAACATGTTGGCAAGATGGTAGCGCCAATTAGGGGCTAAGACCATCTGCATCAATGCGCTGTAAAGTCTACTGGAAAGGTTACTGGAAAATTTTACATAATGCATATACTAGAAGTATAGACTATATAAAATATGGTTTAGAGGATAGAATAGGTTTTAGAGTACGTTGGTGTGGATGGTCTAAGACCATCTTTAGTTGTGTACAGTAAAGATTACTAGACTGTAAATATAGAGTAGAATACTAAAAGTATAGAGTAGGTGTGCAAAGTGAACATGCTGTAAGTATAGAGGATGTGCTGAATATATAGAGGAAGTATCGAAAATAGAGTATGATTTAGAGGAAACCAGTGCGGATAGCCTAAGACCATCCGCGATGGTTCACTGTAAAGCTTACTGGACTGTAAATATAGAGTGGATTACTGAAAGTAGAGAGTAAGTGTCTAGAGACAAATACTAGAAGTATAGAGGATATACTGGAAGTATAGAGAGATAGAGTATGGTCTAACTGAGGTTGGGTAGAACAAGGTAGCGGATAGCAAGTCAGAGCATCAGCATCCAAAACTTTGGTCGAAATTTGTGCCGATTTTATATATCTACAAGAAAAATAGAGCAGGCAAATTCAAGGGGTGAAATAGTTGAGAGACCATAAATTCCCTTGTTATTGAAAAGCCTAATCAACAGCTAGCCGGCCGGAGCAAATAAGGCGCGGCTATTGTGGTCTGGCAGCTCTAAAAGCAAGTGCCGTGACACGCAACCTTTTATTAATTGCTGTAATGGTGATACTTGGATGTGTACATGGTCACCGGCCTCACCTGCAGGAGGAATTACAAAGCCGTAGAGGGTGAACGCTACAATGTGCCATATTCAACTCATGACGCAAATACAGTCCATGTATCAGATAGCAATGCAATGCAGTAGTCTACGGACATACGTACTCGCCCATGAGATCACATCTCATGAATGGCATACGCGCGCGCACCGTCCGTCCAGGTCCAGGCCGCCCCGGCCGTCACACGGAGGTAGCGTACGCGCGCTCGCTCATGGCTCATCGGCGCTAGCCAGCCAGCGCTATGTACGTTCTCTAGCTGTCTCGTACAGATGGGATGCAGTAGTCGTATAGTCGTCATGAACACATCTACATCAGGAATACTCTGGTTTTTTCTTCAAGGCACGCATGCAACAGGGTCGTACGCTACGTTGAAATGGCTACTCTACCGGGCCAAATATACGGACCGCGCCCAGGAAAATCGGTGGGCAAGAGTAAAGCACCAGCTGCAGCTGCTGCTTTCACCGCTCACCAACTCCAATTAAGATCGCTCACGGCCGGCCAGCTACGATCTCCTTCAACACCCCTTGCCTCCTGCTGCTTCTCCCTCTCGCTCGCTCTTCTCCATCTCGATCTTTCCTTCCCTATAGCTAGTTGTCCCGCTACCGCGCTTACGTGGGAAGGATCGGATCGATATAGCCCACCCAAAACTCACTCCACCACTCTTTCATGGCCGAACCCTAGATGAAAAGTGCCCGGCCTTCTACCCTCCGCCATAGTGTATCTGTCCAGCGTTAGCTATCGAGTGAGCGAAGAAGAGAACCAAGAGATCGAGGAGTGTCCCTGCCGCGTCCTCTCCACCGTCCCAAATCCTTTTCCGTGTGCGCGCGCGCTAGCTCGGAGCCCTGCTGCACAGACAGATCGATCAATAAAACAAGTGCGGAGAGAAGAAGCTAGAAGATGATGATGAACATACCGACTGCCGCGGCCAACGCCTGCGATGAGTTCCCCTACGTCTCTCCGAGCCCGGCTCCTCCTTCTCTGTTCCCAATCATGGAGCAGGAGGGCAGCATCCAGAGGGAACATCAGCTCGGCTACAACCTGGAGCCCAACTCCCTCGCCCTCCTCCCACCGTCCAACGCCGCCGCTGATGACGCCCACCAAACCACCATCGCCGGCCACAGTGCCCACGACATCCTCCAATTCTACCCTGCTTCGTCCCACTACTTCGCCGGCAACGGCAACCCCTACAGCCACCACTTCGGCGGGAGCACCTACCAAACCTACTACCCGCAGACGCAGGCTGCGCCCGAGTACTACTTCCCCAACCTGGTAAGCTCCGCGGAGGAGAACATGGCGAGCTTCGCGGCCACGCAGCTGGGGCTCAACCTCGGTTACCGCACCTACTTCCCGCCAAGAGGCGGGTACACGTACGGCCACCACCCGCCGCGATGCCAGGCTGAGGGCTGCAAGGCCGATCTCTCCAGCGCCAAGCGCTACCACCGCCGCCACAAGGTGTGCGAGCACCACTCCAAGGCGCCAATCGTCGTCACCGCCGGAGGCCTGCACCAGAGGTTCTGCCAGCAGTGCAGCAGGTTAGTGGATACCCCTCTTATAACCTCTTGACGATTGACTTCATTTAACAGAAATTTAGATAGATCTTGCTTGTTCCACTGAGAAGTACTTGATTGGGAAATGGTCGATCAATTCCTGAAATCATGATTTGCACTCGGTGGTTTCGGAGTTCCATTCATTTCATTACTGCAGAAAAGATACTACGTTTTTATAAAGCGATCATATGGTCTCTCAATAATTTTGTTTTTCGAATTATAGGATCTTTTACCGTAAGAAGTTTTAGATGAAAAGTAGTTAGATTTTATTAGAACTTAAACTCAAGCAAAAATAAATAAATAAACAGAAGCTGAACAATTGCATCAGAAGCTCGAACTTCAACAGTGAGCCGTCTGTACATGTATTGGCCTCTCAAAAGTCACAAACAACGCTCCTTTCTTTCAAAGTATCGCAAGACTTTGTACATCCAACGAACGTACGTACCATCCCAGCAGAAAATGAAATTACAGTCAAGACATTCTCTGATCTGTATGCCCTCTCATTCTTTTCTCCTGTATCATGTGTGGCTGGTAGTAACAGTCCAGCTTATATAAACCATCTCTAGCTACCAGTCGTCCATTTACCTGCCTTCACCGGTTACAATAGATGGATTAGATGACATTGCGAATTGTGCGTTATTTCTGCTGAAGCATGCACGTGTGAAGTGACCGGCAATGCATTTAAGGGTAAACAGGATCTCTCCCAGAATGACTCCCCGTATTGAGACACCCCATATGAGTCAGTTGCAAAAATCCAAGCTGTCTGTAGGGAAGAACAGTGTAGATATATTTTTTCTCATGTTCTGAGTCATCATTTGCAACAACATATTGGTCCCCGGAATTTTTACAAAATTAGGTTTGTGGGGTGATGAGTGTTCATTCAGTGATGAGCCAGCGACTCAACATGCATTTACGTAAGTTACTACGTGGTGCCATGTTAGTTCATGCTCTTGGAAGGAATGATGTAAATACCTCTTGCATGCCGTCTTCGCTGATCTTACCTTGGTATTTCATGTGTGTGCATGTCCTCATATGGTCCTCATCCCCCCCCCCCCCCCCCCCCCATAATCCAACTTCGTCTTTCAGATTCCATGTGCTCGATGAGTTCGACGACGCCAAGAAGAGCTGCAGGAAGCGCCTTGCGGATCACAACCGCCGCCGCAGGAAGTCAAAGCCATCCGATGCCGATGCCGCAGACAAGAAAAGGGCACATGCGAACAAAGCAGCAGCAGCAGCAGCTAAAGACAGTACGTGGACGTGATTCACTAATACGCCAGTTATTTCTCATCTATTTTGACTGGCCATCCACATGATTTATATACACTTAGTTATGCACTATTTAGATACACATAGTTAATCAACAGCTTTGTTCATTTCTCCCTGATAAGTGACACCAACTTCTCTTCGATCAAAATCTCAACAGAAGCAAGTAGTAGCAACAAGAACATGGACATCGGAGACGGATTGACGACACAAGTACTGGGAAGTGCACGCTTGTCCAAGGAACAAAATCAAGCTATGGATCTTGGAGAGGTGGTGAAAGAAGCGGTGGATCCCAAGGGGAAGGCTATGCAACAGCATGCACATCACCACAGCATTCACCACCAGAACCACCATGTCTTCCCGTTCCCTACGTCGCCTGGTTCCTGTTTCCCCCAGAGCCAGCAAGCCGTCTCAAGTGATAACACATCAAATATAGCTCAAGTGCAAGGACCAAGCTTGGCGTTCCATCAGCACCACCAACACAGCAACATGTTGCAGCTCGGACATGCAATGTTTGATATGGACTTCGATCACTAGTCAATATTTTAATCATTTATCTCTCTCTCTCCCTCTCGTGTGCACGAACGCCGTACGCCCGAATGTTTTCTTAAATTATCTGTGTTAACTACTATAATTTGGACATAATAATGATAGTTTATGCTTGCCAATCATCTATATGATGATCCATTTTATTGCTCATTGTACTAAGACTTGTGCAACGCTTATGTGTACTTGCATTATTTTGGCTCATTGAAGAGGCATGCATGTGCATATTGTGCATCAAATTAAATTGTTTATTATATATACGTATGTGGTAAGAGAGATTCTTTATTTCAACTATAAACTCCTGTCAACACATATTTGTTTGATAACAATTCGTCAGAGAAAGGTTGTGAGTCTCCATATCAATTGTGAGCTAATTATAAGTCTCTAAGTATTCAGGAGATCATGAATATATGTGAAGTCCGGAATGACACACAGTGCATGAAGCATGTCACTAATATAAAATAAATTACTCTCTCCGTTCTCAAAAGTTTGTTGCTTTGTAGTTCAAAAATGAATTAAAAAGCGACAAATTTTCAGGGACAAATAGAGTATTACAATTGAGCATAATTTTATAGAAAGTCTGGCTAATTCTAGATCTTGTAATGGGCATTTTACGGTACGGAATAAATTTAAATTCTATAAATCTTGCATGAATGTGAGACTCAATTTAGTGTATTGCACAGTGTCATCAATAAACATGTTTTCTAATTTTGCCATTGCATAGGCATATAGATCATTACTAAAATATTCTGGAGCAATAAGAGAATTTTGTAAGTTCCAGAACAAATTGATGGTGTGTGATCAGTGGAATCTAGTCAATTTTAAGTACTGCATATAGATTAGCCCACATTTGTTTGTGGTATATAATGTATAGTTCGAGGATGCCAGGTGTGAATAAGGTATTCCCTCTGTTCCTTTTTATTTGATGCTCTGAACTAACTAGCAGGGCCAAACAAAATGAACAGAGAGGGTATTTAATTTAGGTTTCAAGCTAGTACATGATACTCCCTCCCGTTCATAATATTTGTCGTTGGAAGAACTAAATCCAGTTCTGCCGACGACAAATATTACAGACGGGGGGAGTATATACCTTATCGGAAAAAAAACTTATGGAAAATCTAACTACATGATATGTCACAACTGGGCAGGCGTTGATATTTTCTTCTGAGAGGGTGCGGAGATAAAGAATGAACATATAATCCTTCTAATTAGAGGATACATCAACCATCACAGTTGACGCTATCAAGCTGAAAAACTTAGTATCGATATTGTTTTTCTTCAGAAGAGAGGAAGTGGATCATATAGTTGGAACCTCCGGTTTGGCCCGTCAACCTAATCGTGGAATTATATCCATGAAGCCTAACAGTGCATGTTACGGTTCCGGTGGTTGAGGGTTGACTTGTGCATGCAACTAACCCCGGGTGACTTAATGCTGATCAATTATCGGCCAGCTTGGTTGTTAAGTGAAACTAACATGGAACCATTCAATGTAGGTCTTTCAAAAATAAAACAAAAATGGTTCAATGTAGGCAGCGATACTTGCTTCGCCGCGCAGCACAACACACTTGAATTCTGGCGACGAGTTCTTGCACCGCATAAAACATTGAATGGGTGTACGTACTTAGTACGTGGTACGCGTTACAGATATGTATCTGTACAGACGTACGGTGCTTGCAGGTAGCTAAACATTATGGTTGCATTGCATGCATTGCTTGCTCGTTAGACGTGAGAGAATTATCTTGTCTGTTCGTTGATGGACGCTACGGTTCCTGGATTTGCAAGCCAGGTTTCCCGGCCGATAGAGCTTAACTAGTAGCGGCTTGAGTTAACCTTGGAAGCTATCTTAACCAATGCAAGGACGTGTTGGCTACTTTGGCAACTGCAATGTCACTGTTCGGAGCGAGGAAGCGAATAGACCTTCCGGTACGTCATTATTTTTGCTTGTACGAGTTATCTCCTAGTAAACAGGATCGGCCGATCGATGTTAATTGCACGTAGACGTAATAATCGTCGGAAGGCATAGGCATGCGTTTCAGACTGGACGCCGAGTGGTTCTTGACGTCGATGATCCGTGGTCGGTAAACACATGGAGAACGTAGTTGGCTTCATCATTTTATCATCGGCCGATACGAGTGGTTCTTGACGTGGATGATTTGTGAGCGAGGCCCAATAGATTTCTATTCTGGTCATGGACCGGCGCGGCACTAACTGGACCGTAACCCAAGATATGGGTCCCGAAACAACCCAAAAAATGGTGCGTGGTCCAGTGTTTTGGGCCGGAGTCGACGTATCATAGAGGGCCTCGAAAAACCACCTCCGAGGCTGCGCGTAAAATTTTGGCCTTCAAAGCATTCCCACGGCCCAAAAGAATGGCTAATAATTCAATTCAATTCCACCACCAAAAGTATAAACAGGAAATAAAACAACCACGGAGTAAGACCATCCGCAGTGGTATGCTGTAAAGCATACTGGATACACTGTTTCGCAGTGCAATTTAGAGTACATACTGTAAAAGCTGAAGGAGAATAGTGTTTAGAGTATGCTTTAGAATATGCTGGTGCGGATAGTCTAAGAACTAAGAACCCAGATAATAAGACCGTCACAAGATGCAAACGCGTACGCACGCGGCTAAGCTAGTTGACGGCGGTGCAGACGCGGCGCACCTCGCCGTCGCTGCCGGTCTTGAGCCCGATCCTGCCGAGCTTGGCCATGGCGGCGACGAAGGCCTCCCGGAAGGCGGTGCTGTTGGCGGCGAAGAGGTTGACGGTGGGGCGGGACCGGCGGTCGGTGAAGAGCACCTGGTCGGAGGCGAGCAGGCCCTTGTTGTGCCGCAGGTTGTTGAAGTAGGCGTTGTCGAAGACGCGCGGTGTCGACGCGTCCAGCATCGCGACCGCCGTGGGGCGGTAGTTCACGGGGCACACGCGCCGCAGCGACCGCAGGTACGCCAGGTTCATCGGCGGGTTCCATGCCAGCCGCTGCTTGTTGAACGTGTAGATCCGACGGACGAACTTGTCGCAGTGGGCCACGCCGACTGTGTGCGCGCCTGCATGCATGAATTACTCATCCATTAGCAAACCGAAATCACAGTTATTAATTAAGAACTCCACTGATTCGTTACTCGAAAAACATCCCAATGGCACCTGAAAGCGCGATCATGTCCGTCTGCGTGAGCCCGTTGCGCGCGAACAAGGAGTTGAGCTGGTCGAGGTTGAATCCAGCGCCGGGGATGACGTGTTTCACCATGGCTCGGTTGAACGTCTTGCCGTCCAGGCGCCCCAGCTCCACAGCGTAGTTCGGTCCGCCCAGCTTCCACAAGAGAAAAAAAAAACATGGCAAAACACGAGCAATGCAGTGCAGGGTAAAACACATTTTAATGGCGTGGGCGCCTTGCGCTCTCTTCTTTAGAGGAATCAGAGCACAATAGTAGCCCGTAAGCTGCATTGTCCACATCCCTTGGCTACAGTCTACGCAGTGGAAATTTAATTTTGTCCTCTACCGGGCTCTCACCAGACGAGACGACGGCTGCAGCGTCACGGACCTTGCTCGGCTGTGCCGGGTGTCAGGGCGATCCCCCAGTCACCCGGCCTACTGGTCTCTCATGTCATGTCACAACGGCAAGAATCCACACGCAGCGCAAAACACAACGACCGCTGCAAAGTTCAAACAGCTGCTGCCTCCGTGTCGGAAGGCGGGGAATGCCCGGGCATCCGGCGCGTCCTACTCGCCTTGTACGATTATGCAACGGCGCCGCACAGCCACGCCGCCAGCGAAGCGGAAGCAGCTCCACCGCCGAGAACACCGCAGGCACGCGGCGGCGGGTGGCGCCGCGCGAGGTATCCGGCAGCGGACCGCGCCTGGCACGCTTCACATGTGTCCCTCCCAACGAGGCCATGAACATGCGCCACGAGCAATGGAGATGGCGCGCGTCGGAAAGGTAAGTGACACGCAGGGCTTGGAGCAGTGCCCGCGGTCCCGCCGCCTGTCACCAGACCGCTACGGTGGGGCGCGCCCTAGTCCTTAGCTAGACACGGCCGTGACATAACTGGGATGGGAGGGAGACGACGGGAGTGTGTATCGACCAGCAGGGCCCGTCGGCGTGGGTCCGTGCGTGCCCGGGCGCTGACAACGGTGACAGCCAGCCCAGTCGATCGGGCTGGATGCATGCACCGTATCGCCATATCAGTACGTGTTCGAACTGGGCAGGATGAGCAGAAGAGCGTACCAGGGAGACGACGTCGCGGGCGGCCATGGCGAGGATGTCCGCGCAGGAGACCCTGCCGGCGCAGCCGGGGAGCGCCTCCACGGCCGCCTTGCCCTTGTTGATGGCGTCCACAGCGTCCGGCGACAGCGTGGCGTCCGCGCCGCTGTGGCTCTCGTCGTCCCCGTTCGGCGCCATCAGCATCACCGAGGCGTCGCACCCCTGCCATGCACACGACAACAATGCAAATGGTACATGCAAGGTCAATAACTAACATTGGTGCGAGACCGTGGCGCGCCTGATTACCCGGACGAAGCAGTCGTGGAAGAAGAGGCGGAGCGTGCCGGGGCCGACGGCGAAGCTCTGCCGGAGGCGCTGCGAGATGACGGAGCGCACGGTGGACTCCACGCTGGGGCACGATTTGGCGTAGTAGTTCTGCCGCAGCTGCGCCCTCGCGGCGCCCGCGATGCCGGACATGACAGCGGCGACCGCGAGCAGGGCGAGGACCGTGCCTCGCAAGTGGAGACCGCCATTGCCCGCCATGGCCCTGGCTAGCTTCGTCCTCGGTGTCGTGGGAGTGTGTGACTCAGACAGGAAGCCCTAGCGAGCGTGCGTGCGCGGCTAGGGCTCGAGGAAAATACCGGGGTGGCTGTGCTCGGCCCGGCGCTCTGGGCTATGTCGGGAAGGAGAACTAGCCGGAACATATTACGGTTGGGATCGAGATAACATTGCTGCAGATGGATGGAATACCTTTTCCATTTTCGGGTTACTGATGACCGTTTTTATGCAGGACCGATCAAAGTTATTCAGATATGCATGGTGCAGAGAGGTGATTCAGCTCGAGGATACTCTGTTTTTTCAAGGTGTTTTACAGAGGAACAAAAAAAAACACGGTCACCAGAGCCAAGACCAGGCTGCAAGCCTCGGTGCTGTGTCAACTCATGAGCAAGGAAGGGTTTGATTAATTCCTGAATCAAAAAAATACGTATTTGCTGGAGCAGCAGGCGTTACGGAAACCTCGGTGGATGGCGACATCGTGCGCATGCACCGCCGTGTCTGATGAGCACAGCAGCAGCTTGCGAGCCGAGGCCGAGCTGCATGCGTCGTCGTCGTCCTCTGCGCAGAGGCAGAGCTCGGAAGTGAGTGTCAGTGCCCAGCAGCTAGCTACCACTACCACCCATGGCAGGCATGGTAGTCGCACCCCGGGACAAACACAACATTCACGGACGTGGTGCAGAGAAACACGGACGCCTTTTTTTCTAACAAAGTGGCAGGAGCTCTGCTTTTTATTAAGTAAGTAGAAGAATAGGGGTTCTTTTACAAACTACACGAGAGAGAACAGAGGAACACGGACGCGCCTTCCGTTGGAGAAATTTGCAATTTTACTATCATCAAGAGTGGACTTCGCTAAAACGTTATCTCTAACAAGTATCACGTTAAAATATCATTATAATAAAGTCATACTTGCTCGTTTACCATTCAAACATGATTTCAGCTCTTTTAAACATTAATTAAATTTGTTAACAGTTTTTTTTAACACACGGGGTAGCACCCGAATACTTTAAGAGAGAGGTGAGACACCCTGCGTTCGGGAAGGATCGAATCCGGGCGAGCTGCCCTCGCAGCATTCGTCCTCTGGCCGGTTCTCCCTCCCTGATTATTTCAGAGAAACAGTAAAACATGTTTTAATGACTAATCTACCCTGATTATTTCAATATACTCTCACAGTCGCGCCAGTTCGTCTCCCTCCCTGCACGATCACCGCCTCCCGACTCCTGACTGGCCACGCCGCCCCGCCGACCGGCCTCGCGCCGCTCGCCGGCTGACCTCGCGCCGCCCGCCAGCTGTGCCGCCGTCGGCAGCACCACCATGCCTCCGCCGCCCGGCCCTGTGCCGCCGCCGGTCGTTGTCCTCAACCCCGAGAAGCTTGGAAATGTCGACAGGGCTCGCACGCGCTGCTACGCAATGGCGCCGGCCAGGTGCATGTCCCTCAATCTCGCCGTCAGATACACTGACGTCATCAACTCCGTCGTCCTACAGCGTCTGCTGCTGCGTCCTTGTGCTGTAACAGTCTGCCTTAGATCATTGAACCAATGTTATAGCTTAAATCCGAGTTACTAAGGAATTTTTTCCTAGTTATCTTTAATGGCATAAACTGCATAATTTGCAGCCTTAACCATGAACCTGTGCATCAACTGACTTCAGGTTGGAAAAGTAGTAAATTGTATAAAAATTGAACCATGAGAATGCATTATTTATATTATCTCATGGGCATAAAAAGAATGCATAGTAAATTGTATAAAAATCCTGCCATCCATTAAACAGTAGCTAGGATTCTTAATGTTGTTAGCGTGGTTAAGTGAACTGATCTATACTAGCTATGTCGTATTTACGTGATTATGGTTCTTTTTTTCCTTCCTGTTTACTTGGCTCAAGCAAGTCTAAAATCAAGCCCTTCTCTTCTTGGACAGCTTGCCATGCCTGCTGTGTTTCAGATGCTTAAGAGACACATGTATACCTGAAGATGCCATGTTAAAGGACCCAAGGAGGCTTTATGCTCCAGGTCGGATATATCACATCGTGGAAAGAAAAATGTGCAGGTACTCTTTTCCTCATTTGGTGGACTGGAATGTAGGAGACAACCTAAGCCACCTTCATAACTACTAGTGTTACATAGCAATCTGTTCATGTACCGCCATCAGTTAATTGTGATGCAGACAATGGTTTATTGATTATGTAACTAAACAATGGTTTATATCAGAACTGGCTGAAGTGTAGAAGCAATCCCTCTTCTATACCTGTCTGTTCTACTCGGTATGCAGTTCAACTAACTATAGCACTTAACCTGTTCTGTTGTTTTCCTCACACTAGTACAATAAGCCTCATCACAGGCGGCTCCAAACCTATTATCACAAACGGCTTTTAAAACCGTCTGAAATGAAGAGTCGGTGATAATCCGCAATTTCACATGCGGAGAAGTGATACCGCCTGTGAAGACACATTATCGTAGGCGGTTCTTTACTTAGGCTAGCCACCTGTGAAGACACCTTATCATAGACGGTTCTTTACTTAGGCTAGCCACCTGTGAAGATACTTTATCACATGCGGGTCGTGCAGCATATATAACCGCCTGTGATAAATGTCTTATCACAGACGGGTATTGAAGCATAATTAACCGCATATGATAATGTGTCTTCACAGACGGGTATTGAAGTATAACTAACCGCCTATGATAATGTGTCTTCACAGGCGGGTATTGAAGCTTAACTAACCGTCTATGATAATAATGTTATCACAGACGGACGTTTACCTACATCAGCCATCTGTGAAGACCCTTTAACGCAGCCGGTTTCTATCATAACAGTCACCGCCTGTGAAAATTAGGTTATCACAGATGTTTTTTTTACTTGTATCTAGCCGCCTGTGATACTTTTTTTTCACAGTCATGCCTAGCCGTTGGTTAATAACCGCCTGTGATAAGGTATAACCTATGCAGTACTACTGCTGTTATTTCTAATTTCCAGGTCAATTCAATATAATCACAGAACAAAAAAACAATAATATCATGACAGAACAAAAGTCAACAACATTATCATCACAGAAGTCAATTTCACTAAAACAATATACATATGTACAAGTTACAGATACAATTCATCTCAAAGTTTACAAGTTTTCACTAAAAACTATTTCTATTGGCATAGTCGCAAAGTTCTGGCACATCAGTTGTTGCACCATTCTTATCAAAGAACTTCCTTTTTTTGTGCAAAATTTCGTGACGAATGAACTGACAGAGTTCAGAAGTAATCCTGTCGGCTCCTCCATTAGGAATACTTCTACAAACCGGCCATTCTTCGTTCAGATTCTTCGTGTGCTGCAATATAACACATAACAAGGTTTATAATGTGTTGGTTTGAACAATCTCAAAGTATAGATCAAAGTGAGAGTATACAGGAATTTATTTGGTATTTTTGGAGCAGTTTTACTATGAGCAATTGTTTTGAAGTTGGAATCAAAATATGAAAATAATGTTTCTGGTAATATTGAACAGCAGAGAATATAAGCATTAAACTATGCTAGTTACAATGAAAATGAAATACAAAAGTAAGAAAATAAGGTATCGACATTAAGGATAACTTACATCCTCACGATTCACTCTATATACGCCGGTGGTCCGAAGATGCTTGCATACATAATACCCGCATAAGACACTCCCAGCAAGCTGCTTCGGACAAGCATAATACATTTTAATGTTCGATGCATTCATATTAGGAGGTCTCTGACCGCCAAGTTGTTCCGCGTAAAACCGCCAAGCGTTGTAATACAAGAAATGTCATATAAAACTTGTCAACACATTCTAAATGTGCATAAATTAAAATTATTGAATAAACTTACATTTTCAAAATGGAAAGAAAATCTTTGTAACGATCTGGTGAGAAATCGGCCGAGTCCAAGACTGTTGCCATTCCCTGTGTTGACTTGATGAAGATCATTATGTAGTGATTACTGCAAACATAGAAACACACGTGTTAACAACCAATAATTATTATTTCAATGTCATGTGTCGAACTTACTCGAAGTGGTACGGGGCCTTTACGAAGTCCTTGCCGTCTCTGACAAAGTTAAACATCGCATGTCCTATGTAAGCTGCAACTTCTGTCTTTCTATCCTTCTTAAGTTGTGCAATTGCTTTTTCAAAATCTCTTTTGTTCATGTGTTTGTACTGTCCTGAATCTCGATTCGCCTGGATGTCGAATAGCGACTTTGCAATCCTAGTAGGGTCAAGGATACCTGTCTTGTGCTCCAACTTTTCATTATCCATGTATTGCATTCTATTGAAGAAGTTCAGAATTGTTATAATCTCATGAAATGCGTATGCGTGTAGTAAGAAAAGCAAATACAAAATATTAGAGCACTTACAAGCACCAGACGAGCAGCAAGTTGATTTCGAGCATGCCTCGATGGAAAAGGGAATGCAGCTCTTCAAATAAAATGACTCGTTTATCTACTCCAGTGCTCCAGAATGCTACTTTTGGAATACGAAATGTGACGCAATTAAGACCATTTTGTGCTGGCAGTGATGTACCACTCATGCATTCTTCTAAGCTGGACGGTTTGTTTGCTAAGTTGTATAGATGTCATGAACGGCTTTCCATTCGTAAATTTAGGAGGAACATCCTCAAGCTTGTATATCGGAACTCCTGGTTTAACTAAAGTCGTCTGCCGATTATACATGACACCGTCTTCTTCCCACTCCTCGATATCTTCTAATGCTGGCTCATGAGAAAAACGAGATGCACTCGATTTTCTAACATTTTCCTTCATAGCTTCTAAATACTTTGACACTTCTGATGAAGGTTTATTAATTTCGTATGAGCTAACTTTGATAGGCACTGATGATCGAGGAGTAGTCGTCGGAAGTTGGACACTGGCTTGTTGTTGAACCTGTTGTTCAACTGATTGCTCTTTACTCCCAGCAGTTGGCTCTAGTACTACTTCAAGCTGTTGCTCAACTGGTTGCTCTTTACTAGCAACAGCTTGCTCTGGTACTGCTTGAAGTTGTTGTCCAACTTGTTGCTCTTGGATATCATCCTTGTTGAGACATAGGGGGAGTGGATCTTCCCGGACTGGGAGTGGATCTTCATGCACTTTCGCCTTAGAACATGGGGTTGCAGTATTTGGAGATGCGACAGGGCTAGAAATTGGCTCATCGTCCAACACGATATCGCGTCGGTGCCAAAGGATTAATTGGTTGATAGCCTGCCCCAGAGTCGCGATCCCCTCAGGTGTGACGTGGTCTATTTTATAATCTTCATAATCATTATCAATGATCTGAAGAACTTGCACCACAGCATAATACAACAGAAGTGGATTCCCGTTGAAGTCACGATCAGGCTTTGCCATAGCAGTGGCAACCTGTTTGGTTTTGTTCCCTGCTCTGCCTATCGGGACAAGAAGACTACAAGATTTTTCGTTAGCAATATCATCGACGGGGAACTTATGGGTTGACCCTGAGCCTGACACGGAACCAACGCTGCTAGGGTAGGTAGTTGGAGATACTAATTGCTCCTTTTGCACCGGAACCATCACTGTACTCGGTGCCACTAATTGTCCTGATTGTCTAAGTTGTTCCATTATTTCTTGCATATTTTCTTTGACCTTTTGATCAATCGTTTCATCAAGTGTTTTCTTAAACTTCTCACGTCTTCTATATGTGTCTTTATTTTTAGGGAAACCATCTAGCCAAGACATTTGAGAAGAGACCGCTCGAACCCGTCCGCTGTGTTCAGGGTTTCCTAAGATAGCGGTAAGTTGGTCATTCTCCCTCTTCAGCTTGAAGAGACCCTTCTGTTGCTTTCTAATTACTTCTTTCATTTTATCCTCTACTTCATTCAGAGAGTCGGGCTTTTCAAGTTTGCCGTCGCTGGTCAAACCTGACCGAGCAAAGACCCACGTTGGGTTCGCTCATCGCACCCTTCTAATGGGTGAGGATTGCCCTTACTGGTAATTTCGTCTAATATATTATTCCATTTTTGGACTTTGGGGGCATATCCGACAGACCCTTAGCGATGATGGTATTTGTTCTTTTTTGCAAGCTCTGACCTAGTTGCACTTAGAGCTTTAGCATCAGGTGTGCTCTTTTGAAGAACAAACTCTTGTCACTGAGCTTGTGTGATTTTTCCCATCTTCCTCGGGCTAGGGACCTTATCGGCATTAACATAAGTATTCATTTCACTCTTCCAGCATCGAAACTTCTTGCCGCAAGAGACCAATGTTGCTTTCTTTACAGCTTCTTCTGTGCCTTTCGGGAACTTGAATTGTTTCTTTATCTTTTCCCACAACTCATTCTTGGTCTCCTCGGGTAATTTCCTCCAATTCTCGGTTGTGATCGGCACAACCTCCCTAATAAGAAAACTACATGCATTACGGTACTTGGTAACTGAATCTAGTGGTTCTTGGGGAAGCCCACCTGGACCGACCCTTGTTATGTACATGATGCGGTCCAATGGACCCTTATTGGGACCTCGTTGCCCTCGTTTCCGCTTGAGTGAAGCTGAGGATTCATCCATTGGAGAACCTTATGCGGTTTTAGGAGCCGATGTCACCTCATTGTCTTCGCGATTAATCTAGGTAGAAAAAAATTATAAGACTTTGTATACTTGACAACCAATATTAACTTGAACTGCTGAAGTTAAGATTCGTGATCCATACCTCGTCGGCAGGATCATATTCCGGTTCTAGATCCACTGAAGTCTTTGTAATTTTTATATTCGGAAAAGGATCTGATGGACTGTGATAGGAGCCTGAACTGCTGGAGTCAGTAAACTCCATATTGTCTTCTTTGTTGTTACTACCAGGACCAATCTTCTTAGGACTTTCCATGCTAGATCTAATAAGACAAAAAATCTAATAAATGGCATATTAACTCTACATGAAGTGTTGCATGAAGAAAAAGATGGAAGCATTCTAGGATTTGATAAGGAATTCTAGGGTTTCAGGCGACTGACCAAAAGGTTCCTATACATTGTGAGGGTGACAAGCATGTTAAAGTTGATCACCAGCAATGACAATTTTATCTTTTTATTCTAAATAGGCTAGCTTCGTTCAGAGTAGCTGCAGGCGAGAAGAGACACTCTTTTTCAGCGATCATCTCTACAACCGTGGGATTTGCACGGTAAAAAAAAAAGATAAAAGACCCACATTCTCAAACGAATCAGGAATCCGGAAACATTCGCCAAAATCTAATCCCGGTGTGCCCGACCGCACCAAATGGGCTCATCATGGCAGCAGGTTCAGCCATCATGAAAGGCATTGCGTACCCCCCATATGATGGTAGCAAGGATTTTTGGGATGGTCAATTGTCCTGGCTATTTAGAAAACAGGACAGGGAAGTCGGCGCCTCCTATAGTGATAAACTTGGTGAGTTCTAGAGGTTCACGAGGTTTAGGTGACTTGATCAAGTCTGGGCATATGAAACCTTTGGTGGAATATTTGTGATAGGATGGGATTAACCAGGTCGAGGGGTTGGGGGCTTATTTTTGAAATCCCCCTTCATGTGACTCCAAATCCTATATGTATTGTAACTCAATTCGTACTAGGACTAGGACTGGTTCCTAAACTGAATCTGACTCCTAACTCTATTCAGAGTAGGACTCTACTAATATCGTTAAGGACGAAATCTGTTTTATCTAGAACAATCATATACCCCTAGACTGGTGTTTCCGCAACTTTGTCCAAAGACCAAGTTCGACTCCTCTACTGGGTGCACCAGATACCCAAATCATCCAACAAAAATGAAGTCCCAATATATCTAGTTTGATACAAATGGTGCTAACAAATCATAAATGGGTACATAAATTTTTTTCCTGTGAAATGCCTTAATATTAAGCTGAGTTCAATAATGGGATACATAATTGTTTTAACGCTTGCAATCCCTCTGTAATTCTTCACATCATCATGATTGAATAAGCTATTCAATAAACAAACTCATAGTCATATAACATCTACACTATCAGCAAGAATTATTCAACATAGTAATATATCATTCTCCAAAGGATAAGATACATATATGTTTATTGTACGTGTTGCTAGAACTGCTGCTGCGTAGAATTGATGGAAGTACACCGACAACCCAAGGATGCCTACCCACCGAACCCTAACCAAAGATGCCACCGAACTTGACATTTTTTTGAATTCCACCGAACCCTAACCAAGGATGCCTACCATTTTCCAATTTCCGAACCCTAACCAAGGATATGCAAGGCGGCGATGAGGGCGGGGAGGGAGGCGGCACGGCGAAGGAGGATGGAAGGTCGAAGGGTTTAGGGTTTACCTTGAAGCTCGGCGGCGACGGCAATGGCTTCACTCGGCGTACCTGGAAGTGACGAGGGCGAAGCTCGGTGACGACGGCGAAGCTCGGCGGTGTACCTGGAACTGACGAGGGCGAACTCTTGGCGGCAAACGAAATTTTGGCAGCCTAACGGCATCTAAGTGTTTCGCCCGGGTTAGGTTTTTCCAACGCTGCCGAGGGGTATATATAGACTCCCATTTTCTCAGGCGGATTTTAAGTACCGACTGCCTGAGAAGATTGTTACCTCAGACGGGTTTTACTTACCAACCGTCTGAGAAGATACAATTATCTCAGACAGTTGGTTAGTAACACCCGCCTGAGATAAACATGGGCCTGTGAAGATATCTACTTCTTCTTAATTAATATGTGTTCATAATTTGATGAACGCCTACATAAAGACCCCTCACAAACCGCCTATGAAGACGTGTCGACGACCGTGCGCGACCTTTCTTTTCCCCGAGGCGCGACCTTTCAATGCGCGGTAAACCAACTGCTCCATCTTCCACTCCGCGCGGCCTTAAAGACGCGCTATCACCCGTTAGTTCTCCACAAGCGCATCGCTCACTTTGAGTCCTCTTGTTTTCTTTGTCTTCCTCCGCTCCGACGACCCAACACCACTATGGCCGACCTTCCGCCGCCAAGCCCTCCGAGGGAGCCACCTTGCTAGAAACTATGTTGCAGCTCCCCCGAGAAGATCAACACCGAGCAGCGCCTCCTCATGGCGCGAGAGGCGTACAACAATACGTCTCGTGCCATGAGTGCCTTGGGGCTGGGTACCCTTCCAGAGTATCCTGGAATGGGTACCATGGGCCACTACCTCTACGCCCTCATGGGGGTGGCTGATCGTCTCGACATTCTGTTTGCGACGATGGCCCAGGTTATTGGCCCCGAGGTCCGTAGAACATTGGTGGAGGCGACGGCTAGCAACCTCGAGGTTGTACCGCCGGTGCAGCCGGCCCTGCCTCCTGTTGCACCGGTGCCGGAGTCGCCGCCGGAGGACGAGGAGGAGGAGAAGGAGGAGGAGGAAGAGGAGTAGGAGTAGGATTTAATTAGTTTTTCTCTTTGTTGTTTTTAGTTGCTTCTGTTTTGTAAATATTGTTAATGAATGAAATTTATCTTTGTTCATCTATGTGATTGAATATTACTTGTGTATCTTGTGTGTTCTTGTGTAAATATTGTGCATCTTGTGTGTTCTTTTGTGAGATGTGTGATTGAATATTGTTAATAAATGAGTATCTTGTGTGTTCTTCAACTGTGTGAATGAATGAATGTGTAGTGTGTTCATCGTTAATTAAAACACGTCTCAGAAGAAGATTATCTCAGGCGGTTGGTAAGTAATAACCGCCTGAGATAAACATCTTCTCAGACGGTTGGTAAGTACCAATTGTCTGTGAAGATATTTACTTCTTCTTAATTAATATTCTTGATTAAATGTGCTCCTTTAAAAAAAGGCAAAAATCCACTTTCTTGTAATATTATTGATAAGTAAAGGTTACCATTAAATTTCACTTCATAAATCCTTTGAAATTGGTCAGAACATAAAAAAACATACAACAAATGATATTTTTCATTTTTCTATCTTGATGAATATAATGTTTTTTCATTTATTTTTTCAGTGGACATTTTTACTCATCATACCAAACTCTATGAATTTTTTCAGATTTTTTTAAAATTTTTTGAATCAATGTGTGTTCATAATTTGATGAATGCCTCATATGTATATGAGCATTTAGTTAGAATGGTGGATAATTTGAAGTTTGACATGTTGGAATGCTTTTAAAAAAATTAAAAAAAATTCATACATGTATAAATTATACATATATGTCCATACCAACAATTTTGATTGAAGGAACTTTTTTTCATGAGATACACAAATGTGAATAATATGTGAGTAGAAATTAATTTGATATTTACCAAAACATTACAATGTCAGCTATACAAGTTTTAAAAATATTTTGTTCAGGTGGTAGATGTTAATTTTATACAAACGTAGAAGAAAGAATCATCGAATTTGGACACAATTTGCAGAATCTAAACATGTTTGAGTATTTATATTGGAATCTAAATAAAAAAGAAGCAAGAGATAAGGAAACTGAAGAACAGTATCGGGAATTATCTCAGACGGTTGGTAAGTAATACCCGTCTAAGATAAACATCTTCTCAGACGGATGGTAAGTACCAACCGCCTGTGAAGATATTTACTTCTCCTTAATTAATATTCTTGATTAAATGTGGTCCTTTAAAAAGGCAAAAATCCACTTTCTTCTAATATTATTGATAAGTAAAGGTTACCATTAAATTTCACTTCATAAATCCTTTGAAATTGGTCAGAACATAAAAAACATACAACAAATGTTATTTTTCATTTTTTTTTATCTTGATGAATATAATGCTTTTTTCATTTATTTTTTCAGTGGACATTTTTACTCATCATACCAACCTCTATGAATTTTTTCAACTTTTTAAAAAATTTTGAATCAATGTGTGTTCATAATTTGATGAATGCCTCATATGTATATGAGCATTTAGTTAGAATGGTGGATAATTTGACGTTTGACATGTTGGAATGCTTTTAAAAAATTAAAAAATTCATACATGTATAAATTATACATATCTGTCCATACCAACAATTTTGATTGAAGGAACTTTTTTTTATGAGATACACAAATGTGAATAATATGTGAGTAGAAATTAATTTGATATTTACCAAAACATTACAATGTCAACTATACAAGTTTTAAAAATATTTTGTTCAGGTGGTAGATGTTAATTTTATACAAATGTAGAAGAAAGAATCATCGAATTTGGACACAATTTGCAGAATTTAAATATGTTTGAGTATTTATATTGGAATCTAAATAAAAAAGAAGCAAGAGATAAGGAAACTGAAGAACAGTATCTGGCATTATCTCAAACGGTTGGTAAGTAATACCCGCCTGAGATAAACATCTTCTGAGACGGTTGGTAAGTACCAACCGCCTGTGAAGATATTTACTTCTTCTTAATTAATATTCTTGATTAAATGTGGTCCTTTAAAAAGGCAAAAATCCACTTTCTTGTAATATTATTGATAAGTAAAGGTTACCATTAAATTTCACTTCATAAATCCTTTGAAATTGGTCAGAACATAAAAAACATACAACAAATGTTATTTTTCATTTTTTATCTTGATGAATATAATGCTTTTTTTATTTATTTTTTCAGTGGACATTTTTACACATCATACCAACCTCTATGAATTTTTTCAGATTTTTTTAAATTTTTTTGAATCAATGTGTATTCATAATTTGATGAATGCCTCATATGTATATGAGCATTTAGTTAGAATGGTGGATAATTTGAAGTTTGACATGTTGGAATGCTTTTAAAAAAATTAAAAAAATTCATACATGTATAAATTATACATATCTATGCATACCAACAATTTTGATTGAAGGAACTTTTTTTTATGAGATACACAAATGTGAATAATATGTGAGTAGAAATTAATTTGATATTTACCAAAACATTACAATGTCAGCTATACAAGTTTTAAAAATATTTTGTTCAGGTGGTAGATGTTAATTTTATACAAATGTAGAAGAAAGAATCATCGAATTTGGACACAATTTGCAGAATCTAAACATGTTTGAGTATTTATATTGGAATCTAAATAAAAAAAGCAAGGGATAAGGAAACTGAAGAACAGTATCGGGCATTATCTCAGACGGTTGGTAAGTAATACCCGCCTGAGATAAACATCTTCTCAGACGGTTGGTAAGTACCAACCGCCTGTGAAGATATTTACTTCTTCTTAATTAATATTCTTGATTAAATGTGGTCCTTTAAAAAGGCAAAAATCCACTTTCTTGCAATATTGTTGATAAGTAAAGGTTACCATTAAATTGTACTTCATAAATCCTTTAAAATTGGTCAGAACATAAAAAACATACAACAAATGCTATTTTTCATTTTTCTATCTTGATGAATATAATGTATTTTTCATTTATTTTTTCAGCGAACATTTTTACTCATCATACCAACCTCTATGAATTTTTTCAGATTTTTTTTTAAATTTTTTTGAATCAATGTGTGTTCATAATTTGATGAATGCCTCATATGTATATGAGCATTTAGTTAGAATGGTGGATAATTTGAAGTTTGACATGTTGGAATGCTTTTAAAAAATTAAAAAAATTCATATATGTATAAATTATACATATATGTCCATACCAACAATTTTGATTAAAGGAACTTTTTTTTATGAGATACACAAATGTGAATAATATGTGAGTAGAAATTAATTTGATATTTACCAAAACATTACAATGTCAGCTATACAAGTTTTAAAAATATTTTGTTCAGGTGGTAGATGTTAATTTTATACAAATGTAGAAGAAAGAATCATCAAATTTGGACACAATTTGCAGAATCTAAACATGTTTGAGTATTTATATTGGAATCTAAATAAAAAAAGAAGCAAGGGATAAGGAAACTGAAGAACAATATCGGGCATTATCTTAGACGGTTGGTAAGTAATACCCGCCTGAGATAAACATTTTTGAAACTACAAGATGTTAATTAACGGCCTGAGAAGATGTTAATTAACTGACGCGCCGCACGAGGTCTGCGGAGAAGTTAAGAAGCCGTGGTGCAAGAACGCGTGCGTGACGTTCCACATGGATACCAGAGAGACGGAAGGATCTCTGAAGATCGTCTTCCACAGTGGTTTAATTGTGCGCCGCACGAGATCTGCAAAGAGTTCAATGCGCGGGAAACAAACCGCTCCCTCGTCTACTCCGCACAGACCATATATAAGGCGCGTCGTCGGTTATGTACAAGCACAAAACTTTTGCACTTCTTTCTTCTTCTTCCATCGTTCCACCTCCTAGCCCGGCGCCGACGAACCACCACAGCCATGGCCAACCTTCCGCCTCCTAGCCCGCCGAGGCAGCCACCCTACAAGCGAATACGCTGCAGCTCCCCCGAGAGGGTGAATGACGACCAGCGCGTTCCACCGCCGGTGCAGCCGGAGCCACCGGTACAGCCGGAGCAATCGGCTCAGCCGGAGCAGCCGACCCACTCTCCTGCTGCATCGTCGCCGGAGGAGGAGGAGGAGGAGGAGGACGACGACGACGACGACGATGACGAAGATGATGACGACGACAACGATGATGACGACGATGACAACGGTGACGACGACAGCGACCACCACCATGGTGACGACGACGAAGACGACGAGTCGGAGGAGGACCGCTTGGCGTGGTTTGAGAAGTTGGCGGAGAGGGCGGAGGAGGCGGGGCCGTAGTGTAGTTTTAGGAGTTCTTGTACATGTTTAGCTTCAATTCTGTTCTTGTACATATTTCTTGTGTTTTGTAATATATATGTGTTCATTCGTGTCAATGAATATTGGTGTGTTAGAATTTCTGGATTTCAGTCAAGTGAATGTGCTCTAAATGCTCATATGTATATGAGCATTTAGTTAGAATGGTGGACAATTTGAAGTTTGACATGTTGGAATGCTTTTAAATAAATTAAAAAAATTCATGCATGTATAAATTATACAAATATATTCATACCAACAATTTTGAGTGAAGGAACTTTTTTTATGAGATATACAAATGTGAATAATATGTGAGTAGAAATTAATTTGATATTTACTAAAACATTACAATGTCAGCTATACAAGTTTTAAAAATATTTTGTTCAGTTAGCATTATCTCAGGCGGTTGGTAAGTAATACCCGCGTGGGATAAACATATTCTCGGGCGGTTATTAAGTACCAACAGCCTGTAAAGATATTTACTTCTTAATTAATATTCTTGATTAAATATCTTTTTATGCGGTTGGTAAGTAAAACCCGCCTGAGATAAAGTTAAAAACCGCCTGTGAAAAACCGACGTCTATATAAGGACCCCTCACCGCAGTCAAAACGCAACCCTGGAGAATTTATATCGACGCCGCAAGGCTGTTGAATTTCCCCTGCACCGCGCCGCCGCTCCGCCGCCCAGCCCATACTGTCGCGCCGCCGCTCAACCCCGCACCGCCACTTCTCCACCCAGCCGGCCCACCGTGCTGGCGCCTCCCCACCGTGGTGACGCCTCTGCAAGGTAAATGTAGTTTCCTTACTTTTTCTTTGTATATTTTCATTAGCTGATAAGCTGTTAGTTTTGTGTGTTCTGGTATATGGATTCTGTCCTTTCGCATGTGTAAGCACTGTATGGATTGTGTTCTGGTATATTGATGTATGGACTATATAGATTGTTTCCTTTTTGTACCTATTATGTGACATGAATATGATGTTTAATTAACAGATGCTATTGTAATATATATAAGATGCATGAAGTTTACCCGAACTTGTAATTGTAGTTTTATGTGTTTTCCTTTTCAATATGCTACTTGTGTGTGCGTACCTCCTACTTGCATATATTTCGAAGGAGTAATTAGGGTTAGCTTTCTAAGGAGATAGTTTTATAAATTACTCATTTAGTTACCATCGTTGGATGGGATTCGACGTCAAGATATAACGGACCGGATCCCACCTAGACCTAGCCCATGCTGATGGGCCTGTTTCCCCCTTTGACTCCGTCCGCCTCAAGACGTCGCCCGTCACCTACATTAGTCGCCCTAATCATACTTGTTATGTCTCTGTAAATTCATTTTATAGAAGACCTTTAGAGAATATTTGTGGCCAAATTTTGTAAATCTGACAAAAATTCTATTATTGAAGCATGGACCGTCGAGTGTGGATGTATAACATGCCAAGACCCGATCCTATGTACATTCATAATGTTGCATATTTTATTGAAGCATCCAAGAGACATGCGAAGTTGCAAAAGATAGATGACATATTATGTCCATGTATCGACTGCGAAAATAAGATTGCTTGGACGGATACTATAGTAATCCAATCTCATTTGGTAAAAAGAGGTTTCAAAAATAACTACACAATATGGACAGAGCATGGTGAGTTAGATACACATGATGTGGATAAAGATGATGAGAGAGGATCAGATGATGATAATGTTCATATCGATGATGGTAGTGATAATCAAGCTGGTAATGATGATGATGAGTTCGATTGTGAGGATATGTTGCGTCACATTGAACCATATGTACTGACTTCTATGGGAGCAAGCAAAGGTTTAAGTAAAATGGAGATATTGCAGAATGCGGCGACAGAGCTTTTATATGATGAATCAAACAGTTGTGATAAAGAGTTTACTACATTGCGTGCAGTCTTAGAACTACTAAAGTTGAAAGCAACGCACGGATGGTCCGATTGTAGTTTCTCTGATCTTTTGAATCTTCTGGCAGAAATTCTTCCAAATCCAAATAAACTGCCCAGAAGCACTTATAAAGCGAAGAAACTTCTTTGTCCGATGGCACTAGGTGTGACAAAATACACGCTTGTGTGAACCATTGTATTCTGTATCGCAAAGAGCATGAGCTCGCAACTAGATGTCCCATTTGTGGTGTCAGTAGATATAAGAAGGACTACAATCACCAGTATGTTACCAACATGAAAAAGACTCAGAAGAATAAGAAGTTTATTATTGGTCCTGAAGGTGACGATGACGATACTTCTGACGATGCAGACGGGAAGAATAAGAGAAAAATTCCTGCCTTGGTGATGTAGTACCTTCCGGTAATTGATCGCTTGAAGCGTTTGTTCTCAAACCCTAGGGAGGCTGAACTTATGTGTTGGCATTTCGAGCAACGCAAGAAGAATGAAAAACATATACGACACCCTGGTGATGCAACACAGTGGAAAAGTTTTGATATTCAGTATCCAGAATTTGCGAAGGAAATCAGAAATGTGAGGTTTGCCTTGGGTACAGATGGAATGAATCCGTTTGGTGAAAAAAAGAGCATACACAGCACATGGCCCGTGGTCTTAATGATGTACAACCTACCGATGTGGTTGTGTCACAAAAGGAAATATATCTTATTATCTGTTCTTATCCAAGGTCCGAAACAACCCGGCATTGAAATTGATGTGTTCTTGGAACCTTTAATGGAAGATATGGCGAAATTGTGGAATGAAGGGGTACGTACATGGGATGAGTACAAGCAGGAGTATTTCCCGCTAAGAGCAATGATATTCGTTACCGTGCATGATTATCCCAGACTGTTTACATTATCGGGACAAATGAAAGGGAAGAAAGGTTGCGTTAGGTGCGTGGATAGAACTGGATTTCTATACCTCACTTCATCCAGAAAGACGGTGTACATGAGACACCAACGGTTCTTGACAAATACACACAAGTATAGGAAGATGAAAGAACAATTTGATAACAAAATCGAAAAAGATACTGTACTGAAACCTTACAGTGGAAAACTTGTGTTTGAAATGGTCAAGAACATTCATATTGCTTTCGGTAAGGGAAAAAATAGTAAAGGAATTAAGAGAAAGAAAAGTATATCCTCGGATGATACAACTGACATGGCTTTCAAGAAACAATCAATTTTTTTCAAGTATCTTCCGTATTGGAAGAATCTGGAATTTTGCCATAGTATTGATTTGATGCACGTTACAAACAATGTATTTGACAGCATCATTGGGACCTTGCTGGACATGCCGAGGAAAACAAAGGACAAATTAAATTCACGTATGGACCTAGTAAATCTTGATTTGAGACCAGAGCTTCATCCAGTAGAAAAGGCGAACGGGAAGCATTACCTTCCCCCAGCCAGCTACAACTTGACGCTAGAAGAGAAAAAAGCAATTTGCGAATGCTTGCGTGGGATCAAAGTGCCCACGAGTTTCTCATCCAATATCCGCAAACTAGTCTCGATGAAAGACTTGTCTTTATTCGGTTATAATTCTCACGACTGTCACATGATGATGACAGTTTACCTTGCCATTGCAATAACTGTAATCAAACTTGAGCATATAAAAGTTGTCATCACACGTTTGTGTTACTTCTTCAATGCGGTATCACAAAAGGTGATAGCACGTGAAGATTTAGACTATCTGAAAACATACATCGTCGAGACAATGTGCAAGCTTGAGATGTGTTTCCCACCATCCTTTTTTGATATGCAAGTACACCTAATCATACATCTTGTTGATCAGATAAAAGCATTGGAGTCACTATATTTACATCATATGTTTTTGTTGAAGAGATATTTAGGAGTATTAAAAGGTTATGTGCGGAACCGTGCTCACCCAGAGGGTTCAATTATGGAAGGATACACCACTGAAGAAGTGATTGAGGGTTGCGCTAATTACATTAAAGATGGAAAATCGATAGGTGTGCCTATACCGGTACATGAGGGTAGACTACGTGGGAGAGGCAAAGTGAGTAAGAAAACTTTTATTGTTCAAGATTACAAGAATGTACACCGTGCACATTTTGGTGTACTACAACGACTCGCAATAGCTGAGCTGTAAATCGAGGAACACTAAATTGAGCTTCGTGATAAAAACCAAGACCGCACAGAGGACTGGATCATGAAAGAGCACAGAAGATGTTTCACTGAATGGTTAATGGACAAAAATATATCATAAGAAAACACTATAGAAGAGGCAACAATGAAGAAGTTAGCTTCTGGCCCATCTGCTTTGGTAACATCATGGCAAGCATATGACATCAATGGTTACACATTTTACACTAAAGAAAAAAACGGTAAGAGTGTTGCACAAAATAGTGGTGTTCGTATTGAGGCTTATGATTCACAAGGACAGAAGACCACATACTTCGAGTTCATAGAGGAAATATGGGAACTCGATTATGGCGAAAGAATGGTAATGTCCGTATTTAAGTGCCAATGGGTCAAACATCCTTATGGTTTGAAAGTGGATAATTACGGGCTGACACTGGTAGACTTGAATAAAATGGGTTACAAAGATGACCTGTGGGTTCTCGCTGATAATGTTGCACAAGTTTTTTTATGTTCAAGATCCAGAAACTGAGAAGTTGCACGTAGTTGTTTCTAGAAAGCAAAATATTGTTGGGGTTGAGAATGTGGGAGATAATGAAGAGGAATATAATCAGTATGAAGAGATGTACCTTTTCACCGAACCAGAAAACATCAAGTGCGTAGAGAGAAGCATTAAAAAGAATTTGAAACCCTATATGCGCGAAGATGTCAATGCTGGAAAAAATGTATATAGCAATGCGAGATGATATATATTGTATATATTTGTATCTTCTGAAATCAACTTAGAACAATGTTGATATATGGATTGTGTCCTTTTGCATTTGTGTACATATGCATTTGGACTCAATAATTTGGAAGTTTAGAAGTTTGGTCTTTCAGATAATGATGTCTCAGGCATGTAGCCGATTGAAGGAGAAGCGCTTGGCGTGGCACAAGAACCATCCCCATGTATGTACATATGGCACACCAGTTGCAGCAACATATACATATGTATCTGTAATGGACTGATGAACTTAACTGTAGTTTGTTTTTCCGTCTTGCTTGTTTTTGGTATTTTCAATTTCTCCGCGTAGGGTTTCTCTGCGAAGCCTGAATCGGGAGATTTATTGAAGTGGCAGTGCATCGTCCCCAGTAAAGAAGGGGTAAGTCATGAAGAACAAGCACAATATGAGTTTAACCATCGTCCTCCTATTAATAAATTTCTTTTGCAGACTGAATGGGAAGATGGTTACTACCCCCTGACGATCTCCTTCTCTGAGGACTATCCCTTGGTGCCTCCAAGATGCGCCTTTCCAATTGGGTTCTTCCACCCAAATGTCCATCGTTCGAGAGCACTCTGCATCGGGATTCTTGATCAAGAGACTATAAGATAGACCTATTTTGTTCATGTAATTATTACTTATAATTGTTGTCGAACTTATTTAAACTGGTTTCTTATATTGCTTAAATTATATTTCGTAGGGGTGGTACAGTGCTTTTACAATCAAAACTATACTACTTGAAGTTCAACATTTGCTGCATCAGCCAAATGTGCCTGATGTTGAAAATGATTGTTATAATCTACTTATCAAGGTTAGATGACACTTTGACTTAGTGACCAATGTAGGTTATTCATTCCTCATTCGACATTTGTTAATTTAAATAATGTCAATATTTTCAGGATCCAACGGAATATAAGAGACGTGTTCGGGAGCAAGCAGGACGGTACAATTTAGATTGATCGATGGGAGCTTCATTGTCGATCTACAATGAATGTAGCATGATTTTTGTTCTCAGTGTGTAAAGAAATTATCTTTGAACAATTGTAAAGCCTCTAATGGTGTATTATCACAATTAAGCCAACCTCACTGGTGATCGAGCATTTCCTATAATGCATTACTGTACTAGTATCCGCTCATCTATGGTTTTTCCTGATACCATACGGTTGTGATAATTGCAACGACTACATCCCTGTAATTTCAATAAAAACCGCTTGTGATAATTGAACAACTACATACGATTCTTAAACAATGACCGCCACTGAAAATACATGATCTTCTCAGGCCTTTGTTAATTAAGAATCGTCTATAAAGTTCTTTACATTACAGGCAGTTATTAATTAAGAACTGTTTATGAAGATCATGTATTTACCCAGACGGTTGTTTCTTAAAATCCGTCTGTGAAGTTCATTGCATTACAGGCGGTTCTTAATTAAGAACCGATTGTGAAGATCATGTATTTACCCAGACATTTGTTCTTTAAAATCCGCCTGTGTTGTTCTTTCATCACGGACGGTTATTATATCATTCGTCATCACAGTCGCATATTTTTAAGGACCGCCTGTGCTTGAAAAATTGAGGCGTCTGTAAAAATGCTTTTTGTAGTAGTGTCATAACATTCATCTCCTCTTTGTCGGATTGGTCTCCTTTGCTAATGGAGACTTCCAATATTTCCATGAACGAATAGATTTAATTTCCTTGAATGCACACAGGTGTGGAAGGTACCCACCGGTGGTCAAAACAGCTGTGCCTGTGGATGGTAGATTTAAAGGTTGTGTAGAAGGTGGTAGCGGCAAGAAATCAAATGGGAATGAGACCGGAAAGGAAAAGAAATTAATTAGAGGCAAGTTTAAATGTCCGAATTGTTTAGAATTGGGACATAGAAAAAACAGCCCCAAATGTCCTCTTAATGGAACAAAGAAAATGTATATTTCATTTTTTATTTGTTTGTCTATGTGTACATTAAAATATTCATCTAATTGTGTTGTCCTTCACCTTGTAGGAAGCAAAAACCAAGTAAGAATACCACTAAAGATTGGTTTCCAAAACCGCCCGTTGACACCATTTGAGGAAGAGTGTGTCTGTGTGATATGAGAGATGTTATTTTGTGAATGACTTGTGATATGTGAACATTTTGATGTATGACATGTAAGCTTTATTTTGTGCTATATGAACATTTTAATGTATGACATATGACATGTGAGCTTTATTTTGTGCTATATGAACATTTTGATGTATGACATGTGAGCTTTTATTTTGTGCTATGTGAACATGTATGACATGTGCATGTCAAAATTATTGTGTATATGATCAATTTATACATATATTTTTACAATTTTCGTAATATTTTTCTTTGCATTTTCTCATATTTTGACATTTTTTAAATTGTACAATTTTTCCATTTATGAAAATATTTTGTAAAATTTATTTCTGTTTTTTACTAATTTTATTCCATTTATATTTTTTACTTATTTTTTATGATTTTCTGTTAATTTTTAATCTGTTTTATTTATTTCTTTACTTATTTTTGATTTTTTATTTTATTGCTTTTTAGATTTTTTACTTAATCCTGATTTTTTATGATTTTTTGTTATTTTTTAATTTGTTTATACTTTTTACTTATTTCTGATTTTTATGATTTTTGTATCTTTAAATAATACAAGGGTAGTTTGGTAAATTTATTAGTATTTTGTTGGTACAAAAGTGAGCAAGTATACCTCTATTATAATGGTATTTGTACGTGTTGCATGTTGAAGATAGTATTATGACGAAATCCACTCTTGAGGATACCAAAATTGCACCTGCTTTGTCAGGACCCCGGTTGTGGTGAAGTGGTTTCCCGTGTTATCCCGGCCCAGCTAATCATTCTTCAGGTAATTATAAGGATCTATTACTACATAGTTAGTGCGTGTCCATGTCCATCCATCAATCATTGTTGTTGACGGCATACGTCGCCTCTGCTTCAGACTTCAGAGAAGGCATGAGATTGAACCCACACTTGGGAGCAGATGTAGGAAAGCAAATTCAGGTAAGGAGTGCCATCAGCATTCAGCAAAAGCTCCCACGCAGAGATTTACGTGATGATGCTAAGCTGTCAATTGAAAAAGAGAGTTGTAGTGCTAATGCGGTTCATCTCCCAGGACGAGCGTATAATCACAAAAGCCAACAGCAAAAAAGCACCACACTGGTATAGTTATATACGTAAATTGCATGGGTGGCAAAATGGAACAGAGGAAGAACCAGAAAATCCATCCATTCGCGGCGACGGCGAGCTGGTTAATTGGTTGTCCCTTCATTCACGGAGGAACACATACACTAGGAGCTTACGATAGAAGTTACGTGTACCATACAGATGCATATAGATGTAGCTATGAGCTAGCTGGATAACTAACATTGATCGATAAGACAGGAGAGCTGTAACAAGAAACAAGTCATTGGAAAACTCAAGTCTTGTCGGCTTTCATCATCTTTTCCCTTCTGGTTTCTGAATGTTCTAATGGATGTAGCTGCAGCGTGCACATATGCTGTATAAGTTATGGTCGTATATAGGTGGTAAAACTCCTTTCTGATCTGCGCTTCTATTTTTTCCTTCGGTAGATTTTCTTCAGAAAGGATTTCAGGATCTCCTGCACGGCCCGGTCTTGCTGAGCTTCAATAGACGTGACCAAGTGCTTGAAAGCTCGATCTTCAAACTCGGAGAAGATATCCTGGGATATCATACCAGGCAGGGTAAAATCAAGCTTTGCATAAAAACTTCACAATATACTGATGGACATATATTGGTGCAGTTGATAGTGATGTTCTTAATATTCCTGTATGCTTTGCACCTATGATTTTTTTCTCACTCCTTTTTTTAAAAAAAATTAAGAAGAGTGAAACGTCGATTGAAGCCAATTTGACCCCTCCATCTGATACAGTAGTCTGATTTCCACCCTCTAACTCCAAAATGAGACATTAATTAGACACCCATCAAGTGTTGAAAGCAGACACAATACACCCTTATAGACACGAGAATCCGATGCATAGTTTTGAAATTGAAGGGGGGGAATCGGGCTTCTTCTATAGTTAGATGGTGTAAAATGGACTTCTCATATATATATATATATATATATATATATATATATATATATATATATATATATATATATATATATATATATATATATATATACCTTCAAATCAAGCGCCGTATAAGTGCTCTTCACTTTGGAAATAGAGGCTGAATCCTTCTTCCCGTAGTAATTCTGAAAATGCACATGTAAGCTAGCACTGTGCATGTCACAACATATCTGATAGATTTTTACAGATTCCTTACATGCAGTGCTTCAACCTGATTACGGTCAGCAAGGCTAACAGCTTGTACAATTAACCATGAACACTTGTGATCTTCAATGTCAGTTCCAATCTACAATACAAGAGGGCACTGCATAAGTATATGCCCATTTCTACAAGTATCTCCCTTAATCCACTGAAGTTTTCCAGTTTTGCACCAGACAACAGCAATGCACATGCCACCTAATTGTCCCACGGTAGAAAAGGTGAATATCACAATTCACAAAAAGCAGGAGATGTGCAAACTATCAAGTCTGTAGTGCAACTATCTTCAGCATTGTCATGTACTGTATAATAAGTTCCACAACCTATAACATCCCTTTTTCTTCAGAGTTTGAACGGAAAGTCCATAGTAACAAATGAAAGAAAAATTAATACTCGAGTTTCAGGCTTACTGGGAGGTAAAAGGAGTAGTAAGAGGTCTTATACTTCACAATACGGTGGTACCTGCACAGCAAGAACATATTAACATCGGATGTATTAGTTATTTAAATACTTGGATGAGTTTCGTACCCTTCGATATTGTATTCTGCAAGATTATCTGCCCCATTATGTGTGCTAATAAGATCAAGCATCTGTCCTAGAGAAGTCTGCAGAGCTATCTGAACAAGACATTAAAACGTTAAAATTTCATCTGTTATGTTAGGAAATCAGCGAATTTCTTGAGTGGTATTTTTGAAGGAGGCTGACCTCATTCCACAATTCAGAGAGCTCAATGTAGTAAGGCTTGTTTCTAAAGTAAGTTTTGATCAAGCGTGCGATGTGACATTTCAGTAGAATACCATCATTTATACCCCTAAGACCAACCTGCGATCCACAATAACTAAGTGAACTACAGTTAAACTAGATCAACTAAACTGTATGTTTGGTGAAATGGTGAAGTCGGATATATCGACAAAGCAAAAAGAAAAAAAACTGCGATAGAGATTTAAGAACCTCTGGTCGCTTGTACCAACATATCTGATCTCTTCTTGTATGTGAATCGTCCATGATGTCATCGAGCAGCAACGCACAAGCTTGAAACTGTATTTTTTTCGCGAATAAATAATGAACTAATAACCACTTTCTATACTGAAATAGAATTAATTCAGAACCAGAATGATCATGAGAACCGTTACCCACTCAACGCACCAACCAAGAACGCAAGCTAGAAAAAATTCATCTTCAGCAACCTCAGTTCCTTCTTTCAACAGCAAGTAACTTTCGATCACTGACAGCCCTCGGTTCAACTTCCCTTCAGGGAGAAAAGGTCAGCGTGTTAAAATGTTGTATATGATTCAAACGTTACTCAACTTTTTTCTGACTCGCCGTTTTAAAGGGGCCAGCAATCATGTTCTGATTATTTCCAAATTTCAAATTTGATCACGCACTTGCGGTGTTGTTTAAACAAACGATATATAGGATACTGAGCTGAAACTGATGTGTCTCCTCACCTCCTGGTACGTTGTAGTCGATCATCTGTAAAAAAATGATGGTACCATAAATTAGCCCACCTTTTTGTAAAACAAAATACAAAGTAGCTCAATTTTCCCATCTAAAGTTCATGGAGCAAAGAAATTTTGTTTTTTACGTGCCGGTCATTCAGATCCTGAAGAATAAAAGAGGTCTGCTTTTTAATTTTTATTGTCAGAAAATAGTTATAATTAATTTTAAATTAAATTTTTTATCTTAATGATATCAATTTAAGAACGGATGGAGTACTTAGGATGAAAAATGGATTAATGATTTGGACATCAGTGGTGGCCCAAGAGAGGCTAATGAAGTCGGTTTCTTATATTGACCAAGTCTCTGTGGATACGGCCCAAAGTCGGGAACCCTTCTAAGTCGACTTTTGACCAGGATTGCCGTTAGGTGGGCCATTTCCAGTCAGATGTAAACAGGCTAATGATGAAGGGATGTTCATGAGAACCGAGCAGCCCATAAGGATTGTCCCGGAAGTTGAGGACACGGACTGTACCTCCGTTCTGATCTTCTCGAATACCGAGTGATACTCTGCAAAGTATACAATTTGCTTACTTCTAACAGTTCTACTACATACATACTCCCTCCGCTTCATATTAGTTGTCGCTCCCGACAACTAAAAGCTAGCCATCGCTGTCTGAGCGACAAATAAATCGCCCGTTCTCTTTTATTTGTGGTTTTGGACAGCAAAAATGAGCTAAAATAAACTAAGAAAGTATGTCTTAACGATATTTAATTTGAAACAGAGGAAGTACAAAATATATATCCAGTTTAATTTCTTAAACTGAGTAGAGATCTGTTTTCCTTTTTTGGGGAGAGAAGATGTGTTTTTTCTCCACGTAATTATATGGAAGTGAACACGCCAAAAAGTTACAACAGGAGTAAGTACTACACGAGTCTCTCGTTGACGTAAGTACACGTGCGATACGTGCATGGACGAAAAAAACATCCGCCGCGCGCGTACACAAGCAAGTACAAACCGGGGTACGTGCGTATAGACCGACCGATCGATCGCAAGAACGCGCGTACCTGGGCTACCCACCGCTTGGCCTCGTCGGTGAGTCCGCACGAGTCGTCGGAGACGAGCTCGTCCCGGAGGCGGTCGTACGCGCGGACGAACCTCTCGCGGTAGTCGTCGTCGACGTCGGCGGCGCCACCCTCAGGACACCGGCGCCGCTCGCTTTGCTTCTGCGGCGCTGCCCTCTTGTTGCATCTCGCCGGCGGCGGCGCGCCGTCGTGCAGGAGGAGCTTCTCCTCGAGCTCGCCGTCGAGGGTGACGGCTACTCCGCCGGACGACGCCACGTTCTGGGACATAGCCTCGCGCGCGCTAGCCTTCCGCGCCTCCCTTTGCCTTGTACTAGCTGATCAACGCGCGTGCACTGAAGTTGCAAGCCCGGTCGCCACTATCTATATAAGCCATGTCATATATCATGTGCGTGCAGGATGCGCCGCGCCGCCAGGGCCCGGGTCCTATGCATGTCATGAAGCGGATCGACGATGATGGAAATTCGGTGCAGTTATTTACTGGAGGTGGTTGTTGGGAATGCATGAGCATGGCACAACTTAAATTGGTGGAAAAATCGATGCGATTGGTCCGTAGATATTTTGCGCTTACTTGGCTGTCACTGGGATTTGAACATCCTTGATATCTAAAGAACTCCTAAAAAACTAGTTGAGCATTACACCTCTCGATTCTAAAATATATGTCGCTTTGATAATTAATTTTAATTCTCAAAATGTGAGAGGAGAGTATGTAACTGTCTTTTGCCTATGCTTATTTGTACTATTTCGCGCGAATTAAGGCAGGTCGAGTGTGCTTGCCCATTTTTTACACCATAGCATTGCCCAATAACTGATGCATTATTATCTGTCGGTTTCCGCGTCACGATCACAGCTTTTCTTAGCGCCCCTCAAATCGGCTTTCCGATGCTACAGTATGCTCCACTAGAGATATGTTCGATCAATCGCGGCAAGCGAGACAAGCGGCGTCCAACTCTGCACTTGCGCCATGCGAAGGCCGCAGGCAGCAGGATGCGCAGCACAGAGATCGATCCCGGGAGACGGGACCCGGCTGAAGCAGCGAACATGCATGGGCATGGCACGGCGGTCCGGTCGGCATGCAGGCAGAGGTAGATGGGCAGGACACGCGCGACGCCAGCGGCCAAAGAGCGAGACTGTTGTTGCCGCATCAGGGCGCTCTGTGAATCTGTGATGCAGCAACGGCGAGTTTGCTTGCCACGGCGCCGGCCCCTCGCATGCGTCCTGAAAGTGCGAAGTAAATCCCAACCTAATCGGGCGTTCTGGCCGGCCGGCCTTGCCAGCTTGCCCGATCTGCCAACCGATGCCGGTGTTTGATTTCCCGAGAGATCGGCCGGTGCCGGTGTTTATGAATTCAACGGCGGCAACTTTTCTTTCCCTATGCTGGGAGTGTGGGCTGTGCTGTTGCAACTGCGCACACGCACAAGTGCAACTGAGGTGGCCCAAGCTTCAGTACACACAGTCACACTTGCTACAGATGTCATCAAAACCCAGCCCATCACACAGGTCCACAGCCCCGCTCTCGGCCTGGAACTTTCATGTCCTTATTACCGCCCCGTTCATACAAAAATTACTACTTGTTGCGGGGTTCAAGTGTAAGAAAAGCAAATCTGCAACGTGTATGTGGATAAGCCTGGCAACACTGGTGACCTTACATACACACTGTCCAGAACACGAGCACGACGGTTGTTGGGCGACGGAGAAGGCCACTCGATCAATAATCGCTCATGGAAGGCGCCGCCTCCCAGATCGCCCTGCCCATTCTCGGCATCGTCGCCGCGGCCGCCGTGACCTTCTACACCGTCAGCTTCATGGAGCTCCGAGATGTGCGTTTGCTACTATTCTTTTCCGTGGTCGTCGCGTGTTAATTAGCTCGATTCATTTCCGCCCCCTCTTTATTTAATTTTACGACCACATGATGCAGAAATCTTTTGAGGAACTTGACGACAAGTACTCGGAATTGGACGACGACGAGTCCGGCGGGCGGCAGCGCCGGGCGCGCCGGAGGGCCGAGCGCGAAAGGAAGAAGCGAAATTGATCTGAGCAGTCTGAGATGAACGAAGAGCCCTTTGCAACCTGGTTTATTTTTTGACGCAAATTTTGCAACCTGATTTAGTACTGTACTACTAGGGAAGGCGTCGATGTTTTGGGAGCTCTGTCGTGTTCTTCCATGAAGGACTCCTGGTCGGTTGACATCCACTATGTGATGCGTGTACACGCCTCGTGCTTGCTCTAGTGATCTACTGCATCCATCATGTTCAAGCAGTTTGTTTCCCGTCTTCACCTGTATTTGATCCGCAGTTAAGACTGCATGGATGGCCTGTGGATTTCAGAAGAAAAAAATCGATTGTTTCAGATTTCCATCTTAGTCAGGAGGTACAGGTTTCAGCGTGTCTCACTCCCACCCAAAGGGGTCAGTCGGGCCGCCGACGGGTGAAGAGACCGTACCTGCCGGTGGCAGTCAGCCGGCGACTTCTCCGGCTCCGACCGCGCACCACCAACGAAACGACGTGAACGTCTGGTGACGCGAGTCGCCGAGCACCACCACATCTGCGAATGTTGCGTGGCGGCCGTGGGTTGGGTCGACGTCAGCGTCGCGCTGATTGTGATTGGATTCTGATGCGATCATCTGGCGGCGTGGCGCGAGAGTCGGGCGGTGTCAGCGCACACCAGCACCAGCCGTCGTGTCGGACTGGATCTTGTGATTGGATTTGAGATTGCAGCCCAAATCCCATGTTTATCCCGGCCCGTTACTCTTGTTCGTATGCTAGTAGTTTTACTTGCAAAGAAAACGATACTGATTCTCGGAGCAAGTGGATAGATTTTGGATCTTTCAGTAGTTTTCTCAGAATAATCGACCAAGCATTACTGCATGTCTGGCATCTGTAAGCGTACAGTTGTTTGTTCGGTCAAATCAAGTACTGTATTTCAGAATACACTCACTAGCACATTCACCCTTTCACATGATGTGCTATAGAAAAATACCCGAAATGTACATGCACCGACATATAAGTGGATGATAATATAAGCAAGTAGTGGAAGGGAGGATCACTTTTTATTCACTTTGTATCAGTCAGTAAACAGAACATGAGAATTAACCACCGGTGTCAAGAGCAAGGCAAATCCCTTTGGCTGAGCTGAAACGAAGCAAGACGAAGGCGAGTTAATTATTTAAGTCATCTCGGCGACAGATCGCGGTCAGAAAAGCCATCTCGGCGATTTAATTATGTTATTTAATCTCCCCGGAAGTGGAGGGACGTTGTCCGGGAATTCCGCCATTAATAAGGACCCGATCCCTTTTCCCTCTCTCCACTGCTCGCTACCACTGTGTTCCACTCGCGGCGGACGGACATGTCGGCGTCGGCATCGTCGGGCGGTGATGACAAGGCCGGTGCGCTGCCGCTGCCGCAGGAGCTGGCGCCCGTGCAGCACGGCAAGGGCGTGAACGGGCTCGACAAGGTCGTCCTCCGCGAGGTCCGGGGCTGCTCCGCCGAGGTAGTATATGCTCCGTCCCTCTTTCCCTGTCTCTCCCTGGGTGTTCCGGCGGCCAGATCCCCGCGTGGATCCAGGTTGCCTGACATGGTGCTGTCTGTTACGGAACAGAGTTTTTCCGGCAGGTCCTGAGTCTGCCCCATGTCGAGCTTTTTTTTTTAAGAACGTCACTGAAACAGAACAATACGTTTATCAGAAACTGCTCATATAGTTATCTGCATATATGTTGCCGTGATCTCTTTTGAATTTTTTCAATTTTTTTAAATATTTCAAACGCATAGTTATCTAATAACCACGTATTTCCATTCCTTTAGGTGTACCTGTATGGTGGCCATGTGACATCATGGACAGATGAGCATGGCGAGGAGTTGCTTTTTGTTAGCAATAAGGTACTTATTTTCTCCCTTTAGTCTGCATATATGCAAGCGCAATATTGCATCATAAAGGAGATATTCAATGTTGTACGAATTACTGTGGAATTAACTACGAGCCATACCATGAAGCAATGGGAGAGAGTCATGGAGCATCACCTAAAGAAAATGATAAGTGTGATAAAATAAAAATCAGTTCAGCTTTGAGCCCTTATCTGTTTGCTTTGGTGAGGATGAGGTCACAAGGGGCATTTAAGGAGATATCTCTTGGTGTATGCTCTTTGCGGATGATGTGTTGCTAGTTCATTAGAGCAAGAGTGATGTTGCTCAGAAGATGGAATGTGGAGACGGACTTTGGAATCAAAATCTTTTAGGCTTAGTAGATCTAACAGAGTATTGGAATTGTGATTTCTGTGCTAGAGTTATGAGGAGGAAGACGTCAGCCTCGATGGTTAGGTAGTACCCAAGAAATATACTTTTCGTTACCTGGGATCGGTGCTGCAGAAGGATAAAGATATTGATGAAAATGTTAATCATAGAACTAGAGCCGGTTGGTTGAAGTGGTGCCAAGCTTCGGGTGTCCTGTTGTGAACATTATTTTGCCACTTTTTCAGTATGATATTAGGGGGTAATCATAGAACTAGAGCCGGTTGGTTGAAGTGGCGCCCCAAGCTTCGGGTGTCCTGTTGTGAAAATTATTTTGCCACTTTTTCAGTATTGATATTAGGGGGAAAATAATTTCTGATGCTAACAATTTCATCTTGAGTTCCGGTTTATTGCTTAGTTCAGTAAGTGAAGACAATCGCTACGCCTTGTGACCCACCTTTTACCTCTTTATAATCATTTGCCAGATTTGTCCTAATAATATGAAATCTACCAATACTTCTTTTCTGTTTTTTTACACTTATTGACATTGAATAATATGTGAACTTAAATGTCACTTGATCATGAGTTGCATCTTGTTTTGATCTCTTACCATTTGGTTGCTACTATCACTGTTTACCAGGCTATTTTCAAACCTCCAAAAGCTATACGTGGAGGAATACCAATTTGCTTTCCACAGGTAATCTGTTCTCCTTCCAACACCTTTTTGCTTCTCCATATCTTCTGCTTTGTGAGTCTTTATTTTTATCGTAATTCCTTGTGTAGTTTTCCCACTTTGGAAATCTGGAACAACATGGATTTGCAAGGAATAGATTCTGGACTGTCGATACTGATCCACCACCATTTCCAGTGCCAACCTCCAATAGAACATATGTTGACTTAATCCTTAAACCTACGGAGGAGGATTTGAAGATATGGCCTCATAGGTGAGCTTATAATTACTGAAAATGATTTAATGCTCTCATAGAACATCCAGATTATTTATTTTGTACCTTTTTTTTTTTGCAATAGAAGGCATGCATAGGCGCCGGTATGTTCATATATATCTTGTATTGCAGTTTCGAATACCGTCTGAGGGTTGCACTAAGTCCTGGTGGTGATCTGATGCTAACTTCACGCATAAGAAATACTAATGCAGATGGAAAGTCATTCTCTTTTACCTTTGCATATCACACATACTTTTCAATTTCTGATATCAGGTATGTTTGCTCAGCTCTTGATCATGGCCATTATCTTTGAAATATACAATTTATTGGTATAGTTTTCAAAGTACTCTTGTAGCTGCATATTTATACCCAATCTAAATCCATTTGACCCAACTTTGGTATTAACTCACTACAATTGTTGTAACTCTGAACTCCTTGTAAATCTAGGTTTCATATTAGTAACTATACAGAAGTATTTTTCTTCCCCGCATGACCAAGATTAATATTTCAGTGAGGTACGAGTAGAAGGCCTGGAAACTCTGGATTACCTAGACAACTTACAAGAAAGGGCCCGCTTCACTGAACAAGAAGATGCAATTGTTTTTGAATCTGAAGTGCGTTAATAAAGCCTTTTAGCCATACACCTATTTCCACTTTCCTTCGCACTCTTAAGAGTATGTATAATTTTACAGCTGGACAGAATATATCTTGGCACTCCATCAAAAATTGCCATTATTGATCATGAAAAGAAAAAAACATTTGTTGTGAGAAAAGGAGGCCTTCCCGATGCTGGTACTGTGAATGCTGATTTTTTATTTACTTGCAACTGCAGTAGATAATGTTATTTTAAATGATTTAAGATTGAAGTTGATGAGGCCTCATTTATTCTTTGTTACAGTTGTCTGGAACCCCTGGGACAAAAAGGCTAAGGCTATGTCAGATTTTGGGGATGATGAATATAAACGCATGGTTTGTGTGGAGGCAGCTTCTATAGAAAAGCAAATTACTTTAAAGCCTGGTGAGGAGTGGACTGGGAAGTTGGAACTTTCTGCTGTGCCATCTAGTTACTACAGTGGTCAGCTAGATCCTGACCGTGTAATTCGGGATTCGAGTGTTCCAAAGGATCCAATCAGCTAGTCCTTGTTGAACTTCTGTGCAGGTAATATTTCTAATTGTAGTATGTTCTGCATAAAGGCTGTGAATGTAGGCGAGAACAAATCAAACATAGTACTCTCTCCGTCTCCAAAAGTGGCAACTGTATTGAGAAATGCTAGCTAACGTGGACATTGTCGTTTCAATTGTTAGTGCAGTTCAGCATATTAATGTGTCATTTTTGTGAATTTATTTTTATGATGAATTCAAACTAACATTACAGGTAGACATTATATCATGCGCACAAGGGTCACTGGCAACAAGGAACATCGACATGTTTCTTCCATTCTATTCCAATCTTTGTTGTTTTCTATTTGTTGCATCTCCAAGTTGGAGTAATATCATACTCCCCCATCTCATATTACTTGTCTTTAGGATAAGAATTTTAGTTTTAAAATGAACTAAAATGTTTGTCCTAAACGATAAATAATATGGGATGGAGGGAGTAGTTGGTTTCTTTTTTGGGTTCTGATATGAGTGACAAGTCACTGTCCATACCCTGTACAGAGATGCTTGAAGCCAGATATATCTTCAATGGTTTGTACAAAAAAGGAAATTTCTATCTTCCATTCTTTTTTCACAAGATGTGCGAGCGGCGAAAATGAAGAGTAGACATTCTGAAGTCGAGGCTGCATAGCTGTCTTTGTGTCTGCACGGCATGGGCATTTTACTGATTATGGTCTGCATAAGATAAGAATCAAAGACTTGTTTTCGGATTTCTTAGTACCATACCATGTTTGGTGCATCTGGTCGCGATGTGTCCCCTGGTGGCTCTAGCCGGATCGTTTCCAGGCATATGGTTGGAGGCTCAAAGCAGCCACATCGGGAAAGATGACTTCTTGACATCGCGTTGCACTTGGATCACCATTTGACTAGGTGGTTGCAGGATACTACCTTCGTTCTTTTTTAGTTGTCGTTTAGGATAAATAAATGGACTGAAAAATAACTAGTGGATGAGGTACAAATATTTTGATCTAGAAGGAATATATAAGTAGTATGTGGTTCCTCTGGTCGATGATACACCTGCTTACAGCTTGGAAACCCATAAAATGTCTAATGTTATCAATTAGAAAAGGGAGTAGTCCCTAATTTATTTTAAATTAAAATTATTATTCTAACGATGACAATTTAAATACCAAGAGAGTATGTAACAGGAAAACCAATCTTTGCTCTCACGATGAAGCTGCAGTTGGAATCCGAATCGTAAGTAAAAAGTAATCGCAGGCTGAGAAGCTGGTGACTGGAGAAAGACAGGCCGGGAAACAAAAGGCCTCTTCGCTGACGCCCCTCTCGTCTTCATCAAATCCTATTCAACGGCCGGGAAAAAAACCTCGAAAAGAAAAGAAAAATAGACGGCCCAAGCCTAGACGAACACGAAGAAGCAAGGAGCGAAGCAGCCTCGAGCGAGAGGAGAGCCCATCCCAATTCACGAAGCAACAGCCGCAGCAGCCGCCGCCTCCTCCTCGTCGAAAGACTCCGGCGGGCGGCCCTTTGAGCAGCGGGCGAGCAATTCTTCCTCGGCCGGTCCCCGACTCGGTCCCGCCAATCCCCGAGTGCTCTGTCCCCCGCCGCCACCCTTCGGAGGTCAGCTCAAATTGTGCTGTTTCTCGGGTTAGATTCGGTTCCGCCAGGTGCGCCGTCATCGTCGCTGGAGATCCACGTGGCACAAGCTCGGCGGCGTGGCAGGGATCATGCCTCCATTGCTCTAGGGTTTGGGCGGGTAATTCAATTTGCCACCCGCCAGGTCGCTGCCCTTATGCTTGATTCGGTCCGGCTTCGTCGCTTCCAGTGCGAATCCTTGATTTCGCGGCGATTGGTGCGGCGCCAGTGGAGATGAGGTCCCCTCCATGGCTGACGAGCTGGGAATTGGGGTACGGGCTCTCGCTCTGCAGGAAGCGGCGCAAGCCCTAACGGTTTGATCCGAGCTGGGTACGGCGTGATATCCCTGATTCGTGGTTTCTCTACTCCCTTCCCGTTATTGGGTTCGCTGTGTTGGTAATTTTATGGAAACAGTAAGGGAGGAGGCATGGCCAGTGGGTGCTCGGCCTCAGCGACATCAGCAGCAACAGCAGCAAACATCAGCACCCTGGCTGCCGCTGCTGCCGCCGCCACAGCAAAATGGCCGTATCAATCTCAGGGAGCTGAAATCTCAGCTGGAGAAGCGGCTTGGTCCGGACCGGTCACGGCGCTACTTTAGCTACTTTAGTGACTACATGTCGCAGAGGCTCAGCAAGTCGGACTTTGACAAGCTGCGCCTGCTGATCTTGGGGCCAGAGAAGGAGAACCATCGGCTGCACAAGCTTCTAACTGTCTCAGTTCTCTACAATGCCTACCAGGCAAAGTGCCCTCCACCCCCAGATGTGGGGAGGCCTGTGACAGCATCTGCAAAGCATGTTTCTCTGGCTGCTGAAGTGTTTGGTACTTGCAATGGGGATGCCAGATTGTTACATGTTCAGGGATTGGAGCCTATGGGTGCAACGAAGGGTCATCCTTTGAAAGATCAGATGAATAACATGGGTCCAAATCGTAGAGCTGGGGCTGCTGTCAATCACACCCAGGTTGTTCGTGGTGTTTCTGCAGCCACGGGTAATGGTACTGTAAGCTCACTTGAGTTGAAGAGACCGGTGCATTTTCAACAATGTGAACCTGCAGAGCCATTGGCAAAGCGTCCATGTTTGGAGCAGTTTCCACCTGATAATATGTCATTGCAGAGAATGAGTATGAGTGGTGCTGCAGGGCGTTCTATGGAACTATTGAAAAGTCCAGTACGAGCTCCACTTGGAATTCCATTTTGCTCAGCAAGCATTGGTGGGGCGCAGAAATTGCCGCCGCCGCCAATGATTGCAGGTGAGGGTCGCTTTACCAGCTGTCTTGAGCATGGAGGACTGTTCAATACTGAGTTGCTACATATGCGAATGGAAAAAACGGCCAGAACACTGGCCTTAGCAGGTGTCACAATGGATTGTGCAGAGCTTCTGAATAGTGGTCTGGACAAGTACATGAAAAACCTCATTAAGTCATCTGTTGAGTTAATAGGAGCTAGCATTCAGGGGGGTGCAAGGAAAGGGATACCGTACAGACAGCAAGCTTACCGAAAACAGATTAATGGTGTCTGGTTGCCGAGCCATGTTCACATGCAATCAGGCAGTGGACCATCAGGAGCCACAAGTGATATAAGGAGTAACCACTTGATCTCTGTCCATGATTTTAAGGTGGCTATGCAGCTAAACCCTCAACAGATTGGGGAGGACTGGCCAGTCGTCCTCGAGAAGATATGTCTATGTTCTTCTGAGGAAAATGACTGACTAATGGCACTCTCTACTTCACATGAAGTTTTGTACCAATGTGCTTCTTGGTGCCTATCCAATGTAAATTTGAGCTGGAATTGGCAATATTGCAGGCACATCAAAGAAGATGCACATTTGCGATCAAGGCAGAATTCTGCTTTTGCGTTCAGCAGTCAGATCTGTAGTGAAAGAAAGGCATTTTTTGTTGTGCAGCTTAGACCTCATTAGCACTTATGAGGTAGATAGTGCTACATCCAAAAGCCCCAACTTCTGTGTAACATCTGGCATAAAGGGACTGGAGACAGCAAAATGCAACTGATGTTTTGTAACTTATAGGAAAATGTTCTGTAAGTTTCTAGGTCAGGATGTACATTATTGATCGCAAAATTTTCTCGGTATCTCAGTACTAATTTCAGGTATCTGGAATGTTGATTTTATTTAATTCATTTTGTAACTGTGGTTTTGAAAGTTATATTTAGATCTCTAATATTTTACTATTCTCCTGGATGCCCACATGCATACATCTTTTTTGTGTATAAACTCTAGATAAAAAAGATATATCCATGATGAAGCAGTATTCCTAAACTGCACTTGTCATCTGAAACAAATTGAAGCCCTTTTGATATTTGTGCTACTGGTGCTTTATCCAATTGACATCCTGTTATCCATTCCAAATTTATTTTCTGAAAGATTCCATATTTTATTTTGTGAAGGAAAACATATGTCTGGTGATATTGCAAGGTTGAGAGAAGCAATTTCTATTCATTGAACGCACATCAAGCATTTGTTACTGAACTTGCACTCTATCTAAAATGAATAGAGGCTGGATGTTTACTGCTGTGCTGGTCTACTGGACGAGTTGTTTGAATTCTGTATATTCTCTGTATTTCCGCTCTAATGCAAACGACATTTCGTCAGCAGTCCAGTATATTCAACAAGATAGCGCTGGACACTTTTGATGCTTTGTATCCCATAATTCTGTTGGTGTGATAATATGCTGTACCTCTTTACCCGGAAGATCCCGCACTTCTGAAAAGGGTCTAGCTTTAGCCTTTTCTGTTCTGTGTTTCATTTTGTAAGGGTACTTGTGAAGATGTCAAACTTAGAATACACAGTTTGAAATGTCTAATTTAACTCGTCTATCTTAGTGGTGCTTGACTTTTCTTTTCAGGTTTGTATCAGCCGGCCTTAAAGTTAAGGAACAAATTTTGCGGCTCATTTTGATGTCTGTCGTCAGCTACACTGATCTGATTCATAAAGCAGGGGAAAAGGTAGAAAATGACCATCAAACCTCGTCACTGACCTTAGTTGGTGTGCGAGCCTGATAAGTACACAACTGTTGTGTTATTGCCATTTTGAAAACAAATACTCCTTTTCTCAAAAAATGAAATAAATGTGACAATCTTTTGAGAAAGTGGAGACTACTTCCTCCATTCCAAATTACTTATCACTCTCTAGTCAAAAATAAACAAGAGTGACAAGTATTTTTTTAAAGACTCTCTATTGGTACAGTTGTAGTATCTGTTCATGTGTGAGTACACACTCACGCCATCCACACACACCTTACACGCATATATAGCTTAAAACTACACACGACTTCTACCACTGCGTCCTTCAAGAAATCACCAGAATCTACCAGAATCTGATGTGCGATGGGGACGTTGCTCTACTATTGTGCCTTCATGCATCAGAGGCACCTAAAACGTTATTTGGGAATAAATCCCGATGAGAAACTCAGAATTGTGATTCCTGAGAATCAAACCTGGTGTCAGCACTGCCAACTGCAGCTGCTGGCCACTCGAGCAGTTGCCTGATCTCAAGTGACAAGTAATTTGGGATAGAAAGAGTAGCTACTTTGACATGGGTCACCTGGGCAATCCTCTGTCGTCACTAGATAACTGTATCTGTTCTTTTTTCCTTTTGCATGTGCAAAGTATGATTTTAAGTTTCAACAAGATCAGTAGAGAACTTGCATTGTTTCTACCACTGGATGCAGAGCTGTTCCGCGCAGAATGTTCGTTTTTTTCTGTTTCATTGGTGAGACTTGTATCAGTAAAGTTTGAACCAAAGTTTGGACCCTCTGTCTGAAAACTTGTGTTTGACTCCGACGTGTTGGGAAATGGCAACGCAGTTACTGTTGAAGCCTGAACTGGTCACGTTTGACTATTTATAGTGCCCGAGCGTGATTGCTTCTTGGAGCAGGTAGTACGGGTTTTTAAGAATGGGAACACTGCATCTGAAGATAACATATTTCCACCACTAACATCATTATGCCATTAAAAACCCATAACATAATACAAAAATAACATGAAGCCATGTCTTATACGTTATCAATTTATCATGGCATATCAAACGATCAATCAAATATCAAAATAGCAGAAAAGCATATTAAGGGCTATTCGCATGGATTTCTTCACCACAAACACCGCTAACATACTACTAACATACGTTGTATCACTAACATACTACTGACATCGCTATGCCAAAAAAAATTATAACATGGTTTCAAAAAAAAAAATTGAAAGGAAACAAGTGATCTTTACACCCACTATAAAAAATGGCTAGTTAGATAATTCAAACATACAACGAAGAATAAAATGAAAGGTTCTCCTCCACAGACCAAGTGATCCAGGATCGTAAGAACTACTCTTCCGTACTGAGTCCATAAGATTATCATGGATGCATAATGACATGGACATATCAATAAACAATCCATCAAATGTTAAAAGGGAATCAAACTCAACACAGTATAAGAGTAACCTACAAAGTGAACAATAATTAACTAATGGTATAAAACAGAACTAAAAACACAAAACTATAGCCATTGTGGCATCATACGTTAAATAGTTCATGCTGAGAAGTTTTGCAGCTTCCGCAAGCGCTTCACAGCAGATGAAGGTTTCTTCAAGACCTTCTTTGCAGATTTTGCCTTTGGCTTAGTCTTCTTCACTGGTGTGGGGGTTTCTTTTATGGGCCCAGGCTGAACACCCTTTTTGAGCGCACTTCCTCTTGGAGTCGCAGATGGTGGCACCCTCAAACTCTGTGGTGGCAAAGGGTTGTGAGGTTTCCAAACTAAATTGTTCTTCATCGAGAACGTCACCTTCTTACCACTCTTCTCTCCATCCTGGGCAAGAAGATCACCATTGCTACAATCATCCCTGTTACAAGTTTTGGAACATCTGTCTGTGGATTTTGACCGCTTCCTTTTCTTTTCAGGTTTCCCATTTACTGGAGTCACTGGTGAAGCACATGAGCCACTGACTCTATTGACCATCCCAGCTTCTGCAGCAGCCTTCTCAAACTGCTTCTGAAGATTGGACACCAGTTCCTCATCAAATGTAATGCCATTGGTACCATCACCGATCTGGTGGTCATCTCCAGGAGGATCTGTACTCTGATCCACGGCATCCTCTCCCTTCACCTTCTTTTTCTTCTTTTCTTTGTTCTTCTTATCCTTCTTTACCTTCTTCTCATGCTTGGAAGCCTTGGTCCCTTCCTTCTCACCTTCAACTAATGCAGCTTTCTTGACCTTTTTCTTCTTCTTCTTTTCCACCTTTGCCTCACCCAAATCCATGTCACAATCCACTGTAGCCGCCACTGGGACATCAGCAGCCTCAAATCCAGGCACTGGAATCTCAATACCAGACAGCTGCAACGCCTTCTCAAGAGTAACAAATGCATCCCTCAACCCAAATACCACCTTCCGGTTCGCTTGCACTGTCTCCGTCTTTGCCCCAATATCAAGGAACCTCTTGCTGAATCCAAACAACAACCCAACTTTGCCTAGCTTCTCCTCAGCACTCCCCTTCCCCACCTCCTCCCCTTTCTTCAACATCTGAAGCAACTGCTTGCCACTCTCCAGGAACCTGTCAAATACGGCGGACTTCACCTTACTCACCATCACCCGATCTGAAGACTTCTCCAACACAGCGAAGAACGGAGCTAATAGCGCATCCATCGACTGTAAGTTCACGGGAAGCACAGGCAGGAGCTCGTCGAGAAATGCCTCGGCGACATGGTACCCGAGGCCTGGGGAGGAGCCGGTGATGACGACGTTGTTGTCGGCTTCCGGGAGCAGGGCCTTCTCCGATAGGATGGATGTGATCTGGAAGGTGATGTCCGGGGCGAACGAGCTGGCGCTGAGGAGGAGGAAGGCGTGGTGGAGGAACCGGCGGTTGAGGAGGTAGAACTTGTCGAGCCGGTGGACGTCGATGTGTGCCCACTCGCGGCGGAGGGTGGTGAGGTAGGCGGCGAGGAAGGCGGCGCCGAAGGCGGGGGTGGGGGCGCCGGCGGAGACGGCGGAGGCGAGGCGCGCGGCGACGGAGGACTGGTAGAGCGGCTTGTCGGCGTGCCAGAAGCAGAAGAAGAGGCCCTTCCAGAGCTTGAGGAGGTCGGGGGTGGAGAGGCGCGTCGCGGAGGCGGGCAGGAAGTCGGAGAGGAGGTACCGGACCGTTAGCTCCCGGGTTCCCGCGTTGCAGGACGCCAGGCGCCGCGCGATGGCTGTGGCCTGGGCGGACGTGTCGCCGGCGGCGGCCATGGGCGGGCGGCGAGCGGGAGGGGAAAGGTCGGTGGAAGGGAAACCCTAGCGATCGATTCGGTGTTTGAAATGCCCCTCCGGTTCTCGTCTCTCTGGCTCCGGGCCTTCGGTTTGGGTCTCAGCCTCACTGGTGGGTGGGACCATGACTCTCACGAGTGGTCCCCACTCCCAGCGTCAGTAGTACAGTACAAGGATTGAAAGACAGCCTCCCTTTCTTTTCACGCACCCGATGAATCCATTGCGGTAGCGAGGAGGACGAGTTCAATGCTCGCGGCTCGTCGAGAAAATCTCAAGAAGATCGAGTTCTTCTGCTACTATCGTACTAGATACACTACACTGCTACCTCCTGCCATCTGCAATGCAGTTAATAGAGAACAGCCTTAATTAATTAAGTCTTAATACTCATAAGAAAACCTACGCTTTTCGTCAGACACGGTTGGACATGGACAAGGCAATCAAGGGTATTGACTCGCGTTTGCCAGGGCCAGGGGATGCAGGCAGTTTTATATCTCGTGGCGCAGCTTCTGGCCGGCCCCGCCCTCTGTCGCCGGCCACCACCACCGAAAGGCGTCTTTCATCCTTCCTCGCGGAGGAGCGGCTGGAAACCCACTAGCTAGTTTCTGCTAGCTAGCTCCATGCACACAAGCTAGCGTACCATACCTGTATTTATAAACAGGGTCAGTTCCATCCGAAGTATATGCAGCCGTAGAGAGCACTTCCCAAATTATACAGTACTCCTATCTTATTAATCTAAAATTTCCAACACCACCAATCCTATCTTATTAATCCAGCCGTATGTGGATCGAAGGACGGGAAGAAAAGATGGCATCGTGATTAGAGCAAAACGACAACCACTATATTCATATCTCTATCTCTTTCAATCAACAGAAAATAACCTTGTTGTCCACTTCGCAAGCCAACCAAACACACAAAGAAAAAGAACCAAAAAAAGAGAGAAAAAATAGGGAAAAAAGAAGAAAGTGAAGCAGAAGGGAGAATACAGTAACAAACACTACACGCTCCTCTCCTTCTCCTTCGCGTTCTTCTCCTCCTCCGCCGTCGCCAGGCACGCAAGATCATCGTCTGTTGTGCAGCGGGTTGGGCCCCGTGGGCACGCGCCGCTTGTCCTCGTCGACCAGCCTGTCGCCGCCGCGCCACCGCCGGCCGAGCCCGATGCTGACGAGGCCGACGACCATGAGATCGAAGGCGCCGTCGTGGGCGGCACCCGCCTTGGAGCCGCCGGTTGTGGTGCTGCGGGGCACCACGCGCGACTCGGCCGAGGCGAGGAGCACTACTAATAAGCACGCGACCACCGCCGCGCGAGACCGCCGCCTCCTCATGACTCTAGTAGCTATAGCTAGCCTGCAGTGCAGCTAGCGACCGAGCGAGCGATGGTGACGCGGTCGGTAATGCTGCGCGGCAAGCTTAACGAACACGCGAGGTGGTGGAGAACAGAAGGTTTGGCGTGTGGATCGACCCGGCCGAGCTGCACGCTAGGTGGTCGTGGAATGAGAAGGGAGACGGAGGCAGTGGAGTGGAGTCAAAGCAGGTAAAAGGCCCATACCGAAACCGATTGGTAGCTAGCCTACGGTCCTCGTTGCTGCGAACGAACTGCAAAGGGGTTTTATGGAGTGCAGTGCGCACCCATCCCTCTCTTGCTCGATCACATGTAAGGTTCTTCAATTCTCTGCTCCGCTGCTGCCTGCCACTGTCTCAGCTCAGCTCAGCTGTGGAGAGGCGAGCTAAACGAGACGAGACGCCCACACAGTGGCCACTTTGTATACGGAGCAAAAAGGCGCGGAGGAAATGGAGAGTTCGGTGGGCGGAAGCCCAACTCACACACAGAGCCAGAGTTATAGTTTTTTTATTTTAGCATTATTGATTTATGATTTAATATTAAGTAGCGTCAGATTTTTTTTTACAAAACTAATATCCTGCCGTTCACACAGTGGACGGCAGGTCCACGTAGCTAAGGAGCCATCCAAAGGGTGACGTAGCAGCCACGCCAGCAAAGAGTCGTCCACACCGTGGACGGTAGGCCCCGTCATCGTGCTTGTCTGGTTACTGACATTCATCTCTTCTGTTTTTGTCATCCATTTAGAAATAGTTAAAAACAATTTTTGAAAATATTTTTATAAAAGTAAATGTAGTACACTTTGTTGTTATTTCGAAAAAAATAACTTATCTAAGCTTTGGTGTAACAAGTGAAATGTTATGTGCATTTGAATAACGCACTAGGTTCACATTGTTGAAACTAAGTAATTTTGCCTCTATTGTATTCAAATTTCGATATCTACTTAAAAATACTTCGGAACATATTTGAAAGATGTTGTTATAGAAGTAAAAATAATGTACATTGCTACCATTGCATGCAATGAGTTGCACAAACATTCGATACGTAGAATGAATTGTTATATGCTTTTGAAATATGAATTACGAACATAATACAAAAGTGACATAAGGCAGACATTATAGATGCATTTCATTAAAAGACGCGGCTATTGCATACATTACAAAGTTCAAAAATAAGTGTTTGTTCTCGGCCTCTCTACGACTACGATACATAAGGCAGATAACACATTGTCGAGGTGTCTAACTGACATCTCTCCCAGACCTGCTCGGAAGCAGCCTGCAGAGGTTCGATGTATTTTCGAGGGGCTAGTCTTAGCAAGATCGAACGCAGTGAATGATGAGCGCAAGGGATTTACGTGGTTCGAGCCGCCTAGGCGTAATACCCTACTCCACGGTGGTTTGTGTGTGTGTTGTATTGCTCAAGCGTGTGTCCGGGTCTGAGCCAAGATGCCTGAGTCGATGGCTGCCCCGATCCTTTTATAGTCCAAGGCCGGACATCTTACAAGTTGTGACGCCCGGTTCCGAAAATGAACCAAGCTAACGCATATGTGTGCCCAGGATGTTCATCACACATACACGAGTGATTCACAAATGATAAACAGATAATTACCACATCTCAAATTATTAAATAAGTGCTCTTATTACATAATTCATTATATCCTCGAATACAAGCTCTAATGAATATTAATGACAGGTTCAACTAATGCAGCAGAAATAAACTAATTAAGCAAACTAAGCAAAAGGGATAGCGCATCTCCAATAACACCACAGGCAAAGCTGACGGTAGACACGGCCTAGAACTCCGCATTATCGCCATTAAACTCACAATTCTGACATGCAACTGTTGGGGTGGGGGATTGCAAGAGTGAGTACATGTCGTACTCAACAAGTGTGGAAAGTATGACATGTGGCCGATTCAAATGACGACAATAATAATGGCAAAGTGCTGAAAAGTACAGTAAAACATTTGAAAAGCAATATATTATATGTATGTGAAGTAAACCCATCATAATCATAAATAATACCATAATACCAATCTGAATTCACTACCATCATCAATAATTCCAGATTTTATCATTGCCAATAACCATGTTCAATGCCAGAAATAAATCCATAACCATCCATAACCATTACCAAACCATAACCATCCCAATTACCAATTTCCCTCTAATCATGTAGGTCATCCAGGTGCTCATAACCGGGAGCACGGCTATCATGATAGTTTTAAACACTCTGCAGAGGTTGTACCACTTTACCCACATGTTTGTGATTTCATCACCTTTCGATGACTAAGAAACCTCCATTATGCCATCTCACACTTCCGTAGGTGTGTGGCCAAGAGATCACAAAATAGCCTTTCAAAAGTGACTACTAGTATGTACGGGCCCACTAAGGTTTCACCGGCAGGCTTGAATCTCCATTCTCTCACCCACGGGCCCCCTCGTGTGCCATGCGGATCCCAGGGCAGTCCTCCTCGACTCCCATTCCCCGCGCCATCCAATGGTCCATACAATACTAGCAGCGCTCCTAATTATTCAGCTACGCCGCACCCATACTTGGCCTTGTGATGCCACTGTTGATCTGACATATTCTCGCATGAACCGGTCCTTAGATCTAAAGCAAGCAAACCACCATAACATCCAACCCATCCACATACCAGGCTTGCTTAGATCACCCATTACCAAACCGTATCGACCAGTTCACATTAACCAGAATATCATTAATACATAATTAAATATGGTTTTTCCATCCCAATTAATTAAGCAAAGCAAAAAGGTAAAAACCCTTCCCGACTCTCTACCATAAATTCCGGGTGACAAGGGTGGTTTAACAAGTCTAGTAAACTTCCTACCATAGGATTCCCATCAAATTGACACAGCATGTAGTTTTGCAAACAAAACATTTATTTTAAAAAAACAGGATCAATATGCTTCAAGGACACTTGCCTTGCTCCGGCGGATAGGGTTGCTCAAGCGCTTCGAAGTCTTGATTCTGAAAATCCTCGTACACGATCTCTTGAGCACTTCCCTCTACTCGTGATCACACATACAAGAAAATGCACACAATTCAATATGATGCACACACATTAATCAACATGCGATGATATGCATGCATCCAAGGTACAATAATTAATTAACTACGGTTGTCTATTAATTAGATGCAACTAGTTCATACGTGTTCATATGATTTTACAGGGGTTTTAGAGTGGATTAATGCTGCTGAAAATGAAATTATGGTGCAACTAAAATCAATTTACGTTTATTAGATTCAATACGGTCGCTAAAATTTGCATCGGGAACATGGCCTACCGTAGATGCGATGGCTTCGATGATCGCGGGATGGGGACAATGCGTAGACGAAGTGGATGGCGCAGCAGTCCCTCGGCGGCACGACGACGGCGACGATCTCCGGCGGACGATGGGGCCCTCCTCTTTTCTTCCTCTCCTTCCCCTCTTTTTTCCTCTCTTTTCTTCCCCTGGCGGCGCAGCCTCTTGTCCCCTTTTTATTCTGTACCGGCGGCGTTCCTGGAAGGCGGCGGCATTTCTGGGATCGGGGGAAAACCTAGGGACCTACGGTCCTTTTTATAGGGGCGTGGGGGGAGTCTCGATCGTGGAGTCCGGCTCGGTACCGACTCGGTACGGGAGCGCTGGGGACACAGCGGGAATCCCGCGCTGCAGCCTCGGGAGTGCGCGCGGGTGCGCGCGCTACGGCTCGCGCGGGAGCCGGGATCGACGGGATGGGGTGGGACCGGGAGCGCGGGGGGGGGGGGGGGGGGGGGGCGATACGGCGGGCGGGACTCGGGCGCATCGCGGGGTCCAGGCGGGAGGCGGGAGCCGAGGCGCGGGAGGCCGGGGCCGGGCCCAGGCGCTGGGGGCCAGCGCGGTACGGCGGGGGGGGGGGGGGGGCAAGCGCGCGGTGCTGGCGACGGCGGGGCCCAGGCGGCGGCGCGGCGTGGCGCATGCGCGGGGGCCAAGGCGGCGGGGCGCAGCGTGGGAGGGCGGCGCGCTCGGGCGCGTGTCGGCGGGGCAGGGGAGGGCGCGCGGTACGGTGGGGGCCCGGGGCCGGTCGCAGGCGGCGGGTGGGCGCGCTCGGCGCGTGGGGTCGCGCGCGCGGGAGGCTCTGCTGGCCTGGCCGGGCGTCGCCGTCCCCCTTTTTTTTCTTTCTTTTTTTTAATATATTACTATTATATTATTATTTATGTTTTATTATTTTTATTTATCTTATTTATTTTATTCATTTACTTTTTATATATATTTCTTATTATATATATATTATTTATTTATATCTTTTATACAGTTATTATATATATATTTATTATTATATATTTTATTTATATATTTCTTTTTATATATTATTATTTTTTTATACTTATTCCCTATTACAAGTTTTAGGCTATAATTATTATTTTCTATTTCTTCTTTTGCTACATACATTTGTATATATATGCTCCATCTTTTATGTTTTATTTACTTCTTTTATCTCATATTTATTATGGGAAATAGATTACTTTTGGCAAATTTATTTTTGTAACAATTTTTGAATGCTTGAGGATGAATGCAAAATGCAATATGGGATGCATATATTTCTTCCTAATATTAACTCTAAATTCTAATTTAAATTTTTAATTTGTCAAAACTCGAAAATCAGGGTGTTACACAAGTGGGGCCCGAGACTTGACAGGTGGCCTCGGGAGTAACCCAATCCAATCTAAGATCTAGGAGTAAATGTTATCTCCTGACAACGGCTTTAATGTGCTGCCTGGCCATGCCCTGCTGCAGGGCTACACATAGCCTCTCGTGATGGTTGGGCGCATCCCGTCTGTCTCGCGACCTCTCATTCGTCCGCCATACGTTGCAGTTCGGCATCGGCCTGTCATAACAAGACTGGACACTAGCCCCTTGATTTATGAGTGCGCACCTCTGCTTACCTAGGGAAGGCGCGCATACTTACTGCTTGGACGCACTAGGCATGTCTTACTTCACTGTTGCTTCCTTAAGCCCCCCAGTAGCCGTTAACCAAGTGGCTGTACCGGGGCCCGCTTCCGCAGGAAGGCCTATGCCTGCGCTGCAGGACACGTGGCAGCGTCGGACCTCTCCTCAGCAGGGAGGCGGGTCCAGAGCTGCATGAAACATGGCTGAGCTAGATCTTTCCTCATCAGGGAGGCAGGTCCAGAGTTCCGAGAGACGTGGCAGCGCTGGCCGCGTCCTCAATGGAGGGGTCCGACCCGGAGCTACAATGCACGCAGAAGCACCGGACCTCCTCTCAACGTGGAGGCGGGTTCGGAGGTACAGGACACGTGGCAGGGCCAGGCCTACCCTCAGCGGGGAAGTTGGTCTAGGAGTTGCACGTCACGTGGCTTACGCCGGGACCTGCCTCCATGGGAGGCGGGATCCAACACGTCCTCTTCCTTGTATCTATGGGTACCCGGTCCGCGAGGTATCGATAGTGGCCCCTAGGCCCATCTCGAGGAGGAACTTCCTTGGTTAAGTGGTTATACCTGAGGTGGGGCCATTTTGAATCCTCGTGTCGCGACTTTAAGGGCTTTCCTTCAATGCAGCGGGTAAAATCTTTGTCTGCAAATATCACACCACCAACAGGTGTCAGTTCTCGATACAAATTTTGTTTCAGTTCCGCGTGATCATTATGTCGCCGCCCTCAGGTTTCGAACTTTCCCTACGGGAGCGGTTTCCCCGAGGCGGTAACCTCGGCTTTTCTGCTGAATTGGACCCTGGCCCACCAGCCACCGCGTGGGTAGCTCCATCATCGTAGTGACTGTGGTTTCCACCCAAACGTCGCGGATGTATACTTAAGAAGGGGGCTAGCACATGTCGCGGGCTCTTTACGCCTCCATTCGCATTCGTGCTCAGGACCTTACTACTTTCTTGCATCCTACGACCTTGCGCATTAACCCTTGCACATCCATCTTTACCCTTCCCCACTTTGTTGCAATGGAGTTGGGGCTCTCCGCCAGCAAGATCAAGAGCGAGAAGGAGTTGAAGAAGGTCCGCGCCTACATGGGGTGGTCCCATGACTCCTTCAATGAAAAGATTCTCCTAGGCGAGCTTCTCTTCGAGAAGAGGAGCGCCAGTGATATGGTTTATTTCCAAGGATATGCCATGGTAAGCTTGCTTCCACCCTTCTCATCTTTCCTTGTGACACTGCTGGAATTCTATGGCATCCAACTGCAATTCCTCGGCCCCCAGTCCCTCTTGCTGGTAGCCACCTTTGTTCACTTCTGTGAGATGTGGGTGGGGGTGTGTCCAAGCCTAGAGCTCTTCTGGTCTGTCTTCACCCTACAGACCATCGGGAAAGGGAACGACATGATTGGATTGTACTACTTTGTGAAGCGAAAGAGGTCCCCCTTCAAGTACATGGAAACATTTCCCTCCGACAAATGGGATGACTAGAAAAAGGAGTGGGTGATCATCATCATGGACGAGCACGAGAAACTGGAGCTGCCAAAGAACTTGCCCAACGTAGACACTGATGCATGGAATGAGCTCCCGGAGCTGTCAGCGGCAAACAAGCCGGTTGTGGCGAGGATTGAGAGTTGCGTCGCCGGTGGAGTGACCCCTGTGATGGTTTTTGGGAACTTACTGAGGAACAGATGGGCCCCATTGAAGTTCAGGGAACGGCCTGCGTGGACGTTAACACAGCGTGATGCCGATTGCCAACTGAGGGATGAAGCTCTGAGGACCCTGGTGAAGAAATTCTAGTGCAAATCCATCCCGCTCGACTCCCTGACGCCCCTAGAGGCCTTCCCGCCTTTGAACCTAGTTCCCGAGTTTTGTCGGGAGCTCCAGAAGACGATGCCAACAGTAGACGAGATTGGGGTTGTGAAGAGGCGGGCTCCCACCGTGATCACAGTTCCTAGGGTCACTGGGGAGCTAGCCCCTGTTGCCCCAAGCCAGGGAGTGAAAATGTTAGTTCCGGCAAGGGCAAGGCGCCGGCGGAGCCCTCTGGCCAGAAGAGGAAACTTTTGGAGAGCGACGAAAGCCATGTCGGGTCCCCGGTGGTAGGACCACCTCTGGCTCAAGAACCTCCAAAGGGCGCCAACTCCGAAGGGCCACCTCTCACCTTGGCGCCAGGCGTGGAGCCAAGCTTCGGAGGTCCCTCCCAGTCGGGGGGCGCCTTGGTCAAGAAGACCCCTGCACAGGCCCCTGAGGGGTCGGGAGCCCCGGCCACATCGACTCTATTGGGCTCCGGCTCTAGACCCGCTCCAAAGCGGCTTTGCTTCCGCGGTACCTGGGACTTCCCAAGGTAAACTACTATGCTCTTACCTTGGTCTCTCTTCGGGTTAAGATTACTCTTGAAATGTTTCCATCTCTGTTGTACAATGCTTCCAAGAAGGGAGGGGAGGCTGCCACTTCCGCAGTAGTGCAGAGGGCTGAGCAGGCAGATGCTTCAGCTTCGGCCCCCACACCTGCTCCGACGAACTTGGAGGCTTAGGGCGGCGTAAGGACAATGCCAACTGCAGATATGGCTGCACCGGCAACCAGGACCCCAACCCCCGACACCGATATGGCTGGAGTTCCAGCTCCGACACCATTACCTACTGAAGCTTCAACAGAGATGTCAGGTGTCAATGCAGTTCTGGTGTGTGCTCCGGCGTCGACGGAGATTCTACCTCCCGCGTCGGGATCTCTGAAGGGTTGACCCCCACACCATCTTCAGAAAAGGTTCTGGTACCCCAACCGAACGTGGCTGATCGGACGACCCCCACACTGGTTGCGGGAGTGATTCCGGCTCTCAAGCCGGAAGCAGTTGAAGAACTGGCCCCCTTGCTAGGTACAGCGGAGGCCTCGGTGGCCAGTCCGGTGGTGGTTTTTGAAGCTCCTTCCCTAGTGTCGAAGGTGGTTGAGGCCCTGGTGCCTCAGCCAGTGGCGTCTAGCGTGCCTGCGTCTGGGCCGCAAGTCGCGGAGGCTCCGGTTGAGCGTCCTGCCTCTCCCCCAGCAGAGACTGGTCCGGAGGCATCCGCGACCGTACCAGAGGGCTCGGCGGAGATTGGCGCTGTTCGGGTTGAACCTCCTCTATGCGCCGCTGGGGCTGCGGGGCTTCTAGAGGACACCCTAGGCGCCCCAAGCCCGCGAGGTCCCCCACTTGCGAAGTGGGGCCCCTTCCTGATGACGGCGGACATCCTGGAGGAGATGGAGGAGGAGGTGCCCCCATCTAGCCCGATGCCCATTCCTTTGGCGATGTCCATCGACAACGCATGCTCTAGTCTACAGCAGGTTGCACTGTCCTTTGAGCATGATTGCAAGGCCTTGGAAGAAGAGCGCATCGCCCTTGGACTCTAGCGCGACAGGCTTTACAACCAAACTAAGCGGACACAGTCGAGTCTCTATCGACACGAGGACTTGATCGAGAGGGAGAAATCTTGAATGCTCGAGCAGGGTGAACTGCTCAGCGAGAGGGAGGCCACCCTCAAGGCTCTCGATATGAGAATTCAGAAGATATATGAGGATGCTGTTGAAAGCCACATGACTGTAGACAAGCGCCAAGAAGGTCCGTCTGCATGGCATGAGACTCTCCAGAGGCGTCGTGAGGAGCTTGACGGGAGGGAGGCCGAACTTTCCGAGGTGCAGAAGGGTTTGGTCCAGAAGAAGGAGGAGCTCTCCCGGAAGTTATCGCTGGGTGAACAGAGCTTGGCAGACCGTCATAAGCAATTTGATGCGGAGTGCCAGCTCGAGATAGACACACTCTGGCAAAAGGGACAAGATCTCAACAAGAGAGAGGTCGACGTCTCCACCAGGGAGGATAAGGTGCGGGGCTGGGAGGAAGACCTGTCGGAGTGGCGGAACCACATCCACCTTAAGGAGTCAGAGCTTGCTGATTGCGAATGGCAACTTGTGAAGAGCATTCAGCAGCACGACAAAGAGGCTGAGCGCCTTGCCAAAGAGGGTGCAGAGCTCGCGGCCACCAAGAGGTTACTGGAGGAATTGCAGGGCTCGAGAGCGGCTGAGTCCCAGCGGGTGTGGGACTTCCCGAGGCGAGCCGATGGAGCACTGGCGCCGCTTGGCTTCAGCCCAGTACGTCCGGCTAACCCAGCGCCAGAGTTGGACGAAGCACTACCAGCCCTTAGCTCCACTGGTGGCAAGCTCGACACGATGGGTGACGTCATCGCGGACCAGCTGGAAATGGAGGGGAGGTCCTTGGCCAAGATTGTCGCCGATTACGTGCTGGCATGTTATCAGAGCTGGGACCCTCACTTTCCCCTGGGCCGAGCGATTGAAGGGCCCGTCGAGGAAGGGCTGGATGCCGCCAGGGCAAGTGTTCGGGAGGTTGCTCAAGGCGTTGCCTCAGCTATCCGTAGGACCTAGGACTTTCCTTTCTTGCTCCCGTCTGTACATCTCCAATTTTGTAATGAAATCCTCCGACTTTGTAATATGATCTTTCAATGGATGAGGTCCTCCTGATTTTTGTCTTTTATATTTTGGGTCTTGCCCCTGGTAGATGTACATAATTTTTGATTGTGTACATGTACCAAGTAGCACTCACACTTGCTTCGAGGATGTCGACGTCGGGCACCCTGAGGTTGTCGGAGCTTAGGAGCTCCGGCGATGCCCATTGTCAACGTAGAACATCGACGTCGGGCCCCCTAGGCTTGTCGGAGCGTAGGAGCTCCGACGACACCCATTGTCAATGTAGAACATCGACGCCGAGCCCCCTAGGGTTGTCGGAGCTTAAGAGCTCCGGCGATGCCTATTGTCAATCGTAGAACATCAACGTCGGGCCCCCTGGGGTTGTCGGAGCCTGGGAGCTCCGGCAACACCCATCATCAATGTAGAGAAAGTCGACGTTGGGCCCCCTGGGGTTGTCAGAGCTTAGGAGCTTTGGCGACACCCATCGTCAACGTAGCGAACGTGGATGTTGGGCCCCCGAGCCTACTTCCGATGAGGCAACTGTCCATCAACGGTAGTATGCGGGTGGCCTTACCAGCGTCACAACCTTAACAACCTACACACATGACAGATAAAAAGTAATTCTGCTCTCCAGTCCCTCTTCTCCCACACTCTATTAGTGTCATTTGTCTTATAATCCTATGCTAACGCGGGGAACTTGAGTAACTCAATGCCTCTACACCCAGAACTCGATGCCCACCGTGGGCAGGGAGTGGGTTTGAAGGCTCCAGATACATAACAAGTTCCTCAAGTAACCCCATCTGCAATCGGACAACAAAACTCCCAATATTTGCAGAGACGAGGGAAAATCTGACTGCACCCACGCTAGGTGATGAGCTAAGGTGAACGTACGCCGATATTCACAAGAACTAAAGGTAATTTCTGAAAGTTGCCTAGAGGGGGGTGAATAGGTTAATCGACCTGCAAATGACTGAATAAAACGAGATTAAATCACAGGGGGCGGACTAGTCCGGTCTGGGGGCGGACTAGTCTGGTCAGCCTGCGTGAAGAACCCTAAAAAGTGTTTCTAGCAAGTTTTAAAGGGATTTTCTCGAGGCTGCAAGTGAGGATATGTTTAAGACAAGTTTAGAAACTATCAACACAAGAGTGAGTCAAGTTTTAATAAGATTAAGCAATGTGAGGCACAAGACAAGACTAGCAACCCTAGAGCTAAGTATGCGATAAACAAAATACGAAGAACACGGAGACACAAGGATTTTATCCCGAGGTTCGATTCCACACAAGAATCTACGTCCCCGTTGAGGAGTCCACAAAGGACCGGGTTCACCAACCCTTCCCTCACCAAGTTTACCGCACGGGCCTAACTTGGTTCTCCACTATCTCAAAGTGCGAATACAAGATTCGTTGGGGCTTCTCACAATCTGAGGCCCCCACACCACAAAGATGATCAACAACGCAAAACACACTCAACACACAGCTCACAAAGACTCAATGAGTGCAAGAGATCAAACCGGGAGCACAAGCGCGATGTTCTTCCTCTTCTCCACCTCACTAAACCCTAATCCACACAAGAATTAGTTTTAGAGGGAAAGTTGGCAAGAAAGAGGCTTAAGAGTGCTCCAAGTTGGCTGTGGCGGCGCTAGGGTTCAAGAGTGTTCAAGAGTTGGTTCAAAAGAACCCAGGGGACCTCTATTTATAGAGGTCCCAAGCCCATACTGCTGACTTCAGCAGAAGGGCGGACTAGTCCGGCCTCAGGCCCGGACTAGTCCGGCCTAGGGGACCACTGACCTCTTGTCAGGCCCCGACAGCTGACACGCTATCGTCACACTACCCGCCAAACTTCAAATTCAAACGGTCACTTCAACAACGGACTAGTCCGGTCACCACCGGACTAGTCCGATCTCACATAGAGCCTTTTGCTCCGCGCGAAAACGGACTAGTCTGAGGACCACGGACTAGTCCGGCCCCAAGGGCGGACTAGTCCGGTCCTCCCAGACTTAGCCACAGGACCACTTTCAACACACCAACCCGGACTAGTCCGGCCCCACGGGCGGACTAGTCCGTTCTCACTCAGGACCTCTTGGTCCGGTCTAAAACAGACAAGTCCGTGGTTTTGAGACTTAATCCCCAAAACCCACTCACTGCAACCCGGACTAGTCCGGCCATGAACGGACTAGGTCAGACCCTTCTGGTTCGGCCGACAACGGACTTGGCCGGCAGGGACGGACTAGTCCGGCCACCTGCACGGACTAGTCCGGCCCTACTGCCAGACTGCTTTTCCACTCTTTTCTCTTAAGGGGTTTGACCTCTAAAACACTTTGAGCTCCCAAACTTGATCTCAATGCACTTTACACACGCACCCTCCTATTTCTACGGCTAGTCTAACTCAACACGCTAGAAACCCTAGTTTCCACGCTTCGAGTTGACTCCGTTTCCTTCCTTTTCCTTTTTGAGGGTTTGCGTCTCCGATCGAGTCCACACCTGTGCTAAGATCACTTGAGCTCATTAGCAACTTAATTGTCGTCATCAATCATCCAAAACCCACGGGGAACCTAGATGCACTTTCAATTTCAAATGAATAAAACACTTCAGGGTAGGGCAAACATCCTTTCATTATAAGAATGGACTTTACAAGAAGAACGACCCGACCTGAGTGACAGGGAACTGAGTGTACCTACTCAGAGTACTAGACCATGCCAAGTAAGGCGTACACCCGGAGCTCACCTCCCTGGCCTTATTTAACCCAAGTGCTGTCTCTAGACACTATGCTTCCTTTATAACGAAGAAAAAATGTCCTACCGCTGGACTATGGATAAAAGTTACGGAGGTGTTCGATATTCCATGGGTTGAGCACTCGTTCTCCATCCTCCATAGCTAGGTGAACGCACTCGGGGCAACAAACTTCTGCTACCTGGAAGGGCCCCTCCCAGCTGGGGGAGAGCTTATTTGCCCCTTCGCGGGAGAGTATACGTTGCAGCACCAGGTCGTTTGCCTTCAGCTTCCTACTGCGCACGGTCCGCTGATGGTAGCGTCGGAGCGCTTGCCTGTACCGTCCGTTTCGGAGGGCTGCTCGTATCTGTCCCTCGTTGATGAGGTCAATGTCTTCACACTTGAGCTGGTCCTGCGTGGCTTCGTCGTACCTCCGGACACGGGGGGATCCCATGGTGATCTCTGAGGGAAGGACGACCTCCGCCCCAAACACCAAGAAGTAGAGTGTTTCTCCCGTAGCCCGGTTGGTTGATGTCCGGCTAGCCGACAACACATATGGCAGCTCATCCACCCAATTTGCACCATGCCTCTCAAGGCTTGAGTATGTACGAGTCTTGAGGCCCTTGAGAATCTTCATGTTTGCCCTCTCTACCTGTCTGTTGCTTTCAGGATGAGCAACAGATGCATAACAAATTTGGATCCCGAGGTCTTCGCAGTATTCTTGGAACGCTGCACTCGTAAACTGGGTCCTGTTATCGGTGATGATCCTGTTCGGGACCCCAAACCTGCAGACAATCGACTTGATGAACTTCACTGCCGACTACATGTTAATGGTGACAACTGGGGTGGCTTCTCGCCACTTGGTTATCTTGTCTACGATGACATAGAGGTACCAAAATCCTCCGACGGCTCTAGGGAAAGGTCCCAGGATGTCCAACCCCCACACGATGAATGGCCACGAGGGGGGGACCATCTGTAGTGCTTGAGTTGGTGTGTGGATCTGCTTGGCATGGACCTGGCACACCTTGCATCTCTTGACCATCTCAGCGGCATCCTGGAGTGCTGTTAGCCAGTAGAAGCCATGTTAGAAGGCTTTGCCGACCAGTATGTGGGATGATGCGTGGTTCCCGCACTCACTGCCATGGATTTCTGTGAGCAAGTCGTAGCCCTCCTCACGGGTAATGCATCGCAGTAGGATGCCGTTGGTGCCACACCGATAGAGATCCCCCTCCACCAACGTGTATCTCTTAGCCAACCGAACAATCCGTTCTGGCAGGGCATGTTCTTCGAGAAGGAGATTGTCTTTCAAGTATTCCAGGACCTCGGAGATCCATGTATCAAGACCTCCTTGAGCCTCTGGGTCTTGGGCGCCCGTCTGCTCGGAGCTGCTGGTGGCGCATAAGAACCTTGGCGAGCACCATGGTTGCAGGGCCGCGGGGATCGCCAGCTTTGAGGTGCTAGCTTCACCCCCTTCACCCGGTTCGGCAGCTCGGGCGGTTGGCCGCGATAATGTCCTTGCAAAGAATCCTTCGGGCACTGGGGCCTCTGTAGAGGCCTTTGTTGACAGGTCATCTGCGACTGAGTTGTCAGCTCGGGGCACATGGCACAGATCCAAGACTTCGAAGTCTTTCTCTAGCTTCCTGACGTGCAGCAAGTATGCTGCCAGTTGGGGGTCATTGCAACTTCACTCTCCCTTGACCTGCTTGACAATTAGCTGGGAATCACCTTTGGCAAGGAGCTGGCAGACATTGAGGGTCAACACTATCTTCAGCCCAAAGACAAGGGCTTCATATTCTGCCATGTTGTTGGTGGCCTTGAAGTCAAGACGCACCATATACTTGAACTGCTACCCGGTTGGGGTAATGAGCATCACTCCGGCTCCGGCCCCCTGCTTTCGCGCGATACCATCGAAGTAAAGTGTCCAGGGGGTCTCGGTGAAGACTGGTGCACTGGGCACTGTTTCCCCGCTGTCCGAGCCCTCTGGGTTGCTAGGTGATGGAGTCCACTCAGCTAAGAAATCAGCCAATGCCTGACTCTTGACCGTGTGCCGAGGGAGGAACTCAAGCTCAAACTCTGCTAGCTCCGCTGCCCACTTGGCGATATTGTCGGTAGCATTAGGGTTGTGGAGCATCGTTCTCAGCAGAAAGGAGGTGACCACCGAGATATTGTGGCTCTGGAAATAGTGTCAGAGCTTCCTCGATGCTATCAACACGTGAAAGCATCTAGGTCCCCCATGAAGTACGGTTTCGGTGATTAATGACAACCATTGAACTTTACTAATGAATTTGTGAATGCAAGGTCCCCATAATCAATCAATAAAATGAAATGAATATGTCATTGGAGACTCATATACAATCAACTTTTGAGATCAAACCAATGAGATAAAGACAAGAAGTGAAAGCACTTATGTCTAAGTCACTCAACCATAAGTTGACAACATACAATGCTTGAAGATCATCAGAGAGGCTTATGAAACAAATGTCTAAGAGGTCATCTGAGCAAGACACAAAAGATTCACTCAAAACAACTCGAAGCAAACAAAATCAACTCACCGGATCAACCGATGATTTCAGAAATGTATACATCGGTCGAGTTGGTTCAACTGAAGAAGAAGACCTCAGAACAATGTACTCACCGGATCATCCGATGTGAATGGCTAAGTGACATCGGTCCATCAGTACAGTTTGGAATACCATTGGACCAAGTGTAGCACCGGATCATCCGATGTACAGACTTACACACATCGGTCAATCACTCCAGTAAGCATCAAGATTAAGCAAATTCTGGAGGAAGAGCCACCGGATCATCCGATGAGAAGACAGGAGCAACATCAGTCTAACAACGGTCATATCTGACACAATGACGTCAGCCAAAGTAATTAGACCGATGATAACTAAAGGGGAGACATCGGATCATCCGGTGTTCACAGTAAAGTTCTGTCAGCCTACTTTTCCAACGGCTATTTCGGGGAGGCTGGCTATAAATACCCCCTAACCCTGTCATTTCGTGAAGTCTTGATCACCAGAAGCTATCAACACATCCACAAGCATTCAAGAGCAAGAGCAATCACTTCCACACCATTTCGATCACCTTTACACCAAGGTTTAGGCTAGAACTAGCTAGAGAGAGAGCTTGTGTGCCACCATTCTGGGTGAGTGGATTCTCTAGGTTAGTGTGAGAGCCTCAAGGGAGTGCCCTTGGTGTTTGTAATCGTGAGAAGACTTCCGGAGCTTGCCAAGGCGTTTGTGGAAGCCCGGAAGGTCGAAGTTGTACAAGGCTTGAGCTCCACCTTGCCAAGGGAGGCGAACGGAGAGGAATAGTGAAGACCCCTCGTCTCGGTGACTTGGGTGTGGTAAAACCCTTTGGTGGGTGCCGCAACGTGGATGTAGGAAGATCTTGACGATCTTGCCGAACCACAGGATAAATCCTTGTCTCCTAGGGAGTTTGCATCCTTCTCCTTTCCTTTACTTTCATGCATTTTATATTCCGCGAAGTTTCTATCTACTAGAATGCATAGATAGTCGCGTAGGGAATTGGGCTTTAGAAATTAAGTTTCATTGCTTAGAATTTTTCGAAGAAAGCCCAATTCACCCCCCCTCTTGGGCATTCGGTCCTTACAATTGGTATCAGAGCAAGGTTGCTCATAGGATCATTCTAGCTTCACCGCTAGAGAGCTAAAATAGCCAAGGTTGGGGGTTCGGTTCCTATCTTCGAGGGTAAGAACTTTGCCTATTGGAAAGCACGCATGCGCGCTTATCTAGAGGCTATTGCTCCCGAAGTTTGGGAAGCGACCCACGCGGGGTTTGGAGAACACAATTATGTTGGTGATCAAATTAAATGGGATGCTAAAGCTAGGAATGCAATCTATGAATGTATTAGTCAAGATGTATTTGCTAGAATTGCTAGTAAAGAAAAAGCTTGTGAAATTTGGGCTTGCTTAATAGAAATTCATGAGGGCTCTTCTCGTGTCAAGGAATTAAAATATCACATGATTAAAGCCAAATATGATGAATTTAAAATGCTTCCTCATGAAAATGTCAATGAAATGTTCTCTCGCTTGAATGTGCTTATTGAAGAAATCAATGCTCTTGACATTGCTTCTCTTGGCAAGGTACTCATCAACCGCAAGATCCTCATGCTCCTTCCCAAGCCAAAGTACAACATCATCAACTCCATGCTCCAAAAGGAGTCACTTGACCACATTGAAGTTTCGGAGCTCATTGGAGAAATACACGCTCATGAGATGAGTGTACTTGGGATGATGGAGCAATCATCTTCAAAGACAATTGCTCTAAAGGCCTCCACCAAGAAAACAAGCCTCAAGAAGAATAAGGTGGTTGAGCCTAGCTCAAGTGAAGAAGAACAAGCATCAAGTGAAGATGATGATGATGAGCTTGCATTAATGATGAGAAAGTTCTCACGCTTGAACTCCAAGATTACCAAGAAGGAGTACACCTTTGATCCCAAGAAGAAATCGTTTCTACCAAGGAGAGATGATCGCAAGACTTGCTACAATTGTGGTGATCAAGGCCACATCTCCTATGATTGTCCAAAACCGGACAAAAGAAGAGAGAACTACAAAGGCAAGCATCGCAAGCTTGAAGAGAGTGATGATGATGAAGAAGAGGCCAAACCCAAACCAAGAGCCTTTGGGAAGAAGAAACATGACAAGGGCAAGAAGGCAAAGCTCTTCCCAAAGAAGAGAAATGGCCCACAAAAGGTGTTCATGTGTGAGGCAAATGAATGGGTTACCGACGAATAAACAAGTGATGAAGAGAGTGAAGAGGAAGAAGAAAGCTTGGCCGGCCTCGCCATCGCCAACAATGATGATGCACCTCTTCATCCACCGCCCATGTGCCTCATGACAAAAGGTAACACCAAGGTATGTGATGACTCTAGCGATGATGAGCTTCCCCCCGATGATTTAACGTCTTTGATAAATGAATATCATGCTATCATTAAGAGGGAAAAGAGTAAGGTTAAAGTGCTTGAAGAAACTCGTGCTAAAATTGAGAGTGCTAACCTTGATTTGCTTGACAAGTATGAAAGCATACTCAAAGAGCATGACACACTAAAATCCCATGTCAAGCAAATTGAGGAAGAAAAGGCTAAAATCAAGATAGATAATCATGAACTTAACTTAGCACACCAAACACTCTTGGAAGAGCACAACAAGTTAATACAAGAACATCAAACACTTAACCTTGCTCATGACATGCTTGATCAAGAGTTGAAAAATATGAAGAAGCAAACTCTTAATGATAAGATATCCATCACTTCTCATGCCACTAATGCTGTGCACAAGTCTTTGCCTTTGAAAGCTAATGCTAAGGAGAATGACTTGTTGGAAGAAATTGAGAGTCTCCGCACTAGTGTGGCTAGACTTTCAAAAGGAGAAGTCAAGCACAAGGAAATGCTCTTCCAACAAGCAAAGGCCTTCAACAAGAGAGGACTTGGATCCTTCCCGGTGCCTAACAAAGGAAAGGTGCCCTCACCGGAGCTAAGAACAAGCTTCATCAAGGAAGTTGGTTCTTATTGCCAACATCGTGAGGTCATCGGTCACCACACAAGGGAGTGTCCTCTTCCTAATCGACATTCTCCTAAATTGGCTACTAACTATAAATATACTTTCAATGATCATTATTATCTCTTGAGTAAAGTACATGGCAAGGTGAAGGCAAGGTTCATTGGCAAAGACATGAAGGGCATGAAGGGGAAGCTCCCCAAGCAACTTTGGATCCCAAAAACACTTGTATCAAACATACAAGGACCTAAGTTGGCTTGGGTGCCTAAAGTCAAAAATTGAATTCATGTGTGTAGGTGAACTACAAAGCCGGAGGAAAACATTGGGTACTCGATAGCGGGTGCACTCAACATATGACCGACAATGATGGTATGTTCACCACCATAGAAAACCCCGGCAATCATGAACAAGTCACCTTTGGTGATAACTCTAAGGGAAAGGTAATTGGGTTAGGTAAAATTGCTATTTCAAATGACTTGTCTATTTCTAATGTTTTGTATGTTAAGTCACTTAGTTTCAATTTACTTTCTATTGCACAACTATGTGATCTTGGACTAATGTGCACATTTAGCAAAAATGATGTTGTTGTGAGTAGTGAAACAAGCAAAGACATAGTCTTCAAAGGATTTCGGCATGGACACCTCTACCTAGTGGACTTCTCCAACAAGAATGCTAGCTTGACCACTTGCCTTTTCACCAAGACAAGTTTGGGATGGCTATGGCACCGACGCATAGCGCACATAGGGATGAGCAAACTCAAGAAGTCATTCAAGCTTGGGATGGTGACCGGCGTGAAGGATGTCACATTTGAGAAGAACAAGCTTTGTAGCGCTTGTCAAGCCGGGAAGCAAGTTGCTTCACACCACCCAATGAAGACAATGGTGTCAACCTCCAAGCCACTTGAACTACTCCACATGGACCTCTTCGGACCGTCCACATATCAAAGCCTTGGTGGTAACCTCTATTGTCTCGTTATTGTTGATGACTATTCTCGCTATGCTTGGACTCTATTTCTAGGTGACAAGAGTGAGACTCCGGAAGTGTTCAAGACCTTCGCCAACCACACTCAAAGGGAATTTCAACTTCCCATCATCAAGGTCTGGAGTGACAACAGCACCGAATTCAAGAACTACAACATTGGGGAGTGGTGTGACCGTGAAGGAGTAAAACATGAGTTTTCGGCCACATACACCCCTCAACAAAACGGTGTCATTGAAAGAAAGAACAATACACTCATCACTCTTGCAAGAGCAATGCTTGATGACTACGGCACATCAGAGAAGTTTTGGGCCGAAGCAATCAACACGGCGTGCCATGCCGCAAATAGGGTCTATCTCCATCGACTACTTCAAAAGACCTCGTACGAGCTTCTCATTGGGAGAAAGCCCAACATCTCCTACTTTCGAGTCTTTGGATGCAAGTGCTACATCTACCGCAAGAAAGGGCTCGGTAAGTTTGAAAGAAGATGTGATGTTGGTATATTCCTTGGTTATGCATCAAACTTAAAAGCATATCGAGTATTCAACCAAACCTCCAGTTTAGTTGAGGAAAGTTGTGATGTTGAGTTTGATGAGACTAATGGCTCCCAAGAGGAGAGTTTTGGTCATGATGAAATAGATGATGAGCCTCTACGAGAAGCCATGAAGAACATGACCATTGGAGACATCAAGCCCGAAGTTGAGGAGAGCCATGATCAAGGGGGAGCTTCAAGTTCCAACAACAACACCTCTATGGCGCCTCAAGTTGACGAAGAAGAGAAGGATGATCCATTGCCGACTCAAGACTCACAAGCACAACAACATCAAGAAGAAGAAGAAGTCCATGATCAAGTCCAACCACAAGAGGAGCAACACGCATCACCATTGCCAAGTGCTTCACAACCACTTATGAGGCATGGACGCATCTCCAAGGCGCATCCAATGGACCAAATCATTGGAAGTCCGTCAAGGGGTGTAAGTACACGTTCTCGCCATTTTGCTTCATTTTGTGAGCACTACTCGTTTGTTTCATGTGTAGAACCCACTCATATTGAGGAAGCACTCCAAGACCCAAATTGGGTGATGGCCATGAAAGAAGAACTCAACAACTTCATCCGCAATGAAGTTTGGGTGTTGGAGGAGCGACCCAAGGACAAGAACGTCATCAGAACAAAGTGGGTGTACCGCAACAAACAAGACGAGAATGGCGTTGTGGTCCGCAACAAGGCAAGACTTGTGGCCAAAGGGTTCTCGCAAGTTGAAGGACTAGATTTTGGGGAGACATTTGCCCCGGTCGCCCCACTAGAAGCCATCCGTATACTCCTTGCCTTTGCATCACATCATAGTATTAGACTTTATCAAATGGATGTGAAAAGTGCCTTTCTTAATGGTTACATTAACGAGCTTGTTTATGTTGAACAACCTCCTGGGTTTGAAGATCCGAGGAATCCTTATCATGTGTATAGGTTGCACAAGGCGCTCTACGGGCTCAAGCAAGCACCTAGGGCGTGGTACGAATGACTACGGGATTTCCTCATCATGCAAGGATTCAAGATCGGGAGGGTGGACACTACACTCTTCACCAAGGACATCAACGGAGATTTGTTCATTTGTCAAATTTATGTTGATGATATTATTTTTGGTTCAACTAACGAAGCTCTTAGCCATGAGTTTGGCAAAATGATGTCTAGGGAATTCGAGATGTCAATGATTGGAGAGCTCAACTTCTTCCTTGGATTTCAAATCAATCAACTTCAAGAGGGGACCTTCGTCTATCAAGAGAAGTACACCAAGGACCTCTTGAAGAAATTTGAGATGGGAGATTGTTGCTCAAGAAGCACTCTAATGGCAACCAATTGTCATCTCGACGCGGATAAGGACGGTAAACCTATTGATCAATCTAACTACCGTTCTATGATTGGTTCATTGCTTTACCTTACTGCATATAGGCTCGATATCATGTTTAGTGTATGCTTGTGTGCTCACTTTCAAGCGGCACCTAAAGAATCGCATAGGAAGGCGGTCTTTAGGATACTTAGGTATCTTAAGCATACCCCTAGTGTGGGCTTGTGGTACCCTAAAGGTGCAAAATTCCATCTTGTGGGATACTCGGATTCGGACTTTGCCGGATGCCGCGTGGATCGCAAGAGTACCTCCGGTGGGTGCCACTTGCTTGGGCGTTCCCTAGTCTCTTGGTCAAGCAAGAAGCAAAATTCTGTCGCCTTGTCCACGGCGGAAGCGGAATACATTGCGGTCTGTGGATGTTGTGCCCAAATTCTTTATATGAAACAAACCCTTTTGGACTTTGGTATTAAACTTGGTTGTGTGCCTCTCCTTTGTGACAATGAAAGTGCGGTTAAGATAGCTAAAAACCCCGTTCAACACTCCTGCACTAAGCACATTGATATTCACCATCATTTCTTGAGGGACCATGAGGCCAAAGGAGACATCTCTTTGCGAGGTGTTAGGTCCGAAGAACAATTGGCGGATATCTTCACTAAACCACTTGATGAGAAAACTTTTTCTAGGCTAAGAAATGAATTAAATGTGATAGATGCATCAAACATCATGTAAGTTGCCATGATCATGTAATAATGCATATCATATAGGTCTTGCCTAACTCTCAAAGGATAGGGGTGAGCTAGGGTTAGCTTGGGATGGTGGTTCTTTTGGTTTTTCCCAAGGCTTGGAGAGTAGCTCTCCCTGAAGAAGCCTTTGAAAGGTTCAAACTTGGCAAGATAGATTTACTTTATGTCTTGCATGATGCCTGCCATATAGACTTGCACTCATATTTAAATTTCTTGTACTATAATTTGTTTGGCATTGCATACGGTAGACTGTCACAAAGGGGAACCCACCTCATGAGAAAGAGACTTGTTTGAAATGCAATATCTCAACTCATATAAGGTGTAAAGAACAAAATGTTAGGTGCGTTAATGCCTAGAGGAACATGCTTTAAAGAGGTAGAAGTCTTCATACTCTAGCTCACAAAGCATGGGCCTTACATTTTATTTGGATAATTTCCTCCTATTTTTCTCGGTGTTCCATTTGCTTTAAGGATTAGCCAAGTTATTGGCATATTAGCATTTTTGAGGGGTAAGGGGTTGCCCAAAAAGTCCTAAGATATGTGTTTCTCTTTGCTTGTTTGTTTGGTCAAAGGACATATATGGTATGTTTTGTTCTGCTCTCATCGGATTATCCGATGCCTAGGGCAATCTTTCATCAGATCAATTGGTGTTCAATCTCCAAGTGCCAGTTCAGTCAGTATCTCAATTCAACCGACGCGTTCAATCTGAAAAACATCGGTCGATCTGGTGTTCACTCTTCTGGAACTGTGCCAAATTCCACCGATGCTACGTCATCCCACATCGGACCATCCAGTGTCAACATTCCATTTTTGAACATCCTTACTGTACCATTCGACCGATGCTCCTATCCCTCAACGTCGGTTCATCTGGTGTCAACGACACTTTTCTGAAAAACCTTTCTGTGGCGTTCGACCGATGTATATCCCATCTAACATCGGTCCATCCGATGTTAATAATTCGGCTAGGGTTTGGGACCCACTATTTAAACTGGTCGTATGCCTTCCCTCTTCCCTCTCCCGATCCCGACGCCGCCACCGTCGCTCCCCTCCGCCGTCGAGTCTCTAGCGCCACCACCATCGCCGCCGGACCCCGCCGCCGCCCTCCGGCTGCCGCCGCCTGTCGCCGCCCTTCACCTCCAAGCGCCGCCGTAGCCGCCGCCTCATCTCCACCGCAGCAACCGCCGCATCTCCACCGCTCCACTAGTCGCCACCGCCGCTCCACAAAGCGCCGCCACTGCTCTCCCCCATCACCACAGCGCCGCCACCGCTCCACGCACACATCTTGCCGTCGTGGTGCCTCCACGATCGTCGCCGCTAGGGTTTCTGGCTGTATCGATTTCCGCGTCACTGTTCCTACTCCGTTCAACCGCGTCCAATCACAATGGCCCGCGACAAGAAGAACAAGGGCAAGGCCATCGCGGAGCCGGCCGCGAAGAAGCAAAAATTGTCGAAGGAGGAGAAGACGGCCTTGATGGCCGCTCGCGCCGCCGAAGAGCGTGAGCGTGGCCGAGGGGGATCCCTAAGGATCCGTGAGGCTCGTCCGAGGCAGCCTCTAGTGATTGACGACTCCGAGGCCGAAGAAGAGCCGGAAGAGCCTCTCGTTCGTCGTCGCTCAGCCCGGACCCGTGGGGGTCACACCGCGGCAGCACCACGTCCGAGACCGACGGCTGCCGACCGTCATGAGGACAGGGAGGCCCAGCGAGCGATCTACGAGATGGACACCACTGTCCATGTCGCTGAAGGAGTCCGGTTGACCGACTACCAGAAGATGAAGGCTAAGCAGCTTCACAAGCTCAGGTGGAATGTGTTGCTTGAGGAGTGGTACCCGCAGCCCAGAGAGGCTCTGGTGGATAGTCGCTTCTGGACTATCACCCAGGCATCACTCTATGAGACCTACAGGCATCGAGGTCACAAGCTGTTTCAACATAACTATCTGGATTGGGGTCAGCTAGCTTTGACAGTAGAGACGGAGATCCGTCCTTATTTTGAGAGGTACCGAGGTTTGGTGCAGCTAATGGCATATGATCGGAGTGCCTATGTGGAAGATTGGGTCCGCGTCTTCTACGCCACCCTCTATGTCTCTGAGGGCAGAAGATCAATTGACTTCATGTTCATGGGTCAGCACTACCACTTGACGAGGCAGACACTAGCACAGCTGCTGGGAGTGGACTTGCACGACTCCTGCGTGCATGAGAGGGTCTATTGTCAGGCAGACCCGCTGAGGAGGCCGCTCACTGGAGGAGTGGCACCAGCTCTGGAGGAGATTCGTTCTTTTTTCGGTCCTACCTTCTCTCCTGACCAGCCGAGAGTACCAGCTTTGTTGACTCCAGCTGCACGCACAGTGCACCTCGCCTTGCGCCGCACGCTCCTGCCGAGGTCTAGTTACCTGGAGAGGTTCACCACCTTACAGCAGACTCTCCTGTTCTACATCATGAACGGGATGGAGTTCGACATCGTGGACATCCTCATATGCAAGATGGAGGATGTGATCACAGATGGAGTGGGGATGATGAGGCAGCTCGTGTATGGACACTGGATTAGCTACCTGCTCACCATGATGGTCCCTGAGGAGTCCGCCGTGCACGACCGTCTCACTGACGAGAGTGTGACACGGTTCGGTCACTACCGTGCCCCAGCTCCTGGAGACCACCGCCTTGGCCGTCCAGTCGAGCGTCAGGTTAGGGCTCGCCTTTCTGAGGAGGACTGGTGTGACTTAGAGAAGGAGGATGAGAGGCTTGCCGAGGCTGAGGCACAGGGGGAGGACTTGCAGCATATCTGGTCAGAGAGCGACACCGACGACAGTGTCGAGGAGTACTTCCCTCCTCCGCCCTCACCCAGGCAGCACGACGCGGAGGCTGGAGGCTCTACAGTGCCACCACCTACTCCACCTCCCGTCACTGAGGTGCAGGTCACGCTGCCGTCAGAGCTGATGTCGCTCCTCTAGCAGATGGTTGAGCAGCAACGTCTGGACAGGCTGGCAGCCGAGCAGGCCCGAGCAGAGCAGGCTGCCCGTCTCCTTGAGCTCCAGCAGCAGCAGCAGGAGATGCAGCGTCAGATCGCCCGTGAGAGGCGTGAAGACACTGATAGGCTGATGGGGCTTATCGACCAGATGCACCAGCGCACTCTCGACCAGCAGCAGCAGACGCAGCAGGCGATGATGGGCATCCTGGGGTTGATCACCAACCTCTACACCTAAACCGGGATTGCCCTCCCGTCGCAGCTGCCAGGAGTCGCTCCACCACCTCCAGTCCTGGCTCCAGCTGCCGCTCCAGTGGCCCCAGTACCTTCTACGCCGATTCCCTCCTTCAGCATGTCTCCACTTCTGGCTCCTGGTGCTCCGATCCACTCCTCGCTGTCGGTTGCGACCTTGTTCTAGCAGACGCCGGCCTCCGTCGTCAGTGCCCCTGTTCCTGCAGCTCCTACATAGCAGGCACCGACGGTTGCTCCTACGGCTCCGGCAGCTCCCTCCACCGCTACTCCAGCCAGCAGCTCCGACGACAGCGACGGTGACCAGTTCGTCATCGCGCCCAGTACTCAGGGTCCTTAGGCGCTCGAATCCCTTTTTGGTGTCTTGATGCCAAAGGGGGAGAAGAGTTAGAGGAGTCAGGGGGAGCGTCTTAGTGTCAGGGGGAGTCTCATTTATCATTTATCGTTTACCATTCTTGTAATTCAGTGTGTTTACTACATTTGGTGTGTTTGCTACTCATTTGCTACTTATTGAGCTCTAATGAACTTATTCCCATGAGTTATTAATCGATTGGGCTCATTTGGTGTTTATCTATGTTTATGATCACTTATTAATTCACACTTGAGTTATTAATTGATGCTTAAGCTTCAAGTGTGACATCCTGTATTCATTGCATATTCTTTTAAGTTTCATTCTATCAAATTCATTACTATTGCGCTTTGATTATTGTGTTGTCATCAATCACCAAAAAGGGGGAGATTGAAAGCATCTAGGCCCCCCATGAAGTACGGTTTCAGTGATTAATGACAACCATTGAACTTTACTAATGAATTTGTGAATGCAAGGTCCCCATAATCACTCAATAAAATGAAATGAATATGTCATTGGAGACTCATATACAATCAACTTTTGAGATCAAATCAATGAGATAAAGACAAGAAGTGAAAGCTCTTATGTCTAAGTCACTCAACCATAAGTTGACAACATACAATGCTTGAAGATCATCAGAGAGGCTTATGAAACAAATGTCTAAGAGGTCATCTGAGCAAGACACAAAAGATTCACTCAAAACAACTCGAAGCAAACAAAATTAACTCACCGGATCAACCGATGATTTCAGAAATGTACACATCGATCAAGTTTGTTCAACTGAAGAAGAAGACCTCAGAACAATGTACTCACCGGATCATCCGATGTGAATGGCTCAGTGACATCGGTCCATCAGTACAGTTTGCAATACCATTGGACCAAGTGTAGCACCGGATCATTCGATGTACAGACTTACACACATCGGTCAATCACTCCAGTAAGCATCAAGATTAAGCAAATTCTGGAGGAAGAGCCACCGGATCATCCGATGAGAAGACAGGAGCAACATCGGTCTAACAACGGTCATATCTGACACAATGACATCAGCCAAAGTAATTAGACCAATGATAACTAAAGGGGAGACATCGGATCATCCGGTGTTCACAGTAAAGTTCTGTCAGCCTAATTTTCCAACGGCTATTTCGGGGAGGCTGGCTATAAATACCCCCTAACCCTGTCATTTCGTGAAGTCTTGATCACCAGAAGCTATCAACACATCCACAAGCATTCAAGACCAAGAGCAATCACTTCCACACCATTTCGATCACCTTTACACCAAGGTTTAGGCTAGAACTAGCTAGAGAGAGAGCTTGTGTGCCACCATTCTAGGTGAGTGGACTCTCTAGGTTAGTGTGAGAGCCTCAAGGGAGTGACCTTGGTGTTTGTAATCGTGAGAAGACTTCCGGAGCTTGCCAAGGCATTTGTGGAAGCCCGGAAGGTCGAAGTTGTACAAGGCTTGAGCTCCACCTTACCAAGGGAGGCGAACGGAGAGGAATAGTGAAGACCCCTCGTCTCGGTGACTTGGGTGTGGCAAAACCCTTTGGTGGGTGCCACAACGTGGATGTAGGAAGATCTTGATGATCTTGCCGAACCACGGGATAAATCCTTGTCTCCTCGGGAGTTTGCATCCTTCTCCTTTCCTTTACTTTCATGCATTTTATATTCCGCGAAGTTTCTATCTACTAGAATGCATAGATAGTCGCGTAGGGAATTGGGCTTTAGAAATTAAGTTTCATTGCTTAGAATTTTTCGAAGAAAGCCCAATTCACCCCCCCTCTTGGGCATTCGATCCTTACAACACGGCATACAACAGCTTGTGTATCTCCAGGTACCTTGTTTTTGCTTCATGGAGGACTTCGCTGATGTAGTAGACTGGTCGTTGAGTGGTCCGAACTCTGTCTGAGAGGTCCGGTGCTCCTTGCAGCGGGTCCAGGTCCCGTGGCTCCTGGGCCCCAGGATCCGTGTCATCCTCGGGGGGTTGGGACTCGGTGGTTCCCTGGTTTCCGAAGCACCCCAGGGAGAGATCCATGGCTTGGTCCGAGATCTAAGGCTCAACGCTTGTGTCGTGAGTTCCTTCCTGTGCATGCTGCTGTTGTGGTTATGACCGCTCTGCGACCAAGACCAAGCTAACCACTTCGGTTGTCGCGGTGATATACAGCAGCAATGGCTCACCGGGCTCCGACGTCACCATAACAGAGAGGGACGTCAGGTGCCTTTTGAGCTCCTGGAACGACATTTCTGCCTCCTCAGTCCACGCAAAGGGACCTGCCTTCTGCAAAATCTTGAAGAAGGGGAGTGCTCGCTCTGCCAATCTCGAGATGAACCAGTTGAGGGCCGCTAGGCACCCTGTGAGCTTCTGCACATCCTTGATGCGAGCCGAAGGCTGCATAAGATCTATCGCCTTAATCTTCTCGGGATTAGCTTCGATTCCATGGTGAGAGGCCAGGAAACCAAGCAACTTCCCAGAAGAGACCCCAGAGACACACTTTTTGGGGTTTAGCATTGTGCGCGTGATGTGCAGCATGCTGAAGACTTGCGCTTGGCTGTCTAGCAAATGCGCGGTTTCTGATTTTTACCACGATGTCATCGACATACACTTCTACTAGGTCTCTAATGAGGTCCTCAAATGTTTTATGCATTGCATGTACAAATGTAGGGAGAACATTCTTAAGACCATAAGGCATGGAGACATAACAATACATGCCATCTATTGTTACAAAAGCAGTGTGTTCTTTATCATCTCTAGACATGGGTATTTGGTGGAAACTGGAATACGCGTCTAGGAAACACAGCAGATCACAGCCTGATGTAGAGTCTACAATTTGATCTATCCTGATGAGTGGAAATGGATCCTTTGGACATGCCTTGTTTAGGTTGGTGTAGTCGATGCACACCCAGAGCTTCTCGTCAGCCTTGGGGACGAAGGATTAGCCAACCACCGAGGATGGTGGACCTCCCAGATAAAGCCAGCATCGAGCAACTTCTTAATATCCTCTCGGGTGAAGTTTTGGCGCTTGAGGGACTGCATCCGGGGCTTCTGTTGTACTGGGCGGGCGTCGGGATAGATCTTCAGATGATGCTCGATCACCTCCCTGGGGATCTCGGGCATCTGTGATGGTTGCCAGACAAACACATCGACATTGTCCCGGAGGGAGGTGACGAGCGCGAGTTCCTATTTGCTGTCCAGGTTACCCGCTATGCGGGTCATCTGGGCAGCCTCAGGGCCGATTCTGACGACCTTGACTGGGACGTCATCTTCGGCGGGCAGCACACGCGGAGCTGCGGCGGAGGTCCATTGGGACAGGCCTTGGCTTGGTCGGCATTCCCATGTACCGTCAAGGCTCGGTGCCCGCCCTGCTGCGAGTGCTTGGAGCTGCTCCAAGGCTGACACCGCCACAGTGCAATCTCCCCGGACCTTGAGGACTCCAGATGGCGTCGGCATCTTATGGATCAGATAGCTGTAGTGGACTACGACCATGAACTGGTATAGCGTCGGCCTTCCGATGATGGCGTTGAAGGGAAGCTCGACGTCTGTGAAACATTGGACAGGACACTCTCCGTGCGGTAATTCTCCGGAGTAACGAAGGTTACTGGGAGGTGGATGCTACTAGTGGACATGATTTGCCCTCGGCTCACACCTGAGAACGGGCTCGAAGGTGTGAGTTGGGACATGGGTATCTGCAGCTTCCGGAAGGCAGCAGTTGAGATAAGGTTGAGTCCCGCACCGCCGTCGATCAACACATAATGAAGCTTCACATTGGTGATGGTCGGGGCCACAAGCAATGGAAGCACTCCAACCCCTGCCATGTTCTTTGGGCGGTCCGAGGCATCAAAGCCAATCACGGTGCTCATCCACTTGTTGTGGGGGGCCAGACTTGGTGTTGGGACCACCGCGACCACAATCCATCGCAGGATTTTCATCGCATTCCGAGACGTGGGGTATGTGGCTCCCCCGTAGATGACATAGAGGAGCTTTCGACGCTCCTGGTCGCTGCTAGTGTCCGAGTCGACGCTCGTGAAGATGGCTTTCACCGCCCTATGGGGCTACGGTACCCCATGTCCTCGTCTTTGTCCCCCATGGGGTCAAGCTTCTGCTTACCCTCCCTCTGGCGGGGAGGCTCACCCTCTTGGCGCTGCTGCTTCTACCTCTACTCGCGGTAGCGCTCCACGAGCTTCTTGACCACCCGGTACTCACTAGCATTGTGGCCATTGATCCGGTGCACCGGGCACTTGAAGTCAGCATCGTCACCTTCAGGTGACTGGCGTGGACGATTGTCCTGGCATGAGCCCCGGGCTCTTCCAGCTACCGCAGCTGCCACCACTGAGGCTTCGGACCTTGACTTATTCCTGCCGCGGCCAATGTTCTTCTTCTTCCTGCCACCACTCCTGGTACCAGCTTCCGCTTCGGACTGCGAGGACTCCCCACTCTCTGAGGAGGGTTGAGAGTGCCATTTACGGCCTCTCGTAGCTTTGGCGCATCTGTTTGCCAAGGCAAACAACTCAGAGGCATCGCACACGTTGTGTGTGGCGAGCTTCTCGAGCATCTTCTTGTCCCTCACACCTTGTCTAAATGCAACTATGGCAAATGCATTTGAGATGTGCGGGATGGTGTTCTGTACTTGGGAGAATCGCTGGATGAACATTCACAGCGGCTCCCCCGTGCGCTGCCTAACAGCGTGGAGGTCGAGCTCCGTGCTAGGGCGCTCGTACGAGCTTCTGAAGTTTGCCACGAACTGTTGGCACAGCTCCTCCCAGGAGGTGATGGACCCCTAGGGAAGGTTCATGAGCCATGACCAGGCTGGGCCGGCCAGGACTTCAGGAAAGTAGTTGGTCATGATGACTTCGTCACCCCCTACAGCTAGGATCGAGGTGGAGTAGATCTGCAGGAACTCACTCGGTTTGACGCTTCCATCATACTTCTCCGACGTATGCGCCAGAACTTGTGGGGCCACACCAACATACGTAGGTGTGGGGCTAAAGCCGCACACCCTCCACCTGTGCTTGCGGGCGCCAGGTTTGGCGCTGCATTACCTTGGTGAACAAGCGGCACTGCGTACGCCTGATGTTGGGGCGGAACAGCAGGCGCTTGATGCGGCGGAGGCACACCATACTCCTACAGTGGGGGAGGCGCAACGTACGCCTGGTGCAGAGGGGGCGTGACGTACACCGGGTGTTGCACGGGAGGCGCCTCATACGCCTGACGTGGCGGAGGAGCGTCATGCAGTTGGGGTCCAGGACCCGGCATGCTGTAGTCGGCTTCAATATTGCGGCGCTGCTCCGCTGATGCTCAATGACGACTCGACAGTCCTCTCCAGCCCCGCGGCGCAACAACTCAGACCGCAGTTCTGCCGTCGAGAGCCTAGTTGAGCCGCTATCAGCGGTACGCCGGTCAACAGTTGGCGTACGCGACAGTGACACTAATGTCGACGTTTCTCGCCTCCGCCTTGCGAAGTCGCTTGGAGTGCAGAGACAACCAGATGGTTGACGTCGTTCACCCACTGCTGGGTTGCCCCCTGCGGGGCACCTGCTGTCAGTTCATTGTGGAGTAGTGCACGCGCTGCTAGGAGTGCACTTTCGGGGCTTGTCGCAGGAGGCGCCATAGCAGCTATCACGGCGGGAGTTCGCCGTGTCGTGTTGTGCAGGCCTGCAGCCGGTGGAGTGGCTAGACGGCGATGTGATGGTCCAGATCTTCCCGCCCTGGAGCAGGACCCAACCCTGGCGTGGGATGAAGCTTGGTCCTCCCGCGCTGCCTGCTGGCGGGGCTGTGGCCTGAAGGAGATAGCATTGTAAGGGGCGTTCACCATGCTGCTTGCGAAGATCCTTATAGGGAAAAAAGCCCCCTAAATGACGTGCCAAATGTCGAGGTGTCTAACTGACACCTTCCCCGGACCTGCTCGGAAGCAGCCCGCGGAGGTTCGATGTATTTTTGGGGGCTAGTCCTAGCAAGATCGAACGCTGTGAACGATGAGCGCAAGGGAATTACGTTGCCGCCTGGGCGTAATACCCTACTGCACGGTGGTTTGTGTGTGTTGTATTGCTCAAGCGTGTGTCTGGGTCTGATCCAAGATGTATGAGTCGATGGCTGCCCGGTCCTTTTATAGTCCAAGGCCGGACAGCTTACAAGTGGGGCCCGAGACCCGACAGGTGACCCCGGGAGTAACCAAATCCAATCTAAGATCTGGGAGTAAATGCTATCTCCTGACAACGGCTTCAGTGTGCCACCTGGCCATGCCCTGCTGCAGGGCTACACATAGCCTCTCATGATGGTTGGGCGCATCCCGTCTGTCTTGTCGCGGCCTCCCATTCGTCCGCCGTACGTTGCAGTTCGGCACCGGCCTGTCATAACAAGACTGGACACTGGCCCCTTGACTTATTAGTGCGCACCTCTTCTTACCTAGGGAACGCGCGCGTACTTACTGCTTGGACGCACTGGGCATGTCTTACTTAATTGCTGCTTCCTTCAACCCCCCTGTAGCCGTTAACCAAGTGGCTATGCGGGGGCCCGCTTCCGCAGGAAGGCCTATGCCTGCGCTGCAAGACACGTGGCAGTGTCGGACCTCTCCTCAGTGGGGAGGTGGGTCTGGAGCTGCAGGACACGTGGCTGCGCCGGACCTTTCCTCATCGGGGAGGCAGGTCTGGAGTTCCGGGAGATGTGGCAGCGCCGACCGCGCCCTCAATGGAGGGGTCCGACCCGGAGCTGCGATACACCTAGAAGCATTGGACCTCCTCTTTGCGTGGAGGCAGGTCCAGAGGTACAGGACATGTGGCAGGGTCAGGCCTACCCTCAACGGGGAAGTTGGTCCAGGAGCTGCACGTCAAGCGGCTTACGCCGGGACCTACCTCCATGGGATGCGAGACCCAACACATCCTCTTCCTTGTATCTATGGGTACCCAATCCGCGAGGTACTGACACACATATTTAAGAACAGAAAAATAAAAATGACGATAGAAATGGTGTGTTTATGATGCACTAAATAACATCTAACCTACATGCATCAACCTACTCCTAACACACCTTAGTTGAAATTAACACCGAACATAATTCATATATATTTTATTTAGTGCAACGGGGATATTTTCCCTTCCGAAATGCATCTGGTCCAGCTTCTCTTGCGCGGCGTGCTATTTCACGCATGCGCTCCCTCTCAGCCTCTCTTGCCTGTCGTGCCATAAGTTCCTCCTCTTGACACTTGCGACGATACTCTTCTTCCTTTAGGTGACACCCTTCTTGACGCTTGCGACGCTGCTCTTCTTTTTCAACTCTCTCCCTCCTGTCCCTCTCAACTCTTTCTTCCAACTCCATTTGATAGATGAAGTTCCTAATAGCAGATCTATGCGTGCTATACACATAATCGATCTGTTCTGGTGTTTGTTCGTGGTCGACATATTGTACGAACTCGCAAAGAGGCGGTGGAGACTGCGTGATTACAAATGTGTCATTATAAATAGTAGAATGAAAATGTAAATATAAAATGGTACGAATAAGGGTTGTAAGTATTTTACCTGAGTTCTGCCATTGGGAAAAAATGGACAGGTCCTATGAGGAGGATCATACTCATAATTATTACACATCCAGAGTCTCAAACCATAAGTGTCCCCCATCCCAAGATCTTTAACAAACCGACAATCAGTGCCGCATAGACACATTGGCCGTTGTAATCCCTCGGGGATGTCGACTCTCTCTTTGTTGTTTGGTGGCGAGTAAGGTCCGTCCATGGTAAGACGATGTATGGAATTAGTGTGATGATGGGATTGTGGTGAGGATGCAGAGTCACTCTTATATAGATGACAGAGATGTAATCGTCCACATTGTAGATGAATCATCCACCTTGTAGATGAGTCGTCCACCTTGTGGACGAGCCGTCCACAGTGTGGACGACTGGACGAGTCGTCCATCTTATGGACGGCTCGTCCACAGTGTGGACGGCTCGTGTTCAATATGGACAAAAAATATAAGATGCAGTAGTATAAATTTCGTAGACAAGTATCGAAATAAATGTACCATAACAAACATAAATAAAATAGCATGTATAGTCACATCCAAGTACAAAGGAAATATGAAAGACTATATAAAGTGCAACATCAGCGCCTACTACGCTTGCTACATCCCCTCCGTCTTGCTCGAACGTGGTCAGCATCATAGGACAATGGGTCCGGAGCGTGTCTAGCCAGAGGCACAGGTGTGGGCGTCGCATCCTACATGGGCCGCATCGCCTCTATCGGCAGTGAGAGCTCTGGACCTCCTTGTGTGGGATGTGTCTGCTGCATGGCCTCTGGAGCTCTCTGTGTCTGAACAAGCGTGTCCGGTGCTCGTGCTACAGAGGCGGAGTAATCTGCCCAGTCAAAGACGTCTCCGTAGTCCTGGTGGCCAACATCATCAGAACCGAAGGACAAATCGTTGAAACCTACAAAATATGATTGTTATTACAAGTATAAGTTAAAACAAATCTTTAAAAAACTTGCAAAGCACTTACCACTACACCAGTTCGACGTCCCAACAATATCAGCAGGATCAGTTGGCTGAATGTATGACATCGATGACACTATAATGATAAAAGATCATATTTATAAGATCAATAAAATAAGAATTATGGAGTATATAAAAATTTGTTACCTTCCTGAGACGGTGCAACCGGCGCAGGCGGTGCAACCGACGCAGGAGGTGCAACCGATGGAACTGTCATAGCAGGAGTCCACCTCGGCTGCTGCACGGAAGAGTCGTGCCGACAAGACCCTGTGCACGAAAGGCACAAGTTCTTCAAAGCCTCCTTTATGTAATTATTGACCTTCTTCCATGCCGAATTTTGTTCTGTCGTCATTTCTGACGTCCTCTGAGCCATTGATTCTGTCTCTATCTCTACTTGGTGAAGCATCTCAAAATGCAAATAATGGACATTTTCATTATGTATTTACTAAGAAAATTAATGTGAATTGAATAATGAAAGAAAGAGAAATCTTACCGCAACTAAGATGTTACGAGCTCGGTACGTAGGGTACGTATTAGTAGTAGACACAACATGTACCTCCGCCTCAGCTGGTGTGTACGTGATCCTCATACGTGTCCAAGTCACGTACCATTGCATGTACTCCGCATAGGACTCCGGTGTGTACTGTCAAGTGCCTTCAATGATGTCCATAGCAGCATCTGCCCATTGCTGCACCCACGGTGACATGCGAGGCCAGAACACGGTAGAGGTGAAATGCTTGCGTGTGTGCCTGCGTGCATCAGTAACTGTTATGGATGAATAGAAAGGGTAATATATGATAAATATGCAAATGAAATACGTACGTGTGAGCTGAAGCTGGAACGCAATGACCTCTCGGTACTGGAAAAACAGTTGTCGTCTGAATTGACGCATGACCTGATGAGGTGAGTACTTGTCGAAGTGTTTGAAACGACACTTCCCCCAGACCTACTAAGAAGCATCCTGCGGAGGTTCTTGTTATGGTTGGGGTACGCAGAGATCAAGATCAAGATGATGACACCAGAGATTTATGTGGTTCGGGCCGCCTGGGCGTAACACCCTACCCCACGGGGTTTGTGTTGTTGTATTGTGTGAGTTTGTTCGCTAGTATGCGGGTTAGCTTGGATCGGATCAGCCTTGCCCCCCTTGGGTACGTGCGGCACAACCCTTTTATAGTTCTAAGGACTAACCGTTACAAAGCTTGCCTGGCCCGACATGTGGCCCTGACGTATTTAATGGCCTAATACACTGTCTAAAGGGTTTTAAGCATGATTAATTGTGTGATAACGTGCCTTAATTGTTGTGTTACCCTTATTAATAGTGCTATGATCGCGTGTCATTAATTTAGCATTAACAACACGTAATTGAATATTGTAATTGCCGCTATAATTACCCTTGATTGTTCATGCTGAAGGAGATCTGCCAGTGTATACGTCGATGAAGGTCCGGAGGCTCCACACGTGGAAGCTCAGGAGCTTTCCCTTACGGGAGGTTAGGTCCGGGGTTGTTGTACACGTGTCGACATCGGAGCTCCTCTCTGCTGGGGGTTAGGTCCGGGATCGTTGTACACGTGTTGTCACCGAAACTTTCCTTCATTGGGAGTTTAGTTCCGGTTTTCCTTTACACGTGTTGACCCAGGAGCTACCCATATGAGGGGAGCGGGTCCAGTGCATTGTGACATGTAGGGCCCGAGGAGACCTTTAACTCTGACAGGTAGAACTCCCTTGTAATCTTCGCGGTACTAAGGGGTACCCGGTACACAGGGTACCAACAGTGGCCCTTGGGCCCACCTCTGGGAGAAATCCTTTGGGTTAAGTTTTTCTTCCGGTGGTGGGGCCATTCTCGATTCCCGCGCTTTGATTTCAAGAGTCTTCGAATATGCTGTTGGAGCGATGGTTCGGGAGTGAACCATTGATGTGTGGCTTTTTATGAATGCGACATATAAGATCTTTGAGTGAAGATCTCACACAACTTAAGGTCACCTGTTCCCAATACGAAAACCGTATCAGTTCCGCGCGCCCTGTTAGAGTGCCGCCATTGAGTTTCCCGCCGTTCATCATGACAACGGTTTGCCTTGGGTAAGAACCTCGATCTCTTCATCGGGGTGGCCCGAGGCCCACTCGTCATTGATGGGGTAGACTTTTGAATAGTGCCTTCGTTCTCACCGCGGTTTCCATCCAAGCGTCGTGGAGGCTTAAGAGGGAAAGTGTGCACGGTTTGAGGACTCTTTATGCCTTCGATCAAATTTGCACTCACAGCCTCCCAAACTCCGCCTAACTTCCCTTCCTTTGCTCCACTTTGCCGCGATGGAGTTGGGTCTTCCCAAGAGCCACCTCAAGAGTGACGATGATCTGAAGAAGGTCTGGACCTATATGGGGTGGTCCAGCGACTCCTTCAACCACTTGGTTCGCGCCGGCAAGCTCCCGTTCAAGAAGGAGCGCAGTGGCGACATGGTGTACTTCTTGGCGTACGCCATGGTGGGATTCATTCCACCTTTCTCTACTTTTCTTTTGATGCTGCTGGAATTTTCTGGTCTGCAGCTGTATCACCTTGGCCCCCATTCTCTTCTTCTCGTGGTGACATTCGTCCACTTTTGCGAGATGTGGGCGGGCATTCCCCTCAGCGTCGAGCTATTCTGCACCTTCTTCACCATCCACACCACTGGCAAGGGGACTGAGCTTCTTGGCTTCTACTATTTCATGAAGTGCAAGAACTACCCCTTCAAATACTTGAAGTCATTTCTTTCCGGCAAATGGGATGACTGGAAGAAAGATTGGATCATCATTGCAGTGGAGGAGCATGAGAAGTTGGAGCTCCCAAAGGTCTCCCAAACGTTGACACTGATGCCTGGAGTGTAGTTCCAGTGCTGTCAGATGCCTTCAACCCTGTCTTGACCCGGATCCGTGAATGCGTGGAGGGTGGAGTGACTTCTCAGATGGTCTTCTGCAACTTCCTGGTCAATAGATTGGCTCCTCTGAGGAAGAGGGAGAAACTCGCGTGGGCCCTCAACCGCGTGATGGATGATGACCGGATTGAAACCGGTCTGAAATCCAACTTGAATGATGAAGCTTTGGAGGTTCATCTTAAGAAATTCCAGCATGGGATAAACGTCAACGGCGATGACTTAGTTCCGCCGACAGCTTTTCTCCCTCTCAATATGGAGGTGCAGTTTAGTAAGGAGCTCCGGAGGAGGATGCCGACGCTTGACGACCTTGGTGAGGTGGAAAGGCGTCCGACCACCAGGTTAGTGATCCTCGGAGCTTCCGAGGGTGGTCCTGCCTCCGCCCCGAGATGAAGGATTGAAGACATCAGCAAGGGCAAGGGTAAAGAGCCAGCTGAGCCCTCCAACTGGAAGATAAAGTTGAAGAACGCTGATGGGAGGTCCGTTAGACCTGCTCCTTCTACCACGGTTTCTTCTCCCCAGCGGGGGAGGTCTTCTGCATCTACCCCTACCCCGGTGCAAGCGTCTTCAAGAGGCGTCAACTCCGGGCAGTCGACCCTGGCCTCAGTGCTGGCTAAAAGCTCTAGGCCCGGGAGTTCTTCCCGGCCAAGAGAAGCTCCGACCGAAAGGACTCCGGCTACTGCGAGTGGTCCTCAACTAAGGTCCGAAGCCGTTGTCTCACCAGACTTGGTGGGCTCTAGCTCCGGGCCTCAGAAGAAGAGGTTCCGAGAAAACTTGGGTGGTGGAATCCCTAGGTAAGCATTGATTGCTCACCTTAAAATGCTAGTTTTTTTACGTGTCTTTAATCTTCTCTTCCCTTTATTTCTAGGGTGTCGAAGAAGGGGTCAGGAACTTCGGCGCCTGTTGCAGCGGTCGGGGCTGCACCTGCCGAAGCTCCAGCTTCAAGCACTGAGCCTCCTCCTCAAGTGGAGGCAGAAGTTGCGACAGCTCCAACGCCAGCTGTCGTGGGCTTGGACTCGGAGTCCTCACCCGAAGCTCCTGTGGTAGCGCCAGACCACAGGTGAGAAGTCGAATATATACCCCTGGTGACAGTGGCGGAGGATGATGCTCCAGCACCGGCAATGCCAGAAGTTCCGACCTTTGAGCCGGAAGTCGTCGAAGCCCTGGCCGCTGAGCTAGAGGTAATTGAAGCCCCGACTATTGAGCCGTAAATCACTAAAGCTCTGGCCCTTGTGCCAGAAGCGATTGAATGTCCGGCGGTTGAGCCGGAGATGCCTGAAGCTCCAGTCGTTGAACTGGAAGAAGCTGTCGTGCCAAAGCCTAAGCCAGTTGCAATAGAGGCCCCAGATGAAGCCCCTGTCGTTGCTCCGGAGGTAGCCGAACCAGAGCCAGAGCTGCCTGAAGAGGTGGCAGCAGGTCCTCCGCCTTCAGAGCAAGCAACTGAAAGCCTGGAGGCAGCACCTTCAGCTTCTGCTCTGGTGGTGGGAGTTCCCCTAGTGGGTTCCTCTTCTGCTGCTGCTGAAGGGCTTCTAGAGAGTGGTCCCAGTGCCGCAGAAGCTCAAGGGTCCTCTCTCATAGAGTGGGACCCTATTTTTGTAACGGAGAACCCTCTGGAGCCTGTAGAGATGGTCCTTGCAGGTCTGGAGCCTATCCCCCTAGCGTTATCTATAGACAACGCCTGCTCCAGCCTCCAACAGGTCCAACTGGCCTTCGATCATGAGAGCAAAGCCCTAGAGGAGGAGCGCAACAACTTGAGGCATTGGCGCAATAGACTCCATTTTGAGACCAGGCTTGCCCAGACGAGGCTAGCTGACCAGAAGGAATGGATAAAGAGGGAGACGGCCTGGTTAGAGTACTGGGATAAGCTACTTGAGGAGAAGGAGGCTGCCATCCGGGCGCTCGACGCTAAATCCAGGGAAATCCTTGAGCAAGCCAAGGAGAGGCGTGATGCTGCTGATGAGCGTCACGAAAGCCTCAGTGAATTGAATGAGGTCCTCCTGAAGCACCGGGCGGACCTGGAGGCGAGGGAGGAGAAGCTCCTTGAGCAGCAGGAGGATGTCATGAAGAGGGAGGCGGAGGTCACCCAGAAGTTGACTCTAGGTGAACAGAATTTGGCGGATCGCTCAAAGAAGTTTGAGCAGTGGAGTGAAGATGAAAGGAAGAAGTACTGGAAGATGGGGCAGGAGCTCTGAAAAAGAGAAGTTGATGTTGCCATTAGGGAAGGGAAGGTGAGAGGCACGGAGAAAGACCTGTCGGAGAGGCGAAACCGCATCCACCTTCGGGAGTCGGAGCTGACCGACCACGAGAAGCAGGTTGCTGAAAGTATGCAACAACATGCCAAAGTGGTGGAATGCCTTGTTCGGGAGAGTTCGGAGCTAGCGGCCACCCGGGGGTCACTGGAAGAGCTGCAGAGCTCGAAGGCAACTGAGTCATTGATGGTATGGGACTTCTTGGGACGTGCGGACAAGGCCCTTGTGCCTCTTGGTTTCAGTCCAGTATGCACCGAGGACCCAACACAGCAGCTGGACCAGATGCTAGTGGCACTTGGCTCTGCTGACAGCAAACTCGACGCGATGGGTAATGTCATTGCCGATCAGCTGGAGACGGAGGGTAAACCTTTGGCCAAGAACATTGTCGAGTATGTCTTGGCGTGTTACAAAAGCCGAGACCCCCAGTTCTCTCTTGATCTGGTCTTTGAAGGAATCATCGCCGAGGAAGAGGATGCCGCCAGAGCTAGTGTCCAAGAAGCTGCTGAGAAGGTTACTTCATTTTTACACAGTACTTAGATCCTCCAGTGGCTAGGACCTTTCTCCTTTTGCCCCTTGTAACCCCAATTTTGTAATCCAGTACTTTTGATTAATGAAATCCTCCTTTCTGTCATGAATTTCACTTTGTCTTCAATATACTGTGTTGTATCTTGTTGGCCCCCTGGTACATGTGTACAATTAAAATGTGTACATGTACAAAAGGTTATGGCAGTATGTTGATGACTTGAATGTTTCACACTTGTAGATTTTAGGTCCGATGTCTTCTGAGGCGTCGAAGGCAGCCCCCCTAGGATTGGCGGAGCTTGGTAGCTCCGACAATTCCCAATATCAACATATAAACGTTTACGGTCGGAGCTTGATAGCTCCTGATGTCATCGAATGAATAGTTGAATTTATGCCTCCATGGGTGGTCGGAGCTTTGTAGCACCGGCGTCGTCCACCATCGCTATGAATTTATGTTCTTCCTGCATACTAAATATAGAAAAAGAGTAAAATTTGTCCTCTTACCTATAAATCATTTGTGACTTATCATTCTTATTTGAGTTTTAAATCCGAAGAAACTTGATATGGTAATAAGTATATTGATGTAATGTTTCCGGACCCATATGCTTTTTTAGTAGTCACCCTACTGAGGCCTGCCGGAGTGTAGGTAGAATGGCGTACTTAGGGTGCAGGACCAGGCTAAGTCGATAGCACACTCCGGACCTATGTTAGCTTGGCGTTCAGGCAAGTAGACTATACAACATGTTAAGATCCAAACAGGCCAATAATATAACTTGCAATGCATATGAAGAACTTGGTGAAAACTCAAGAATAATTACACAACTTCATTATATACAAGAAGATTAAAAATAATAAGTTGATAGGTTGAGCCTTGTACAAAATAAATGCACGTGGAGTGTTTTTTTATAGAACAATGTCTTTCATTATAGGTCTGGTTTACAAGGGAGACAAGGACACACTTAGGGTGCGGGACCAAGCTAAGTGCGCTATACATCTTGTACTAACCCAGGGTAGGTAGTTACACTTTTAGTGCAGTGACTGTATGAAGTGTACTTGAACTTCCCGGACCCTCCCGGAGGGGTCCGGAGGTCCTACCCTTGTCTGCTTATTGACTCTATAACATACATTATGTGTAATTACAGAATCACCTCCATGATTGTAAGCAAAAAACTTACGGAGGTGCTCGATGTTACAAGTATTAGGAAGCGGAGTTCCTTCCTCAGTTGCTAAGCGAACGCATCCGGTTTGGGATACTTTGATCACTCGGAATGGACCTTCCCAGCTGGGGGAAAGTTTGTCCATTCCTTCACGAGTTAGTATCTTCCGAAGCACCATATCGCCTTCCTCGAGTTGTCGGTTGCGCACATGCCTTTGATGATAGCGCCGGAGCGCTTGGTGATAGCGTGCATTCCGAACAGCTGCTTGGCCCCTTCCCTCATCGATGAGGTCAAGGTCTTCACGCCGGAGCTAGTCTTGTATGGCTTCGTCGAAGGTCCGGACCCGGAGGGACCCCAAAGTGATCTCTGGAGGAACGACTGCTTCAGCTCCGTACACCAGGAAGAATGGAGTCTCCCTAGTTGACCGGTTAGGTGTTGTCATATTCGCCCATAGTGTGGATGGAAGCTCTTCAATCCAGTTGGCTCCATGCTTTTTTAGGCACTCGTACGTGCGCGTCTTGAGTCCCTTTAATATTTCCGCATTTGCTCTCTCGGCTTGGCCATTGCTTGCTGCATGAGCTACTGAAGCGTAGATTAGTTGAATGTCGAGGTCTTCGCAATATTCTTGAAATGCAACACTTGTAAATTGAGTTCCATTATCAGATATGAATTTACTCGGAACTCCAAATCTGCATATAATGGACTTCAAGAACTTGATTGCCAATTGCTTGTTGATTGTCACAACTGGAGTTTCTTCCGGCCACTTAGTGAACTTGTTGATGGCGACATACAGAAACCTGTAACCTCCGACAGCTTTTGGGAAAGGTCCCAAGATGTCCATGCCCCACACAGCGAATGGCCATGTAGGAGGTATCATTTGTAGCGATTGAGCCGATGTGTGAATTTGTTTTGCGTGGAACTGACACACTTCACATTTTTTCACTAGCTCAACTGCATCCTGAAGTGTTGTAGGCCAGTAAAAGCCATGCCAGAAGGCTTTACCCACCAGTGTGCGAGAAGAAGCATGGTTCCCGCACTCGCCTCCATGGATCTTCGTGAGGAGCTCGCAACCTTCTTCCCTTGCAATGCACCGCATTAGGATGCCATTGGCACCGTGTCGGTAGAGATCCCCTTCTACCAATGTGTATCTTTTAGCCAATTTGACAATCCGGTTAGCAGATACGCTGTCTTCAGGAAGGATATTGTCTTTCAAGTAGCTCCGGATCTCCGAGATCCATGCATCAGAGCTTACTTGAGTTTATGAGTATTGCATGTTGGGTTGCTCGTAGCTTCCGACAGCACCTACAATCCTTGGTGGACGCCATGGTAGCAGGGCCACCGGGACTGCCAGCTTCGTGGTGCTGGTCTCGCCCCCTTCGCTCAGTTCGGCAGGCTGAGCTGTTAGTTTTGACAACCTCCGGATGAAGATTCCATCAGGAGCCGGAGCTCCGGTTGAGGCTTTCGTCGAGAGCTCATCGGCTTCAGCGTTATGAAGGCTCTGAACATGGTAGAGATCCAGGACTTTGAAATCCTTCTAAAGCCTCTAAACTTCAAGGATATAAGCAGCTAATTGAGAATTGTTGCAGGAGCATTCAACTTTGACTTGTTTGATAATGAGTTGTGAATCTCCCTTCACCAACAGCTGTTTTACACCATAAGATAGTGCCACCTTGAGTCCGTAGATGAGAGCTTCATACTCTGACATGTTGTTGGTTGCCTTGAAATCAAGGTGTACCATGTACTTGACCTTCTCCCCAATCGAAGTAAGGAGAAGGATTCCAGCTCCGCCCCCCCTGCTTTTGCACGGAGCTGTCGAAGTAGAGGGTCCAGTGAGGCTCGGTGAATATCATAACTTTGAGTTCTGGTTTCTTTTCACTGTGGCCCCTAGGGTTTGATGGAGAGGGGGTCCACTCCACCATGAAGTCAGCCAAGGCTTGACTTTTGATTGCTTGTCTTGACACGAATTCTAGATCGAATTCGGCTTCCCAGTAATTAGGGTTATGCAAAATAGCACGTAGTGGGAAAGAAGTTACCATTGATATTTTGTGGGCATAGAAGTAGTGACAAAGCTTCCTTGAGGCAATAAGAACTGCATAAAGAAGTTTATGCACCTCAATGTATCTTTTCTTGGCATCGTGGAGTACTTCACTGATGAAATACACGGGGCGTTGGATGGTCCGGACCCTTTGAGAAGGACTCAGAGCTTCCTCTCCATCGACTCGGACCGTGCTGGAGGGTTCCAGACCTTCAGGCTGTGCTTCTTGGACCCTCCCGGAGGGGTCCAAAACTCCTTCTTGTTCGACCTGGATATCATTGGGAGGATCCAGATCATCTTGGTCAGCCAGGTGAACCTCCTCAGACGAATGAGGTTGATCTCCTAGCATTTCGTTTTGGGGTTCCGTGTCTGGGAGCTGAGACCCAGTCACGTCTTCAGGTGATTCCGGACCCTCCCGGAGGGGTCTGGACTCCTGAATTGGATGTGGCTCCAATCTTTCCGCAACTAGGACCATACTAACAACTTTGGTGGTTGCCGAAATGTAAAGCAGTAAAGACTCGCCAGGATTAGGAGCTACCAATATCGGTAGTGTGGTCAGGAGTTGTTTCAGCTCTTGGAACGCCTTTTCTGCTTCTTCAGACCAATGAAATGGTCCGAACTTCCTCAAGAGTTTGAAGAAGGGTAGCACCCATTCTGCCAGCCTTGAGATAAACCGGCTGAGCGCAGCTAAGCATCCAGTTAGCTTTTGGACATGTTTAATGCGGGCTGGGGGCCGCATATCTTCTATGGCCTTGATCTTTGCCAGATTTGCTTCAATTCCTCGGTGAGTCACCAAGAACCCCAGAAGCTTCCCAAAGCTAACCCCAAAGACACACTTGTCTGGGTTCAGCTTGGTGCGTGTGGTGCGCAGTTTGTCGAAGACGGCTTGTAAGTTGTCAAGGAGTGACTCCTTGTTTTTGATCTTCACAACGATTTCATCGACATACATCTCCACCAAGTCTCTAATTAGCTCTCCAAATGTTTTGTACATAGCTCGCACAAATGTTGAAGCGGCATTTTTAAGACCGAATGGCATGGCACTATAATAGTACAATCCATCTACTGTTATGAAGTTAGTATGCTCTTCATCTTCCTTATACATTTGGATTTGATGATATCCAGAATATGCATCTAAGAAACACAATAGCTCACACTCGGAGGTGGAGTCCACTATCTGATTTATTCTAGGTAGTGGAAATGGATCCTTTGGACATGCCTTATATAAGGTGGTGTAGTCGATACACATCCGAAGCATCCCACCGGCCTTGGGTACAATAACTGGGTTTGCCAGCCATTTTGGATGGAAGACTTCCTGAATGAATCCAGCTTCGAGCAACTTCTTTATTTCCTGTCAGATGAAGTTTTGTCGCACGATTGATTGCTTCCGGGGCTTCTGGTGTACAGGCCGTGCGTCTGGGTAAATCTTTAGATTGTGCTCAATCACCTCCCTGGGAATCCCATGCATTTGTGATGGTTGCCAGGCAAACACGTCAACATTAGCCCGGAGGAAAGTGATGAGTGTGAGTTCTGATTTGTTGTTCAGACCCCCCGATATACGGGTAGTCTGAGTAGCATCGGAACCAATTTGGACGACCTTGACGGGAACGTCGGTGTCGCCGCTTGGTTGCACACGGGGTGCGGAGGTAGAGCCTTTATGATGAATGCTCGGAGGGTTCAGAGCTGGCTCTTTATTGGATGCTTCCTCTTGCGATGTGGTAAGCGCATAGAGTTCTTCTAGAGCAGCAACTCCTGCGGTGCGATCTCCGCGGACCCGGAGAACGCCCGTGGGTGTTGGCATCATCAACACTAAGTTACCATAATGAGCTGTGGCCATGAACTTGTATAAAGCTAGCCTGCCCAAAATAGCATTAAACGGCAGACTGATCTGCGAAATGTCAAAGGCCAATTTCTCAGTTATGTAGTTCTCCCAGGTCCCAAAGGTCACTGGGAGTGTGATGGAACCGAGAGGAGTAATGGTTCCTGGACCTACTCCAGAGAAAGGTCGGGATGGGCAAAGGTCCGAAGGCCGAAGCTGAAGCTTAACAAAAGCTTCGAAGCTTATGAGGTTTAGCCCGGAACCTCCATCCACCATTACATGGTGGATTTGAATATTGTTAATGGTGGGTGACACCATCAACGGGAGTTGGCCAGCCCCGATCATGTTTCAGGGGTTGTCCGAAGCATCGAAAATAATGGGAGTATCCATCCACTTCCGATGTGGCTTCGCCTTAGCAGTGGGATCTGCCACGGCCATGTCCTGCCGCATTGTCTTGAGGATGCGGCGAGAGGTGATGTCCCAAGAACCACCATAGATGGTGTTCAGGGTCTTCCAACGCTCGTTGTCAGAAACATCGGAGTCGTCGTCGACAGTGTTGTAGACAGCTTTCAGGACCTTTTTGGGGTCCTAAAAACCTAGCTCCTCTTCAATTGGAGCTTCGTCGACTTTTTTCTTTCCTTCCCATTGACGGAAAGGAGCTTCTTCCCGACGCTTGTTGTAGTGCTCGTCAAGGTTCTGGACCTCCCGACACTCTTCCAAGCTGTGCCGGTTCGTCTTGTGAATCAGACATTATGCTTTAGAACTATTGTCATCTTCTGATGAAGGACGAGGTCGTTTCTCGAGGCGTGTCCCTCGACCACCAGGAGCTGCGGTAGCATCAGTGGCTGGTGCGCCGGCCGACGACTTCTTTTTGCCGTTGGGCTTCTTCTTCTTTTTGCCACTACCGGAGGTAGCGGCTTCAGTTTTGGAGGACTTCTGGTTGGCCTCCGAAGCTGGCTTAGAATGCATTTCACGGCCCTCCGCAGCTCTAGCACATTTGTCGGCTAGGCTGAATTGTTCTGTGACGCTGGCAACTTCTTTAATAGCCAGCTTTCCCAACATCTTCTTATCTCGAGCACCCTGTTTGAATGTGACGATAACAGAAGAGCTCGAGATTGAAGGAATAGTATTCTGTACCTGAGAAAACCGCTGGATGAAGGATCGCAGCGATTCCCCCGATGTCTACTTTACAGCAAACAAATCTAATTCAGTGTCAAGCCGGGTGTAAGAACTCCCAAAGTTGGCAGTGAATTGCTGGCATAGCTCCGCCTAACTATTAATGGAGTCAGGTGGAAGATTCATGAACCAGGACCTTGAAGTCCTAGTTAAAGCCACCAGGAAGTAATTGGCCATCACAGCCTCATCACCCCCCGCTGCCAGTATGGCTGTAGAGTAAATTTGAAGGAATTCGGCGGGGTTGACAGTCCTTTCAAATTTTTTCGGCAAGTGGGGCCGAAACTTCTGTGGCCATCTGACCATGCGCAAATGCATGACCAAAGCAGAACATCCTCCTCCTACTCCCTGAGGAGTTGGGTTGTCTCGAGCCTCCCGCCTTTTGCGAGCACGCTCGATATGGACACGACCGTCCTGCTGCCGATAACGGAGGTCCAGCTTCGACCGCACGTCATGAGTCGGAATCCTAGTAATGGTGTGGGTGCGTCGTGCCCCGGGAGGCAACGAAGTCACCTGCTGAGATGCAGCATGTCTCCTTTGTTGCGAGACTTGTGGACAAAGTCGACCGGACAAGGTCCGTCGTTGTTATGGTGCTCGCCCGGAAGGGGGAGGACCTCGATTGCCGATGTCTGCAGCCGCAGCTGCAACCAGATGGTCTACATCTGCCCACCACTGCTCCATAGCACCCTGGGGTGCACCTGGAGGCGGTGGGTGTTGTAAGAGAGCTCGCGCGACAATGAGCGCGTGCTCAGGATTGTTGTTTGTCGATGCGGTGATCGACGCAGATGTCCCATATTGTTGACCAGTATTGTTTGCCGGAACAGATGGTGCTATAGTGCCTGCTAGAACAGTGGCACCTGTTGGCTGTGGCGCATTGAGGGTATTGCCACAAGCGGGTTGTTCAGCTCGGTTGCCATTGGAGGATCCTACAGCGGAATTCACCATCTTATGATCTCGAGACCGCGTACCCCTACCTGGCGCGCTAGATGTCGAAGTGTTTGAAACGACACTTCCCCCGGACCTACTAAGAAGCATCCCGCGGAGGTTCTTGTTATGGTTGGGTTACGCAGAGATCAAGATCAAGATGATGACACCAGAGATTTACATGGTTCGGACCACCTGAGCATAACACCCTACTCCACGGGGTTTGTGTTGTTGTATTGTGTGAGTTTGTTCGCTAGTAAGCGGGTTAGCTTAGATCGGATCAGCCTCGCCCCCCTTGGGTACGTGCGGCACAACCCTTTTATAGTTCTAAGGGTTGACTGTTACAAAGCTTGTCTGGCCCGACATGTGGCCCTGGCGTATTTAATGGCCTAATACACTGTCTAAGGGGTATTAAGCATGAGTAATAGTGTGATAACGTGCCTTAATGGCTACGTTACCCTTATTAATAGTGTTCTGATTGCATGTCGTTAATTCAACATTAACGACACGTAATTGAATCTTGTAAGTGCCGCTTTAATTACCCTTGATTGTTCCGGTTGAAGGAGATCTGCCAGTGTATTCGTCGATGAAGGTCCGGAGGCTCCACACGTGGAAGCTCCGGAGCTTTCCCTTACGGGAGGTTAGGTTCGGGGCTGCTGTACACGTGTCGGCACCGGAGCTCCTCTCTACTAGGGGTTAGGTCCGGGGTCGTTGTACACATGTTGTCACCAAAGCTTTCCTTCGTTGGGAGCTTAGTTCCGGTTTTCCTTTACACGTGTTGACCCAGGAGCTACCCATATGAGGGGAGCGGGTCCGGTGCATTGTGACATGTAGGGCCCAAGGAGACCTTCAACTCTGACAGGTAGAACTCCCTTGTAATCTTCGTGGTACTAAGGGGTACCCGGTACGCAGGGTACCGATAGTACTTGTCGACGCAAATGTCATACACGAGTGCTTTTTGAGTGAACCAAAAGTCTGCATCTCTAGTGCACAAGTAAGACAAGCCTCTTGGCGCACGTTGCTGCACGACCTCGAACAAGTAAGGCATCCAAATGACACTGGAGTCGGCATGTAGGGAATCGAACCACATGGAGTACTCTTCGTACCCCCTATGCAATGTGTCATCACCCCATGCACGCTAAAAAATAAAACATTACATCTATGTTAGGGGATTATCAAGTGACTTTTGACATATATGAACAACAATTTGAATTACTTTGCATCGAGTCCACAATGTGCCCATTGTCGGTCCGTCCTCGTCCATCTGACCGTACAAAGGGGCGCCGTATGGGGTTACATCAACCCTCGGCCGACCAACTGTGAATCGCTCGTACGACCAATAAATCAGCAACATAGGACACCCAGGCAAAATTCCGTCTGACGTGATCTACAATCGAAATAAGACATATTAGATCATTATGAGATAATAACATAGCACATGCATAAATTTTAGATTATTATAAATTACCTTTGTGCAAGCTGTACAGAGGCCTCGATAGGTAGCCACAAGCACCGCTGAACCCCAACTGAACTGTGGTAGTACTTCAGGTGGACTATCCGCTATCTGTCTAGCAAAGTAGATCAAACACTTGTCGCAGGAGTCTTCGTGTGAATCTGTGAACATGATCCACCCAAAAAGCCACAACAAGTACGCCTCTAAGTGTCTAGAGACCATGTACTTGTCCGCATCAGGGTGAATGTTTTCAGGCTGTAAATGACAAAAAACAATAAATGTACTAACAAATATATATTAAAATATGAAATTTCTGACTTGAACTTACAATACATACCTCGTACTGCTGCAACCAATTCTTGGGCGGCCCGTGATCCTGATTATCTGAAATTGATCTTAACGGACCATTCCTTTGGATGTACCTCGGGTGCACGAGCACACTCGAAAAACGCTGGAGTATATCCTCACGCCACCCGCCTGCCTCGTCTGGCCTACAAACTGCTTCGCCGGCGATAGGAAGACCTAGTAGGTACGACACATCCTGTAGCGTCACAGTCATCTCCCCACAAAGCATGTGGAAAGTGTGCGTCTCAGGTCTCCATCGATCGACCAAAGCCGTAAGTAGGGAATGGTCATATGTGAGACGAGTGGACTTCTCTTTAGACTATTCAATTGTATTAGACTCCAACATCCTACACAGTGGAAGAAGCCTCGCTGCACGTAAACTGTAAAAATGAAAATTACAAGTTACTATGAAAACCATATATCATTTCATTTAATGACTTGATTTCAAACATATGTACCATGGAATCTATCGCTCGTCGATGGGTAACAACTTCTTCGGTACTCTTAGTCGAATGTGGGAAGTTCCGCACCACGAACACTCGTCAAGTACGACCAGTGTCGTGAGTCTAACTGAGCGTCTAGTAGCTCAAGAGTGTTGTCTGTACCTGCAGCCATAACTACAAAAATACAATATAATAATTTGTAGTTAAGACAAAATACGTTAACATAACCAAAATATTCATAAAGAAAATAGTTCATTACAACATGTTACCAACATTATTTAGTTATGTCCTAATATTACATAATTTAGCTATGTTCTAAAATGACATAAAAAATTTTAGCGACGACCACGAGGACGTCTCCCGTCATGCGGATTTCCTGACAGTCCCACTTCAGCTGCTCCCGTAATGTCACACTGAATGCAATTCTTGTAACTATGACTGAATCCTCTGCACATGCTACATCTCAGTTGTAGTGAAGATGATGACTCATCCATATCATTTCTTATACGTCTGGTTTTACAACGGTCACGCTTCTGCTTCAACTTCAAATAATCAGGACTTCTTTCGAAATTTGATCCTGGATCCGTGGTGAATGTACCAACAATGCGATAGCCAAATATCTCGACGTTCCAAGTCATCTTTAGAGCCTCCTTGGAGAAGTATGGAGAGACATATATGTTTGGAGATAATTTAGTCTCACTACATGCAGTAATAATATGTGAACAAGTCCTATAAAGTAGTTTTTGGCTTCATACAACTACAAACGACCGAATACTCACTAATCACACTCGTGCACCGTTCTTTCATGTGTCCCATCGCGTCTACCTCTGTCTCTACAAACGATTTTGAATCTTTTTTGTCGTGTACCAGTTTGTTTCACACTATGTAAATGAGCCTTCTTAATCTTCTCATCCATGTAGTCACAAATAAATTTTGTGAAAACCAAATTAGAATTAGCCATTAGTAGAAATGCTTTTGCATAACGATCATGTAAGTACTTTATTGTTCCACTCAAAATTCCTTCAACAATACCAACAAGTGGTAAAACTCTTGATCCACGTAAGACGAAATTGTACACCTATAAAAATTTTGTATTAATTTCAAAAACTTTTCTATAAAACAAATTAGCTCAATTACTAGTCATAATGATGTACGTCTCCTAAATTTGTTGTCATAATTCCGTACCTAGCACCATGTGTGTCATATAACAAAGACCACTTCTCTTTTGGCTCATTATGAATCCAATGCAAGAAGCATCAAATAGATGATCCTGCCTCCCGAGCAATTGTATGATCATTTGATGGAAGACTAGAAAGAGGTACAAAATTTTCTTCAGTATTATCCCGTTGAAGAACCTCATCAGTTTGTTTCCTTGTCAACTAATCAAGACGACACCACAAAGCATTGAACTCTCTTTCTTGATTCTGACAACACAAACGCTTAAACATGTTCATATGTTGTTTGTTTTTTAAGTGACTATAAAATTTGCACCCAAATGTCTCATGCACCATCTTGATTGTATATCTGGCCAAGCTGGTGGTCCACGCTCAGCGTAGCCGTATTTGATATCCATTATTGACTTCAACAAACCAGCATGGCGGTCATGTATGACATATACATTTTCTCAACCTTGCACTACATCAACTTTAACCCGATAAAGAAACCAATACCAACTGTCAGCATTTTCACTCTCAACAAATGCAAATGGCACAGGTAAAATTTGATTGTCACCATCAACTCCAATGGTTGTAAGGATTTGACCTTTGTACTTTCCAGTTAGGAACGTACAATCTATACAAAGAATAGGCCTACATTGTCGAAATGTATTTATGCATTGACCCAACGAAAAAAATGCACAGTGAAGAATCAGCTTTCCGAGAATCTCAGGGTTTGGAACATCCACGATGTCTATAACAGTGCCAATATTCCGCCTTCTTATGGTATGGAGTAACTTAGGAAGATTACATATGATGCATAAGTACCAAATCTAGCCTCAATAACCTTTTGTTTGGCTTTCCAAGCTTTGGAATAACTTATGGTATACTTAAAATCTTGTTGAATGGTGTTGATGATAGATTTTGGTTCAAAAGAAATATTATCAACCATACGAGAATACATGTGATTTACAACAAACTGCGATGTCAGAGTAGTGTTATATTTCTCAAGATGTTGCAACTCACAAGTGTGATTAACAACAAATGAACACTTCCAAAGAGAACTCCACTTCTCTGCATATCCGTGAACACGAAACAGACATGTTATTGACAAACATTTGACATCATAATATTTTTTATTGAATCAGCAAACCATAAATAATCTCTTTAATGAAAGAGACCAATATTTAACAACATCTTTCAATGCTTCTTTATCCTTAAAAAGAGATCTCACTGTTACTGCATTGTCATGATAATCTAACGGCAAATGATACCCTTTAGTAACTCTGAAACTTTCATAATTTTGATTACTCCATTCCACAAAAATTGAAGGTTCATCTTCATTGTCTGATGAATCATGTTCATGAATATTATTATAATTCATATTATCTTCATTCATCTGTTCAACTAAGTGTGGAAGATGCTCTCCTTCATCAGCTTGACCCGTTGCATCACCTACAACAACATCTCCATTTTATTCTTCAGCAGCAGCAACATCCTCATTTTCTTCTTCAGCAGCAGCAACGTCCTCATTTTCTTGTTCACCAACAACAACATCCTCATTTTCTTTTTCCTCATTACCAACATCCTCTTGTGTCTCGCCAACTACATCTTTCGCTTGTATCTTAACAACAAGAATCAAAGGTCATCCATATTCAAACGCCTTTGCTATATAAGTTCGCCAAACGGATGTTCTATTTAGTTCAAGTAATTTCCAAAAAATTGTCTCTCTTGTACGAGTAACAACTCCGTATATTTTTCAACTCATATTCATCATCACTCAATGTAAACACCTTCATCAACCATCTACAAACACCTATAAATGTCCTTTCCGTTGGACTAGATATTACTCGATTTATAAAAGGAATTTCTGATAAATCTACTCCAGTTGAACTGTAATTTATTCGACATTCATCTTCATTTTCAAAAAAATATCTTAAAATCTATTTTATCAGACATTCCTAATGAACACAAAATATAATTATATCAACAACTATAATAACATATTAAACAACTACAAATACAGAAATAAAATACTATAAATTTACTACAAAAATAAAATAAATACAAACAAAACTAACTGAATTGTATATTATATTAATACATAATATAATCAATATCATAACAATGTAATAAATATAAAAACAATAATATAATACCTATAATTCTAATACATACTTAAAATAATACTATTAAATAATACTACTAATAATATTATTTAAAATAATACTACTTAATAACACTACTACTAATATCTATTTAAAATAATACTAATAAATAATACTAATACTATCTATTTAAAATAATATAATAAATACAATTCTAATTAGCAATTAGACAAACCATAATTAGGAATACTACTAAATTATTACAACATAATAATTAAATTTTTATTTTTTACAATTTTTAAAAAATAGTTACCTTCTCTTCTCTTCTTTTTTCTTCTCTTCTTTTCTTCTCTTCTCTTCTTTTCTTCTCTTCTCTCCTCTCCTCTCGTGTCGTCTGGTGCCTCTCTCCTCTGGTGCCTCTCCTCTCCTACGCAGCGCCGCGACTTTTATAGTGGGTCTATCGTCCACGGTGTGGACGGCAGGCGCGTGCCGCCAACGGTCCGTGCCGCAACGGTCTACTCCCGCGTTCCAACGGTCGTTTCGACCGACGTGGCTGCCATGTGTCGCAACCGTCCACGGTGTGGACGGCTATGTTGCACACGTGGTGCCACGTGGCCCGGCTGTCCACATCGTAGACGACTCCTTGGCCACGTGGACTTGGACGGCAGGGATGCTAGTTTTGCAAAAAAAAATGACGCTATTAATATTAAATCATAAATTAATAATGCTAAAATAAAAAAATCGCCAGAGTTATCATCGACGAGGAGTATGTTCGAAAAGCTAAGCTTTGATTTGATCCACGTTCTGGTTTCAGCTTGTCGACACCACGGTGAAAACGCAGCAATGAAGCGAGCTGCAACAGTGTAATTTCGCTGCGAAGCTAGAAGTAGTATTAGAAACGCATTCTAATACGCTTACTTTACTACTGCAAGAAATATGTAAAGTGTTCTTTCGTTCACAGTACCAAATTATAATGTGACTGTTTTTATGAATCTGAGCACTGCTCTTTCATTTGGTCCTTCCTTCCGGGCAGGCAGAGGAATCATTTATGAATCTGAGCACTGCTCTTCCATTTGCTCTTTCATTTGGTCCTTCCTGTGTTCGATAGATCGTGCGCTTGCACGTTGTACTGTGCGCGTTTGCGAGCGAGTGAATAATAATGCACCCTTGGTCTTCAGATAACGTGACTATTTTTAATATCTTTTAACCTGCGAAAAGGTCATCGGCCATCACTCTCACCAACTCTGTTAGTTAGTCCTCCCTAATAAGGACACGTACCGAGGCCCCATATGGCCATATACAAGGTTTATTAACCACTGAGGCAGTACCTTTTATTTGCACTGCTGGAGCCTATCAAAATCTTTTGGTTAAAAGCTTCTTTATGGCACATGTGTCCACCTATTAACTCGAATCATCACCCGAGTGCATTTAACATGGAAATCTGAAGCTATCTAATCGCTAGCTTGTCATTTACCCGGTTGTCCGTCGTTGCTGTTCCTGTGTGATCAAAGAGGTTCAGGAAACGTGAAATACGCGAATTAAGGGGATATGAGGTACGAAATCTAATAAGGCGAGAGCAGTCGATCTGGCGTCGTCTCTTGTTGTTTATTATAGCGTCAGTGACGGGGAGGTGGCGAACCAGCAAGCAATAACAACACACGACGCCATTGCACGGAGGGAATGGGTCGCCACGGTGATGGGGACCCGGCCGGCGAATCAGCGAGCAACAGCACACGACGGTGCTGCACGGAGTGAATGGGTCGCCGCAGTGCAGGACCAGTGTGGTGAACACGGACGGCGCTCCAATATTCCATGGCACCACCACCACTAACTCCGGGGAGCGAGGTCAAGGCGTTGTCTCACTCAGCGCCCTTAATCCCACTGATGAACTATAATGGCCCGGGAGGAAGAATGATGGGAGACGAGACCGCCGCGGAAAAGCGACGCAGCGCCGACCATCAGAGGATCACATGCCGTGCCACTTCCCACAGCCCCCAGTTGGGATTTGGGAAGGGGAAAGACGAAGGAACCGACGCTTGTAGCCTGGCATCCACGGAACGGCAGGAACAGTGAAGCGCCCTTGCATCGGTCGACGATTTGGATCACGACGGCACTATTCGGCTAGCTCCGCGAGCAGCTATTTCGAGCTCTGTTGGCTATAGTGGTTTGTTGTACGACGATCACGATGTCTATCGGCTACGAATACGATGTTGGTATTAGCTGGCACGCGTATACCTGGCGGCGATCCCAGTACCTGGGGTATCGTAATGCGCACTGCTTTCGTTTCTTAGGATGCGCCTGCACTGCACGCCTCTCCAGCCCTGCGCCTCTGCCTGCTGGTTCGAGCTCGGTGAGTGAAGTACTTGGTCTCATATCAGTTGAAGGATCCCCGAAGAAGAGTCGCGATCCAACTTGGATTCAAAATATATACTCCCTCCGTCCTAAAAAGTTTGTCGCTTTGTAGTTCATTTTTAAACTACAAAGCGACAAGCTTTTTGGGACGGAGGGAGTAGATGGCTCATAACGCGGCGGCCAGCGGGACAAACTTGCAGCGGCTATTTTCTTGAAGACGATCCATCCTAGTGTTGGTGCCAATGGTTAGACATTGTTGACACATTGCCTCGCCGATCATCCATATGTATGGGCTGGGCAGCACGCGACCGGTGTACTATACTATCTCTTCGGCCGCAGCCAAAATAAAAAACAGACGAACGCTCCGTGTACTAGACGACTATCTTTCGAGTAGTTGCCTGATTACATTGACAGTTGACTGATTTCCTGTTGATAAAAAACTACGGAGTACGTATATGATATGTCCGTTGCCAATGCAAACAGAATTCCAATCAAATATCGGGGGACACAAAACGAGAAATGAAGTATAGTACTGTACTATTCTGCAAATATTGGTCCAGTTCGACAAGAGACATCAGCGCACTATTATTGGTTGCTGCCATGTTCACACGTCGATCCACACTACATGCCGAGCCCATGAGGCTTGACATCTCGATCCGTGACCAGCAAGTTAACAAGAGACAAGACAGGTCTGATAAAAGAAGCCTCGTTGTCTCGAGCCCCCCATAGGACTGTCGCTCACCAGACTCTAATCACAAAGCAAATTTTAATGGGTTGCCTCGACTTTAGAATACAAGCTAATGTGCCAGCACATATATACTGCCAAGCATACAGCGAATCTGCGTAAGCCCACAGCTGAAAGATGCACATTTCAATTTGCCTTATACTATCTCCGTCAGACGAAGGCAGCCTGCTTCCTGCAGACATGAGAAGACCCAGCGACATGGGGCGGTCAGGCGAGGCCACGCCCATCCCGTCAGGCCGGTAAACGGTAGTGCATACACCAGACAACATCGATCACTTCAGTCGACTGAAACAACAGCATTTCGTGCGTGCAGCCTACCTTCTGGTGGTTGGGTGAATGGGTCTTCACAGTTTTCAGAGTTATTGGTCGGGATCTAGTACTGTATCTGATAGAGAAAAAAATAAAGAAGCTACAGCAAGTAGCCAAACTTTTGGGTTCCCCGGCCGCCCCCCCTATCTGATAATTTGTATTATCCTAGTAACACATTTCCTCAATCACGTCACATGTGACGTGATGTTCCACGTACAAAAGCTCATTATGCTAATAGTACCCCAGTTTTAGCATGTTTGCATACTGGCGTAAATATGATCTTGCTTTGCCTAACCTTCATTTCTGTGAACTAACCATCGCCTTGCAAGGGTCTAGTTCGCAAATACGCTAAATTTCAGACACCATTTTGCACTTCTCCCAGCGACTGTCATGTCCTACACTGATATATAGCCAGGAACGAGATGTCGAAGGGAGCCCGCAACAACAGCTTCCTCTCCTTCAAATCAAGTCATCTGCATCACTGACGAGCATTGGCAATACAGCGCTATGCAGAAGCTACTCTGTGTAGTACTACTTGTCTCAAGCCTTCTTGTAGTCACTCTTGCTGGTGCTTCTTCACGACCTCTTACTTCCTCCGTCAGCAGGCAGCAAGCTCAAGTTCTTGGTCGCAAAGGCAGAGTACTTGGCCGGTTAGGATACCGTTACCAGTATGAAGGCAAACACATGCGAAATTCTGAGGTTAGTTCATGCATGCATACACCCCAATGAAAATAAAAAGTAATCGGTACCTGAAGGCCTAGCTGTCTATCTACCTGTCTTTTTTTGGCAACATTATATGTTCAGTAAACATCTTCAGCGACTTGCACTGAATCTTGACGTTTCATGACATCTTGGTGTTCAGGAAGTGGCTATGGAGGTGAATAAACCAGCAGAGGAGGGCGGTTGGACGGACCGAGGTGAGAACGGCAAGGAGAAGGGGCTGATTTACAGTGGGGACTATGAGGGGTGGCCATGCATGCTGGCTCTCCGCCGAAGAAGCACAAGCACCCCAAGCCATAGGACTTTTGCATAACCATATTATCTACGTAGCTACTTGTGTTGTTAATCGTGTCTTATATCACGATAGGCTCCGCTGCGCTTCTGTTGCCGTGCCTCTGCCCTCGCGTGATTCCATCCCACCGGTAGGTGAAGAGAGAGATGTCACAGGGCCGCAACAGAGCATGTCTGTTCATGACCTGATCTGCCTGTGCCCTGTTAGTTTATCAATGGCGACACTCTGCAACTGCAAGGGGCGGCAGCTGCGTACAGCGGCACAGCATACTCCTCACCCAGATTCTGCCGGGCTTCTTTCCACTGGTTAATCAGGATTCAGAAGCGATGATTCAGATTGTACTAACCGCGAGTATGTTTAGGAAAAATTGAAGAAAATAAAAAGAAGAAAAATATCAACGAAATTCTCATGCTACACTGAAATAAAAGTGCCGGCAGTGAAATGCGGCGCGCGCACGTACCAGATGTAGTCGGCGATGATCTTGTCGGTGTATGGCTTGGTGTCCCTGTTAAGCAGGTGTTCGAGGCGCGGCACCACCCCGGTGCGCGATGTGCTGACGGTCCATCGTCTTGAACCCGGACGTGCTGCGGCCGGTCCTCCTGGCGCCCCACACCCTACCTCCGGAGCCCGTCGGCCTTGCGCCGCACACGGAGCTGGCACTCCATCGCCGGCACAACCGCGCTGCATGTGCCATTTCCGATCAACTAACCAAACTACCCGGCCTCCCTTCTGCTCGAAACCTTCATTCAACAAAGCAACCAGCGCACCGCCATCAACAACAGCAAAAAAAAAAAAAAAAAAAGAAGTAGGGAACAAAGGAAACCAACTGTTGAGATTTGACTCTTTGGTGCAGCTCATTTATGAGCTCATTTATTTGTGTCAACTCCTTTAGTGTAAAGCTAAGATGGTGTGAAAAGGTGACTAAAGACTTTAATCCCACATCGCCCACCTAGATGAGTATTCTCCAACACTACAGAAAACGCGAACACTTACGTTCGCCATCTTAACTTACGTCGGCTGGAAAGTAGAATAACTTACGTCGGCCAGCTGACGAAAGTAGAATAACTTATATCGGCTAGAAGAAACCGACTTAAGTTAAATAACTTTCTTCGGCGGCCGACGTAAGTTAATAGATTGACAGCAATAAAAAGAAACTTATGTCGGCCAGGACACCTAGCCGACGTTAATAAATGGACCGATGTAAATTAAGCCTAACTTATGTCGGCCTCGAAGACGGCCGGCGTAAGTAACTCAGGCCGACGTCATTAGTTTATTTAACTGATGCAAGTTACGGATTTTAACCTACCCCACGCGCCTCTTCTTTTCCTTACCCGCGCGCCGCTTCTTCTTTCCCCGTCGCCTCGCCCGACACCGCAGCCTCAGCTGCCGCGCACGCCGACGCCGCCGTCTGTCTCCGCCGCCGCCGCCAGGTATGATTCCTCCCCCCACTCCTCCTCCCCCCAACTCTCCCTCCCGGACCGCCGCAGGCCCGGACCCCCCCCCCCCCCCACCACTCCCCGAGCGCCGCCCCCCTTCCCCCCACCCCCTCCCTGACCGCTGCCGACCCATCCCCTCCGCCCCCTCCGCGAGTGCCGCCCCCCTCCCTGCCCCCTCCCCTCCCCTCCCCGACCGCCGCCACCCCCCCCACCCCCCACCCCCTCCCCGAGCATCGCCCTCCCTCCCCGACCGCCGTCGGCCCGACCCTCCCTGAGCGCCCCCCTCACCCTCCCTGCAGAGGCCCCCCCACCCTCCCCCTCCCCTCCCCTCCCCGAGCCCTCCCTCCCCTCCTGAGTCCCCCCCCCACCCCACCCTAACCCTCCCACTCAAATTTGAAATTCAATTGAATTGAATTGTTCAATTTTGAATTGAATTGAATTGTTTAAATTATGCTTAAATTGCTTAATTGTTTATTTAATTATGCTTAAGTAGTTAATTTTCTTAATTTGCTTATTATGTTTATTTAATTATGCTTAAGTGATTAAGTTACTTAATTTGCTTAGTGTAGATTATGCTTAATTAGTGTAGTGTTGATTATGTTTAATTAGGGCGGCTGAGCGGGGTCCGGGGGACTCAACGGCCGGGGAGGAGAGAGAAGGGTCAGGGACAAGCAGAATTTGGGATGTGGCGCTCGAAGTGTCGAACGGGGTGCTGGGTGCGGGGGCGGCGACCGAACAGGAGGAGTGGGAGGTGTTGTAGGGTTTGGAATTTCAGGTTACTACTTTTATACGCTAAGTGGGCTAAACTGGTCGTGGTCGGGTCGGGCCAGGGTCAGTCGGGCTCATCGGGCCACATTGACGGGTCGACCGGGCCGCCCTTAACCGGGTCGTGCTGGGCTAGCCTGACGGGCTTGAGGTCAAGCCCGAGCACGGCCCGTGTCGGGCTTCGGGCCGACCTGGTCCCGATTTTTTTGTGTCGGGTCGTGCTCGTGCCGTGCTTTTTTTATCGTGCTTCAGGCCGGTCTGTTTGGCCTGGCCCATTTGGCCAACTATAATCGTGGCCTATTTAGTGTGAACTTAAAGTATGCGACTAAATTACCGCGCGTGTATATGGCGGACCCCGACGGACCCAGTTCACTGTCTCTCTCATTATTTTCTCTATCGTTTATAATTAATGAGAAAGTAACGACAATTTTGTCCGGCTTTAAATTGCAAAGTTAAACATGGGCGAAGACCGTAGTTGGATGTATACTGGTTGGAAGAGCAGAACTCGTGGTGACTCAAATGAGTAGTATGCCAAGACAGAAACTTTTGTGGAACAAGCTTTTTCGTTGTCTAATAGCGATAAGGCGCGATGCCCATGTACGAAATGCCGAAACAGAACATTTTTTGACAAAGTGGAACTTACAATGCACTTGTGTCGGAACGGTTACGTGTCACATTATGAGTTGTGGAACTTCCACAGTGAGACATCTTCTCAAACTATATAAGAAGTGGAAGCGGACAATGATGATGCCACAGATGTTGATATGATGGATGAGATGCTGGAAGCTATACGACCAGAGATGACAGAGGATCCTCAAACAACAGAGGTTAAAGAGTTCTTTAACCTTCTCAAAGATTCAGAAGAGCCGTTGCATGGACACATTAAAATGACAATCCTCAATTTTGTGATTAGACTTATGGCAATTAAGTCTAAGTTCTTCTTTTCTAATAAATGTTACAACGAGCTTATCAATTTGTTCAATGATGCCCTTCCACATTCCAACAAAGTGCCTAAAGATATGTATAAGTCGAAGAAAACTCTTTCTAGTCTCGGTATGAAGTACGAGAAGATTGATGTGTGTCCGGACAACTGCATGCTTTTCTGGAGAGAGCATGCCAATGAGAACAAATGTTTGAAATGTGGTCAACTGAGGTTTGTCGAAGTTGTTAATAATGATGGTGATACTGTGATGACGGAAGTCGCACGTAAGCAGCTTCGTTACTTACCCATGACACCGAGGTTGAAGCGGATGTTCCTTTCAAAAAAAAAAATGGCCAGACACATGAGATGGCACAAAGAAGGTGAGCGGCAGAACAATGGAGTCATGACGCACCCATTCGATGGTGAGGTATGGAAGGCGCTGGACCGGTTCGACCCAGAATTCGGTCGTGAAGCGAGAAATGTTCGCATCAGGTTGGCGACAGATGGGTTCACGCAGTTCAGCACAAACGCCGCACCATACTCCTGTTGGCCCGTCTTTGTCATTCCATACAATCTTCCACCGGCTTTCTGCATGAAGAATGAGTTCATGTTTCTTAGCCTCATTGTACCTGGGCCGGATCATCCCGTGTCACTTCTCAACATGATGTTGAAACTATTGATCAAAGAGTTGAAAATGTTGTGGACAGGAGTCGAAGTGTACGACTGTTACAAAAAGCAGAAATTCAACCTCAGAGCTGCTTATTTGTGGTCCGTCCATGATTTTCTGGCATACAACATATTTTCTGGATGGAGCACTCATGGTCAGTTGGCGTGTCTGATATGTGCCTCGGATACCAATTGCTTTCAACTTACCCATGGAGGCAAGATATTTACTTCGATTGTCATAGACGTTGACTGCCTACGAATCACTTTTTTAGACAACAGAGGAATGTCGTTAGAAAGAACACTGTTGTCACTAAAGGACCACTGAAACGTCTTAACGGGTCAAAAATATCTGATATGTTGGACAAATTGGTGCCAGATGATGGTCGTCCTGGATATTTCAAAGGTTACGGAGACAAACACAATTGGACTCACATATGTGGACTTTGGGAGCTACCGTATGTGAAGTCGTTGATTCTAAGGCACAATATTGATGTCATGCATCAAGAGCGCAACATGGCCGAATGCATCATAAGCATATGCATGGACATGATGGGCAAACCAAAAGACAATTTGAAGGCTCGAAAGGATCTCGCCGAGCTTTATAACCGTCAAACTCTTGAGCTCTCCGAAAATGGTGGTAAACCACGCGCTCCTTTCTGTCTTCGACCTAAAGAAAAGAAAGAAGTTCTCGAATGGTTGCAAAGGTTGAAATTCCCAGATGGTTATGCAGCTAGTCTGAGACAAGCCGTGAATGTGAAAACGGGAAAGCTCATTGGGTTGAAGAGTCATAATTATCACATAATCATGGAAAGTCTTCTGCCTGTTATGTTTCGAGGCTACTTTGACGATGCGGTGTGGAAGGTGTTAGCCGACCTTAACCACTTCTATAGGCAACTCTGTTCTAAAGAAATCACGCCAGAGATGATGACTAATTGGAGAAGGAGATTTCAATGATTTCAATGATTTTCCTCCAGGATTTTTCAATCCAATGCAACATCTCTTAATTCATCTTCCATTTGAAGCAAAAATGGGTGGTCTCGTGCAATATAGGTGGATGTATCATATTGAAAGATCACTCAGATATTTGAAACCAATGGTTGGTAACAGGGCAAGGGTTGAAGGTTGCATCGCCGAAGCTTTTACTCTTAAGGAAGTAGGATACTTCTCAAGTGTTTACTTTGCAGAGGAACACAATGTTAATACATTGGTAATGCGGTACAATATGGATGAGCAACCTCCTTGTAGCGATCTCTCCATTTCTGTAACAAGGGGCACTACTGTTGGTAGTTACACTTCCTACGACGTTAGCGAAAAATAAAGACGTGTTGCTTTCTTGTACATGTACGCTAATATGGGAGAAATAGATGAATATTTCAAGTAAGTGTTTCTCCTACACTTATGCTTTTCACCATCTTTTCCAAAACACGTATTCTAAAAGGTTCTCTTTTCGTGTAGTATGTTCGACAAGCAAAATTGGAGACATAAACATCAATCCACGAGCAAGCAAATAGATCAGATTCGACGGGAAGGAATAAATGGGGGATCTAATTTTCTTTCCTGGTTTCGAGATCATGTAACATTTTCTCGTTAACTTATCAATGTTAACAACATTTTCTTATAACTTAATAATGCTTACGTTTTCTAATAACTTCATATCTTGGACAGTGCAAAAAAGATGCCAACATCCATGAAGATTTGCGACAACTATCCTATGGAGTGGTTAATGTTAGAAGCTATGGTCGATATGACGTCAACGGCTATAGATTCCACACAACTCAATTTGAATCTCTTCGTCCTCTCACGACAACATGTAATACCAGAGTTGTGATGAGGGCAATTGATTCACAAAAAAATGAAACTCAGTACTACGTAATTATTAGAAAAATTCTTGAATTCACTTTTGTCGGAAACAAGACAATTTGAGCATTATTCTTTGACTACGAATGATTTGATTCCATTCATGGAATTCGAGTAAATGAATTTGGCATGGTCGAAGTAAAAAACAAGGAACGGTTGAAAGGATACAATTCATTAGTTCTTGCACACCAAGTAGAGCAAGTGTACTATCTACCTTATCCATACAATAAATTCAAGCTTGGTGGGTGGTACATAAGGTGAATCCACATGAGCGATTATACGCTCCAGGAGATTATGATTACCATGAGGAAGCTGAGGCTGATGTGGTCTACCAAGAGGAAGAGTTGCCAGACTTTTTCTCAGTCGAGCCCGGTGTAGGACTCGATGACTTAGTTGGAGATGCTCAAGATATCGAGACTGACACGGAAGCGGAAACAAAATCAGAATCAGAATCAGAAACTGAAGATATCGATGACATAGTCGAATCTGCTGATTTGCGGAAACGAAAACGATATTCGGAAGAAGAAGATCGACGGGGGTGGTTTCAGGAGTAGGGTGCATGACCGTGATGTTGATGAATTTTGAAGTAACGTTTTATTCACTAACTTAACATTAATTCTGTATATTATCTTTGCATATTAATCATTTATTCCTTGCAACAGGATATCGTCAAAGGGGAAGGGGAAGGGGAAGGGGAAGGGGAAGGGGAAGCCAGTGAGAGGGTTTGAGCCACCACGAGACCCTTGCTCAGGGACCTCGTTACCTTCAAGCCGACGTTCCCCCTTTCTGGCGCACGCTCCACCCTCAGTTCACGTGTGCTTTCAGCGGACAGAGGTAATTTTTAGTTTACAATAAAGTTATTTTATAAATTACAGTTGTTAATAATTATTTATTGTCAATCTTTTTTTTTTGCAGTCTGACTCAGAGTCTTCTGAGTCCAAGTCAGAGGCTAGGGGGCGGTACAGGAGCCCGTGTCAGAGGCGGGGCCGCTACACGAGCCCTCTAGCGCTAGCCTCCGTTCGGAGGCGGCTAGCGCTAGCCTTCCTCTGCAGCCGGCTACCGCTAGCCTTCCTTTGGACTCCAGTGGTTTTGCAGAGCCTTCAGGGTCACAGGACACAGCGTCGTCATAGCAGAGGCGACGAAGGAGGAGGACCCACTTTGCGTTTCCTCCTCCGGTTACTTCTCAGCGGACCACGATCCATCCTGTCGGAGATAGGTAAAAACTGTATATAGTATATTAAATATTAGATGTTGTTTTCCCTTACTTAATTATTTAATATATTTTGCAGATGTTGGTACAACTTTTCGTTCACGGGGGCCGAGAAACACCACAGGCAGGTTAACGGTGTCCTGTGTGCTATCGTGAAGTTGCACTACCCCAGTGTCATTGACGGTTTCCCTGCCCTGTCGTAGGATGACTATGCTCGTGTCTCTCACCCGGTCCACAGCACGGCTCAGGGAGCCGTGTGGCATGATTTTATGGTAAGTTTAACTGTTTCATTTTTCAACTCGTTTGAATTAATAATGCATATCATTTAAATGTTTGTTTGCTTAAAGCTGAGGTACCAAGTAGAGTAACCGGGCATGGAGGACCACGCAATATGCATGTTCCATTACAACGCTCGAAAGCTCACGACGGTGGCGTTGTCGAACGCCCGAATTCAGGCCGTCAACGCGTACTACAAGCGGCACCCCCGGGAGCACGAGTAGGAGCAACAAAGGGGTCCATTTAGGAAGGACTCCGACCCATACTTGACAGAGGAGCAGTACGCGGAGGTAATTTTTTAATATTATTAAATATTTACAATATCTATGTATGTTAACTGCATTGATGAAAAATAAAATATGTGCAGGTTACAATTTTCTGGTTAAAGGGTAACATTGAGGCGTACTTAGCTCTCTGTCGGTACTGGGCTAGTGATGCTTTCATCAGTAAGTCCACAAAGGCTAGACAGTGCCGCATGAGGTCCGACGGCAAGCACAACTATGGCGGCGACGGCTACTTGCGTTTGGCTAAACGCATGGTAAGTAATTTTTCAATTTATTTATGTATTCCTAATATATTTATCTCACTAACATGGCTATACAGGAATGAGAGATGGGTCATGAGCCAACCCCGACCCAGGTTTGGAAGAGAGGTCACAAGTGAAGTGACCCTTACCAGCCAGGGCAGTGTAGTCAGGTCGCAGCCGACCGACTGATAAGTTTTCGAAATTTATCAATTTCATTATAACTAATACTATTATTGACATGCTTATAAGATTTCTTTGTTTTGTAAGCAAAGTACGCGCAGGAGGTCGCGAAGATACACGATGCGAATTATGATTGGGAAAGCGCGCTTGTCGGTACCTTGAGTATCGTATACCCCTTGAGATTGCAAAGATCTCAAGGAAATGTCATCTACTTGATTTGAAGACCTTCAGAGGCCCACATGTCTGACATTATCGGACCCGCTTCCCCAACATGGTTAGTCCCAGGGTCACCACGTGTACCATCAAACCGGAGCTACCGCCCACAAGGGGGAAGCTCCGGGCTATGTACCATAACGGCACCCCCGGACCTAACCCCAGACCGAGGGAAGCTCCGGAGCTGACACGTGTTTGGTGGCACTGGACCTATCTATTCCCCACAGTATGCTCCGGAGCTGCCACGTGTCCAACTGTGGGATCTTCAGCCTCAAACCTCCGGTAGAATCCACAACGGCTCTGGATCTTCAAAGGGGAATCAAGGACTTCAAGACCCGATTAAGTGTCATTAATACTATGTTAATGACACACAATCAGACGACCCTTATTACCAGTAATAGCGCTGTCAAAGCCCGTAACTCGGTCATTAAGGGTAATTAAGCGCATCAAATGTGTATCAATATTAGTAGCTGTAGGGGCCACATGTCGGGCCAGGCCAACTTGTAACGGCCCGTCCTTGTACTATAAAAGGACAGGTCGACGATACATATAGGGGGGTTGATAACATCTGACTGATCTGATCTGATCTGCTCTGATCAGCTCACACGCGCTCTCAACTCACGTCACCTGAGTTGAGTTCATATATCCAATACAACACCAACACACCCCGTGGAGTCCAATTCATAAGACGTGGTGTCCAATTCATAAGACGGACAACCACCGTTTGGAAGACTGTCGGGAGGTCCAAAACCTTGCCGAGCGCTACAACAAGCGCCGGGAAGAAGTTCTTTTCTGACAGAGGGAAGGAAAACAAAAAGTTGACAAAGCTCCGGCTGAAGAGGAGTTAGGTTTTCAGGATCCGAAAAAGGTCCTGAAGGTCGTCTACATCTCCGTCGACGACGATTCTGACGTCTCTGACAACGAGCGTCGGAAGACCATGAACACCATTTTTGGTGGATTATGGGACATCACCTCCCGCCGCGTCCTCAAGACAATGCGTCGGGACATGGCCGCTGTAGCTCCTACAGCCAGGGCGGAGCCTCATCAGAAGTGGATGGACACAACCATCACTTTTGATGCTTTGGACTGCCCTCGAAGCATGGTTGGAGCAGGCCAGTTACCTTTGATGGTATCTCCTACCATCAATAACATTCAGCTCCACCATGTTATGGTAGACTGGGGTTCGGGACTGGACCTCATAAGCTTCGAAGCTTTTACCAGGCTTCAGCTCCGACCTTCGGATCTTCACCCCTCTCGACCTTTCTCCGGAGTAGGTCCGGGAGCCATTACCCCACTCGGTGCTATTACTCTCCCCGTTACCTTCGGGACCCGGGAGAAGTATCGCACTGAAAAGTTGGTCTTTGACATTGCTCGGATCAACTTACCTTTCAACGCCATCTTGGGTAGGCCTGCCTTGTACAAATTCATGGCTGCTTCTCATTATGGCTACCTGGTGTTAAAGATGCCAACACGAGTAGGCATTCTCTGGATCCGCGGAGATCGCACCGCCAGAGTAATCGCTCTGGAAGAACTTCATGCGCTTACTACGGCGCAAGAGGAGGACTCCAGGCAGGAGCAAGCTCAAAACCCCCGAGCATTCGTCAACGAGGCTCGACTTCTGCACCTCATGTGCAGCCAAGCGGCGACACCGACATTCCCATCAAAGTCGTCCAAATCGGTTCCGATGCCGCTCAGACCACCCGTATATCGGGGGGACTGAATGACAAATAGGAACTCGCGCTCATCGCTTTCCTCTGGGCTAATGTCGACGTGTTTGCCTGGCAACCGTCACAAATGCCTGGGATCCCCAGGGAAGTGATTGAGCACAATCTGAAGATCTACCCTGACGCCCGACCCGTGCATCAGAAGTCTCAGAAGCAATCTATGGAGCGATAGAACTTCATTCGACAAGAAGTGAAGAAGTTGCTCGAAGCTGGATTCGTCCGAGAAGTCTTCCATCCAAAATGGCTGGCAAATCCAGTCGTTGTGCCCAAGGCCGGCGGGAAGCTTCGGATGTGTATTGACTACACAACACTAAATAAGGCGTGTCCAAAAGATCCATTCCCACTACCTAGAATAGATCAGATAGTGGATTCCACCTCCGGGTGTGAATTACTGTGTTTCCTAGACGCATATTCTGGGTATCATCAAATCAGAATGTCTAGGGAAGATGAAGAGCATACCTCTTTCATCACAATAGATGGATTGTACTATTATACAACCATGCCATTTGGTCTCAAGAATGCAGCTTCAACCTTTGTACGAGCTATGTACAAAACTTTTGAAGAACTCATTAGAGACATAGTGGAAGTGTACGTCGATGACATCGTGGTCAAGGTCAAAAACAAGGAGTCACTCCTTGACACCTTACAGGCTGTCTTCGACAAGCTGCGGGTCACCCGTACAAAGCTAAACCCAGACAAGTGTGTCTTCGGGGTTAGCTCTGGAAAACTTCTTGGTTTCCTGGTAAATCACCGGGGCATAGAAGCTAACCCGGCGAAGATCAAAGCCATTGAAGACATGCGGCCACCAACCCGCATCAAGGATGTCCAAAAGCTGACTGGATGTCTAGCAGCCCTCAGCCGGTTCATCTCAAGACTGGCGGAACGGGCACTTCCCTTCTTCAAGTTATTGAGGAAGTCCGAACCATTCCAATGGTCTGAAGAAGCAGAAAAGGCGTTCCAGGAGCTAAAACAGCTCCTCACCACCCTACCAACTCTGGTAGCTCCAAACCCTGGTGAGCCTTTGCTGCTTTACATTTCAGCAACTGATGAAGTTGTCAGTATAGTCCTGGTTGCGGAGAGACCAAAACCATCCTATGCTCAGGAATCCAGACCCCTCCGGGAGGGTCCGGAGGTTCCTGAAAGCGAGTCTGGGTCCTAGTTCCCAGACTTGAGTCCACAAGAATTTACTTCAGAAGACCCAGACCCCTCCGAGAGGGTCCAGGTCGCTTCTGAAGAAGCTCTGGGTCCCTCCAGCAAGGACCCGGAGGTCCCCGAAGAAGGTCCGGATCCCTCCGGGAGGATCCGGGTCAATGAAGAGGAAGCTCCAGGCCCCTCCAGGAGGGTTTGGACCATCCAGCGTCCAGTGTACTTCATCAGTGAAGTACTTCATGACGCCAAGACTCGATACCTAGAGGTACATAAGCTGCTCTATGCAGTTCTTATCGCCTCCAGGAAGCTTCACCATTACTTCCAAGCTCACAAGATTTTGGTGGTGACTTCTTACCCACTTCGAGCAATCTTGCATAATCCCAATTCAACTGGAAATATTGCAAAGTGGGCAGCGGAATTGGCCGAATTCGATCTCGAATTCATTCCAAGACAAGCAATCAAGAGTCAAGCATTGGCAGATTTTGTGGCGGAATGGACTCCCTCTCCATCAAACCCTGGGGGCCCCAGTGAGCAGAAGCCGGAACACAAGGCTCCGGTCTTCACCGAGCCTCACTGGACCCTCTACTTCGACGGCTCCATGCAAAAGCAGGGGGCCGGAGCTGGAATCCTTCTCCTCGCACCAACCGGGGAGAAGGTAAAATACATGGTACACCTTGACTTCAAGGCGACCAACAACATGGCAGAGTATGAAGCACTCATCTACGGACTAAACGTGGCACTGTCATACGGTGTCAAGCAGCTGCTAGTCAAGGGAGATTCACAGCTCATCATTAAACAAGTGAAGGGTGGATGCTCCTGCAACAATCTCCAGCTAGCTGCTTACCTCCTTGAAGTACAGAGGATTCAGAAGGACTTCGAAGTCCTAGACCTCCACCACGTCCAGCGTGTCCACAACGCTGAAGCTGACGAACTCTTGACGAAAGCGTCAACTGGAGCTCCAGCTCCTAACGGAACTTTCGTTCGGAGGTTGTCAAAACCCACAGCTCAGCCTGCCGAACTGAGCGAAGGGGGCGAGATCAGCATCCCGAAGCTGACGGTCCCGATGGCCCTGTTACCATGGCAGCCATCAAGGGTCGTAGGTGCTGCCAGAAGCTCCGAGCAACCAACACGCAAGACTCAAATGCTCAAGTTAGCTCCGATGCATGGATCTCGGAGATCCGGAGCTACTTGAAAGACAACATCCTTCCTGACGATGATGTATCCGCTGATCGGATAGTCAGATTGGCTAAAAGATACACGTTGGTGGAAGGGGATCTCTACCGGCGCAGTTCCAATGACGTCCTAATGCGGTGCATCACAAGGGAAGAAGGCTGCGAGCTCCTCGCAGAAATCCATGGAGGCGAGTGTGGAAACCACGCGTCTTCCCGCATGCTGGTCGGTAAAGCCTTCCGACATGGCTTCTACTGGCCTACAACACTCCAGGATGGAACTGAGCTGGTGAAGAAATGCGAAGCATGCCAATTTCATGCAAAGAAAATTCACACACCGGCTCAGCCTCTACAAATGATACCTCCTACATGGCCCTTCGCTGTGTGGGGGATGGACATCTTGGGACCTTTCCCAAGAGCCGTCGGAGGTTACAAGTTCCTGTATGTCGCCATTGACAAGTTCACTAATTGGCCGGAAGCAACTCCAGTTGTGACAATAAACAAGCAATTTGCTATCAACTTTTTGCAGCCCATTGTATGCAAATTTGGAGTCCCAAACAAAATCATTACTGATAACGGGACCCAATTCACAAGCTCTGCATTTCAAGGATATTGCGATGACCTCGGCATTCAAGTTTGCTACGCCTCCGTAGCTCACCCGGCAAGCAATGGCCAGGCCGAGAGAGCAAATGCTGAAATCATGAAAGGACTCAAAACGCGCACCTATGAGCGCTTGAAAAATATGGAGCCAACTGGATTGAAGAGTTTCTGCCCACTCTATGGGCCAACAGGACAACTCCAAACTGGTCAACTGGAGAGACACCCTTCTTCCAGGTGTACGAAGCTGAAGTAATCCTTCCTCCGGAAATCACCTTGTGGTCACTCCGGGTCCGGACCTTCGACGAAGCCATGCAGGACCAGCTCCGGCGAGAAGACCTAGACCACCTTGAGGAGGGAAGGTGCCAAGCAGCTGTTCGGAATGCCCGATACCGCCAAGCCCTTCGATGCTATCATCAGCGGCATGTACACAACCGACAGCTCGAGGAAGGCGATCTAGTGCTACGAAGAATACAATCCATAGAAGGGTTAAACAAACTCTTCCCCAGCTGGGAGGGACCCTTCTGAGTGATTAAAATACCCCGTCCCGGAAGCGTTCGCTTGGCTACCGAGGATGGGACACCTCTCCCAAATCCTTGGAATATTGAGCACCTCCATAAGTTCTACACTTAATATCACAGAGGTGAGTCTGTAGTAACTTGAGGTGTATGTTATAGAGTCATTGTACAGAGTCAGGTAGTTCCTCCGGGAGAATAGCCGGACCTTTCCCGGAAGGTCCGCAAAGTTCATGCAACACTTGTCACAGTCTCAGAACTAAAAGTGTGGCTAGCTACCCTGGGTCAAACAAGAAATGAAACACGCTTAGCCTGGTTCCGTACCCTAAGAGTGTACTTGTTTCCCCTGTACCCCGGATCTATAATGAAAGACATCTTCATGTGAAACAGACTCCACATGCATTTATTTTGTACAAGCTCAACATTTTTTATTTTTCTCTTTCTTTTCTATAACAAAGTTGTGCAATTCTTTAGAAATTTTAGTTCGACCAATTCATGTACAATTCGAGCTGTATTGTCAATTCTTTTGGATTCAAATTTTGTTCATGGCCCACTCGCCTGAATGCCGCCAAGCCAATCTAGGGCCGGAGTGTGCTATCGACTTAGCTTGGTCAAGAACCCTAAGTACGCCACTCTACCTACACCCTGGCAGGCCGAAGTAAGGCGGGTCCAAGTACAATTGGATCTGGAAGAAAGAAGGCAACACATTCGGTTGTATTCAGAATTGTGTTTTCCTAAACTTTCTTGGGAATCGTAAGCCGCGACGAAGTTATAGGCAATGAGCGAATTTTACTATTTTTCTTGGCTTCAGTGTGCAGGAAAAATAAAGAATCCACATTGATGGAGAAAAGCCGGAGCTAACAAAGCTCCGACTCCCCCTAGGTGGCTTGTGATCGATGTTAAACATTGAAAACAAGCATTACCGGAACAACCAAGCTCCGGAAAAGCTAGGGGGGCCAGCCGTCGATGCAGAATAAAAGATGGTGAGAAGACCCCACAAGCGGAGTCTGCTGCCGACAAGCTACGCGTTGGCAAAGGTCACTGCTGGAGCTACTAAGCTCCGACACCTCAGAGGGCTAACTATCGATGCTCTACGCGTTGATAGGGACTATTGCCGGAGCTACTAAGCTCTGACGGTAGGCCGGAGCTTCTGAGCTCCGACAACCTCAGGTGGCCTTCACTATCGAAGACTTCGGACCTACACTCTACAAGTTCGAAGCAAACGAGTCTTCAACAAAATACAATATCCTCTTGGTACATGTTCACAATCAAATTGTGTACATCTACCAGGGGGCCAAGTGAAGACAGAAGTGTTGAAGACAAAAAATGAAATTCATTAACAAATTGTGGATTTCATTCATTTGGAGACAAGGGATTACAAAATTGGGGAAGAAAAAAGAGAGAATACAAGTGGGAGCTACAAAGATGGTCCTAGACCCTATGGAAGAACTGGACGACCTTCTGAGCAACTTCCGACACGTTGGCTCGGGTGGCTTCACCTTCTCCTTCGACGGGACCTTCAAGCACCGGGTCCAGAGGAAATTGGGGATCCCAACTGGTGTAACATGTCAACACATACTCTGCGACGTTCTTTGCCAGGGACTGCCCCTCAGCCTCCAACTGGTCTACGATGGCGTCACCCACCTTGGAGAGTTTGTCACCCGCCGAGCTCAACGCTTGCAACACCAGGCCTGGCTCCGGATCATCCGTACGCACGGGACTAAAGCCCATTGGTGTCAGCGCATCGTTAGCTTTGCTCAGGAACTCCCAAACCTGTAGGGAGTCCGCAGTCCTCAAGCCCTTCAGTTCTTCCAAGGATCTTTTGGCTGCCGCCAGTTCAGAATTCTCACGAGCAAGGCACTCAGCCTCTTTGGCATTTTGCTGAATCTTTTCAGCAACCTGCTTCTCTAGTTTTCTGAGCTCCTCCTCTCGGAGGTGGATCTTGTTCCGGCGGTCGACCAGGTTCTTCTCCCAGCCCTTAACTTTCTTCTCCCTGGCAGTGATGGCACACTCTTGCTTGTAGAGTTCCTGCCCTCGCACCCAGGCCTTCTCCTCCTCCTGAACGCAATGCTCCTCCAATTTTTTGGTGCGTTCCTCAAGGCCCTTGTCAGCCAGAGCCACCTTTTCAGCGAGCTCCTCCTCCCTCTTCAAGACATCATCCCGCAGCTCTAGGAGTTTTTGCTCTTCGTCTTCGAGCTTCTTCTCCCTCTCCTCAAGTGCCCCCCGATGCTTGATGAGGCTAGTGTTAATGGCTTCAAGCCTTTATTGGCGATCATCAGCCGCACGATTAGCTGCCTTGGTCTGCTCATAAATGGCCCGGGATTGAGTGTCGAGGGCACGAGTCAAGCTCTCCCTATCATCCAATAATTTGCCCCAGTATTCCAGGTGGACCTTCTCCTGTTTGATCCACTCCTTGTCGTCTGCTAGCCTTGACTGCGCCAGCTTGGTCTCGAAGTAGAGCCGATTACGCCACCGCCTAAGGGTTTGGCGCTCCTCTTCAAGAGCCTTGCTGTCGTGGTAGAACGCCAGCTGGACTTAACGCAGACTGGAGCAAGCGTTGTCAATGGACAACGACAGGGGAATAGGGTTCAGACCTGTTGGGGTCTCCTCCGCTGGTTCCAGCGGGTTCTCGCTTACAAAAATTGGGTCCCACTCCACAAGAGTGGTCCTCTGAGCCTCCACGGCACTAGGACCGCCCTCTGGGATAGCCTCAGTCGCCACCAAGGAGGGTCCCGCAGAAGAAGTTCCGACCTCCTGAAGCGGTTCCGAAGGCCCTGACGCCAGGTCTTCATTTGCCCCCTCGGGCAGGGGGCCAACGACTTCATCAGGGCACCCTGGCTCAGCAGCAAGCACCTCCGCCGTCATCACTTCCGGAGCAGGGGCTACTTCCGGCTCCGACCTAGGCTCCTCCTCCGCTGGTGGCTCGGGTGTTGGCGCCTCGACCATCGTGGGTTCGAGTGCTGATGACTCCGCAACGATTGGCTCGGGCGCCGGAAGGTCAACAACAATCGGCCCTGAGTCCGGAGCTTCAACCTCAACCGGCTCAGGCGCCGGAAGGTCTTCAACTGCAATCGGCTCTGCAGCCGGAGCTTCAGTGGCAACTGGCTCTGAGACCGGAGCTTCAGAGGTAGCCGGCTCAACCGCCGGGACTCCTTCAACATCCAGCTCGCTCGCCGGGACTTCAATAACCTCCGGCTCAACTGCCGGGGCTTCGACAATTTCTAGCTCTGGGGCCGGAATCACTGCTTCCTCCGGCTCAGCGGCCGAAGCTTCCAACATCTCAGCATCAAGACCCGGGGCTTCAACCTCCGGGGCAGGTGCCGCTGGCGCATCTTCTCTCCCGTGGTACGGCGCTACCACGAGAGTCTCGGGGGACGAGTCGAGGTCCATGACCACGACAGCTGGCGCCGGAGCTGCCGCAGCTTCAGCCACCACTTGGAGCGGCACAGGGACAGGAGCAGAAGCCTCCGCCCTCACAGCTTCAACTGCTGTGGCTGAGGGCGAAGCCTCACTCCTCTTCTTGGGGATACTGCAAATGATGGATGAAGAAACTTAAAAAATAGTTACTACAACAAAACAACTGTCTGAGGTAAAGATTAAAAATTACCTCGGAAGGCTTCCGCACCAGCTTGCACGGAATCTCTTTCCCGGGCGTTCTAGACTGACCATGGCCGCCGCCGGCGTAGTAGCTCTAGAAGCCCTCCCGGAACTTGTTGCAGCCGCGGGCATTTCCTTAGTCGAGGCCCCCCTCGACCACGAAGGACCTCCGAACCCAGAGACCTCAGCTGGCCCTGGTACTGGAGTCACATGCCCGGGGCTAGCACCCCGGGAAGACACTACTGCAGATGCAGTCGCCGCAGTTGTAGAAGACCTCCCCCTCCGGGGAGAAGGAGCTGCATCAGAGGGTGCAGGCCTGACGGACCTTCCGTCGGCATGCTTCAGCTTCCTCTTCCGGCTCGAAGGTTCGGCCGCCAGCTCCTTGCCCTTGCCGACGACTTCGGTCCTTGGCTTCGGGGCAGGGGTGGAGCCACCTTCAGAAGCCCCAGGGATCACCACCCTGGAAGTCGATCGTCTCTCAACGACACCGAGGTCATCAAGCGCTGGCATTGTCCGCTGGAGCTCCCTGCAGAACTGTACTTCCACGTTCAGAGGGAGGAAAGCTGGTGGCGGGGTCAAGTCGTCACCCGCGACGTCGATGCCGTGCTGGAACTTCTTGAGATGAAACTCCAAGGTCGCCCCCTCCATGTTGGACTTCAGCCCGGTCTCGACCCGGTCATCATCCATCACACTGTTGAGGCTCCAAGCGAGTTTTTCTCTCCTCTTCAGCGGTGCCCACCTGTTGACCAGGAAATTGCAAAATACCGTCTGAGGAGTTAATCCCCCCTCCACACATTGGCGGATCCTGGTCAGAGCAGGGTTGAGGGCATCCGACAGCACCAGAGCTTCACTCTAGACTGCAGTGTCGATGTTGGGAAGGCCTTCGGGCAGCTCCAGCTTCTCGTACTCCTCCACCCGGATGACTATCCAGTCTTTCTTCCAATCGTCCCACTTTTCAGAGGGAAACGATCGGAGGTACTTGAATGGGCACTTCTTGCGCTTCACAAAGTAGTAGAAGCCAAGGTACTCATCTTCCCTTCCGGTGGTATGGACGGTGAAGAAGGTCCGGAAAAGCTCAATGCAGGGGGGGATGCCCACCCACATTTCACAGAAGTGGACAAAGACAGACACTAGAAGAATGGAGTGGGGGCCAAGGTGGTACAGCTGCAAACCATAGAAGTCTAGCAGCATCAAGAAAAAGGAGGAAAAAGGTGGGATCAACCCCACCATGGCGTACGCAGAAAAGTACACCATCTCGCCAGCATGCTCCTTCTCGAATGGGAGCTCTCCCCCGGCACGGACCAGATGGTTGAAGAAGTCCGGGGACCACCCCATGAGGGCCCGGACCTTCTTCAGGTCACTTTTGGTCTTCAAGCGGCTCTTGCGGAGACCCAACTCCATCGTAGCACAGCAAGGCAAGGGAGGAAAAGCAAGCACAAGTTTGGGAGCTCGAGCGCAAGTTCAGATGAGAGGTGTAAAGAACCCCAGACGGTGCGTGCTTTCCTTCCTAAGTAAGCCCCCGCAACGCTTGGATGGAAACCGCAGGGAAGCCGAAGATACTATTCAAAAATTTCACCCTGTCGATGACAAGAGGACCCGAGACCATCCCGACGATCAAGTCGAGGTTCTTACCCAGGCGAACGGTTGTCATCATGAAAGGCAGGAAGCCCGAAGGCGGCGGCCTGACAAGGTGCGCGGAACCAATATGATTTTCGTATCGAGAACCGACGACCTTCAATTGCGTGAGATCCGCACGCCAAAGATCTCATTTACCGCACCCTGGATATGCCACGCGGCGAGGATTTAACTCCAAGACTATCGCCAACGGCACATCTAAAGACCTTTGAAGACTCGGCTCAAAAGTCGAAGGATGGACTCACCTCCGGCGGAATGACTTCACCCAAGGGGTCATCCCCAAAGGTGGGCCCAGGGGGCCACTATCGGTACCTTGAGTACCGTATACCCCTTGATATTGCAAAGATCTCAAGGAAATGTCATCTACTTGATTTGAAGACCTTCGGAGGCCCACATGTCTGACATTACCGGACCCGCTTCCCCAACATGGTTAGTCCCAGGGTCGCCATGTGTACCATCAAACCGGAGCTACCGCCCACAAGGGGGAAACTCCGGGCTATGTACCATAACGGCACCCCCGGACCTAACCCCAGACCGAGGGAAGCTCCGGAACTGACACGTGTCTGGTGGCACCGGACCTATCTGTTCCCCATAGTATGCTTCGGAGCTGCCACGTGTCCAACCGTCGGATCTTCAGCCTCAAACCTCCGGTAGAATCCACAACGGCTCCAGATCTTCAAAGGGGAATCATGGACTTCAAGACCCGATTAAGTGTCATTAATACTATGTTAACGACATACGATCGGACGACCCTTATTACCAGTAACGGTGCTGTCAAAGCCCGTAACTCAGTCATTAAGGGCAATTAAGCGCATCAAATGCGTATCAATATTAGTAGCCGCCGGGGCCACATGTCGGGCCAAGCCAACTTGTAACGGCCCGTCCTTGTACTATAAAAGGACAGGCCGACGATACATAGAGGGGGGGTTGATAACATCTGAATGATCTGATCCGATCTGGTTTGATCAGCTCACACGCGCTCTCAACTCACGTCACCTGAGTTGAGTTCATACATCCAATACAACACCAATAGACCCCGTGGAGTAGGGTATTATGCTCAGGCGGCCCGAACCACGTAAATCTTTGTGTCTCCTGTGTCATTTTACATTTCACCTTCTTGAATCTCCGCACGCCCACACCGAACCTCTAACTCCGCAAACACTTTTAGTAGTGTCGGGAGATCCGCCGGATCAAAACCACCGACAGCGCTGATCAACCCCCAAGCCACGTACGCGAGCGGAGGCGGGAAGGCCCATGGACGATGAGTTCTTCATGTGTTTCATTTATTTTTCAATTTATCTTCTTCTACTTAGTGTTTTCATTATTTTGCAGGTTTGCCATTTTTGATGGAGTTGTCGACTCGAGGTCGACACAACCTTTGAGAGGCGCTTCATCATTGTAGGCCTCGTCTGTTGGGACCACCAGTGGTCGTCTCTCGCAGACCCAGCTGGATCTCCTCGCTTTGAAGGAGACGCTGACGCAGGTCCAGAGAGAGCTGGAGAGGTCAAGAGCGGAGGCAAGGGAGGAGCAGTAGAGGACGACCTTAATGATGGTGCAGATGCAAGTAGCGGTGTCGGCAAGTAATTTAAAGTACCGTAGTTAAATTTCAAAGCATTTCAATAACATATATTTTCTTATATTTTGCAATGGTAGGCTCTTGCTCGACACAACGGTCAGGATATCGAGATTCCTACGCTTCCGCCGCAGCAGACACCGGAGCAGGTAATATATGTCTATCCCTCTTTTTGTTTTCTGTACACCCTATTATTGTGAGTTTTAACCTTAGTGTCGAATAGAAACTTGTTAGAGGACTCCTTAAGATTTCCAGACATGTATATATATATATATATATATATATATATATATATATATATATATTCCTATGTTTTTGTTCAAATTTAGGAATTAAGTCTGTATATAATCCTTGATGGAAATTTGTTTTTAGTCTTAGTACAATTTCTCTGTCCACATTATTTTGATGAAACCATAGAAGTAATTAGATCATCACATGCAAATTTATGATAGTCATGAGAAAATTCTTTCAATCATAGATAAATAATTAGCCAAGAACATTAGGACCTCACTTGTACACGCTTGGGGCTTCAAACTTCAAATTTAGCGTTGGTTGAAACTGAAGTTGCAGCCAAATCCTGAAAACTTAATGCAGTTTTGCACAACCATTTATAAAGATCTTCAGTTAAATGAACTTTCTCAGAAGTCAAATTGGTTCGTTTCTTAAATCAGAATATGTTAGTATGATGCTGCGAGAAAATGGTTGGTTTCTTAAATCATAATTGGTTGGTTGCTTCTTCTGCAGGGTTCGGAAACGCGCCCAGAAGATCCCGAAGGTAGTGGAGGGGCTAGCGTGTAGCCCAATACTGTAATTTTGTTGTTGTAGAACTTTTAAAAATGTTTTGAAACTGTTTTTCTGTATTTGTGTATCTCTGTGTATAATCTATACTATTTTGTGTTCTCGCCATTGTGCAAGGTAGTTAGTTTCTGTTTTTTTTTTAAAAAAATTGAAAACATAACTTACGTCGGCTATGGCCAAGCCGAGGTAAGTTAGCCCAGTTTCACTTACGTCGGTCAGATCATACCGACGTAAGTTAAAGTACTTAACTTACGTCGTATTAGCGCAACTGACGTAAGTAATACTACTTAACTTACCTCGACCTGCAGTGGCCGACGTAAGTACTCCGGCCCAGCTCGCGGCCCATCCCGGTAAATAACTTACATCGGTTGCCACAAACTGACGTAATTAAGTAACTTACATTGGCGGCCGACGTAAGTTACCTTAATTACGTCCAAACTGCTTCGTCGGCCGACAACCAACGTAATTAAGGGAAAACTGACGTAATTAAGTATCTTACGTCGGTTTAGGTCTTAATTACGTTGGTCCTGGCCGACGTAATTGATCAGGATTCCTGTAGTGCAATATATATATATATATATATATAGTGGCCCTTGTACTGCTTCTCGATATGAGAATAATGAGGGATGAAGTCTGCTGCTATGGACACAAAGACACACACGCACACGCGCACGTTTCGTGATTTTACACATGTTTATCGCATGATTTGTGACTTGTGAAGTTGCACGTTCGTGTCATGACGAGTTGTGTTCTACTAAGCAGTTATTTTTTCAGCCACTCATATAAAAGGGAATATTTCATCACACCTAGGCTGTCACGTCAACGTGTGGAGTAATTTGAGGAATAACTGCAGGCGCACGTTTAATGTGCACGAATGCCCATAACTGCTACCATTAGTTGCACGATGAGGAATTCCATGGGACGGTTTCCTGGAATTATGGAAGATCGAATTTGAGGCAGTTGGCAGGCTCAAGTATATAAGGAGACGTCCTGTATACTAGAGAGAACATACAACAGACAGAAACTCGCCTCTAGCATACTATTCTGCACTATCGTGTTTTTGCCTTGCCGTCCCTTTGGCCATCGTGTAGCGGATTGATGGAGAGCGGTGTCTCCGAACTCACGTCGGTGATCTGAAGACCTGCACGGGTGTTGGCGATCAGGTTCCTGAGAAGTGCGATCGCACGGCCACTCGATGCACTTCCATCTTTCTCAACATGTTCATCATCTACTTCATAGCAGGACGATCTGTAAGTGGATCACTCGAACTATGGCTAGTTCAATTTATTTGATGAGCGACTTATTCACATTTGTTTTAGTTCTTCTTTGTTTAGTACTAGCACTGTTTATTTTGACTACTAGTAGATCTGTTCTAGTCGTTTTGACATTTCGGATCATCAAATTAATTGCATGTCATGTGTATTTTCCAACAATCCAGAAACCTTATCGAATTAACATGGTTGGACTTTCTGATGTGCTGAAACCTGAGCGATTTTCCGGTGGTGACAATTTTAAGAGATGGCAGACACAGATGAAGTTTTAACTCATGCCGATGAAGATCTGGTGGGTGATTTCTCCAGTTTCTCCTCTCACTGAGGAGCAACACCGTGATTATGACCCGAACAATTCCACTTGTCTTGGCTGTCTATTGTCACTTTTGTAAGATCAGTTATGTGATATTTATATGAACCACACTTCGCCTAAGGAATTATGGGAGGCCCTATACCGCAAATATGTGGAATCAGATGCTGGACATGAACTATATGTTAATGACCAGTACCACGAATATAAGATGGTCAATGACTGATCTATCGTGGAACGGGCTCATGAGATCCAGCTTCTGGTGGGGGAACTTGCACATTTTGATACGGTCTTGTCTGACAAGTTAGTGGTTGCTAGAATTATTTCCAGACACCCTCCATCTTGGAGAGGTTTTGCCACGAGCCTTAAACACAAGAAAGAGATTATTACTATTGAAAGTCTGATCTCAACTCTTGATGTTGAGGGGAAGGCAAGATCAAAGGATGTGCCTCATTCTGTTTCGCATGAAAAGACTCCATCCAATGGCAATGTGGTTGAAGGTAAATCTAGTGCTGGCAATAAGAACAACAAGAACTGGAAAGGAAAGGCCAAACAAAACACTAGCTTTAAGAAGAAGAATAAGAAGAAGAAGAAGAAGAAGAAGAAGAAGAAGAAGAAGAAGAAGAAGAAGAAGAAGAAGAAGAAGAAGAAGAAGAAGAAAGAAGACTTGACTTGCTTTGTGTGTGGCGAGCTTGGCCACATAGCTAGGAAATGTCACAATAGAAAAGGCAAGAAAGGTGGTGGTCAGAACTCTGTGAATGTCACCATTAGCGAGGCTGGAGGAACGTCTGTATCAGGGTATGTTCTAGAAGTTCTTCTAGCGTGTCATTCCACCAATTGGTGGTTAGACACAGGAGCTAATGTGCATGTTTGTTCTGACTACAATTTATTTTCTTCTTATTAGGCTATCGACAATTGCTCCTTCTTGATGGGCAATAGGTCTAGGATTGTTGTACATGGAATTGAAAGAGTCAATCTGAAGTTGACCTCAGGAAAGACTCTCTCTTTGAAGAATGTGCAACAGGTTTCTGGAACAAATAGGAACCTTATTAGTGGTCCTCTATTGTGTCATGATGGCTATAAGCTAGTGTTTGAGTCGAACAAATTTATTGTTTCGAAGTTTTGTTTATTTATTGGAAAAGGCTATGATACGGAGGCCTGTTCTGTCTTTCAGTTGTTGAAGATTGTAATAATCTTGTGAACTCAATTGCTTGCTCTAGTTCTGAATGCAATGGACGAGAGGCTACTGTTTGGCACTCTCGGCTTTGGCACATTAATTATGATCGCATCATTAAATTGTCCAAACTTAATTTGATTCCAAAAATTCCTGTTGAAAGAATATCTAAGTGTTATGCATGTGTGCAAACTAAACAACCACGTAAACCTTTTAAAAGCGTGGAAGGGAAGAGCTTGCCACCTCTAGATCTTATTCACTCAGATTTGTGTGAAATGAATGGAATTTTTACTAGAGCAGGAAAGAAATATTTTATATCTTTTATTGATGATGCTACCAGATACTGTTATCTCTATCTTATTAAATCGAAAGATTAGGCACTAGACCATTTTAAAATCTATAAGGCGAAGGTAGAAAACCAACTACAAAGAAAAATCAAATGTGTTAAGTCCGATAGAGGAGGAGAGTATCTTTCTAATGATTTCAGTGAATATCGTGAGGAGCATAGAATTATCCATGAGACGACGGCTCCCTACTCACCCCAATCTAATGGGGTGGCTGAGCGGAAAAATCCAACACTAACGGACTTGGTCAATGCCATGTTGGATAGTTCAGGTTTATCGAACACATGGTGGGGGGAAGCCATTTTGACCGCATGTTTTGTGCTGAATCGAGTTCCATCATCCAATGGTGAAATAACCCCGTATGAAGGATAGAAAGAAAGAAAGTATGCTCTCAATTTCTTACGTGCATGGGGCTTTTTGGCCAAAGTTAATGTGCCTGCATTTAAGAAACAAAAATTGGGACCTGTTGGTAGCCAGCATATTGGGTACCCTCGCGCACAGGTTAAAGCCGCCTAGGTACCCTCGTCTCCTAGTAGAGGCAGGGTCCTACGGTGCCATGTTTTCTAGAGACCCAGACCCATCAACCACAGATGGGAGGTCTGGGAGATCCGCAAGAAACCCGATGGAGGAGCTCGACACCCCCTTTCAGAGACAAGCCTTCGGGTAAACCACGTATCCAGCAGGTAAGGACCCCTCCTCCCCGTGAGGCAGTGTTCCAGAGCTGCCACGTGGACAGAGACATCTGGCCGACCACCTTTCGAATGGATGGGCTCTGGCGTTGCCACATATATCGCAAGGCGGGACCTAATCTCCACCACAGAGGTGAGCTCCCGACACCAACGCATATCGAGGAGGATGAGGCCTAGCCATCCCCGTAGAGGTGAGCTCCCGAGCCACCACGTGGCCTGCAAGGAAGGACCTAACCTCCACCGCAGAGGTGAGCTCCCGAGCTGCCACGTGGTTTGCAGGGCGGGACCTGACCTCCCTTGTAGAGGTGAGCTCCCGAGCTGTCACATAGTCCATCCACTTACCTTGGGCGGAGGGACGCGAGAGTTAAGAGGATGGTGCGCCTTGTCCCTGTCAAGGATTGAAGATACGCGGCATCCCCAGACGCATGGCATGGCGCACACCTAATATCAGATACTGCTACGACCAATCACATCACAGTGAAGGCGCCGTGGGCCTATCCCACTCTGCCAAGTGGGTAGCTTACAACAACAGAGACAGTTGGACGGGACATCCCCTGCCAATGTTAGCAATGACGCATGGGCTACTGACGACGCAGGTGGCAAGACGACGAGTCTTCAAGTCCACGTCAGAGCAAGCTTACGGAAGAAGCCTTAGATCTTTAGGATAAGATTGCCCCGGGACCACCTGTTGGGCCCCAGGACCCCACTTGTAAGGCATCTGGCCTTGTCTATAAAAGGTCCGGACCGCCACCGCTACAGAGGACCAGAATTAAAATCCCCGATACACACACACACATACATACTCACCAGCAATACAATCCACCGTGGAGTAGGGTGTTACGCTCCTTGCAGTCCGAACCACGTAAAAACCATTGTCTCTAACTCCATTTGCTAGTACACTTGATTGAGGCCTAAGCCCCGCCGAACAAAGAACCTTCGCGGGCTGCTCCTTAGCAGATCTGGAGGAAGTGTTGCTCTAACACTTCAACATTTGGCGCACCAGGTAGGGGATTTTCCCCTCAAAAATATGGTAGCGCTTTCACCAACCATGGTGTTCATCAGGCCCATAGAAGGCGATTTTCGCGGCCTTCGTCTAGTGACCAGATCCGTCGCTCGAGCAGCGCTCTCTGGTCCGTCTCACCCCCGTGCAGGTACGACTGGCCAAGATGGAACGTCGGGACACGCCCCGACTCAGTCGGATCCACCGGCACCACCAACAGCAAGCTCGGAGAGCGCTTTGGCGGCAACCAGAGCTCTCCTCCACCACCCACCGTCTTTGAACGCCTCTCAAGGGGCGGCTCAGCAGTGGGTCCAAGACATCGACCACTTCGTCGTCGCAGCCATCAACTCCCCCAACAGGGGAAGGCACCTCGCGCACGCCGTCTATCGACCGTCGCACTGCCAAATCCCGCTCCTCCAAGCCTACGAGCGTTGGCCGGCTCCCCACGGAGGACCTCAGGGCTGAGCTTGACCATCGTAAAGCCCACATGGATGGTCGTGTCATCATCGAGCAACAACAAGAGAGGCGGCGCAACCTCGACAAGGAATATGGACCTCAATGACCTATTCACGAGGCGTCTTCCGTCCAAGGTGCACAACAGGTAAACCCCCCGCCACCTAACCAGGAGTATGTCGGCACGACAGCTCCCTTGTAGTACTCAGTGCAGCAGGACATGCAGCAGCAATACTTGGCGCATCTAGTACTGTTGCAGCAACGCATGGCACAACCAGTACCACAACCGCAGGTTCCGCATGTCATGCAGCAGACCCGGGTATGCTGCCCCGTATGCCTCCCCGATGAGGCCCATTGGAGGCTGCGCAGCATTGGCTCCGCACCATGACGTGGCAACGCAAGTTTCGGCCACATGTGACGGAGAGGTTCGACGGAAGCATCAACTTGGCAGAGTTCCTGCAGATCTACACCACGATGCTCCTAGCTGCAGGGGCAGATGAGACCATCCTGGCAAACTACTTTCTGGTCGCCCTGACTAGATCGGCTCGCGCGTGGCTGATGAACCTTCCCGAGGGATCTATAACTCTTGAGATGAGTTGTGCCGGCAGTTCACGGCGAACTTCGGCAGATCCTACACGCGCCCTGACACCAAGCTCGACTTCCACGCTGTGCGACAACAACCCAAGGAGACATTGCAATCATTCATCCAACGTTTCTCCCAGGTACGCAACTCCATACCCAACATCTCGAATGCCTCTGTCATAGTGGCATTTCGCCACAGAGTGCGTGACCGCAAGATGCTCGAGAAGTTAGCCACGCACAACGTGCAAGACGTCTCCGAGCTCTTCTCCATCGCCGACTGGTGCACCGGGGCGGCAGAAGGCCACGACTTGCATGCTCAGCCCGCCCCCGGAGTGGGTGGGGCCGACCAGAATGGGGAAGGTGTCGTTACCATGGTAGTGGCAAGGAGAACGAGAACCGGGGTGACGGCCAGAACAAGCCGCTGCATGGGTCCCCCGTCGCGGCGGCAGCAACGACTGGGGGAGGTAAACCCCCACGCCCGGAGAAGCGCCTTCGTCAGCCACCTGCCACTGATGAAGACATCAAGCCCTGCTCGGTGCACAAGACTCACGAACAAACTGCGAGCCAGTGCCGGGAGATAAACAGGTGTGCCAAACGTTACCAAGAGCGGGCGCAGCAGTGCCCGGAAGGTGCCCCCTTCCGCCAGTGGGAGGGCAAGCAGAAGGTCGACCCCAAGGTCGACGATGATGAGGAGCTGGAGTACCAGAAGCAAGAGCAGGCTGTCAAAGTGGTCCACCAAGACGAGGACTCCAACGCCAACAGGGACCACGACGTCGCAAGACCCTCCACATCATCTTCGAAGGGTTTTGGGATCCCACATCTCGGAATGCGGTCAAGACCCTTCGTCGTGCGGTGGCTTCGATAGCCCCTTTGCCAACTCCGGTGCAGCATCACCGCTGGAAGGAGAAGCCGATCAACTTCGATGCCTCTAACTGCCCCAAGAACATGGTCGGGGCAGGGGTCCTACCTCTTCTAGTCGCCCCCACCATAGCCAACGTCAAGCTCCACTACGTCTTGATAGATGGTGGGGCCGGCCTCAACCTCTTCAGCCGTGCAGCCTTCGAGCAGTTGCAGATCCCGGTGTCCAAGCTCACCCCCTCGAGCCCATTTTCGAGGTGGTACCAGGAAGCATCATCCCATAAGGCAACATCCATCTCCGGGTGACTTTCGGGACGTCTAAAAATGTAGGATTGAAGAGAACGCGAAAAGCTACCAGAGGGGGGGGGGGTGAATGGTAGATTTAAAAATCTTACGCAGCGGAAACAATTAAACCCCAACCCCTTCGGTAGAAAAAGGATCTGTTAAAGAAATCATGTGTGAGACTAATCTAAACGTGTTTCACCATGACAAAAGTAATAGATATCAGAGAGAATCAAGTCAAGAAGACAACACAACAAGAATCACTCAAATCCGTCAAGAAAAACTCAAGTTATGATCGAAAGATCAAACAAAGGTCAATCTGCCCTACCCGAGAAAAAAACAGTTCTGGAACGCTGCAAAGAAACTCGTGTAGATCATAGACCACAAATCCAATGACCGTGAAATTTTGAAAGATGATAGATAATCAAGTTATGAAGACATCCCTAAAAGAATCACGTCAATTGGATCTGTAAAACTCGAGTTATGATAAAACCACTGACAAAAGGTAGTGCTATCCAGGAACTTGACAAGTAAAACTTGTCTGGAACAAGTCGGACGAACAAGGCACAAAAGTTCCTTCAAACTACGAATTTTATTCAATAGAACACAAGAGGAACAGCCCCAAAGTCGTGCACCACGAGCTCTGGGCTCCCTTGCTTATATAACCAGCTCGAAAGCCAACTAAACTCAAATCAGGAACCTAATCCTACTCTGTTCACGTATCGTAACTTTTCATAACTGCTTAGGATTCTTCTATACGCAGATACAAGCAATATTAAGACTTCCAAACACCTTAGGAACGTATCCCACATTCCTAAACGACTCAAATTCGTGACCCACACAAAATCCTATCATAACCAACTCAAATCTTTCCATATTTGAGTCAAACCCGACTCAACCGCAGCCTGAGTCTATAACCTAGTCGGTTGGACCTTTCCGACCAACTCTTTACGTCCACATCTCTTCATCACGTCTCGGAACCATGTAGCCACGTCCATACACTCCTTGCACACGTGCAAACATCTTCCAATGACGTCCACGATACCTTCACATGCATTGTTCTTGATTCAATCATGTTGCGCAACCTCCTGATCAGCTCAACCACAATTCCTCCTGAATTTGGTTGTTGGAACCTCATCTCCTCCTTGAGACTAGTCCAAAGGATCCCGTCACCAGCCATGTCTTGAACTCAAGCAACACCTGCACATGAATAAACAACCAATCCATACGAGCTCAAGTCCTCGACTTGACTCAAGTTAGTTCCGAACACAACACCTTACGTGAGAACCTCACATAAGCATGTTGCAAAACCACAGTAACATGATATTATCCATACCAACCAAAACGCATCAAAGACTTAGCAAATGAATACTAAACAATCTTTCCAACAATGTAAAGCAAGTACGAAACATTGCAAATGAAAAACAGAAGCATTGCGGTCAAGTTCCGGACCTTGCCAGAGCAACCCGGACCTTGAGCCGGAGCTAACAAAAGCTAGTAGAACCTAGCGCCAGACTTACCAAAACTAGTATAACCAAGCTCCTGCCAGAGCTTACAAAACTAGCAGGACCTTAATAAAAAGGTGTTTTGGTGATATTCAAAACTTTTATCGTCAAAGCAAGTGTATTCACTACTAGCCAATGTATTCAGCACACATAGGTCTTACAATCTCCCCCTTGATGAATGCATTGGCAACACCATTTAAAATCCAAACATTGGCTTATTCACATAAAAGTTTTGAAGGCAATTTCTCCCCCTTTGTAAATCAAAAGTAAAATGAGAAGAAAATCCAAAAATTATCCCATATTATCTCTCCCCCTTTATTATCTCTCCTTATGCACATATTCTGTTTCTCTTCATGCTTATTTCTCCCCCTTTGACAATGTATTCAGCAAGTCATGAGCATATAGACAAATTATCTCTCCCTCTTTAGTTGTTATGAGCATATTATAACATATACATATAAACAAAGCTCATCCAAGTCATACTATCAAGTACCTTACATTATCACATCAATGAAATACATAAAGTAGTGTAAGCCATGCTAGAGATCAAATGTAATTTTCAATTTAAGTAAGTCATGATCTCACAAACTTAACTATTTTAAAACCTGAAATCATGACACTAGTTGCTGCATTTTACTATTTTTCAAAGCATAAATTTAGATTATATGATATTTGCAAGAGATTATATGCGCATCTGCTTTATTCTAACCAACCAAGCCAAGCCTATGCCATTTGACAACCAGAAGCTTAAGGACATGGTTTTAGTCATACACAACTTCTTCCAAGTTCATATCTAAGTGCAATGATAAGCCATCTCAAAAGAAGAAGTGCGATGCATGCATATTCTCTTGATCTTTTCTCAATTTATATTTGTTCATAAAAACTCAACATGTGAGTTGATTACTTGATTAATTCTTAATGATTAAAAGCACTTGTGAACATGTAACAAGTTCAAAACAACAAGAAAGTTCGACCATGACCAATTTTAGTGTAAGTAATTATTCCAATTACTAGACATGCAAAAACTACAAAATGTATAATACGAGTAATGTAGTAAGAACTTTCAGCATGTAAAAGGAATCACAAAGTCATATATGTATGAAATACTATGCTCATATTATTTTAATTTCGGATTCACACATAGACTTCCCAAGTTTCAAAACTCCCCCTCAATTTAAGCCATGAGTATGCATAACCCCTATTTCACTACGAATGCAACAAAAATGAGTGAAATCCAAAGGTTTTGTAAAAATGTCAGCCAATTGTTGTTCGGTATCTACATGGTGAAGCACAATGTTTCCTTTTTCAACATCATCTCTTTCAAAATTTTCTAACTCTTCTTGCATGGCAATAATCCAAGATTCATTAGTGAGTGCGTGTGATATATCTTTGGGTTCAAAAGAAGCAACAAAAGCAGAATGAGCATAAGAGTTTGTATCGCAAAACCTGGATCGTGTGACTCATTCGTGCAAGCTTCCAATCATCTATTGTGGGGGGTGATCTTTGTAAAACTGTAGGGGAACAGATGTCTCACAAGCTTCTTCTTCTGCATGTTCATCACAAATCGATGAGCTTGTGACTTGAGGATGATTTGAATCAGCATTGATGGTTATCGGTGCTGGTTGAGAATTAACATCCGGAGCTGAACCAAAGTCTTTAGTTGCTGAATTTTCGGGCAGCAGCTCCAATTCTTCCTCGTCTTCAACGAAAATGCTCCCCCCCCCCCCCCCCCCCCCCCCCCCCGCGGATATGGATTGGGACCTGCGATGTTTGAGCTATTACCTGGGCTAGCTTCATCAAAAGACACTTCACAAGTCTCCACAATTTTGTTAGTGTCAAGTAAAAGCACACGGTAGCCTCTAGTATGAGATGGATAACCAAGAAACATGCCATCAATGGATCTACGTTCAAATTTATCAAGATTACCATGTTTCTTAACAAAGCATTTACAACCAAAGACCCAAAAGTGTGTAACACTAGGCCTATGTCCAAACCGGAGCTCATATGGTGTTTTACCTAGCTTAGCACGCAAGAAAACAAGATTTGAGACATAACAAGCGGTTGCTAACGCATCAGCCCAAAATTTCCTAGGAGTTTGATATTCATCAAGCATAGTCCTAGCCATCTCAACTAATGTTCTGTTCTTTCTTTCTACAACACCGTTTTGTTGAGGTACATATGGTGAAGAAAATTGATGATCTATTCCATTTTCAGCACAAAAGTGATCAAAAAATTGATTTTTAAATTCAGTTCCATTATCACTTCTAATTGCTTTTAAAGATCCTGGGCAATCAATTGATAATCTAAGAAATAAAGTTCTAAAGTGACTAAAAACTTCATTCTTAGATGCCATAAAGTAAACCCAAGAGTATCTAGAATAATCATCAACAATCACAAGTACATACCATTTACCTCCGAAGGATTGAACACGTGAAGGTCCTACGGTGTCAAGATGCAAAAGTTGACATGGTTCAGTTGTCATGATCATTGTGAGAGGAGTATGTGAACTTGCAACCATCTTAGCATGTCTACAAGAAGAGCACACAATTTCTTTGTCCCCTTTAAGCTTAGGCATCCCACATATGCGATCGAGAGCACTAACATGCGTTTGGTGATCAAAGCCTACGTGACCAAGTCTACGATGCCAAAAATATAGGTCTTTGAATAATTAGCAACTAGACACCTATGCTTAGAGGAAGACATATCAAAATCACCTTTAAAAACTCTTCCAAACCGAGACATGTTAAAAATAAGCTCACTATTTGAACTTACAACTTTGCAGCAATTTTTATTGAAAATAATTTCCAGATTTTCATCTAGCAATTGTGAAACAGAAAGCAAGTTGTATTTCAAATTTTTGACAAGTGCCACATCCTTCAAAGTGTAGTGATCATTTACTCTAACCGACCCCTTAGCAATTATAAGAGTTGAAGAATTATCGGCAAAAGTAACATTCTCTACACATAACACAAAAGAGAGGGAGGAGAACCAATCTTTGTTACCGGTCATGTGGCGTGAGCAACCTGAATCCACAATCCAAATGTTCTCCTTCCTCAAACGTGTAACCTACATAGAAGCACAATACGTCGATGACTCAATACTGGGGTTACTCAAAAGGCATTTAGGCATCCAGTACTGGGTCACGCGATGTGCAGCAGGAAAAACACGCGAAAGCTGAGACAAAATAGCAGGTTTATGAGTCAAAGTTTGAGATTTTTTTATTCTTAACTACTGACCTATAAGGTGTTACTTGTGTAGCACAAAAATCAGTAGCTTCGGAGGCAAAAACAGAAGGTCCGGAGGTAAACTTTGAATGTTTTTGACTCATAACAACAAGTTGCATATTTCTGGCATTTGGTTTAATATGTGCAGCAAATTTTGCATGAAAGTTATGAGATCTAGCAACCGTTCTTTCCCTTTCTGTTGTTTAGCTAGTCTATAACAAAAATCTATGACATGACCATCTCTACCACAGTAGGTACAATGAAATTTAACTTTGTGTTCATGTCTAGATGAGCAAACAACATTTTTATTTGAAACCAAATGAGACAATACTCCTGCAGATTTGAAAACCACTTCCTTTTGTTTAGGAACTGTTTGAATCAAACCACTTCCTAATGACTTTACAATTTTAGGTGGATGTGCCTTAGCATGAGCATGAGAATCAAAACCTAAATGAGTTTTATCATTGCAAGACTAGGATGAATTCAACAGCAAGTTTAGGTTCTTATTCCCATTACAAAACCGATCAAATGTCTTATGCATGTTATCAAGATTATTGGACAGATCAAGGCAATTTTCACATGAAGTTTTTCCTTTTAATTTGCAATTGGAACAATATTTAACTTCATGACAATGTAAAGCATTGTTCAATATAGAGATTTCATTCATAGCATCTTGCAGTTTCTTATCAAGATCATCACAACTAGAATAATGCAAATCAATTGTAGAGCAAGAAGCATCTTTTAAGTATCCAATATTAAGTGCTGCAAGATTTTTACAACAACAACAACAACCAAGCCTTTGTCCCAAACAAGTTGGGGTCGGCTAGAGATGAAACCCAACAATTTTGAAGAAAAGTAATAGAAAATAAGATGAAAGTAAAAAAAAGATAAGAGTAACAAATTACGAATAAACTAAGGTTCTGGCACATGAATTGCTAATTTCCATGCAGTCCTATCATGAGCCAAATCTCTAGGTATGTCCCACTCCTTTAAATCTCGTTTCACCGCCTCCTGCCATGTCAACCTTGGTCGACCTCTACCCCTCCTAAAATTTTCTCTACTCTTTATAATCCCACTATTAACCGGTGCTTCTGGAGGTCTCCGCTGAATATGCCCAAACCACCGTAGGCAATGTTGGACTAGCTTCTCCTCAATCGGTGCCACCCCTATCCTATCACGTATTACTTCGTTCCTAATTTTGTCTCTTCTTGTGTGACCACACATCCACCTTAGCATGCGCATCTCCGCAACACTCATTTGTTGTACATGTTGCCTTTTAGTTGGCCAACATTCTGCTCCATACAACATCACAGGTCTGATCACCGTCCTATAGAATTTTCCTTTCAATTTTTGTGGAACTTTCTTATCACATAAGATTCCAGATGCTTGTCGCCACTTCATCCACCCGATCTTGATCCTGTGGCAAACATCTTCATCAATATCACCATTGCTTTGTAACATTGATCCTAAATATCGAAATGTGTCTCTTCTAGGTACTACTTGTCCTTGTAAACTAACATTACCATCCTCGCACCCGACATCACTAAAGTTGCATCTCATATACTCGGTCTTGGTTCTACTAAGTCTAAACCCCTTAGACTCTAAGGTCTGCCTCCATAGCTCCAATTTTCTATCAACACCATCCCTAGTTTCATCTACCAACACTACATCATCAGCAAAGAGCATACACCAAGGGATATTCCCTTGTATATCCTTCGACACCTCATCCATCACTAAGGAAAAGATGTAAGGACTTAAGGCTGATCCTTGTGTAACCCTATTGTGATAGGAAAAGTGTCGGTCTCACTATCTCTTACGCGCACACTTGTCACTACATTATCGTACATATCCTTGATAAGGTTAATGTACTTTGTTGGGACTTTGTGTTTCTCTAGTGCCCACCACATGACCGGTCTTGGTACCTTATCGTATGCCTTCTCGAAGTCAATGAACACTAAATGTAGATCCTTCTTTTGCTCCCTATACCTCTCCATAAGCTGACGGAGTAAGAAAATCGCTTCCATAGTGGACCTCCCAGGCATAAAACCAAACTGGTTTTTAGTGACATTGGTCACTTTCCTCAAGCGGTGTTCAATCACTCTCTCCCAGAGCTTCATAGTATGACTCATGAGCTTAATTCCTCGGTAATTAGTACAACTTTGAACATCTCCTTTATTTTTGAAGATGGGTACTAAAATACTTTTCCGCCACTCTTCAGGCATTTTGTTTGACTGAAAAATGCGGTTAAATAGTTTAGTGAGCCATACTATTGCTACATCCCCTAGACATCTCCACACCTCAATGGGGACATCATCGGGGCCGCGGGCCTTTCCTCCTTTTATCCTTTTTAAGGCCTCTCTAACCTCGGACTCTTGTACCCTCCGCACGAATCGTCTGTTGGTGTCATCAAATGAGTCATCCAACTCGAACCTAATACTCTCATTCCCGTCATTGAATAGTCCATTGAAGTAGTCCCGCCATCTGTTCCTAATTTCTTCCTCCTGCAATAGAATTTGGCCTGCCTCATCCTTAATGCATTTGACTTGGTTGAGATCTCTCACCTTTCTCTCGCGAAGTTTCGCCATCTTGTATATATCCTTTTCGCCTTCTTTTGTCCCTAGCCTCTCATATAGCGCATCATAGGCCTGCCCCCTTGCTTTACTCACAACACGCCTAGCATTTTTCTTAGCCTCTTTATACTTCGCCATGTTACTTGCACTTCTCTCATGATGCCAGCTCTTATAAGACTCCTTCTTCTCCTTAATAGCTTTTTGTACATCTTCATTCCACCACCAAGTGTCTTTATCTACAAGTTTCTTACCTTTTGTCCACCCAAGCACCTCCCTAGCCGTCTTCCTAATGTAAGTCGCCATCTTCTCCCACATACTATCTGCATCTTCCTCTTCGCTCCACGGTCCTTCTGCGATCATCCTCCTTTTGAATGATTGTTGCGCTTCATCCTTCAACTTCCACCACTTTGTTCTTGCGGTTTCAACACCTTTGTCTCGTGACACACGCACGTGGAAACGAAAGTCGGCTACCACAAGTTTATGTTGTCGAACAACACATTCCCCAGGAATCACCTTACAATCTAAACATGCCCCTCTCTCCCTTCTCCTGGTGAGGATATAGTCGATTTGACTAGAATATTGGGCACTAGTAAAGGTCACTATGTGAGATAGCCTCTTCTTAAAGAGGGTGTTAGCTACCAATAGGTCATAGGCTACGACAAAGTCTAGGATATCCTTACCCTCCTGGTTTCTATCTCCACACCCAAAACCTCCGTGTACCCCCTCAAAACCTACGTTAGTTGTACCTACATGACCATTGATATCTCCTCCTATGAAGAGCTTCTCGCTTACCGGTACACTACTAACCATATCCTCCAAGTCCTCCCAAAATTGTCTCTTAGTGCTCATGTCGAGGCCAACTTGTGGGGCATAAGCACTAATGACATTCAAGATAAGGTCCCCCACAACTACCTTGACTAGGATGATCCTATCCCCTCGTCTACAGACATCCACTACTCCATCCTTGAGGCTCTTATCTATTAGGATGCCTACGCCATTCCTAGTTCCCGTCGAGCCAGAATACCAAAGCTTGAAACCTGTATTCTCAACCTCTCTCGCCTTTTGACCTGCCCATCTAGTCTCTTGTACACAAAGAATATTTACACGCCTCCTAATCGCTACGTCCACTAACTCTCGTAGCTTTCCTGTCAAGGATCCTACATTCCAACTACCCACCCGAACCCTAGTTTCCTCAGCTAGCTTCGTTACCCTTTGCATCCGTCGAGGAAGATGCAAAGACCCTTGCTCACTTAACACTACATTCGGGCGATGATGTAGCGCGCCACTAAGGTGATGGCGATCCGGCCCTCGCTCATTTAACACCACATCCGGGTTCCGATATGGCGCGCCACTAAGGCGGTGGCGACCCGGCCCTCGCCCACTTAACACCACACCCGGGTTCCGGTATGGCGCGTCGCTAAGAGGGTTACGCCGCAACGAATTTCCAATGGGTTTCATTTCCATGAGAGTGGCTAAGTTTAGTTGCTGGCTAGCCAAGCCTATCACAACCCCTCCTCCTTTACCCGGGCTTGGGACCGGCTATGTCATTACAACATAGGCGGAGTTGCTGCAAGATTTTTGTTCTTTTCAATTTCAAGATCAAGTTTATCAAGTGTGGAGGTATGTGCACTTCTTAGGGAGGACAATTGTTCATATATTAAGTCACATATGGAACAAGAATCATCACTAGGGATCAAGGATTTCAAACGATTAATTTCAGATTCTAGTGACTCAATTTTAACAGCATTTTCCCTAAGCTTTTTGTCCTTTTTCTTAACAATAACAGTGGCACGAGAAATAGCATCACACATTTCTTAGCAAGTAGGACATACCTCTTCATTGTCGCTGTTGTGTTCTGCCTCCTCCATACTTGATCTTGACTTGCCCGCCATGAAGCACAATTTTGCCAAATCATCTTCATCTTCATCACTTCCAATGTCCACGCCGCTTGAGCCAAGTTCCTGGAGTGCTGAGTTAAAATTGCTCACCAATTGACGTCCTATAAAACCCTTCTTTTTCTTCATATCTTTTGCAGAGGAGTGCTTCGTTCTTGTTTTCTTTTCATCCCGGGAAGTAGGACCTGAAAGGTTAGGGCAATCTGAACAAAAATGTCCTGTCTTACCACATTCAAAGCATCGTTGAGGTCCGGAGCTTCCTCTCCTTCTAGTTCTCACATTTTGCAATGCTTTTGAGAACCGGGTAGAGATGATCGCTAGCTCCTCCTCTGGAAACTCCTCAATCTGTTCAAGGGTTAGAGAGGACAGCAAAGCAAGTGTACCACAAGATGATGTTTGATCGGAACTAGGCATGTCACATTGAGAAACAAAAGCAATAGATTTGTTGGGGTTCTTACGTGAGATTATGTCAATTTCATGAGTTTTTAACTTGGAATATAGCACATCTAAAGTAAGTGAACTCATTACAGTAGATTCACGAATAGATGTGACTTTCATCTCCCAAATTGACATATCTAATGCACTTAGCAATTGCCTAGCATTTCAGCATCTGAAAAATTAACATTGACACTACGCAAGTTGCTGAGAATCTTATTAAAGTGAGCAAAAAGGTCATCAATAGACTCACCTGGTTGCATCTCGAAGCGCATGTATTCTTTCTTGAACATGTCTTGCCTTACCTCTTTGATCATGTTGGATCCTTCGTGGTAGTCACAAAGTGCTTTCCACACATCGTATGCAGATCGGAGGTGTGCAACACGGTCGAAGTCGCTTTGTGTTAATCCTTGTATGATCAAGTTCCGAGCCTTATTGTTGTTGTCGACATCTCTCATATTTGTAGCTATAACTTGATCGTTTGATGGCACTTCGTAAGGCTTGTATACCTTCTCCCATATTGCAAAGCCTTGTGCCTGGATGAAAGCCTCCATGCGTGCCTTCCAAACCTGAAAATCAATACCAGCGAACACACAAGGTTTGGCAGAGTACTTCTCCATGATGATTAGTCAAAAACACATGCAAATCACAAAGATTAGAGCACCGTGGCTCTGATACCAATTGTAGGATCGAAGAGCATGTGAAAATCTACCAGAGGGGGGGGGTGAATGGTAGATTTAAAAATCTTACGCAGCGGAAACAATTAAACCCCAACCCTTTCGGCAGAAAAACGATCTGTTAAAGAAATCGTATGTGAGACTAATCTAAACGTGTTTCACCGTGACAAAAGTGATAGATATCAGATAAAATCAAGTCACGAAGACAACACAACAACAATCACTTAAATCCGTCGAGAAAAACTCAAGTTATGATCAAAAGATCAAACAAAGGTCAATCTGCCCTACCCGAGAAAAAAAAAACAGTTCTGGAACGCTGCAAAGAAACTCGTGTAGATAATATACCACAAATCAAATGAATGTGAAATTTTTAAATATGATAGATAATCATGTTGTGAATACAACCAAAAAGAGTCACGTCAATTGGATTTGTAAAACTCGAGTTATGATGAAACCAACGACGAATGGTAGTGCTGTCCAGAAACTTGACGAGTAAAACTTGTCTGGAACAAGTCGGACGAACAAGGCACAAAAGTTCCTTCAAACTACGAGTTTTATTCAATAGAACACAAGAGGAACAGCCTCAAAGTCATGCACCACGAGCTCTGGGCTCCCTTGCTTATATAACCAGCTCGAAAGCCAACTCAACTCAAATTAGGAACCTAATCCTACTCTGTTCACGTATCGTAACTTTTCATAACTGTTTAGGATTCTTCTATACGCAGATAGAAGCAATATTAAGACTTCCAAACACCTTAGGAACATATCCCACATTCCTAAACAACTCAAATTCGTGACCCACACAAAATCCTATCATAACCAACTCAAATCTTTCCATATTTGAGTCAAACCCGACTCAACCGCAGCCTGAGTCTATAACCTAGTCGGTTGGACCTTTCTGACCAACTCTTTACGTCCACATCTCTTCATCACGTCTCGGAACCATGTAGCCACGTCCATACACTCCTTGCACACGTGCAAACATCTTCCAATGACGTCCACGATACCTTCACATGCATTGTTCTTGATTCAATCATGTTGCGCAACCTCCTGATCAGCTCAACCACAATTCCTCCTGAATTTGGTTGTTGGAACCTCATCTCCTCCTTGAGACTAGTCCAAAGGATCCCGTCACCAGCCATGTCTTGAACTCAAGCAACACCTGCACATGAATAAACAACCAATCCATACGAGCCCAAGTCCCCGACTTGACTCAAGTTAGTTCCGAACACAACACCTTACGTGAGAACCTCACATAAGCATGTTGCAAAACCACAGTAACATGATATTATCCATACCAACCAAAACGCATCAAAGACTTAGCAAATGAATACTAAGCAATCTTTCCAACAATGTAAAGCAAGTACAAAACATTGCAAATGAAAAACAGAAGCATTGCGGTCAAGTTCCGGACCTTGCCAGAGCAACCCGGACCTTGAGTCGGAGCTAACAAAAGCTAGTAGAACCTAGCGCCGGACTTACCAAAACTAGTATAACCAAGCTCCCACCAGAGCTTACAAAACTAGCAGGACCTTAATAAAAAGGTGTTTTGGTGATATTCAAAACTTTTATCGTCAAAGCAAGTGTATTCACTACAAGCCAATGTATTCAGCACACATAGGTCTTACAATCTCCCCCTTGATGAATGCATTGGCAACACCATTTAAAATCCAAACATTGGCTTATTCACATAAAAGTTTTGAAGGCAATTTCTCCCTCTTTGTAAATCAAAAGTAAAATGAGAAGAAAATCCAAAAATTATCCCATATTATCTCTCCCCCTTTATTATCTCTCCTTATGCACATATTCTGTTTCTCTTCATGCTTATCTCTCCCCCTTTGACAATGTATTCAACAAGTCATGAGCATATAGACAAATTATCTCTCCCTCTTTAGTTGTTATGAGCATATTATAACATATACATATAAACAAAGCTCATCCAAGTCATACTATCAAGTACCTTACATTATCACATCAATGAAATACATAAAGTAGTGTAAGCCATGCTAGAGATCAAATGTAATTTTCAATTTAAGTAAGTCATGATCTCACAAACTTAACTATTTTAAAACCTGAAATCATGACACTAGTTGCTGCATTTTACTATTTTTCAAAGCATAAATTTAGATTATATGATATTTGCAAGAGATTATATGCGCATCTGCTTTATTCTAACCAACCAAGCCAAGCATATGTCATTTGACAACCAGAAGCTTAAGGACATGGTTTTAGTCATACACAACTTCTTCCAAGTTCATATCTAAGTGCAATGATAAGCCATCTCAAAAGAAGAAGTGCGATGCATGCATATTCTCTTGATCTTTTCTCAATTTATATTTGTTCATAAAAACTCAACATGTGAGTTGATTATTTGATTAATTCTTAATGATTAAAAGCACTTGTGAACATGTAACAAGTTCAAAACAGCAAGAAAGTTCGACCATGACCAGTTTTAGTGTAAGTAATTATTCCAATTACTAGACATGGAAAAAATACAAAATGTATAACACGAGTAATGTAGTATGAAATTTCAGCATGTAAAAGGAATCACAAAGTCATATATGTATGAAATACTATGCTCATATTATTTTAATTCCAGATTCACACATAGACTTCTCAAGTTTCAAAACTCCCCCTCAATTTAAGCCATGAGTATGCGTAACCCCTATTTCACTATGAATGTAACAAAAACGAGTGAAATCCAAAGGTTTTGTAAAAATGTCAGCCAATTGTTGTTCGGTATCTACATGGTGAAGCACAATGTTTCCTTTTTCAACATTATCTCTTTCAAAATTTTCTAACTCTTCTTGCATGACAATAATCCAAGATTCATTAGTGAGTGCGTGTGATATATCTTTGGGTTCAAAAGAAGCAACAAAAGCAGAATGAGCATAAGAGTTTGGATCGCAAAACCTAGACCGTGTGACTCGTTCGTGCAAGCTTCCAATCATCTGTTGTGGGGGATGATCTTTGTAAAACCGTAGGGGAACAGATGTCTCACAAGCTTCTTCTTCTGCATGTTCATCACAAATGGATGAGCTTGTGACTTGAGGATGATTTGAATCATCATTGATGGTTGTCGGTGCTGGTTGAGAATTAACATCCGGAGTTGAACCAAAGTCTTTAGCTGCTGAATTTTCGGGCAGCAGCTCCAATTCTTCCTTATCTTCAACGAAAATGCTCCCCCCTGCGGATATGGATCAAGACCTGCAATGTTTGAGCTAGTACCTGGGCTAGCTTCATCAAAAGACACTTCACAAGTCTCCACAATTTTGTTAGTGTCAAGTAAAAGCACACGGTAGCCTCTAGTATGAGATGGATAACCAAGAAACATGCCATCAATGGATCTAGGTTCAAATTTATCAAAATTACCATGTTTCTTAACAAAGCATTTGCAACCAAAGACCCGAAAGTGTGTAGCACTAGGACTATGTCCAAACCGGAGCTCATATGGTGTTTTACCTAGCTTAGCACGCAAGAAAACACGATTTGAGACATAACAAGCGATTGCTAACGCATCAGCCCAAAATTTCCTAGGAGTTTGATATTCATCAAGCATAGTCCTAGCCATCTCAACTAAGGTTCTGTTCTTTCTTTCTACAACATTTGTTGAGGTACATATAGTGAAGAAAATTGATGATCTATTCCATTTTCAGCACAAAAGTGATAAAAAGATTGATTTTTAAATTCAGTTCCATTATCACTTCTAACTGCTTTTAAAGATCTTGGGTAATCAATTGATAATCTAAGAAATAAAGTTCTAAAGTGACTAAAAACTTCATTCTTAGATGCCATAAAGTAAACCCAAGAGTATGTAGAATAACCATCAACAATCACAAGTACATACCATTTACCTCCGAAGGATTGAACACGTGAAGGTCCTACGGTGTCAAGATGCAAAAGTTGACATGGTTCAGTTGTCATGATCATTGTGAGGGGAGTATGTGAACCTGCAACCATCTTAGCATGTCTACAAGAAGAGCACACAATTTCTTTGTCCCCTTTAAACTTAGGCAGCCCACACATGCGATCGAGAGAACTAACACGCGTTAGGTGATCAAAGCCTACGTGACCAAGTCTACGATGCCAAAAATATAGGTCCTTTGAATCATTAGCAACTAGACACCTATGCTTAGAGGAAGACATATCAAAATCAGCTTTAAAAACTCTTCGAAACTGAGACATGTTAAAAATAAGCTCAATATTTGAACTTACAACTTTGCAGCAGTTTTTATTGAAAATAATTTCCAGATTTTCATCTAGCAATTGTGAAAAAGAAAGCAAGTTGTATTTCAAATTTTTGACAAGTGCCACATCCTTCAAAGTGTAGTGATCATTTACTCTAACCGAACCCTTAGCAATTATAGGAGTTGAAGAATTATCGGCAAAAGCGACATTCTCTACACATGACACAAAGGAGAGGGAGGAGAACTAATCTTTGTTACCGGTCATGTGGCGTGAGCAACCTGAAGGCAAAAACAGAAGGTTCGGAGGTAAACTTTGAATGTTTTTGACTCATAACAGCAAGTTGCATATTCCTGGCATTTGGTTTAATATGTGCAGCAAATTTTGCATGAAAGTTATGAGATCTAGCAACCATTCTTTCCCTTTTCTGTTGTTTAGCTAGTCTATAACAAAAATCTATGACATGACCATCTCTACCACAGTAGGTACAATGAAATTTAACTTTGTGTTCATGTCTAGATGAGCAAACAACATTTTTATTTGTAACCGAATGAGACAATACTCCTGCAGATTTGAAAACCACTTCTTTTTGTTTAGGAACTGTTTGAATCAAACCACTTACTAATGACTTTACAATTTTAGGTGGATGTGCCTTAGCATGAGCATGAGAATCAAAACCTAAACCAGTTTTATCATTGCAAGACTTAGATGAATGGAGCAGCAGTGTGTGAGGGTTCTTCTAACTGCTCTCATCATCAGGGTCCCGTAGCGCCAGAAGGTTTCCCAAGAAAGGTTTGAGCCGAGCAGGAGGTCCAGGGGGTGTAAATTGCTTAGCCTGGTCCTGCACCCTAATCATACACACTCTGCCTCCCAGCGCTACACCTGAGTACTCGAACCAGAAAGCTCACACCCTAAAGACGGCAGGAGCCGGACCCCGGATCACCAACGCATCGAATTACCCAAGCCCTGTGCGTCAGTCCAGGACAGTAAGACATGACAGAGCTAAGTAGAGGAACAAGTATGACCGACGAGCAAGGCTAGTCCCCCCTATCTTTCTATGTGCAGGACAAACCGACAGAGCGTCCAGATCTGGTGCCCCCAGGGGGCCAGCCATCAGCGACTCAACAATGATGGTGGGGGACGCCTGAGCAGCCAGCTCCGGCACTGCCCAAGGGGCCTGCCGTCGACGTCTCCACGATGATGGTAGGCGACGCCAGAGCAGCCAGCTCCGACACCTTCCAAGGGGCCTGCCGTCGACGTCCCAGAACGTCAACACCAGCACCAAGCGTGGATAAGTGAGTAAACTCTCCTGCCCCACACTTGTTGCTAACATGGTTCTCTTGCGATAGCCTGTACGCCAGGAGCCTGTCGTCGACGTCTTCACAACGGTGGTGGGCGACGCCGAACCGTTGACGTCTCAACGAGGATGGTGGGCGATGCCGGAGCAGCCAGCTCCTACACACCCCTAGGGGCCTGCCGTCGACGACTCTACGATGATGGTGGGCGACACCAGAGCAGCCAGCTCCGGCACCTCCCAAGGGGCCTGCCGTCAACGACTCTACGACGACGGTGGACGATGCTGGAGCACCCAGCTCCGGCACCTCCCAAGGGGCCTGCCGTCGACGTCTCCACGATGATGGTGGGTGACGCCGGAGCAGCCAGCTCCGGCACCTTCCAAGTGGCCTGCTGTCGACGTCCCCGAACGTCAACGCCAGCACCAAGCACGGATAAGTGAGTAAACTCTCCTGCCCCGCACTTGTTGCTAACAGGGTTCTCTTGCGATAGCCTGTACACCAGGAGCCTGCCGTCGACGTCTCCACGATGGTGGTGGGCGACGCCGGACCATCTACATCTCAATGATGATGGTGGGCAATGCCAGAGCAGCCAACTCTGGCACCTCCCAAGGGGTATGCCGTCGATGACTCTACGAAAACGGTGGACGATGCCGGAGCACCCAGCTCCGGCACCTCCCAAGGGGTCCGCCGTCGACGTCTCAACGACGATATTGGGCGATGCTGGAGCAGCCAGCTCTGACACCATCGCAAGGGGCCTACCGTCGACGTCCCAAAACGTCAACGCCAGCACCAAGCGTGGATAAGTGAGTAAACTCTCCTGCCCTGCACTTGTTGCTAACAGGGTTCTCTTGCGATAGCCTGTACACCAAGAGCCTTCCGTCAATGTCTCCACAATGGTAGTGGGCGACGCCGGACCATCGACGTCTCAATGACGATGGTGGGCGACGCCGGAGCAGCCATCTCCTGCAAGCCCCAAGGGGCCTGCCGTAGACGACTCTACGATGATGGTAGGTGACGACGGAGCAGCCAGCTCTGGCACCTCCCAAGAGGTCTGTCATCGATGACTCTACGATGACGGTGGACGATGCCGGAGCTCCCAGCTCCGGCACCTCCCAAGGGGCTTGCCGTCGACGTCTCAACGATGATGGTGAGTGACGCCGGAGCAGCCAGCTCTGGCACCTTCCAAGTGGTCTGCCGTCGATGTCCCAGAACGTCAATGCCAACACCAAGCGTGGATAAGTTAGTAAACTCTCCTACCCACACTTGTTGCTAACAGGGTTCTCTTGCGATAGCCTGTACACCAGGAGCCTACCGTCGACGTCTCCACGACGGTGGTGGGCGACACCGGACCATCGACGTCTCAACGACGATTGTGGGCGACGCTGGAGCAGGCAGCTCCGGCACCTCCCAAGGGACCTGCCGTCGATGACTCTACGATGATGGTGTATGATGCCGGAGCACCCAGCTTCGACACCTTCTAAGGGTCCTGCCATCAATGTCGCAACGACGATGGTGGGCGATGCCGGAGCAGCCAGCTCCGGCACCTTTGCAAGGGGCCTGCCGTCGACATACCAGAACGTCAACGCCAGCACCAAGCGTGGATAAGTGAGTAAACTCTCCTGCCCCACACTTGTTGCTAACAGGGTTCTCTTGCGATAGCCTGTACACCAGGAGCCTGCCATCAATGTCTCCACGACGGTGGTGCGCAACGTCGGACCGTCGACATCTCAACGATGATGGTGGGCAACACAGGAGCAGCCAGCTCCGGCACACCCCAAGGGGCCTGCCGTCGATGACTCTACAACGATGGTGGGCGACCCCGGAGCAGCCAGCTCCATCACATCCCAAGGGGCCCACCGTCGACGTCTCAACGATGATGGTGGGCGACGCCAGAGCAGCCAGCTCTGGCACCTTCGCAAGGGGCCTGCCATCGACGTCCCAGAACAACAACGCCAACACCAAGCGTGGATAAGTGAGTAAACTCTCCTACCCCGCACTTGTTGTAATAGGGTTCTCTTGCAATAGCTTGTACACCAGGAGCCTGTCATCGACGTCTCCACGATGGTGGTGGGCGACGCCGGACTGTGGACATCTCAATGATGATGGTGGGCGATGTCAGAGCAGCCTACTCCGGCACCCCCAAGGGGCCTGCCGTCGATGACTCTACAACGATGGTGGGCAACGCTGGATCAGCTAGCTCCGACACCTTCCAAGGGGCCCGCCGTCGACGACTCTACGACGACGGTGGACGATGCCCGAACACACAACTCCGGCACCTCCCAAGGGGCCTATCGTCGATGTCTCCACGACGATGGTGGGCGATGCCGGAGCAGCCAGCTTTGGCACCTTCCAAGGGGTCTGCCATCAACGTCCCAGAACGTCAACGTCAGCACCAAGCACAGATAAGTGAGTAAAATCTCTGTGACACCCGGTTACGAAAAATGAACCAAGTGAACGCATATGTGTGCCCAGGATGTTCATCACACATACACGAGCGCATTCACAAAAGAGTATACAAAAAATTACCAGAGAACAAGATTAATTAACCAAATTTTATTACACAAACCATATTATCCTCGAATACAAGATCTAATAAATATTAATGACAAGTTCAAATTAATGCAGTGGAAATAACTAATTAAGCAATCTAAACAGCTAGGCATCATAAGCAATAGGGTAGCGCAGCTCCATGCAACACCACAGGCAAAACTGAAGGTAGACACGGCGTAGAACTCCGCATTATCGCCATTAAACTCCCAATCCTGACCTGCAACTGTTGGGGGGGGGGATTGCAAGAGTGAGTACATGTTGTACTCAGTAAGTGTGGAAAGTATGACATGTAACTGATACAAATGACGAATGTAATAATGGCTAAGTGCTGAAAAGTACAGTAAAACACTTGAAAAGCAATATATTATATGTATGTGAAGTAAACCCATCATAATCATAAGTAATATCATAATACCAGTCTAAATTCATTACCATCACCAGTAATTCCAGATTTCACCATTTGCCAATAACCATACTCAATACCATAAAATAATCCATAACTAGCCATAACCATTACCAAACCATAACCATCCCAAACACCATCCCAATACCAAGTTCCCTCTAATCATGGAAGTTGTCTAGGTGCTCATAATTGGGAGCACGACTATCATGATAGTTTTATTAGACTCTGCAGAGTTTGTGCCACTTTACCCACGTGTTTTTGATTTCATCACCCGTCGGTGACTAAAGAACCTCCCTTATGCCAATTACACTTCCTTTGGTGTACGGCCAAGAGATCACAAAATAGCCTTTACAAAGGGATTACTAGCCTATTTGGACCCCACTGAGGTTTCACCAGTGGCGATGTCTCCCACAGAGCACATCTTCAACCAAGGGCCCCCTCTTGAGCCATTCAGATCCCAGGGTAGTCCCACCAATCATCAACAAACCCAATCTGACTACCCCTTCCCCGAGCATCCTTAATGGTCCAAATAGCACTAGCAAAACCCTAATTAATCAGCTACGCCGCACCCATACCTGGCCTCGAGGTGGCACTGTAATCCTGGCTTATTTTCGCATGAACCAGTCCTTAGATCTAAAGCAAGCAAAACCACCATAACATCCAACCCATCCACATACTAGGCTTGCTTAGATCACCCATTACCATATCATATTAACCAGTTCATGTTAACCATAATCTCATCCATGCATAATTAAGTTGAGTGGTATAGTTGTTTTCCCATCCCAGTTGATTATGCAAAGCAAAAAGGTAAAAAAAAGCCCTTCTCGACTCTCTACCATATATTCCAGGTGACAAGGGTGGTCAACAAAACTAGTAAACTTCCTACCATAGGATTTCCCATCAAATTGACACAAACATGCATTTTTGCAAACAAAACATTTATTATCAAACAGGATCAATATGCTTCGAGGACACTTGCCTTGCTCTTGCGGTTGATTAGGGTCAAAGCCTTCAAACTCTTGGTGCTGTAGATCCTCTGCGGCACTCTCTAGCGCAAATCCGTCTAATCCTCAAAATAAACATACAAGACAAGAAACACAATCAAAGAGTGCATAAATATTACTCAATATGACATGACATGCATGATTGATGCAAATGCAAGATAGAACTTGTTAATAGATTGCTTTTAATTATCACTAACTAGTTCTAATAGATTTTAACAAGTTTATACAGGTTTGTATTTGATTAGATCTACTTTTAGAATCAATTCAACACAATTTAGTCAGCAAAATTGGACTAGTGTGCAGAAGGCCGGACTAGTCCGCACTTCGTAGAACTAGTGAACTAGGGTTTTCTAGATCGGCTTAAATTTGGAGATTAGGGGTAGAATTCACGTAAGGAAAAGAGAATAGAAGGTATACCATGTGTGTAGAACTCCAATGAATCAAGAAACTTGGAGGTAACACTTGGATCTTGATGATCTAGGGTTGGGGATGAACTTGGAGATGAATTGGTGATGTAGAACGAAACTTGATGGAGATCTTGATCCTCTTTCGTTTCCTCCTCTTCTTCTTCTTGCTTGGGATCTCGTCCTCCCTCCTTGGTGGTGGCTCTCCACGAACTAGGGTTTGGGTGGGGTGGAAAAGTGGCAAATAGATGTCAAGCCAAGGGGTGGGGTTGTTTATATAGAGGTGGAGGCTAGGGTTAGATGGATTTCGAGTTTGAGAGGAGTAGAGGCCAGTTTAGAGTCCCACATGGGCTCTAAAAGAGTTGGGCACGACGTCCCTAGGCCCACTTAACGTGAAACCCAAGAAACAAGTCATAAAACAAAAGATCAACTCGGAGTTGCGAAATATCGGATAAGTCCGAAAAGGACCGGACTAGTCCGAAGTTAGTCAGAAAGAAATCGGACAAGTGTGGCAAAAAATCGGACAAGTCCGACTTTAGTCAGAGAGGAAATCGGACAAGTCCGCTGGAACACCGGACTAGTCCGGACAAGTCCAGGGACTTATCGAAATTTCAAGGATTCTTGGAATATCGGACTGGTCCGCACAAAATCGGACGAGTCCGAAAGTTTCCAGAGGCAAAATCGGACTAGTCCGCAGCAAAAACAGACAAGTCCGTTTTTAGTCAGAGAGAAATCGGACTAGTCCTCACTAAAATCGGACTAGTCCACACTTTTCAGCATTTTAAGTGCGGTTTTGCTCCAAATCAATTTTAAAATTGTTCCTCTTTATGTGGGTTAATGTTAAACATGTATATGAATGTATGTAGGGCATGATGCATGAAAATGAGGGTGTTACAAACCTACCCCCCTTAAAATGAATCTCTCCCTCGAGATTCAATGTGGAAGAGAAGAGATAGGGAAATTCCTTCTTGATATCATCCTCCAATTCCCACGTCACTTCTTTTTCTATGTGGTGCTTCCATTGAACTTTACACCATCTAATAACCTTGTTCCTTGTGACTCTCTCCTTGGCTTCCAAAATTTTGATCGGTTGTTCGGCATAAGTCAAATCTTCCTCTAGTTCCAATCCTTCCATGGGCACTTGTTCTTCAATACTCTCAAGCATTTATTGAGCTGGGAAACATGAAAGACATCATGTACGTCTGAAAGATGAGTTGGCATCTCCAACTTATACACTACTTCTCCTCTTTTGTCCAAAATCTTGAATGGTCCAATGTAGCGAGGTGCTAGCTTGCCTCTTATGTTAAACCTCTTATGACCTCTGATCGGTGACACCTTGAGGTAAACAAAATCTCCCACTTCAAAGATTAATTTCCTTCTCCTATTGTCCGCATAGCCCTTTTGTCTTGATTGGGCAGCCCTCAAGTTTTCACGAATTATTTGGACTAGCTTTTCGGCTTCTTGCAACACATCCGGACCAAATACTTGAGTTTCTCCTGCCACATTCCAGAATAAAGGTGTCCTACACTTCCTTCCATAAAGCGCTCTGATGAGTAGGTTTAGGCCCGATCTTTCGAAAGGTATGTCGATTGGGGTGGAAGATCGGGCCTAAACCTACTCGATATTGATGATCCGCGGCACTCGAGCGGTTCGAGTACCCCTGCAATCACTACACCACGGCTCCGATGGTTATCAACCATGCTTCACACGATTGACCTCGCCAAGAAGGCTAATCCCTGCAAGTGCAACCGAGAACACAAGCAAGAACAAGGTAGACACGATCTGAAATCGCGAAGTTGGGGTCTCACAAACCGAAGAACGGCGATATTATTGATCTAAGCAAAACCCACCGAATATGACCGGCGGCTGCAGTATTTATAGGCTAGGGTTCGACCAAAACACGATTAGACGCGTCCCTAATGGACTCTTACGGGATACAAGGCCCAAAGGCCCGATTCGGTGGTGCAGTACCGGACAGAAATCTGGACTCGACTTGTTTCGACGATTCCCAATGACCCCGGAGGAATTTTGAGGTGGGACCAGAACCATTGGAAAGTTTATCTTCTCCTCTTTCCGTGCATATGTAGAACGTCGAAAACGGAGTCCGTATGCCTCCTGGGCGTCTGTTTTAAGGTGGACTGCTCCTGGACTCCGAGTTGAACTCGAGTCCGAGTTGTAAACTGTTTCCATCTACTTGTGGACGTCCCAGGTGGTTCTCCACGCTCACAAGGCCTCCTTCCTTCACTTGTTGATCTTTTCCATTATTCCTAATAACAATTAAATCATCACATAGCAATCTATTCTCAAACTCACATGCAAAAGAAGTTAAGAACGAATTCACCTGCTGATTTAATAACCGTGCCCGTGCTCTTGTGATTGGTCCTTGCAGTTCAATGCGCGTCTCTGCTGTTGTGATGTCCTCATCATCCTCCCCCTCTTGAATTGGAGTCGTCCTCGACTCAAGTTCATCTTCTTCTCCCATGTACGGTCGCAAATTTGAAATGTTAAATGTAGGACTAACCCCAAAATCGGGAGGCAATTCAAGCTTATATGCATTATCATTAATCTTTTCAACGATCTTAAAAGGACCAGCAGCTCGTGGCATAAGTTTAGATTTTATCAAGTCGGGAAATCGCTCTTTTCTCAAATGTAACCACACCAAATCGCTCAGTTCAAGTTTTACTTCTTTTCTACCTTTACTACCTGCAATCCTTTACTTCTCATTCATCATTTCAATATTTTTCTTTGTAGATTCATGCATCTTAAGAATGAATTCAGATCGTTGTGTAGCATCCAAATTTATAGTTTCAGAAGGAGGCAAAGGTAGTAAATCAATAGGAGCACGGGGATTGAAACCATACACTACTTGGAATGGACTTACCTTTGTCGTGGAGTGAACGGATCTGTTGTAAGAAAATTCTATATGTGGTAAACACTCCTCCCACAACTTCAAATTTGTTTTCAAGACAGCCCGTAACATAGTGGATAAAGTACGATTAACTACCTCGATCTGTCCATCCGTTTGTGGGTGACATGTAGTTGAAAACAGCAACTTGGTTCCCAATTTATACCACAAAGTTCTCCAAAAATGACTTAAAATTTTTGCATCACGATCAGAAACAATGGTATTTGGCACACCATGTAAACGAACAATTTCCGTCATAAATAAATCAGCAATGTGTGAGGCATTATCATTCTTATGACAAGGTATAAAGTGTGCCATTTTGGAAAAACGATCAACAACTACAAAAATACTATCCCTCCCCCTCTTAGTCCTAGGCAATCCCAAAACAAAGTCCATAGAAATATCCTCCCAAGGTACACTAGGAACAGGAAGAGGCATATAAAGACCATGTGGGTTAAGGCGAGACTTAGCTTTATTGCAAGTAGTGCATCGTGACACGTAGCGCTCGACATCACGCCTCATCTTTGGCCAAAAGAAGTGTGTGGACAGCACGTCTTCAGTTTTCTTCACTCCAAAATGTCCCATCAAACCTCCTCCATGTGCTTCCTGCAAAAGCAATAGACGAACGGAGCTAGCTGGAACGCATAGCTTGTTAGCATGATAGAGGAGACCCTCTCGCAGCACATATTTATTCCAAGTTCTTCCTTCTCTACAATTTTCAAAAGCAACTTTGAAGTCCAAATCATTAGGATATAATGCTTTAATTGTTTCCAAACCAAAGATTTTATGATCAAGTTGGGACAACATGGTATAACGCCTAGATAATGCATCAGCAATGATATTTTCCTTCCCTTTCTTATGCTTAATGATGTATGGAAACGACTCTATGAACTCAATCCATTTAGCATGTCGTTTATTCAGATTGGTTTGACACTTAAGATACTTCAATGATTCATGATCGGAATGTATGACAAACTCCTTAGACCAAAGATAATGTTGCCAAGTTTGTAATACATGGACTAAGGCATACAATTCCTTATCATAAGTGGAATAATTCAGAGAAGGACCATGAAGTTTTTCACTAAAGAAAGCAACGGGTTTACCTCCTTGTATGAGAACGCCTCCAATACCAATGCCGCTTGCATCGCATTCTAGCTCAAAGGTCTTGTCAAAATCAGGAAGTTGTAGTAATGGTGCTTGTGTAAGCTTCGATTTGAGAGCATCAAAAGCTTGTTGCTGCTGTTCGCCCCATCGAAATGGAACTCCCTTCTTCGTTAGCTCATGTAGAGGTGCTGCAATGGTGCTGAAATCCCGCACAAAGCGCCGATAAAATCCTGCAAGACCAAGAAAACTACGAACCTGTGTGACGGTAGTTGGGGCTGGCCAGCTGGTGATTGCTTCAATTTTTGCCTCATCCATCTCAATTCCCTGCGAGGAAACGACATAGCCAAGAAACGAAACTCGATTGGTGCAAAAAACGCACTTTTCGAGGTTACCAAACAAACGTGCATCTCTCAAAACAGTAAAAACAACACGTAAATGATCAAGATGTTCATCATATGACTTGCTGTAAATGAGGATATCATCGAAGTAAACCACCACAAATTGTTCAATGAAAGCACGTAAAACCTCGTTCATTAATCGCATAAATGTGCTGGGTGCATTAGTTAAACCAAAAGGCATGACTAACCACTCATAAAGTTCAAACTTGGTTTTAAATGCAGTTTTCCATTCATCTCCTAGTGCCATTCTAATTTGGTGGTAACCACTACGCAAGTCAATTTTTGTGAAGATGATAGCACCACTCAATTCATCAAGCATGTCATCTAATCGAGGAATAGGATAACGATATCGAATGGTGATGTTATTAATCGCTCGACAATCAACACACATGCGCCAACTACCATCTTTCTTAGGAACCAAAAGAACAGGAACGGAACAAGGGCTAAGGCTTTCACGAATGTACCCGCGGTCCAAAAGATCTTGGACTTGTCGCTGAATTTCCTTAGTTTCTTGTGGATTCGCCCTGTATGCTGCACGATTTGGCAAACTTGCTCCATGAATCAAATCGATCTTGTGTTCAATGCCTCTCATCGGTGGTAAACCAGGGGGTATCTCGGAGGGAAACACATCCTCAAACTCCTGCAAAAGGTTAGCAACAGCAGGGGGCAATGCAATAGACAATTCATGAAGTGAAAACATGGCTTCTTTGCAAACTAAAGCATAGCACATCCCCTTAGCATCGAATAAATCAGCAAGTTCAGATTTAGTTGCGAGCAATGATGGTGATTTTAACTTAATAACTTGCTGTTTTTCAGATTCTAATTTAGTTGCTTTGCCCTCACGAATTTTACTCTTCTCAAAATGCACAATTTCAGCAGGAGTCATGGGGAGCAAAGTGATTTTCTTTCCCTTATGCATGAGAGTATATTTATTGGTTCTACCATGATGAATAGCATCTGTATCAAATTCCCAAGGACGACCCAATAAAAGAGAACAAGCATCCATAGGAACAACATCAAAATCAGCAAAATCATGGTATGAACCAATTGAAAAATGGATTCTCGCTGTTTGTGTTACCCGAACCTTACCGCTGTTGTTGAACCATTGAATGTGGTACGGATGAGGGTGTGCTCTTGTTGTCAAACCGAGTTTCTTGACGACGTCCGTGTTTACCATGTTATTGCAGCTACCTCCATCAATTATAGTGTGTACACGGCAGTCCTTGACGACGAGAAACATGTGAAAGAGGTTGTGTCGTTGTAGCTTGTCGTCGGTCTCCACTTTGGAGCTCAAGGCACGCTGCACAATGATGCTCCTATAGTTCTCCGTCGCCGCTGTACCAAGTACCTCTTCTTCGGTGTGTTCGTCATTTGGATCTGTAAAGTCAGTAGCAAGAGAATATTCATCTTCAACATCCGAAGTACTATCATACCCGCCATCATCGCGTGCTATGTATGCTCGTTTGCTCGGGCAATCTCTCATCATATGACCAAGTCCCCTGGCAGCGGTGACACTTAATGTCGGAAGTACAACCCGTAGAAGGAGTGGACAACGAAGGCTTGAATGATGTCGCCTTGCTGCCTTCCGGCACGCGAGAAGGTGGAGGAGCAGGTATAGTTCGTTGGCCGCCATTGGGTGGTGTAGTCGCTGCACGGGGGGCCGAAGATGGTGCTGTTTTGGATGGTGTAGTTGATGCACGCGGCGTGAAGTTGCTCCTCGTGCGTTGTTGCTGTTGTTGTCGGCCCTGCAATTCTTTTTCTGCCAACATAGCAAGCTGAAACAATCTGTTAACAGTATCATATTCTTTGTAATCAACAATGTCCTGAATTTCATGCCTCAACCCCCCATAAAAACGAGCTATTTTATCATCCATGTCCTCTACTACCCCACAACGCAGCATACCCTTTTGTAACTCTTGATAATACTCCTCTACGGACATGTTACCTTGGTCTAAACGCTGCAATTTTTTGCGAAGGTCCCCCTGAAAAGATGGAGGAACAAATCGAACACGCATAGCTTCCTTTAATCTATCCCATGTTGGAGGATCAGTTCTAGTTTTAACAAGTTCATTCCACCATATGATTGCAAAGTCCTTAAACTCACTAGTGGCTTGACGAACTCTATGTTGTTCAGGAACAAGATGGGAATTAAATTTTTGCTCTACTGTCATCTCCCAATCAAGATAAGCCTCAGCATCATAAGCACCAGAAAAAGAGGGTATAGTAAATTTCACTTTAGCAAAAGGATCATCAGGAGGGCGGTTATAATTGTTAAGATTATTACCTCCCATACCTCGACGATAAAGTGGCAGTCTTGGCTGATTACTGTGATCTTCCAGTTCATCATAAGCATTGTCTTCTTGTCTTCCAGCGAGAGGCAACCGAGCCTCAAAAGTATTCATCCGAAGAGCAAGGTCATCCAGTTTGCGAGTCAAGTTCGCTAATGACTCCTCCGTTGATGCGTTGTATTTGGCGAACATATCACGTAACTCAACATGTTGAACACATTCGTCAGTATTTTCTTCTCCTGCCATTGTTAGTAGGAAACAAAAGACAACAACAAAAAAAATGTTATCCCTATCAACTACAGTGACAATGTGGAAGGTGGAAGAAAACAATCTCACTCGCTCAAGCGTCTTACCACGCTCTTACAAGTGTTCTTACCGACACAGCAGGTGGTGTGGACGGTGAGATGAACCAATGAAGCGTGGGGTGATTGCAAAGGTACCTGTTATGCTCAAGAGAAAGGTGGAGCTTGGATGGCACAATATGGTGGCTAATAAGCAGAAAATCGTTAACAGCTAAACAAAGTTGAATAAGTATTCAATGTAGGAAACTGTTGCTGGTCAACTGAGTGCCCTAGAGCCTAGCACAACACAAGGAAGTATCAAGGCAAAAGAAAGACAGAATGATATAACCAAACAAACAGCACCAAGTGGTATATGCCAATTGCTTTAATATGCGTGCTCTTCACTATATTTTTTTTCTTTTTTGTAATATTTTTTTGATATATTTTTTTACTCAGTAGCACAAATATAGGAAGCACACAAATTTGCAGCTCAATTGGATGTAATATGCGGCCTATAGAAAATCAAGAAGGTTCTTTAAAATTCGTGTTGAAACTTCAGAGGCCGGATAGCCTATCTTCCGAGGGGAATTTGGGCAATCTAATTTCGCCGAACGCGGCTACGCTGCGGAAAATCAGATGCGAAATTTCACGTAGATGAATTTGAAAAAACAATTCGTCCGATTTCGAGTTCGTATGCGAAAGTTATGGCCGTTTTAAGGTAGGCTGTCCGAGTTACGTTTTTTTGGATGTTGATTCCAACTCGGTTTGAGAACAGAACTCGCAAACGGATACGAAAACAATCGGGAATTTGCACAGCAACTAATGGGTGGTGTGTGAAGATTCAAGGATGAATGGCACAAAGATTTGTCACCTAATCTAGGGCTGGCGATGCGGGAGTTCACGCAAGGCGGCTAGCTAGGGCAAACCGAGAACACAAGCAAGAACAAGGTAGACACGATCTGAAATCGCGAAGTTGGGGTCTCACAAACCGAAGAACGGCGATATTATTGATCTAAGCAAAACCCACCGAATATGACCGGCGGCTGCAGTATTTATAGGCTAGGGTTCGACCAAAACACGATTAGACGCGTCCCTAATGGACTCTTACGGGATACAAGGCCCAAAGGCCCGATTCGGTGGCGCAACACCGGACAGAAATCTGGACTCGACTTGTTTTGACGATTCCCAATGACTCCGGAGGAATTTTGAGGTGGGACCATAACCATTGGAAAGTTTATCTTCTCATCTTTCCGTGCATATGTAGAACGTCGAAAACGGAGTCCGTATGCCTCCTGGGCGTCTGTTTTAAGGTGGACTGCTCCTGGACTCCGAGTTGAACTCGAGTCCGAGTTGTAAACTGTTTCCATCTACTTGTGGACGTCCCAGGTGGTTCTCCACGCTCCCAAGGCCTCCTTCCTTCACTTGTTGATCTTTTCCATTATTCCTAATAACAATTAAATCATCACATATCAATCTATTCTCAAACTCACATGCAAAAGAAGTTAAGAACGAATTCACCTGCTGATTTAATAACCGTGCCCGTGCTCTTGTGATTGGTTCTTGCAGTTCAATGCGCGTCTCTGCTGTTGTGATGTCCTCATCACGCTTCATATGGTGACATTTTCAAGCTTGCTTGGTAACTATTGTTGTATGAAAATTCTGCATGTGGCAAGCTCTTGTCCCAACCTTTCCCATGCTTCAAAGCAGAAGCTCTTAACATGTCCTCTAAAATCTGATTGGTCCTCTCGGTTTGTCCATCCGATTGAGGGTGGTATGCTGAACTAAAATTCAACCTCGTTCCCAAAGCTTCATGCAATTTTTGCGAAAACCTGGAAGTGAATTGTGAACCTCTATTCGAGACTATCTTCTTAGGGACTCCATGTCGACACACAATATGCTCCATGTATATTTCTACCAGTTGTGCAGATGTATACTTGGTCTTGACAGGAACAAAATGAGCTGACTTGGTCAATCGATCCACGATTACCCAAATTGAGTCATACCCAGACTGGGTACGCGGTAAACCAACTATGAAGTCCATACCAATCTCTTCCCACTTCCATTCCGGGATCTTTAATGGTTGCAATAGTCCAGTTGGCCTCTAATGTTCCGCCTTGACTCATTGGCACACATCACACAACTCTATGTATTCAGCTATGTCCTTCTTCATGCTAGCCCACCAATAGCAAGTCTTCAAGTCTTTGTACATCTTCGTACAACTGGGGTGAATTGAGTAAGGTGATTCATGTGCCTCTTTTAATATCGTCTCCCAAATATGCTTCACATTGGGCACGACAATCCTCTTACCAAGCCATAGAGTACCATGTTCATCCTCATGAAATATGAATTCTCTCCCCTCTTGGGTCTTTTCCTTGATTTCTTGAATTTCCTCATCCTTAGTTTGACCTTCCCAAATTTCTTGCTCCAAGGTTGGGTTTAACTCCATCATATCCATCTCATTTACAAATCCAAGGTTCAACCGTTCAAACTCCTTACATATGTCGGATGGTAACTCTCGAACTGTGAGTTGATGACTCACTCCTTTTCTACTCAAAGCATCAACCACTACATTGGCCTTTCCCGGATGATAGTTGATCCCCAAATCATAATCTTTGATGAGCTCCAACCATCTTCGTTGCCTCAAATTCAGATCCGTTTGTGTGAAAATATACTTCAAACTCTTACGATTCATATAAATTTCACACCTATGTCCAAGAATATAGTGTCTCCAAATCTTTAATGCATGTACCACGACTGCTAGTTCAAGATCATGTGTAGGATAATTCTGCTCATGTTTCTTCAATTGTCTTGATGCATAGGCGACCACGTGACCTTCTTGCATCAATACACATCCAAGTCCTTGTCTCGATGCATCGCAATAAATATCAAAACTATTGCTTACATCCAGCAATACCAAAACTAGGGTTGTTGTCAACCTCTTCTTAAACTCCTCAAAACTGTTTTGACAAGCTTGAGTCCATTGGAAAGCCTTTCCCTTCATTAGCAATTCAGTCATTGGCTTGGCTATCTTAGGAAAGTCCTTGATGAATCGACGGTAATATCTAGCCATTCCAAGAAAACTCCTTATTTCCTTTACGTTTTGCGGTGGTTTCCACTTCAACACGTCTCTCACTTTTTTGGGGTCAACCGATACTCCTCCTCCTGAGATTATATGACCCAAAAATGACACTTCTTCCAACCAAAACTGACACTTGTTGAACTTGGCATACAATTGATGCTCCCTCAATTTTTGCAACGTAAGCCTCAAGTGTTCCTCATGTTCCTTCTCATCCTTCGAGTAGATCATAATGTCATCAATAAACACCACGACGAACTTATCCAAGTACTCCATGAAGACCTTATTCATGAGGTACATAAAGTAGGCAGGCGCATTTGTCAATCCAAAAGACATCACGGTGTACTCATAAGATCCATACCGCGTCCTAAAAGCTGTCTTGGGTATGTCCGATGGTCTAATCTTCATTTGAAAGTATCCCGACCTCAAATCAATCTTAGAGAAGACACAAGCACCCTTCATCTGATCAAACAAGTCTTCTATGCGTGGCAAGGTGTACTTGTTCTTGATTGTTACCTCGTTGAGAGCTCGATAATCTACGCACATCCTTTGCGACCTATCCTTCTTGTCCACAAATAGAACAGGTGCTCCCCAAGGTGAAGAACTTGGGCGAATAAAACCTTTCTCTAGTTGCTCTTGAATCTGCTTCTTGAGCTCTGCTAATTCCATAGGAGGCATCCTATACGGCCTCTTAGCTATAGGTGTAGTTCTAGGTATTAAATCAATAACAAACTCAATGTCTCGATTAGGTGGCATACCTGGCAACTCGTCCGGAAAAACATCCAAAAATTCACACACCACCAGAATCTCCTCAATTGAGGCACCATCCATATGATTCAGCTCCAATTGCTTCGGTGCGGTTTGAGATGCTTCAAATTCTACGGTGATCCCTTCTTCATTGGTCAACTTTACTATCTTTGTGGCACACTCAATAACTCCATTGTGCTTCCTCAACCAGTCCATACCAATTATAATGTCCAATCCTTGAGAGTCCAAAACTATGAGGTTGGCGGAGAAGTCTACCCCCTTATTCTAAAGCTTACTTTTGGACATACTATATTTGTCCTCATCTCTCCTCCAGGAGACTTAACCAATAGAGTAAACTTCATATGAGAGATAGGCAAACTATACTTGGCAACGTACTTCGATGCAATGAATGAATGCGGTGCTCCAGAATCAAACAACATAGTCGCGGGGTTGGAGTTGGCGAGAAACATACCAATGAACACGTCATCCGCTTGTTGAGCATCTTCCATAGAGACATGGTTCACGTTGCCATGAGCAAAATACTGCTGTCCGCGGTTCCCTTGCGGCTGTCCTCCATTGGGTATTGGGTTTTGCCTTGGCGCATTGCTTCCTTGACCAAGGCCTGACTTAGGACATTGATACGCAAAGTGTCCAACTGCTCCACAAGTATAGCACTTCTTAACTCCACCAGAATTATTGGGACGAGCTTGGTTTTGAACATTTGCACCAGCAAAATTAGCACGAGGTGCAAAAGGCATTGGAGGCCTAGGTGCTTGCATGACAGGCACTGCTGCACAAATTGAGCTAGGCGCGGTGCAAATCCAAGGCGTTGAGCAGGCGCAGAAGAGCTGAAGTAAGGTGGATTTGGCAGTGCAAAGCGAGGGCGCACATTACTTCCTTGTTGCTGTCCTTGATATGGCGCCTTCCTCTTGTTGTCTTGTTCCATCTCACGGACCTTGTTCTCCACCACAATTGCTTTGTCCACAAGCTTCTGGAAATTTGCATAGTCACAATTGAGTAGTTGCACTTGGATTTCATTGTTCAAGCCCCTCATGAACAAGTATTACTTCCGTCTGTCCCAGCTCACATCCTCAGGTCCATACCTTGAGAGTTGAGTGAACTTATTGAGATATTCACTCACGCTTGATCTTCCTTGCCTTAAGTTCTCAAATTCTTGCCTGTTCAAAATCATAACTCCTTCTGGCACATAATGAGAACGGAAGTTCTCCTTGAATTCCGCTCAAGTCCGATTTTTGGCTTTGGAAACTTTCGGACTTGTCCGATTTTGTGCGGACTAGTCCGATATTCCAAGAATCCTTGAAAAATTGCTAAGTCCTTGGACTTTTCCGGACTAGTCCGTTGTTCCAGCGGACTGTTCCGATTTCCTCTCTGTTCAAAGTCAAACTTGTCCGATGTTTGGCCAGACTTGTCTGATTTTCTCTCTGGACGACTTCGGACTAGTCCGGTCCTTTTTGGACTTGTCCGATATTTCGTGACTCCGAGTTGATCTTTTGTTTTACGACTTGTTTCTTGGGTTTCACGTTAAGTGGGCCTAGGGACGTCGTGCCTAACTCCTTTAGAGCCCATGTGGGAATCTAAACCGTCCTCTACTCATCCCAAACTAGAAATCCATCTAACCCTAGCCTCCACCTCTATATAAACAACCCCACCCCTTGGATTGACATCTATTTGCCACTTTTCCACCCACCCAAACCCTAGTTCGTGGGGAGCCACCATCAAGGAGGGAGGAGAAGATCCCAAGCAAGAAGAAGAAGAGGAGGAAATGAAAGAGGATCAAGATCTCCACCAAGTTTTCGTTCTCCATCACCAATTCATCTCCAAGTTCATCACCAACACTAGATCATCAAGATCCAAGTGCTACCTCCAAGTTTCTTGATTCATTGGAGTCCTAAACAACTGGTATACCTTCTATTCTCTTTTCCTTACGTGAATTCAACCCCTAATCTCTGAATTTATGTCGATCTAGAAAACCCTAATCTGCTGATCTCGTAGAGTGCGGACTTGTTCGGTCTCTAGCGGACAACTCCGATCTTTCTAGTTAAATTGTGTTGAATGAATTCTAAAATTTGATCTAATCGAATCCAAACCTGTATAACCTTGTTAAAAGCTATTAGAACTAGTTATTGATCATTAAAAGCAATCTATTAACAAGTTCTACCTTGCATTTGCATTAATCATGCATGTCATGTCATATTGAGTAATATATGTGCACTCCTTGATTGTGTTTCTTGTCTTGTATGTTTATGGTGTGGATTAGACGGATTTGCGCTAGAGAGTGCCGCGGAGGATCTACAACACCAAGAGTTTGAAGACTTTGACCCTAATCAACAGCAAGAGCAAGGCAAGTGTCCTTGAAGCATATTGATCCTATTTTTCAAAATAAATGTTTTGTTTGCAAACTGCATGCTGTGTCAATTTGATGGGAATCCTATGGTAGGAAGTTTACTAGATTTGCTAAACCACCCTTGTCACCTGGAATATATGGTAGAGAGTCGGGAAAAGGGCTTTTTACCTTTTGCTTCGCTTAATCAACTGGGATGGGAAACAACTATACCACTCAATTTAATTATGCATGGATGAGATTATGGTTAACATGAACTGGTTAAATATTATATGATAATGGGTGATCTAAGCAAGCCTGGTATGTGGATGGGTTGGATGTTATGGTGGTTTGCTTGCTTTAGATCTAAGGACCAGTTCATGCAAGAATAAGCCAGGACTACAGTGCCACCACGAGGCCAAGTATGGGTGCGGCGTAGCTGATTAATTAGGGCTTTGCCAGTTCTATTTGGACCATTGTGGATGCTCGGGGAAGGGGTAGTCGGATTGGGTTTTTTGATGATTGGTGGGACTACCCTGGGATCCGAATGGCTCAAGAGGGGGCCCTTGGTTGAAGATGTGCTCTGTGGGAGACATCGCCACTGGTGAAATCTCAATGGGGTCTGAATAGGCTAGTAATCCCTTTGTAAAGGCTATTTTGTGATCTCTTGGCCATACACCAAAGGAAGTGTAATTGGCATGAGGGAGGTTCTCTAGTCACCGATGGGTGATGAAATCACAAACACGTGGGTAAAGAGGTACAAACTCTGCAGAGTTAAATAAAACTATCATGATAGCCGTGCTCCCGGTTATGAGCACCTAGACAACTTCCATGATTAGAGAGAAATTGAAATTCGGTAATGGTTATGGTTTGGTAATGGTTATGGCTGGTTATGGATTAATTTCTGGTATTGAATATGGTTATTGGCAAATGGTGAAATCTGGAATTATTGATGATGGATATGGAATATGGACTGTTACTATGATTTTAATTATGGTTTATGATGGGTTTACTTCACATGCATGTAATATATTTCTTTTCAAATGTTTTAATGCACTTTTAAGCACTTTGCTATTATTATTGTCGTCATTTGAATCAGCCACATGTCATACTTTCCACACTTGCTGAGTACGACATGTACTCACTCTTGCAGTCCCCCCCCCCAACAGTTGCAGGTCAGGATTGGGAGTTTAATGGCGATAATGCGGAGTTCTAGGCTGTGTCTACCGTCAGCTTTGCCTGTAGTGTTGATTGGAGTTGCGCTATATCCTTTTGCTTATGCTGCCTAGCTGTTTAGTTTGCTTAATTAGTTTATTTCCGCTGCATTAGTTGAACTTGTCATAAATATTCATTAGAGCTTGTATTCGAGGATAATATGATTGTGCAATAAAATTTGATAATTAATCTTGTCTTGTTGTAATTTTCTGTATACTCTTTTGTGATTGCACTCGTGTATGTGTGTTGAACATCCAGGGCACACATATGCGTTAGCTTGGTTCATTTTTTCGGAACCGGGCGTCACAGATTGGTATCAGAGCCACAGGTTGACCGTAGGATGCAGCCTAGATAGAATGGACACTTTAGAGCACATAGGAGCACTCAGGAATCGATTAGATTTTGTTGGCTTGCTGTTTGCTATATATGTATTGTTTTCTTGTGTGCTTAATAGAGGATTTTGGGATGCTTTAGCATTGCCATGTCCACCTAGGCTAGTGTAGCTAGCTGTTTAGCTTCATATCCCTTGATGCATATAGTTGGGGACGTTCTCTAATTCATACCTATTGCTTTTCTCTAGATGGTGAGGACTCACAACCAGAGGGATGGAAATGACAAGGAGGAGAACAATGGAGTGCCTCAGAACAACATTGGACAAGGATCTACTTAGGGAGCTATCAACATTGAGAAGCTATTGGCCACGCAAAACAAGTTCATGCAGACTACGATACAGACTATGGGACAGCTGCAGGCTGACAGCATCAACAATCAGCCCCACATGCCTCCACCGCCACCCCCGCCTCCTCATAACCGATTGGGAGATTTTATGAGGACTAGGCCGCCGACCTTTGCTCAAGCTGCCGACCCTATGGATGCGGATGATTGGCTCAAGTCCGTGGAAAAGAAGCTAGCTATTGTCCAATGCAGCGACCGGGAGAAGGTGCTATTTGCTTCTCATCAACTAGTTGAAGCAGCTGCGGATTGGTGGGATTCTTATTGCAATGCTCATGAGAACCAAGAGGGAATTACTTGGGCCCAATTCAAGGAGAATTTCCGTTCTCATTATGTGCCGAAGGGTGTTATGATTTTGAAGAGGCAAGAATTTGAGAATTTAAGGCAAGGAAAATCAAGCGTGAGTGAATATCTCAATAAGTTCACTCAACTCTCAAGGTATGCGCCTGAGGATGTGAGTAGGGACAGCCGGAAGCAATACTTGTTCATGAGGGGCTTGAACAATGAGATCCAAGTACAATTGCTCAATTGTGACTATGCAAATTTTCAGAAGCTTGTGGACAAAGCAATTGTGGTTGAGAACAAGATCCGTGAGATGGAGTAAGAAATCAAGCTGGAAGGTGCCATGTCAAAGACAGCAACAAGGAAGTAATGTGCGCCCTCGCCTTGCACCGCCCAATGCGCCATACTACAGTTCCTCTATTCCTGCTCAACGCCCTGGATTTGCACCGTGCCCAACTCAGTTTGTGCAGCAGCGCCCTGTTATGCAAGCACCTAGGCCTCCAATGCCTTATGCCCCTCGTGCTAACTTTCCTGGTGCCAATGTTCAGAACCAAGCCCGTCTCAATAATTCTGGCGGAGTTAAGAAGTGTTATACTTGTGGAGAAGCTGGACACTTTGCGCATCAATGTCCTAAGTCAGGCCTTGGTCAAGGAAGCAATGCGCCGAGGCAAAACCCAAGACCCAATGGAGGACAGCCACAAGGGAACCGTGGACAGTAGAATTTTGCTCGTGGCAACATGAACCATGTCTCTACGGAGGATGCTCAACAAGCGGATGACGTGGTCATTGGTATGTTTCTCGCCAACTCCAACCCCGCGACTATGTTATTTGATTCTAGAGCATCGCATTCATTCATTGCATCAAAGTATGTTGCCAAGTATAGTTTGCCTATCTCTCATATGAAGTTTACTCTATTGGTTAAGTCTCCTGGAGGAGAGATGAGGACAAATATAGTATGTCCAAAAGTAAGCCTTAGAATAAGGAGGGTAGACTTCTCCGCCAACCTCATAGTTTTGGATTCTCAAGGGTTGGACATTATACTTGGTATGGACTGGTTGAGGAAGCACAATGGAGTTATTGAGTGTGCCACGAAGACGGTGAAGTTGACCAATGAGGAAGGGATCACCGTAGAATTTGAAGCATCTCAAACCACACCAAAGCAATTGGAGCTGAATCATATGGATGGTGCCGCAATTGAGGAGATTCCGGTGGTGTGTGAATTTTTGGATGTTTTTCCAGACGAGTTGCCAGGTATGCCACCTGATCGAGACATTGAGTTTGTTATTGATTTAATACCTGGAACCGCACCTATAGCTAAGAGGCCGTATAGGATGCCTCCTATGGAATTAGCGGAGCTCAAGAAGCAAATTCAAGAGCAATTAGAGAAGGGTTTTATTCACCCTAGCTCTTCGCCTTGGGGAGCACCCGTTCTATTTGTGGACAAGAAGGATGGATCCCAAAGGATGTGCGTGGATTACCGAGCTCTCAACGAGGTAACAATCAAGAACAAGTACACCTTGCCACGCATAGAAGACTTGTTTGATCAAATGAAGGGTGCTTGTGTCTTCTCTAAGATTGATTTGAGGTCAGGATACTTTCAAATGAAGATTACACCATCGGACATACCCAAGACAGCTTTTAGGACAAGGTATGCATCTTATGAGTACACCGTGATGTCTTTTGGATTGACAAATGCGCCTACCTACTTTATGTACCTCATGAATAAGGTCTTCATGGAGTACTTGGATAAGTTCGTTGTGGTGTTTATTGATGACATTATGATCTACTCGAAGGATGAGAAAGAACATGAGGAACACTTGAGGCTTACGTTGCAGAAATTGAGGGAGCAACGATTGTATGCCAAGTTCAACAAGTGTCAGTTTTGATTGAGAGAGGTGTCGTTTTTGGGTCATATAATTTCAGGAGGAGGAGTATCGGTTGACCTCGGAAAGGTGAGAGACGTGTTGAAATGGGAACCGCCGCAAAATGTAAAGGAAATAAGGAGTTTTCTTGGGATGGCTGGATATTACCGTAGATTCATCAAGGACTTTTCCAAGATAGCCAAGCCTATGACGGAATTGCTAATAAAGGGAAAGGCTTTCTAATGGACCCAAGCTTGTCAAAACAGTTTTGAGGAGTTGAAGAAGAGGTTAACAACAACCCCAGTTTTGGTACTGCCGGATGTGAGCAAGAGTTTCGATATTTATTGCGATGCATCAAGACAAGGGCTTGGATGTGTATTGATGCAAGAAGGTCAAGTGGTTGCCTATGTGTCAAGACAATTGATGAAACATGAGCAGAATTATCCTACACATGATCTTGAACTAGCGGCCGTGGTACACGCGTTGAAAATTTGGAGACACAATATCCTTGGACATAGGTGTGAAATTTATACGGATCATAAGAGTTTGAAGTATATTTTCACACAAACGGATCTGAACTTGAGGCAACGAAGATGGTTGGAGCTCATCAAAGATTATGATTTGGGAATCAACTATCATCCTGGAAAAGCCAACGTAGTGGCCGATGCTTTGAGTAGAAAGGGAGTAAGTCACCAACTCACAGTTCGAGAGTTACCATCTGAGTTATGTAAGGAGTTTGAAAGGTTGAATCTCAGATTTGTAAATGAGATGGAGATGATGGAGTTAAACCCAACCTTGGAGCAAGAAATTCGAGAGGCCCAAACCGCAGATGAAGAGATCAAGGAAATCAAGGAAAGAACCGAAGAAGGGAGAGAATTCAGATTTGACGAGGATGAACATGGTACCTTATGGCTTGGAAAGAGAATCGTTGTGCCTAATGTAAAGCATATTCGGGAGACAATACTAAAGGAGGCACATGACTCACCATACTCGATTCACCCTGGTTGTACAAAGATGTACAAAGACTTGAAGACTAGCTATTGGTGGGATAGCATGAAAAAGGACATAGCTGAATATGTGGCAGTGTGTGATGTGTGTCAACGAGTCAAGGCGGAACATCAAAGGCCAGCTGGATTATTGCAACCATTGAAGATCCCGGAATGGAAGTGGGAAGAAATCGGTATGGACTTCATAGTTGGGTTACCACGTACTCAGTCTGGGTATGACTCAATTTGGGTAACTGTGGATCGTTTAACCAAGTCAGCTCATTTTGTCCCTGTAAAGACCAAATATACAGCTGCACAATTGGCCGAAATATACATGGAGCATATTGTGTGTCGACATGGAGTCCCTAAGAAGATAGTCTCGGATAGAGGTTCTCAATTCACTTCCAGATTTTGGCAAAAGCTGCATGAAGCTTTGAGAACGAGGTTGAATTTTAGTTCAACATATCATCCTCAAACGGATGGACAAACCAAGAGGACCAATCAGATTTTGGAGGACATGTTAAGAGCTTGTGCTTTAAAGCATGGGAAGATTCGGGACAAAAGCTTGCCATACGCAGAATTTTACTACAACAATATTTACCAAGCAAGTTTGAAGATGTCACCGTACGAAGCGCTTTATGGGAGGAAGTGTAGGACACCTTTATTCTGGAATGAGGCAGGAGAAACTCAAGTATTTGGTCTGGATGTGTTGCAAGAAGCCGAAAAGAAAGTCCAAATAATTCGTGAGAACTTGAGGGCTGCCCAATCAAGGCAAAAAGGTTATGCGGACAATAGGAGAAGGAAATTAGCCTTTGAAATAGGAGATTTTGTTTACCTCAAGGTTTCACCAATGAGAGGTCATAAGAGGTTTTACATAAGGGGTAAGCTCGCAACTCGTTATATTGGACCGTTCAAGATTTTGGACAAAAGAGGAGAAGTAGCATATAAGTTGGAGATGCCAGCTCATCTTTCGGACGTCCACGATGTCTTTCATGTTTCCCAGCTCAAGAAGTGTTTGAGAGTACCGGAAGAACAAGTGCCAATGGAAGAATTGGAACTAGAGGAAGATTTGACTTATGCTGAACAACCGGTCAAAATCTTGGAAACTAAGGAGAGGGTCACAAGGAACAAGGTTATTAGATGGAGTAAAGTTCAATGGAAGCACCACATAGAAAAAGAATGTAACACCCTCATTTTCATGCATCATGCCATACATACACTCATATACATGTTTAACATTAACCCACATAAAGAGGAACGAGTTTAACATTGATTCAGAGCATTTAAAATTGATTTGGAGCAAAACCGCACTTAAAACGCAGGAAAGTGCGGACTAGTCCGATTTTACTGAGGACTAGTCCGATTTCTCTCTGACTAAAAACGGACTTGTCCGTTTTTTTCTGCGGACCAGACCGATTTTGGCTCTGGAAACTTTCAGACTTGTCCGATTTTGTGCGGACTAGTCCGATATTCCATGAATCCTTGAAAATTTGCTAAGTCCCTGGACTTTTCCGGACTAGTCCGGTGTTCCAGCGGACTTGTCCATTTTTCCTCTCTGTTCAAATTCGGACTTGTCCGATTTTTGGCCACACTTGTCCGATTTTCTCTCTGGACGACTTCGGACTAGTCCGGTCCTGTCCGGACTTGTCCGATATTTTGCGACTCCGAGTTGATCTTTTGTTTTACAACTTGTTTCTTGGGTTTCACGTTAAGTGGGCCTAGGTACGTCGTGCCTAACTCTTTTAGAGCCCATGTGGGACTCTAAACCGGCCTCTACTCATTCCAAAACTCGAAATCCATCTAACCCTAGCCTCCACCTCTATATAAACAGCCCCACCCCTTGGTTTGACATCTATTTGCCACTTTTCCACCCACCCAAACCCTAGTTCGTGGGGAGCCACCATCAAGGAGGGAGGAGAAGATCCCAAGCAAGAGGAAGAAGAGGAGGAAACGAAGGAGGATCAAGATCTCCACCAAGTTTTGTCCTTCACCACCAATTCATCTCCAAGTTCATCACCAACCCTAGATCATCAAGATCCAAGTGCTACCTCCAAGTTTCTTGATTCATTGGAGTTCTAAACACCTGGTATACCTTGTATTCTCTTTTCCTTACGTGAATTCAACCCCTAATCTCCAAATTCACGTCGATCTAGAAAACCCTAATCTGCTGATCTCGTCAAGTGCGGACTTGTCCGGTCCCTAGCGGACTAGTTCGATCTTCCTGGTTAAATTGTGTTGAATTGACTCTAAAATTTGATCTAATCAACTCCAAACCTGTAGAAACTTGTTAAAAGCTATTAGAACTAATTAGTGATCATTAAAAGCAATCAAGTAACAAGTTCTACCTTGCATTTGCATAAATCATGCATGTCATGACAGATTGAGTAATATTTGTGCACTCTTTGATTGTGTTTCTTGTCTTGTATGTTTATTGTGTGGATTAGACGGATTTGCGCTAGAGAGTGCCGCGGAGGATCTATAGCATCAAGAGTTTGAAGGCTTTGATCCTAATCAACAGCAAGAGCAAGGCAAGTGTCCTTGAAGCATATTGATCCTGTTTTTAAAATAAATGTTTTGTTTGCAAACTGCATGCTTGTGTCAATTTTGATGGGAATCCTATGATAGGAAGTTTACTAGACTTGTTAACCACCCTTGTCACCTGGAATATATGGTAGAGAGTCAGGAAAGGTTTTTACCTTTTTGCTTCGCTTAATTAATTGGGATGGCAAACAACTATATCATTCAATATAATTATGCATGGATGAGATTATGGTTAACATGAACTGGTTAATATGACATGGTGATGGGTGATCTAAGCAAGCCTGGTATGTGGATGGGTTGGATGTTATGGTGGTTTGCTTGCTTTAGATCTAAGGACTGGTTCATGCGAGAATAAGCTAGGACTACAGTGCCACCACGAGGCCAAGTATGGGTGCGTCGTAGCTAATTAATTAGGGCTTTGCTAGTGCTGTTTGGACCATTGTGGATGCTGGGGGAAGGGGTAGTCGGATTGGGTTTGTTGATGATTGGCGGGACTACCCTGGGATCCGAATGGCTCAAGAGGGGGCCCTTGGTTGAAGATGTGCTCAGTTGGAGACATCGCCACCAGTGAAACCTTAGTGGGGTCTGAATAGACTAGTAATCCCTTTGTAAAGGCTATTTTGTGATCTCTTCGCCATACACCAAAGGAAGTGTAATTGGCATAAGGGAGGTTCCTTAGTCGCCGACGGGTGATGAAATCACAAACACGTGGGTAAAGAGGTACAAACTCTGTAGAGTTAATTAAAACTATCATGATAGCCATGCTCCCGGTTATGAGCACCTGGACAACTTCCATGATTAGAGGGTATTTGGTATTGGTAATGGTTATGGTAATGGTTATGGTGATGGTTATGGATGGTTATGGATTTATTTCTGGTATTGAATATGGTTATTGGCAATGGTGAAATCTGGAATTATTGATGGGGATGGTGAATTATGTACTGGTATTATGATATTATTTATGATTATGATGGGTTTACTACACATACATATAATATACTGCTTTTCGAATGTTTTACTGTACTTTTCAGCACTTTGCCATTATTGTTGTCGTCATTTGAATCAGCCACATGTCATACTTTCCACACTTGCTGAGTACGACATGTACTCACTCTTGCAATCCCCCCCAACAGTTGCAGGTCAGGATTGGGAGTTTAATGGTGATAATGCGGAGTTCTAGGCCGTGTCTACCGTCAGCTTTGCCTGTGGTGTTGATTGGAGCTGCGCATATATACCCTGTCGCTTATGCTGCATAGTTGTTTAGTTTGCTTAATTAGTTTATTTCCGCTGCATTAGTTGAACTTGTCATAAATGTTCATTAGAGCTTGTATTCGAGGATAATCTGGTCTATGTAATAAAATTTGGTTAATTAATCTTGTTCTGTGGTAATTTTCTGTATACTCTTTTGTGATTGCACTCGTGTATGTGTGATGAACATCCTGGGCACACATATACGTTAGCTTGGTTCATTTTTCGGAACCGGGCGTCACAAAGAAGCAACTTGGGAGCAAGAAGATGATCTCAAGAAGGACTTTCCCTATCTTTTCTCTTCCGCGTCGAAACTCGAGGGCGAGATTCATTTTAAGGGGGGTAGGTTTGTAACACCCTCATTTTCATGCATCATGCCTTGCATACATTCATATACATGTTTAACATTAACCCACATAAAGAGGAACAAGTTTAAAATTGATTTGGAACAAAACCGCACTTAAAATGCAGGAAAGTGCGAAATAGTCTGCTCTTGCTGCGGACTACGATTTTTGGCTCTGGAAACTTTCGGACTTGTCCGATTTTGTGCGGACTAGTCCGATATTCTAAGAATACGTGAAAAATTGCTAAGTCCTTGGACTTTTCCGGACTAGTCCGGTGTTCCAGCGGACTTGTCCGATTTCCTCTCTGTTCAAAGTCGGACTTGTCCGATGATTGGCCAGACTTGTCCGATATTTCGCGACTCTGAGTTGATCTTTTGTTTTACAACTTGTTTCTTGGGTTTCACGTTAAGTGGGCCTAGGTACGTCGTGCCTAACTCCTTTAGAGCGCATGTGGGACTCTAAACCGGCCTCTACTCATCCCAAACTCGAAATCCATCTAACCCTAGCCTCCACCTCTATATAAACAACCCCACCCCTTGGATTGACATCTATTTGCCACTTTTCCACCCACCCAAACCCTAGTTCGTGGGGAGCCACCATCAAGGAGGGAGGAGAAGATCCCAAGCAAGAAGAAGAGGAGGAGGAAACGAAAGAGGATCAAGATCTCCACCAAGTTTTCGTTCTCCATCACCAATTCATCTCCAAGTTCATCACCAACCCTAGATCATCAAGATCCAAGTGCTACCTCCAAGTTTCTTGATTCATTGGAGTCCTAAACACCTGGTATACCTTCTATTCTCTTTTCCTTACGTGAATTCAACCCCTAATCTCTTAATTTACGTCGATCTAGAAAACCCTAATCCGCTGATCTCGCAAGAGTGCGGACTTGTCCGATCTCTAGTGGACTAGTCCGATCTTTTTGGTTAAATTGTGTTGAATGAATTCTAAAATTTGATCTAATCGAATCCAAACCTGTATAACCTTGTTAAAAGCTATTAGAACTAGTTATTGATCATTAAAAGCAATCTATTAACATGTTCTACCTTGCATTTGCATTAATCATGCATGTCATGTCATATTGAGTAATATATGTGCACTCCTTGATTGTGTTTCTTGTCTTGTATGTTTATGGTGTGGATTAGATGGATTTGTGCTAGAGAGTGCCGCGGAGGATCTACAACACCAAGACTTTGAATACTTTGACCCTAATCAACAGCAAGAGCAAGGCAAGTGTCCTTGAAGCATATTGATCCGGTTTTTTAAAATAAATGTTTTGTTTGCAAACTGCATGCTGTGTCAATTTGATGGGAATCCTATGGTAGGAAGTTTACTAGATTTGCTAAACCACCCTTGTCACATGGAATATATGGTAGAGAGTCAGGAAAGGGCTTTTTACCTTTTGCTTCGCTTAATCAACTGGGATGGGAAACAAATATACCACTCAATTTAATTATGCATGGATGAGATTATGGTTAACATGAACTGGTTAAATATTATATGGTAATGGGTGATCTAAGCAAGCCTGGTATGTGGATGGGTTGGATGTTATGGTGGTTTGCTTGCTTTAGATCTAAGGACCGGTTCATGCGAGAATAAGCCAGGACTACAGTGCCACCACGAGGCCAAGTATGGGTGCGGCGTAGCTGATTAATTAGGGCTTTGCCAGTTCTATTTGGACCATTGTGGATGCTCGGGGAAGGGGTAGTCGGATTAGGTTTGTTGATGATTGGTGGGACTACCCTGGGATCCGAATGGCTCAAGAGGGGGCCCTTGGTTGAAGATGTGCTCTGTGGGAGACATCACCACCGGTGAAACCTCAGTGGGGTCTGAATAGGCTAGTAATCCCTTTATAAAGGCTATTTTGTGATCTCTTGGCCACACACCAAAGGAAGTGTAATTGACATGAGGGAGGTTCTCTAGTCGCCGATGGGTGATGAAATCACAAACACGTGGGTAAAGAGGTACAAACTCTGCAGAGTTAAATAAAACTATCATGATAGCCGTGCTCCCGGTTATGAGCACCTGGACAACTTCCATGATTATAGGGAAATTGGAATTTGGTAATGGTTATGGTTTGGTAATGGTTATGGCTGGTTATGGATTAATTTCTGGTATTGAATATGGTTATGGGCAAATGGTGAAATATGGAATTATTGATGATGGATATGGAATATGGACTGGTACTATGATTTTAATTATGGTTTATTATGGGTTTACTTCATATGCATGTAGTATATTGCTTTTCAAATGTTTTAATGCACTTTTTAGCACTTTGCCATTATTATTGTCGTCATTTGAATCAGCCACATGTCATACTTTCCACACTTGCTGAGTACGACATGTACTCACTCTTGCAATCCCCCCCAACAGTTGCAGGTCAGGATTGAGAGTTTAATGGCAATAATGCGGAGTTCTAGGCCGTGTCTACCGTCAGCTTTGCCTGTGGTGTTGATTGGAGCTGCGCTATACCCTTTTGCTTATGCTGCCTAGCTGTTTAGTTTCCTTAATTAGTTTATTTCCACTGCATTAGTTGAACTTGTCATAAATATTCATTAGAGCTTGTATTCGAGGATAATATGATTGTGTAATAAAATTTGATAATTAATCTTGTCTTGTGGTAATTTTCTATATACTCTTTTGTGATTGCACTCGTGTATGTGTGTTGAACATCCTGGGCACACATATGCGTTGATTGGTTCATTTTTTCGGAACCGGGCGTCACACTTGGCCTCATGGTGGCAATGTAATCCTGGCTTATTCTCGCATGCACCGGTCCTTAGATTTAAAGCAAGCAAAACCACCATAACATCCAACCCATCCACGTACCAGGCTTGCTTAGATCACCCATTATCATATCATATTAACCAGTTCATGTGAACCATAATCTCATCCATGCATAATTAAGTTGAGTGGTATAGTTGTTTTCCCATCCCAATTGATTAAGCGAAGCAAAAAGGTAAAAAAAGCCCTTCCCGACTCTCTACCATATATTTCAGGTGACAAGGATGGTTAACAAAACTAGTAAACTTCCTACCATAGGATTTCCCATCAAATTGGCACAAGCATGCAGTTTTGCAAACAAAACATTTATTGTCAAACAGGATCAATATGCTTCAAGGACACTTGCCTTGCTCTTGCGGTTAATTAGGGTCAAAGCCTTCAAACTCTTGGTGCTGTAGATCCTCTGTGGCACTCTCTAGCACAAATCCGTCTAATCCACACAATAAACATACAAGACAAGAAACACAATCAAAGAGTGCACAAATATTACTCAATATGACATGGCATGCATGATTGATGCAAATGCAAGGTAGAACTTGTTAATAGATTGCTTTTCATGATCACTAACTAGTTCTAATAGATTTTAACAAGTTTATACAGGTTTGGATTTTATTATATCTACTTTTAGAATCAATTCAACACAATTTAGTCAGCAAAATCGAACTAGTCTGCAGAAGGCCGGACTAGCCCGCACTTCGCAGAACTAGCAAACTAGGGTTTGCTAGATCGATGTAAATTTGGAGATTAGGGGTTGAATTCATGTAAGGAAAAGAGAATAGAAGGTATACCAGGTGTTTAGAACTCCAATGAATCAAGAAACTTTGAGGTAACACTTGGATCTTGATGATCTAGGGTTGGGGATGAACTTGGAGATGAATTGGTGATGAAGAATGAAACTTGATGGAGATCTTGATCCTCTTTCGTTTCCTCCTCTTCTTCTTCTTGCTTGGGATCTCCTCCTCCCTCCTTGGTGGTGGCTCTCCACGAACTAGGGTTTGGGTGGGGTGAAAAAGTGGCAACTAGATGTCAAGCCAAGGGGTGGGGTTGTTTATATAGAGGTGGAGCCTAGGGTTAGATGGATTTCGAGTTTGAGAGGAGTAGAGGCCAGTTTAGAGTCCCACATGGGCTCTAAAAGAGTTAGGCACGACGTCCCTAGGCCCACTTAACGTGAAATCCTAGAAACAAGTCGTAAAACAAAAGACCAACTCGGAGTCGTGAAATATCGGACAAGTCCGAAAAGGACCGGACTAGTCCGAAGTTAGTCAGAAAGAAATCGGACAAGTCTGGCAAAAAATCGGACAAGTCCGACTTTAGTCAGAGAGGAAATCGGACAAGTCCGCTGGAACACCGGACTAGTCCAGACAAGTCCAGGGACTTATCAAATTTTCAAGGATTCTTGGAATATCGGACTGGTCCGCACAAAATCGGACAAGTACAAAAGTTTCCAGAGGCAAAATCGGACTAGTCCGCAGCAAAAACGGACAAGTCCATTTTTAGTCAGAGAGAAATTGGACTAGTCCTCATTAAAATCGGGCGAATCCACACTTTTCACCATTTTAAGTGCGGTTTTGCTCCAAATCAATTTTAAACTCGTTCCTCTTTATGTGGGTTGATGTTAAACATGTATATGAATGTATGTAGGGAATGATGCATGAAAATGAGGGTGTTACACTCTCCTGCCCCACACTTGTTGCTAACAGGGTTCTCTTGCGATAACCTGTACATCAGGGGCCTGCCGTTGACGACTCTACAATGATGGTGGGCGACGCCAGAGCACACAGCTCCAGCACCTCCCAAGGGGCCTGCCGTCGACGTCTCAAATAACGATGGTGGGCGACTCCAGAGAGCCCACCTCCGGCAACTGGTGGCGATGCGACACCCCAACTCCCCTGCGCCACTGGGGGCACATTGAAGACATCATGCAAATCAAATGATAGATGTGCCCAGCCAACTAACTACATCGACCAAGGGGCCTTTAAGGGGGTTCCATAGGCAGGAAGTCAATGAGAAACACCCCGACCATATCAATTGTGCAACCGTTGGTTCTCAAAAGCTAATGGACTCGGCAAAGTTTCTGCAAACCCTTACGAAACTAAGGACTCAGAACAATAGTTGAGAGACAAAGACAGGCCTAGAAGCAAAACAAAAAATCAAGTTCATTAAGGAATTTGTACAAGGGGGTGAACCCCAGATACACAGACAAGCTACCAGCTTCAGCCCCAGCTGAATTGCGCTACGACATGTTTGGCAGCTTCCTTAACCTCCGTCGTCACTATCTCCTCGCGCTCCGCAACAGGGCTGTCAAAAACTGGCTCCAAAGGCAGATCGGGGTACCGGCTCCGGTAGCACACCAAGACATAGGATGCCACCGTTTCCGCCGCAGCCCTACCCTCGGCTTCCAGACGCTGAGTCAGCTGACGCTCCAGCAGATCGAGCTCCCGGATATGACACCAAGCCTCGTGCTCCCAGGCCTGGACGTTGAGATCATGCAGGAGGATTTCCTAACGCTCAGCCAACTGTTGCACCCGATCTCATGCCAAATTGCTCTCCCGGAGCTCAAGGTCTTCGAGGCAAGACTGCAGCCTATCCCGATCGGCCTTAGCCCGTGCCATCATCGCCTGCGCCGCCACCTCTTGATCGGCGACAACAACCTCCCTCTTGGCAATGACAACTTCTTGGTGACTCAGGGCCTCTCGACTGGCTGCAAGAGCGCGCAGACGTGCGTCAGCTGCAACGTTGGCTGCCTTAGCGTCGGCTAGAATCTTCTGGGTCAGGCATCTGAGGCCCTCACCAAGCGGTACCTCACCTACAGCTCTTTGCTCTCCTTCTGGTACTTCGCCGTCGCCTCGGTGATCCTAGACCCCAGAAGATCCTCCCAGCCTCGAAGGCAGTCACCCTCGGCACGCAACTTCTCCCACTCCACGGCAAGAGCCTCTTGCGCCCGACTGATATTGGATTGCACCGCAAGGATGTTGGACTATGTCAAGTCCATGACGTCGGAGAGGCACTCCGGCTGCGCCGAAGTCAGGGAAGGCCGCTCGGTGATCATCTTAGGGCCTCTTCCTCCCGTAGTAGTAAAGGCGAGGCCAGTACCGGGGATCTTGCCCCCGGAGACTGAGCAGAAGTTGTGGTGCCACCTGAAGCAGCATCGCCGCCATCCCTCAAGGAGCAGCTCGCCGGCTCAGCAGCAGTGGAGGCCATGCCTTCAGCCGTCAGAGCCGACTCTGAAATTCCCTCTGCCACGATGGCAGGAGGTGCCTCTGCCATGACGGCCGGAGGTACCTCTGGCGGGACAACTGGAGGTATCACCAGCGCGATAGCTGGAGAGATAGCCGGAGGTGCTTCACTACCCGCGTCGGGCGCAGACGCCAGTGCAGCGCTCTCGTGGACAAGCTTGGCAGGCTGCCCCGCCAGCGCAGTTGTGGCCTCCTCAGCCGCCTTCAAAGTGTTTCCGGGCACTACCCCCAGCGATAAGGGCCTCACAACAGCTGACGTAGCCCTGCAAATCAAGAACAAGCCTTGACCAATCAACAAAGGCAGGCGAAATAATAGAGCAAGCGTTGGAAAGATGCCTTACCTACGTCCCCGGAAGCTCCAACGAGCCTCCACTTTCGGCGACCCTGAAGCCGCAGGCCAAGACGATGGCGTAACAGGCGAGGTCACCCTAGCTAGGCCTCCACCAAAACCACCAGCAACGCCGCCACCCTGCGCCGGTGTGCCTCCACCAACTCTGATGAAGCCACTCTCGGAGCCTCCTGAGTTGTCGACGACATCGGCTCGAGGCCTTTTTGCCTGAGGTTCCGTAGGTGTGATGCTGCCGGAGCCCCCTGTGGCACCTTGGACCACGCTGGCGACAGGGATGTTGGATGATGTGTCGACCGCCGATGTCGGCGGAGTCGTCGTTTGACGGACCGAGCCTCCCCCGAAGAACCACGACCTCGATCACTAGGGCCTTCCCTATGTCGGGGACCGGTACCTTCCCCTTGCCTGAGTCAGGGACCGACGCCTTGCCTTTCCCTCCGATAGCAGGAGCCTCCTCTGTCCTGGAAGCTTTGGAGCCTGAAGAAGGTGTGGACTCCTCCGAAGAGTTGACGTTGGCCAAGCCCCATTCTCATCACCAACCCGCCGCGACGCGAGACCGATCGCGTCAAGGTTGGGCATCTCCTTCAGAACCTTCGTACGGAGGTCCCGATTCACGCAAAGCAGTGGGCAGGCCCGTGGGAAGTTGAAGACGTCATCCGACAGCAGGTCGTCACACGCCTTGGACATTATGTCAAGCACCTCTTTCGGGGTCGTCTCTGTGTCGTGACCCTGCACCAGCCGGGTGCCATCCTGTAGCCCAAAGTAGAGCCATGCAGGATGACAACGGTGCTGAAGGGGGGCCAGGCGTCGATGGATGAAGTCCGCCATCACCTTCAAATCCGTCAGACCATGATCCGCTAGGAATTGGATCCTCTCCATGACCGGGGTGTAGGATTGCTCCAACTTCGGCCGCTCCTCCCAGGCTTCCTTCCTGATCTCGCCCATCCAGCGGACATAACCAGGCGGTCGTGGGCGTTGACTTGTACGATCACCCAGTCCTTACTGCAATCAGCCCACTTCACCGAAGAGAGTGGTGTGATGAACTTGAAGGGGTTATTGGCCCGATGCTAGAAGTAGTAACCACCGTGGAAGTTGGATTTGTTCTTCTTCCCGGTACACCTCAACACGAAGAACTGCCGGAACACCAGCATGTTTGGATACACGCCGACGAACATCTCACAGAAATGTGAGAACACCGCCGCCACCACCAGAGAGTTCGGCGACAAGTGGTGAAGTTGAAGCCCAAGGACTTCGAGGAGAGTGACCAAGAAGGAGGAAATGGGAGGGACAAACCCAGAGTATGCGTACGCCTGGAAGAAGACGATCTTCTTCTCCCCCAACTCCAGTGGCAAGGAGCCGGGACGGATCAGATCCTGTCGCTCCTTGTCCTCCCAGGCAAAAAGTCGCCTCACGGGAGAGGCATCCTCCATTCGAAAAGGTGGCAGAGTTGAGTCCATTGAAGCAGGGGTCGAGAACCTCAAGGGTGGGTAGACGCTCAAGGAGGAATATGAAGGCTCGAAAGCTTGGGGCATGCAGGAGGAAGGAACCTCCATCGTGCACAAAGGTACACCTTTTAAGCACCTTAGTGGCATTTGGGAGTACCGATTAATTTGAACGAGCTTCGAATCAACGACTCGTACCACGACGTTCATGACAAATGGGCCCAGGTCCCATGTCAGTTAAATCGGCCCGGGCAGTTCTCTGCCTAAGAAGGCAACCCGGCGGTTCCCATAAAGACGGAAGTGAAAGCAATAGAAGTGCAACAGGCGCCTTGGGAACCATCGCGATAATGTTGCAGCAAGCAAAGAACCTGTCGCCACGACCCCTCAACCAGAGAGGGACGTGTGGTCATAGCAGCAGAGGAGTGCACCGCTTCGACTGATCAAGACAAAATTAAAAGGCCGCGTGGGAAAGCAGGATAAGGGCTCCACCCTCGGGCTCGTCACCTCCCCCCAAGGTGGACCCAAGGGCCACTATTGGTACCCGACATACTGGGTACCCTCGCGCACAGGTTAAAGCTGCCTAAGTACCCTCGTCTCCCAGCAGAGGCGGGGTCCTAGGGTACCACGTGTTCAAGAGACTCGGACCCATCAACCACAGATGGGAGGTGCGGGAGATACGTAAGAAACCCGATGGAGGAGCTCAACACCCTCTTTCGGAGACAAGCCTCCGGGTAAACCACATATCCAGCAGGTAAGGACCCCTCCTCCCCGTGAGGCAGGGTTCCAGAGCTACCACGTGGACAAAGACATCAGGCGGACCACCTCCCGAATGGGTGGGCTCCGGCGCTGCCACATATATCACAAGGTGGGATCTAATCTCCACCACGGAGGTGAGCTCCCGGCACCGACGCATATCTAGGAGGACGAGGCCTAGCCATCCCCATAGAGGTGATCTTCCGAGCCGCCACATGGCACGCAAGGCAGGACCTGACTTCCGCCACAGAGGTGAGCTCCCGAGCTGCCACATGGTTCGCAAGGCGGGACCTGACCTCCCCTGTAGAGCTGAGCTCCCGAGTTTTCACATAGTCCATCAACTTGCCCTGGGCGGAGGGATGCGGGAGTTAAGAGGACGGTGCGCCTTTTCCCTGTCAAGGATAGAAGATGTGTGGCTTCTCCAGACGCATGGCGCGGCGCACACCTAATGTCATGTACCGTCACGACCAATCGCATCACAATGAAGGCGCCGCAGGCCTATCCCACTCCGCCGAGTGGGTAGCTTACAGCGAAAGAGACAGTTGGATGGGACATCCCCCGCCAATGTCAGTAACGGCGCATGGGCTGCTGATGATGCAAGCAGCAAGACAGCGAGTCTTCAAGTCCACGTCAGAGCAAGCTTACGGAAGAAGCCTTAGATCTTTAGGATAAGATCACCCCAGGACCACATGTCGGGCCCCGAGATCCCACTTGTAAGGCGTCCGACCTTGTCTATAAAAGGTCCAGACCACCACCGTTACAGAGGACCAGACTCAGAATCCTCGATACACACACACACACACGCATTGAATGTGGCCTAGAGGGGGGGGTGAATAGGCCTTTTGAATTTCCTGCACACTTAATAGAATCGTCAAAACTTGGTTGGCCGGACTAGTCCGGTCGTGTGGGCGGACTTGTCCGGTGTGCTAAAAATATGTGTGTTGATCAGGTGTTATTTGGGAAACTAAATTTCTTTAGCAGCGGAAATGAGAACAACTGATATTTTTATTTGAGATTAATATAAGAATGCAGGTAAAACTTATAATTGCCTTAGGTTGATGTTTAGCACTCAAGTGATCTAATGAACAAAATTTAAAGGTAATAAGGCGCAAGACACACGAATTTTTCCCGAGGTTCGATCTCACCACGAGACCTACATCCTCGTTGAGGAAGCTCACACAGAGCCGGGTCTCCAACCCTTTTCCTCTTCAAGTCACCATGAAGGCCGACTTGATTCCACTATCACGGGTAATCACCAAGTTTGTGGGGCAACCTCACACGTTGAGGGCTCCCACGAGAATTACAACGAAATAAGTGATCAAATACACTCAAAAGTATTACAATGCAGAGTATGAGTGTAGAAAGATCAAACCCCAAGAGCTCGCAATGAAAGAACGACGATCTCCCAATCCTGAATCCAAGTGTTCAATTGATTTCACTCTTTTTGCACTTTAGATGTGTGGGGAGATGTGTTTTGGGCTCCTGGGACGAAGTGGCGGCGCTAGGGTTTGTTCTTTGATCAGTATTCGACGTGTATTTCCATAGGAAAGCCATGGACTCTCTATTTATAGGGTTTCCAAAAAGGTAGCCGTTGAAAAACCCTAACACCGGACTAGTCCGGTGCAAGTCCGGACTTGTCCAGTCTCAGTGTATTTTGAAGTCCAGAAAGTCTGCCGGACTAGTCCGGTCCAAGCTCAGACTAGTCCGGTGCTGTGTGAAGGTGAACTCCAGAAAGTTCAACGGACTAGTCCGCGGACTAGTCCGATCTCCACATATGGGAGACCCCAGAAAGGTCAACGGACTAGTCCGGTCCCTCAATATGAGAGACTCCAGAAAGATCAACGGACTAGTTCGGTAGATGCACATACTAGTCCGGTCTCCCAATAAGTGAGATTCCAGAAAGATAAACGGACTAGTCCGGTCCATGATCGGACTAGTCCGGTGCTTTGCGAAAGTTAGGTTAATTTTAATCCCTTACCCTTGCGCAAAGTTGTGAGCTCTTGGAGTGTGTCTTTCATACGCTCCCTATACATTCAAAATCTAATTTGGTCTTCCAAGCTTCATCAAAGTATCTCTCTTTGAACACCACTTCATTTTTCACCTTTTTGTGCGCACCGAGCTGTTTCACTTGTTTGTCCTGCAATCATCTCAGTAGTTTCATTAGGATCTCATATGTTTGTCATCAATTAGCCAAAAACCACAAGGGATATCCTAGATGCACTTACACGCATACACACTCACCAGCAATACAATTCACCGTGGAGTAGGGTGTTACGCTCCTTGCGGCCCGAAAAATGTAAAAACCAATGTCTCTAACTCCATCTGCTAGTACACCTGATTGAGGCCTAAGCCCTGCCGAACAAAGAACCTCTGCGAGCTGCTCCTTAGCAGATCCGGGGGAAGTGTCGCTCTAACACTTCGACAGGACCAAAAACTGTGGATTGTGTCTACTGGTACCCAGCATATCGGGTGCCCTCGCGCACAAGCTAGAGCCGCCTAGGTACCTCGCCTCCCAACGGGGACAGGGTCCGGGGCGCCACGTGTTCAAAGAAACCTGGACCCGCCCGCCTCAGATGGGAAGTCCGGGGTGCCCATGAGACATCCAAAAAGGGGAGCTCAACTCTACCTCGACGACAAGGTCTGAGGCAGCCATGTGTCTAGCAGGACGGAACCCGACCTCCTCCACAGAGGTGAGCTCCCAAGCTACCACGTGGCCCATGAAGTCAAGACTGGATCTCCCTAGTGGAGGCCCGCAAGATGGGTGTGGCCTACACCATGGCGGAGAGCTCCCCAGTGGCCGCATGGTCAGTCCACTTGCCCTGAGCAGATAGTGGCGAAGTTAAGAGGGTGGTGCGCCTTGTCTCCATCAAGCCTTGAAGATACGCGACTTCCCAAGACGCATGGCGCGGTGCACGCCTAATGTCAGATATTGCTACGACTAACCGCATCACAGTGAAGGCACCGCAGGCCTATCCAACTCCGCCAAGTGGGTAGCTTACGGCGCCAGAGATAGATGGATGGGACATTCTCTGCCAATGTCAGCAATAGTGCGTGGGCTACTGACGACCCGGGCGGCAAGACGGCGAGTCCTCACGTCCACAGTCAGAGCAAGCTTATAGAAGAAGCCTAAGATCTTTAGGATAAGATTGCCCCGGGACCACCTGTCGAGCCCCGGGACCCAACTTGTAAGGCGTCCGGTCTTGGTTATAAAAGGCTCAGACCGCCATCGCTACAAGGACAAGACTCAGAATCCCTGATACACACACTCGCATACACACTCACCAAGCAATACAATCCACCGTGGAGTAGGGCATTACGCTCCTTGTGGCCCGAACCACGTAAAAACTCGACTGTCTCATACTCTTCCGCTAGAACACTAGTTTGAGGCTTAAGCCCCGCCGAACAAGAAACTTCGCGTGCTGCTCCTTAGTACATCCGAGGAAAGTGTCGCATTGACCCTTCGACATTTGGCACGCCAGATAGGGGCTTTTTCCCTCAAAAAAGTGGTAGCGTTTTCACCATCATCGTGTTCATCCGGCCCGTGGAAGGCGTTTTCGCGACCGTCATCCGTTGACCAGATCCATCGCACGAGCGGTGCTCCCTGGTCCGTCTCGACCCCGTGCAGGTACGGCTAGCCAAAATGGCACGTCGGGACATGCCCCAGCTCAGTTGGCTCCACTAGCAACCACAACAGCGAGCCCGAAGAGCGCTTTGGCGGCGGCTAGAGCTCTCCTCCAACACCCACCATCGCTGAACGCCTCTCAGGGGGTGGCTCAACAATGGGTCCAAGACATCGACCACCTCATTGTCACAACCATCAACTCCCCCAACAGGGGAAGGCGCCCCGTGTCGCTATCATGCACGCCGTCCATCGACCATCACTCTGCCAACTCCCGCTCCTCCAAGCCTATGAGCGTTGGCCGGCTCCCCATAAAGGACCTCAGGGTTGAGCTTGACCGTCGTCAAGCTCACATGGACGGTCATGTCTTCATCGAGCGGTAGCAAGAGAGACAGCGCAACCTCGACGATGAATATGTCCCTCAATGCCTGTCCTCCGTCCAAGGTGCGCTGCAGGTAAACCCTCCGCCACCTGACCAGAAGTATGTCGGCTCGACAGCTCCCTTGCAGTACTCGATGCAACAGGTGTGCATCAGCAGTACTTGGTGTAGCCAGTTCCATTGCAGCAACGCATGACACAACCAGTGCCACAACCACAAGTCCAACAAGTGCCGCATGTCGTGCAGCAGACACCCTTGGGGTACGCTGTCCCATCTGCCTCTCCAACGAGGCCCGTGGGAGGCTGCTCGGCATTGGATCCGCACCTCCGCTTCGCAATGTGGCCACGCAAGTTCCGGCCATGTATCTTGGAGAGAGTCGACAGAATCATCAACCCGACGAAGTTCCTGCATATCTACACTACGACGCTCCTTACTGCAGGAGCAGATGAGACCACCCTGGCGAACTACTTCCCAGTCGCCCCAACTGGATCAGCCCGCTCGTGGCTGATGAACCTTCTCGAGGGGTCTATAACCTCTTGGGATGAGCTATGCCGGCAGTTCACGACGAACTTCGGCGGCTCCTACGCGCGCCCTAGCACCAAGCTTGACCTCCACGCCGTGCGACAACAACCCAAGGAGACACTGCGATCATTCATCCAGCGTTTCTCCCAGGTACGCAACTCCATTCCCAACATCCCAAATGCCTCTGTCATAGTGGCATTTTGCCAGGGAGTGCGTGACCGCAAGATGCTCGAGAAGTTAGCTATGCACAATGTACAAGACATCTCCGAGCTCTTCTCCATCGCCGATAGGTGCGCCAGGGCGGCAGAAGGCTGCGACTGGCATGCTCAGCCAGGCCCCGGAGCGGGCGGGGCCGACCAGACTGATGAAGGAGCCACTACCCCTGGTAGAGGCAAAAAGTAGAACAAAAACTGAGGTGGCGGCCAGAACAAGCCGCTGCATGGATCCCCCATCACGACAGCAACCGCAACCGTAGGAGGCAAGCCCCCATGCCCAGAGAAACGCCCTTGTCAGCCACCTACCACAGATGAAGACGTCAAGCCCTGCCCGATGCACAAGACTCGCGAACACACCGCGAGCGAGTGTCGGGAAATAAAAGGTGTGCCAAACGCTACCAAGAGCGGGCGCAGCAGCGCCCGAAAGGCGCCCCCTTCCACCAAATGGAGGGCAAGCAAAAGGTTGAACCCAAGGTCAATAACGACGAGGAGCTAGAGTACCAGAAGCAAGAGCGGGCCGTCAAAGTGGTCTACCAAGATGAGGACTCCAACGCCAGCAGCGACAACGAGCGTCCCAAGACCCTCCACGTCATCTTCGGAGGGTCTTGGGATCCTACGTCCCGGAACGCGATCAAGACCCTTCGTCTTGTGGTGGCTTCGATAGCCCCTGTACCCACTCCAGCGCAGCACCACCGCTGGAAGGAGACGCCGATCATCTTCGACGCCTCTGACTGCCCCAAGAACATGGCTGGGGTAGGGGTCTTACCTCTCCTAGTCTCTCCCAACATAGCCAACATCAAGCTCCACTACATCTTGATAGATGGCGGGGTCAGCCTCAACCTCCTCATACGTGCAGCCTTCGAACAGCTGCAGATCCCGGTGTCCAAGATGACCCCCTCGAGCCCATTTTTGGGGGAGGGACCTGGGAGCATCATCCCGTACGGCAACATCCACCTGCGGGTGACCTTTGGGACACCCAACAACTACAGGACGGAGAGCATCCTCTTCGATGTCGCCGATGTCAGCCTCCCCTTCAACGCCATCATCGGCAGGCCTGCCCTTTACTAGTTCATGGCTGTATCCCACTATGACTACCTCGTACTAAAGATGCCAACCCCCTCCGGCGTCCTCAGGATCCGCGGAGATCGCACCGCTGCAGTATTAGCCTTGGAGCAGCTCCAAGCACTCACGGTGGACCCAGCACCAGTCCCGATGGACGCTGGATCAAGTCGACCTCCGCCAAGCTCACGACAGCGCAGAGCAGCCGCCGCACCTCAGTTGCAACCCTCGGCAGCATCAACGCCTCCACCAAAGCTGCCAAGCCCAGTCCCGGCTCTGCTTAGACCACTTGCAAGACGGGCGGTCAAGGCAAGAAATAGGGATACTCGCTCATCGCTCCTCTAAGTAGCGGTTGACAGCAAGGTTGCCCGCCAACCATCACAGCTACTCATGGATCTGTGGGCACCCCTATTGTAAATACTAGTTGAATGTGGCCTAGAGGGGGGTGAATAGGCCTTTTTGAAATTTAGTCAAAACCTGCAACACTTAACAAACTGATCAAATCCCAAAATATCGGACTAGTCCGGTAGAGTGCGGACTAGTCCGGCGCGTGTGAACTAGATTGATCAAGTTCGATCAATGATTTCAATTCAGGCACAGTATGCAGCGGAAAATAGTATGTAACTTGCAAGTATTGATTCAATGAAGATAAGTATAGTGCAAATTAGCTTTGATGTGAATGTTCTAACGTAAGATGGATAAAATCAATCAAACCTTAGAATATGATATGAAAAACTTTAAGAGCAAGTTTGACACACGATTTTATCCCGTGGTTCGGTTCCCACAGGGGCAACCTACATCCACGTTGAGGAGCCCACGAAAGGACTGGGTCTTCACTGACCCTAACCTCGTCGAATCGCCACGAAGGCCAATTCTTCTTCCACTATCACAGAGGGGTAAATCACCAAGTTCAAGGGGCCTTCTCACAAGTTGAGGGCTCCCCAAGATTACAATTCAAACACCACCAAGAACACACTCGTAAGATCGACAATGAAACAACATGAGTGTGTTAGAGATCAAACCCAAGAGCTCAAAAGTGTAGAATCGTGTCTCTCCTTTGACCCAAGTGAATCCTCAAGGGATTGATCTTTCTTTCATTGGAGTGCGTGGAGAGATGTGTTTTCTAGGCTCTTGGGAGGTGTGAGAGCACAGGGGGTCGAGAGAGCTGATAGTTGGGCCGTGCACATCTATTTATATTAGGGTTTTCAAAAGTTATCGTTAGGGTTTCGAGGGTACAGACTAGTCCGTGGTGGAGTCCGTACTAGTCCAGCGTGCGGCGTGCAGGAAACCCTAATTGTCCGAAAAAATCAGACTTGTCCGGCTAGGAGCGAACTTGTCCGATTTTAGTCAGAACGGTTTTCAGACTTGTTCATGCTGATATCGGACTTGTCCGGAGTGGTGATGCCCTTAGTGAATATAGGACAAGTCCGCACTTGGAGGACTTGTCCGGTTTTAGTCAGAGGAATTATCGAACTAGTCCAGACTTTTTCGGACTAGTCCAGTGTGGAACCTATCCACAGAGGATATCGGACTAGTCCGATGTATATCGGACAAGTCCGTTTTTCCTGTGAAATGTGAAGTGTGTGAGGATTTTTGTGCTTGAGCTCTTGGGATGTGATACACCACCACACTCCCTACACAATGATGTGTTCTATTTAGTTCTTGAGCTCTTTTCCGAATGTATCCTCATTCTCCTTTCTTTTTGGCATTTTCTTCATTATTTCATTAAAACCTGCGCTCATCTCAATAATATGGTTAGGATCTCATTTGTTTGTCATAAATCAACCAAAACCCACAAGGGATGCCTAGATGCACTTTCAATCTCCCCCTTTTTGGTGATTGATGACAACCAATTGATATTTAAGAAGTGGGATCAGCCCTTGCATCTCCTCTAGCTCTCCTCGGAGCTTCTTCACTTGATGTAGGAGAAGGAGAAGCTTGGATTGTTGCTTGAGGAGGCTTTTGTGGCCTCAATGGAGTGTGCTCCACATCCTTCACAAATTCTATCCCTGTGACTTTATCAATCATGAAGATCAAGTAAGGTGCGTAGCCACAAGACCTATTAGGAGTGCAGGAGATGTTCACCATGTCATTCCATATGTATTCAAAGACATCGAACTTCCTGTCTTTGCTAATCACTTTCATCAGTGTCCTTAGATAGCCTTGGACATCCCCATCCTTGGGGCAATGGTCTTCCTCAGAACCTTTTTGTGAACCACAAAGAATGGCTTCATGTTCTTGGTGGAAGGAGGGTTGAAAGTTGAACGGGTGTCATAAAAAAACTTCATCTTGTCCTTCTCAAGACACCAATGTTGTGAATGACCAAGTTGTCCTTGCTTGAGCTATCAAGATGTAGCAACCTTGCAAACTCGTCATAGGTGATGGTGTACTTGGATCCATGAGTCATCCAAGTCACCCGCTCTTCCTCATCACTGGCAAAGAAACAAGTAGCATAAAATTGGGCAATAACTTCATCGTTCCAATTGTTCTAGAAGGCAAAGAGATCCTTCAAGCCATGCCTCTCAATTGCCTCCACCACCTCATCAAAAGCCGAGCAACTCTTCTTCTCAAAGTGCACCCAATCAATCCATTGGCTGCACACAACTGGGGTCTTCATAGTGAGGTAGACAGACTGTAGAAATCTACATGAAAGTTGCTCCAAAACTTGGGATCGGCAACTTTCTTGGAACAGCTGTAGCAATCAATGAATCTGAGTTTGGAAGCAGTGTTGCTTCCCTTGCTATTGAACCTCTCCTCGGAGGGATCTCTGTTTCCCTGCCTCGGAGCATGCAACTTGAGTGGGCCAATCGAGCCCGTGGCAATCCCTTTGCCCTTGCCCTTCACTTGGCGAAGAGCTACCGAGCTGGACCCAGCTGCGTCCTTAGCCTTCGACACAGGCTTCTTAGCAAGGACCTTGCGTCGAGCCTGACGAGGTGAAGGCGACGGCTCGGATGGACGCTCTTGGCACTTCTTGCCTTGGCCCATCGAGGACCGAAGCAAGGCTTCTCGGTCCATCTCGGCCTCGAAGTCAGAGATCTCGTTGTTGGTGCTCGACATTGTCTTGAGAATGGGTTACACAAGGTATGAATGAGAATTGATGGCAAGGAATTGCATTGAGGAATGAGTAAGTAGGGTTGAGTTCAGAAAGAATCAGACTAGTCTGGTGTATAGGTGCTGACTAGTCCAGGTGACCGGACTTGTCCGTACCTAGACCAGACTAATCCAATGTTCATCACCCTAAACCCTAACTAGACGACCAATGGTGTTGATCAATGCGAGAATAGCTCAATACCAATATAATACATCAAGGAAGCATGTATTTGGTGAAAGGAACTAAGCTATTTGGCCAACAAAGAAGGAGATTACGATTTCTAGGGTTGGGGAGGAAAATTTACTGAAATTGCTCGATTCTTGAAGATGGAGGAGTTGAAGGTGCGGACAAGTCCGTGGTCTTCAATCCCTGAGCAATGGAGGTCGTTTTCCGCCAAAACAGGAAGAGATTTGATGGAGGATGAAGGAAATCACCTTTGGGAGCTCGAGCGAGGAGAGAGAGAGCTTGAGGCAAGTGTGAGGGTGAAGAAGGTTAGGGTTTGGCGACTAGGGTTATGGTGTCGAAAAATCGGACGTGTCCGAAAATAATCGGACTAGTCCAAACTTTTCTAGAGCCAACATCGGACTAGTCCGTGGTAGGCCGGACTAGTCCGGACTAACAGTCACTCTACGGACTAGTCTGCAGGGGCAGACTAATCTGGGTAACCACGGACTAGTCCGTGGTCACCAGAAAATAAGTGTTTAGTCCATTCGTATATATTCGAAGGTACTTATTAAGAAAATAGGAGGGGCAAAGCAAATCAAATAATATTGATGAATATAATTAGTAAGCATACAACAATCAAACAATGACCATAATTCATCAAGATCAAGTAGTTGAAATAGTTTTTGAAGAAAATTGAGAAAGATTATTTTTGCAACTCGAACAATATATTTTGAAGAGTTCGTACAAGTATGCAAGTTTTCAAGCCACATTCCAAGCATCAAGGATATTGAGTTCATTTGGGAGCTCGCAAAAACGTTTTTCATCTAGTGGCTTGGTAAATATATCAGCTAGTTGCTTTTTGGTGTTGACATGGGAAATGGCTATGTCTCCTTTCATTGAATGGTCTCTCAAAAAGTGATGTCGGATGTCTATGTGTTTTGTTCTATAGTGTTCAACTGGATTATGAGCAATTTTGATGGCACTCTCATTATCATAAAGGAGTGGAATACGGCTCATATTGTAACCGTAATCCCTTAGAGTTTGTTGCATTCAAAGAAGTTGTGCACAACAACTCCCAGCTGCAACATACTCCGCTTCGGCCGTGGATAAGGCAATGGAATTTTGTTTCTTGGAGGACCAAGAAACTAGGGATCTAACTAGGAATTGGCAGGTGTCGGAAATACTTTTTCTATCTACTTTGCATCCGGCATAATCTGCATCGGAGTATTCAATGGGATTGAACTTGGAACCTTTGGGGTACCAAAGCCCTAGGTTGGGTGTATGAACCAAATATCTCAAGATCCTTTTAACAACTGTCAAATGACACTCCTTAGGATTGGCTTGAAATCTCGCACACAAACATACACTCAATATAATATTAGGCCTAGATGCAAATAAGTAGAGTAAGGATCCAATCATGGAGTGATATACCTTTTGATCCATGTTTGTTCCATCTTCATTGAGATCCAAGTGTCCATTAGTTGCCATGGGAGTCTTGATAGGCTTCGCCTTGTCCATCCCAAACTTTTTGAGTATGTCTTGAGTGTACTTAGTTTGACTTATAAATGTTCCTTCCCTTTGTTGCCTCACTTGGAATCCCAAGAAGTACTTCAGTTCTCCCATCATAGACATCTCAAACCTATCTATCATAATCTTACTAAATTCTTCACAAAAGGATTTGTTAGTTGAACCAAAGATAATGTCATAAACATAGATTTGACAAATAAAGAGATCATTGTCAAAGTGTTTTGTAAATTGGTATAATTTGCTTTTCCAATCTTGAAACCATTTTCAATTAATAAGTCTCTAAGACACTCATACCAAGCTTTGGGCGCTTATTTGAGGCTGTAGAGAGCCTTACGCGGTTTAAAGACGTGGTCGGGGAACTCTTTGTCTTCAAATCTGGGCGGTTGCTCCACGTACACGTCCTCCTTGATTGGACCGTTAAGGAAGGCGCTTTTCACATCCATTTGGTAGAGCTTGAAATCATGGTGAGTAGCATATGCAAGTAATATTCTAATTGATTCAAGTCTAGCTACGGGAGCAAAGGTTTCATCAAAATCCAAACCTGGACTTGTGAATACCCTTTGGCCACAAGTCGTGCTTTGTTCCTTGTCACCACCCCGTGTTCGTCTTGTTTGTTGCGGAAGACCCATTTGGTGCCGACAACGTTCGCGTTAGGTCTTTCGACGAGTTCCCACACCTCGTTCCGTTTGAAGTTGTTCAGTTCTTCTTGCATCGCCACCACCCAGTCCGGATCTCTCAATGCATCCTCAATCCTGCGTGGTTCCAAAAAGGACACAAAAGTTGCTATGTGGGATCTAGTTGTTACTCCCTTTTGGATGTCACCGATGATGTTGTATATTGGGTGATCTCTTTGGACGCATTGGTGTACTCTCGGGTGTGGCATTTGTGGTCTTGTGTCTTCATGATCTTCTTCTTCTCCCCCTAGATGGTTGCCCTCATTAACTTGTTGATCATCTTCGTTTTTTGAGGTTGATCTTGTGCGGAAGCTCCCCCTTGATCATTGGCCTCCACTTGCGGTTCATCTTCCTCCTGCACATGTAGAGGTGGCTCTTGTGTTTGAACTTCGCCCAACACCATTCTTCTCAATGCTTGACATGGAGCTTCTTCTCTATATAGCACACATGGATCAACTTGCTCCTTTTGGGAGCCATTAGTTTCATCGAACACTACGTCACGTGCTACTTCAACAAGTATGGAGGTCTTGTTGAAGACACGATAGGCGTAAGAGTTCGAATCATAACCAAGCATGAAACCTTTATCGGACTTCAAAGCGAACTTTGAAGTCCTAGGCTTCTTGTTCAAAATATAGCACTTAGAATCGAAAACTCGAAAATAATAAATATTTGGCTTGTTACCGGTGAGTAGATCATAGGATGTCTCCTAAAGTAGTCGATGAAGATAGAGTCGATTTATGGCGTGACAAGCGGTGTTAACCGCTTCCACCCAAAATCGATCCGAAGTCTTGTACTCATCGAGCATTGTTCTCGCCATCTCTATGAGGGTTTGGTTCTTCCTTTCGGCAACTCCGTTTTGTTGAGGAGAGTAAGGTGCTGAAAACTCATGCTTTATGCCTTCTTCGTCTAGGTACTCCTCAACTTGTGTGTTCTGGAACTCGGTTCCGTTGTCGCTTCGAATGTTCTTGATCGTCAATGGAAACTCATTTTGAGCATGCTTGGAAAACTTCTTCAAGGTTCCTTGATTTTCTGTCTTATCATGCAAAAATAAAACCCAAGTGAAGCGCGAAAAGTCATCAACAATCACTAACCCATATTTTTTACCGCCGATGCTTATGTAAGCAATTGGACCAAAAAGGTCCATGTGAAGTAGCTCGAGCGGTCTTGTTGTAGTCATGACGTTCTTCGCGGGATGAGGTGCTCCAACTTGCTTCCCGGCTTGGAACGCGCTACAGGGCCTATCTTTCTCAAGAACAACATCCTTCAAACCTGGATGTGATCGCCCTTGAGGAGTTTTTGAATATTCCTCATACCAACATGCGCTTGCCGTCTATGCCATAGCCAACCCATGTTGGTGTTTGCAATCAAGCATGTGTCAAGTTCGGCTTTATCTTTGTTGAAGTCAACAAGGTAAAGCTTTCCCTTTATCATACCCTTGAATGCAATGGAACCATCACTCCTTGTAGAGACGGTCACGCCCTCATTAGTAAACAAGCAATTATAACCTTTGTCACATAATTGAGATATGGACAACATGTTATAATCTAAGGAATCGACATGTAACACATGAGAAAGTGTATGTTGAGATGATATAGCAATTTTACCGGTACCGAGCACCTTTCCTTGACTATTGTCTCCAAAATAGATGCCCTCACTTGGATCCTCATTTTCTTCATACTCAACGAACATCCTTCTTTCTCCGGTCATATGGTTGGTGCAACTACTGTCTAGCACCCATTTAGATCCACCGGAGGAATAGGCCTACAAAAACAAATCAAGCCTTAGTTTTAGGTACCCAAGCTTGCTTGGGTTCTTTGAGGTTAGTTACAAGAGATTTGGGCACCCACACATGAGACTTGGTGTTCCCATGGCGTGGCCCAACATAATGAGCATAAACTTTACCAAAATTACTTCTCATTAGAACATAAGGTGCATCGAAAGTCTTGAATAATAGTTATTGTTGTTTATATACAGAACTAGTTCGGGAAATCGAACTTTTCCGGAGGACCGGATTTGTCTGTGTCTGGACCGGACTAGTCCGGTGATCATATGTGTTGACTTTGGACTTTCCAGCTTGAGAGGGTTTTCCCATTACAAAGGCAATGCTTTCCTTATCATTTTTATGGCTTCTAGCGTATTGCTTTTCACCATAAGAATAACCAATGCCATATTTGACATTAGGAGGTCTTGTGACCAAGTATGCACTACGTGCATATTTGATCTTCTCCTTGTCAAATATGCCACTTTGGGAAGGATGCTTGTCCTTGGTAGAGGTTGACTTGTCTTTCAAGCTAGTGTCAGTTTTAGCACATGAACAAGTAATGCCAGCTTTAGTTTTAAGTGGTTGAGAAGGTGAGCTTGAAGAGGATGAGGGGTCACTTTGTTTGAGTGACTCAACTTGTACCTCAAGGATTTTGTTAACCTTGGATAGGTTAGCAAGTTTGTCCTTGATGGTGGTGTTTGAGTCGCTTAACTTCAAGCAAGTTTCCTTGCTTGAGGCTAACTCAAGTTCCAGTGTCTCGCTCCTTTTCAAGTTCGAGAAGTTTGTCAAGTTCAAGATATTCCTCCTATTGGAAGATAATCATATCTTCTTGACGATTAATTAACTTCTGCTTCTCAACAAGCTGATTAAGTAGGAATTTCATTTTTGCTGCTGTTTTCTTATGTAATCCAACGAGCATGTCTTCTTTATCACTAGCAACTTCACTATCACTAGAATAGGAATGCAAGGAAGAGGATTTGGTTGTTACCTTTCGTTTACCTTCCTTTGCCATGAGGCAAGTGTTGTTGCCCTTCCATGCGTCTAGAGGTGGGAAGAGAGTGGACTTCTTGGATGTCTTCTCGATGCGCTTGTCCAGCTTGCTTCTTTTTCTTGAAGAATTTCTTGGGATGAGGCTTTGTTTCCTTGGTCTTCTTCTTATTTTCTTCATACGGGCAATCAACTATAAAGTGGTCATATTCACCACAGTTATAGCACGCCCGCCTCATCTTTGGTCTTGGATTCTCTTTGTATTTTCCTTCACTTTATTTCCCCCCTTGTCTTTTATTCATCATTTTCTTAAATCTCTTCATGAAGAGGATCATGTCCTCTTGGTCGATGTCGCTGCTCTCATCCTTGTTGTCCTCTTCTTGTTGAGCTTTTCGAGCTTCTTTAGACAAGGGCTTGCAAGTGGACTTCAAAGCGACCCCTTTCTTCTTTGCCTAGGTGAGGTCGGTAATTTCCTTGACATGTTTCACCTGCTTTTCCATCATCTCAAAATTGATGATTTTCCCAGGCAGCTCATCCGGGGTCATTTTCTTGTACCCGGGGCTTTCTCTGATCATTGAGCACAAGGTGACGTTGCGAGGCATGAAAGCTCTAAGGATGAGCTTCACCACCTCGTGATCATTCCACTTCTTTCTTCTGTATGCTCGAACCTTGTTGATGAGCGTCTTTAACTGGTTGTACATGTCTTGCGGCGACTCATCTTCTTCAATGGCGAATCTTTCCAATTCGCCTTCGATCATTTCAATCTTCGCCTCTCTCACATGACGATCGCCTTCATGTGCAGTTTGCAATGTGTCCCATATCTCCTTTGCAATCTCGAGTCCATCCACCTTGGTGAACTCGTCCCGACTTAGTGATGAGGTGATAACTGCTGCAGCTTGGGCATTTCGATGGATTGGTTGCTCTTTGTTGACGGCTCCTAAGATATACTAACAAATCATCCCCGACAACGGCGCCAAAAATGCTTGTTGACGGCTCCTAAGATATACTAACAAATCATCCCCAGCAACGGCACCAGAAATGCTGGTTGACGGCTCCTAAGATATAGTAACAAATCATCCCCGACAACGGTGCGAGAAATGCTTGTTGGTATTTCTTAACACCACAGATCATCTCCGGTAAAGAGATGAGATCTGCAAGCGCACGAAAGTTACTATTGTAGCATTTCACCCATGAGTATTCCCAAGGGTATCATATTTATCCCAAATTAAGGTAATGGAGTAAAGTATATACTACTCTTATGGTCAAGCTATGGGATACTAATCAATTATTCGAATAGGGGGTAAGTTGATAATAGGGGTAGTGTGACACACACCTAGGCAATCTATTCTAAAGGGTAAATGGGTCCTAGAGGGAGATTGGATTAAGAGTTAGAGAGTTGCTCCTACAATGCTCCTAATACATATACATAGCCTAAGGTAGATACTAATGGTCATGTCAATGATGAATTCCTATGCAATGCTATTAAACACATCGGGCACAGGCTTACCCCTAGCAATACTAGGGCGACTCCCGCCAAGAGCCTGTGGCATAGCCGAACGTGGAGGATTACAAAGGACAGATAGGGCTATCACCACCTACTGCCTACCTCTTCAATCCGTGAGTCTACGATACATCCAATGCTACTTAAATACCCTAGCACCATGCTAGCATACCAAGCAAATACCTTAAGAGATGCAACACAAGCCATCCTAAGGCAATGAACTAAATCATCGTTGAACCAATGTTGATTGCATAGCATAGTTATTCATATTAACATAATCATATCATAACTATATAGACTATTGTGACGCCCGGTTCCGAAAATGAACCAAGCTAACGCATATGTATGCCCAGGATGTTCAACACACATACACGAGTGATTCACAAATGATAAACAGATAATTACCACAGCTCAAATTATTAAATAAGTACTCTTATTACATAATTCATTATATCCTCGAATACAAGCTCTAATGAATATTAATGACAGGTTCAACTAATGCAGCGGAAATAAACTAATTAAGCAACTAAGCAAACTAAGCAAAAGGGATAGCGCAGCTCCATGCAACACCACAGGCAAAGCTGACGGTAGACACGGCCTAGAACTCCGCATTATCGCCATTAAACTCACAATTCTGACCTGCAACTGTTGGGTGGGGGATTGCAAGAGTGAGTACATGTCGTACTCAGCAAGTGTGGAAAGTATGACATGTGGCTGATTCAAATGACGAATGTAATAATGGCTAAGTGCTGAAAAGTACAGTAAAACATTTGAAAAGCATTATACTATGTCTATGTGAAACAATCCCATCATAACCATCATATTAACAAAATATAAACCATATCCAATTATTGTCAACATCACCATTATCCATGTCCAATTACCATAACTCAAATTCATATCCATGATCATAATCCATAAACCATAACCATTACCAACCCATAACCATAAACCAACCATAACCATTACCAAACCATAACCATCCCAAATCCCAATTTCCCTCTAATCATGGAAGTTGTCCAGGTGCTCATAACCGGGAGCACGGCTATCATGATAGTTTTAATTAACTCTGCAGAGTTTGTACCTCTTTACCCATGTGTTCGTGATTTCATCACCCTTCGGCGACTAATAACCTCCCTTATGCCCATGACCCGTCGATCACATTACACACTTCCATTGGTGTGTGGCCAAGAGATCACAAAATAGCCTTTACAAAGGGATTACTAGCCTATTTAGACCCCACTGAGGTTTCACCGGTGGCGATGCCTCCAACTGAGCACATCTTCAACCAAGGGCCCCCTCTTGAGCCATTCGGATCCCAGGGTAGTCCCACCAATCATCGACAAACCCAATCCGACTACCCCTTCCCCGAGCATCCACAATGGTCCAAACAGCACTAGCAAAGCCCTAATTAATCAGCTACGCCGCACCCATACTTGGCCTCGTGGTGGCACTGTAGTCCTGTCTTATTCTCGCATGAACCGGTCCTTAGATCTAAAGCAAGCTAACCACCATAACATCCAACCCATCCACATACCAGGCTTGCTTAGATCACCCATTATCATACCATATTGACCAGTTCACGTTAACCAGAATATCATTGATGCATAATTAAATGTGTAGTGTTGTTTTCCATCCCAATTAATTAAGCGAAGCAAAAAGTTAAAAACCCTTCCCGACTCTCTACCATAAATTCCAGGTGACAAGGGTGGTCAAACAAATCTAGTAAACTTCCTACCATAGGATTCCCATCAAATTGACACAACATGCAGTTTTGTAAACAAAACATTTATTTTAAAACAACAGGATCAATATGCTTCAAGGACACTTGCCTTGCTCCGACGGATGGGGTTGCTCAAGCGCTTCGAAATCTTGATTCTGAAAATCCTCGTACACGATCTCTTGAGCACTTCCCTCTACTCGTGATCACACATACAAGAATATGCATACAAATCAATATGATGCACACGTATTAATCAACATGCGATGACATGCATGCACGCAAAGTACAATAATTAATTAACTACAGTTGTTTATTAATTAGATGCAACTAGTTCATACGTGTTCATATGAGTTCACGGGGGTTTTAGAGAGAATTAATGCTGCTGAAAATAAAATTATGGTGCAACTAAAATCAATTTATGTCTATTAGATCTAATGCGTCGCTAAAATTCGCATCGGGAAAAATGAATCCTACCGTAGATGTGATGGCTTCGGAGATCGCGGGACGGGGGTGACGCGTAAACGAAGTAGATGCGTCCTCCGGCGGCACGACGACAGCGGCGCGATGGCGACGTCGATCTCCGGCGAATGGTGGGGCCCTCCTCTTTTTCTTCCTCTTCTTCCCCTTCTTTTTCTCCTTTTTCTTCCCTGGGCGCATCCTCCTGGTGCCCCCTTTTTTTCTCTGTACCGGCGGCGTTCTTGGGAAGGCGGCGGCGTTTTCTGGGGTATCGGGAAAACCTACGGAGCCGGTGCTTTTTTTATAGACGCGGGAGTCGAGGGCGAGCGGGAATATCGGGCGAGAATCGCGGGCGGGGCGCGTGGCCAGCGGGGCGTTCGGCGGGCGGGGCGTTCGGCCGAGCCGGGCGGGAATCGAGGCGCGGGAGCGGGAGGCCGGAGCGGAAGGCGGGAGCGGGATTCGGCGGGGTGGGCAGGAGCGGTTGGCGGCGGGGTGTGGCGCGTGGAGGCGGGGGTGGGGCCTACGGCGGCGCAGGGGCCGAGGCGCCTGGCGGCTGCAGCGGGGTGGGCGATCGAGGGGGGGGGGGCGGTGCCGGTCGGCACGTAGGCGGGGCCCGGGCGCCTCGGGGCACGGCTGGCGCGGTCGCGTGGGCGGGGGGCCGAGGCAGGCCGCGGTCGGCTCGGCCGCCTGGCCGGCAGGCGGTTTTTTCTTTTTTTTTTCTTTTTTAGATTATTATTATTATAATATATTTTATTATTTATATTTTATTTATTTTATTTATCTTATTCATTTTATTTATTATTTTATATATATATATTTATTATTATATATAATTTATTTATATATATCTCTTTTTTTATATATTATTATTTTATTATTGATATTTATTCCCTAATACATGTTTTAGGCTATAATTATTAATTTCTATTTCTTCTTTTGCTACATACATTTGTATATATATGCTCCATCTTTTATGTTTTATTATTTTTTTCTTTTATCCTACTTATGTTTAATGCATGATCATGTATGCAATGCAGGATGCAAAAATTTAGGGTGTTACAAACCTACCCCCCTTAAAGTGAATCTCGCCCTCGAGATTCGACAGCGTGGAGAAAAGATGCGGGAATTCTGCCTTCAGGTCTTCTTCACGTTCCCACGTAGCTTCGGCTTCTGTATGGTGTTTCCATTGCACCTTGCACCAACGGATCCTCTTATTTCTCGTGACCCTTTCCTTCACGTCCAAGATCTTGATAGGTTGCTCGACATAGGACAAATCCTCGTGAAGTTCTAACTCGTCCATCGGCACTTGTTCTTCCGGTACCCTGAGACACTTCTTGAGTTGAGACACATGAAATACGTCGTGTACGTCTGAAAGATGAGCTGGCATCTCCAACTTATATGCTACTTCTCCTCTTTTGTCCAAAATCTTGAATGGTCCAATATAGCGAGGTGCGAGCTTGCCTCTTATGTTAAACCTCTTATGACCTCTCATAGGTGACACCTTGAGGTAAACAAAATCTCCCAATTCAAAGGTTAACTTCCTTCTCCTATTATCCGCATAGCCCTTTTGTCTTGATTGGGCAGCCCTCAAGTTTTCACGAATTATTTGGACTTGCTTTTCGGCTTCTTGCAACACATCCGGACCAAATACTTGAGTTTTTCCTGCCTCATTCCAGAATAAAGGTGTCCTACACTTCCTCCCATAAAGCGCTTCATATGGTGACATCTTCAAACTCGCTTGGTAACTATTGTTGTATGAAAATTCTGCGTAGGGTAAGCTTTTATCCCAACTTTTCCCATGCTTTAATGCACAAGCTCTTAACATGTCCTCCAAAATCTGATTGGTCCTCTCGATTTGTCCATCCGTCTGAGGATGATATGCTGAACTAAAATTCAACCTCGTTCCCAAAGCTTCATGCAATTTTTGCCAAAATCTGGAGGTAAATTGAGAACCTCTATCCGAGACTATCTTCTTAGGGACTCCATGTCGACACACAATATGCTCCATGTATATTTCGGCCAATCGTGCAGCTGTATACTTGGTTTCACAGGGACAAAATGAGCTGACTTGGTTAAGCGATCCACAATTACCCAAATTGAGTCATACTCGGACTGATGTGACGCCCGGTTCCGAAAATGAACCAAGCTAACGCATATGTGTGCCCAGGATGTTCAACACACATACACGAGTGATTCACAAATGATAAACAGATAATTACCACAGCTCAAATTATTAAATAAGTGCTCTCATTACATAATTCATTATATCCTCGAATACAAGCTTTAATGAATATTAATTATAAGTTCAACTAATGCAGCGGAAATAGACTAATTAAACAACTAAGCAAACTAAGCAAAAGGGATAGCGCAGCTCCATGCAACACCACAGGCAAGCTGACGGTAGACACGGCCTAGAACTCCGCATTGTCGCCATTAAACTCATAATCCTGTCCTGCAACTGTTGGGGGGGATTGCAAGAGTGAGTACATGTTGTACTCAGCAAGTGTGGAAAGTATGACATGTGGCTGATTCAAATGACGAATGTAATAATGGCTAAGTGCTGAAAAGTACAGTAAAACATTTGAAAAGCATTATACTATGTCTATGTGAAACAATCCCATCATAACCATCATATGAACCAAATATAAACCATATCCAATTATTGTCAACATCACCATTATCCATGTCCAATTACCATAACTCAAATTCATATCCATGATCATAATCCATAAACCATAACCATTACCAAACCATAACCATAACCATTACCAAACCATAACCATCCCAAAACCCAATTTCCCTCTAATCATGGAAGTTGTCCAGGTGCTCATAACCGGGAGCACGGCTATCATGATAGTTTTAATTACTCTGCAGAGTTTGTACCTCTTTACCCACGTGTTAGTGATTTCATCACCTTTCGGCGACTAAGAATCTCCCTTATGCCCATGACCCGTCGGTCACATTACACACTTCCGTTGGTGTGTGGCCAAGAGATCACAAAATAGCCTTTACAAAGGGATTACTAGCCTATTTAGACCCCACTGAGGTTTCACCGGTGGCGATGCCTCCAACTGAGCACATATTCAACCAAGGGCCTCCTCTTGAGCCATTCGGATCCCAGGGTAGTCCCACTAATCATCAACAAACCCAATCCGACTACCCCTTCCCCGAGCATCCACAATGGTCCAAACAGCACTAGCAAAGCCCTAATTAATCAGCTACGCCGCACCCATAACTTGGCCTCGTGGTGGCACTGTAGTCCTGGCTTATTCTCGCATGAACCGGTCCTTAGATCTAAAGCAAGCAAACCACCATAACATCCAACCCATCCACATACCAGGCTTGCTTAGATCACCCATCGTATTGACCAGTTCACATTAACTAGAATATCATTGATGCATAATTAAATGTGTAGTGTTGGTTTTTCCATCCCATTAATTAAGCGAAGCAAAAAGGTAAAAACCCTTCCCGACTCTCTACCATAAATTCCAGGTGACAAGGGTGGATTAACAAGTCTAGTAAACTTCCTACCATAGGAATTCCCATCAAATTGACACAGCATGCAATTTTGCAAACAAAATATTTATTTTAAAACAGGATCAATATGCTTCAAGGACACTTGCCTTGCTCCGGCGGATGGGGTTGCTCAAGCACTTCGAATTCTTGGTTCTGAAAATCCTCGTACACGATCTCTTGAGCACTTCCCTCTACTCATGATTACACATACAAGAATATACATACAAATCAACATGATGCACACACATTAATCAACATGCGATGATATGCATGCATGCAAAGTACAATAATTGATTAACTACGGTTGTTTATTAATTAGATGCAACTAGTTCATATGTGTTCATACGAGTTTACGGAGGTTTTAGGGTGGATTAATGCTGCTGAAAATAAAATTATGGTGCAACTAAAATCAATTCACGTCTATTAGATTCAATACGGTCGCTAAAATTCGCATCGGGAACGAATCCTACCGTAGATCTGACGTCTTGACGGTCGCGGAACAAATGCGACGCGTAGATGAAGTGGATGTCGCAGCAGTCCCTCGGCGGCACGACGACGGCGACGATCTCCGGTGGACGGTGGTACCCTCCTCTCTTTCTTCCTCTTCCTCCCTTTTTTCTCTCTTTTTCTTCCCTGGCGGCGGCGGCTCTGGTCCTTTTTTTTCCTGGCGGCGTGGCTCTTCTGGCGGCGGCGGTTCGCTGGATCAGGAAAAACCTAGGACCTACAGTCCTTTTTATAGGGTGGAGGCCACGCGGTAGGGCGCTAGGGCCGGCTGGCGCGGGAATCGCGGTCCGGGCGGGAGTCCGCGTGAGCCAGCGGGAATCCCGGGCGCGGGAGGGCGAGCGGCACGGGGGGCAAGGTGGTGCGCTGCGCGTGCGCGAATCCGGAGGCGGGCGAGCGGGGCCCAGAGGGCATGGCACGCGCGGGGTGGCAGGAAGCGGGAGGCGGGAGCGGCGGGTTGGGGCCCGGCTGGTCGGCGCGGGAGTGCGCGCTGGGGGGCGATCGAGGCGGGGGGGGGGGGGGGGGGGCGGGGCAGTACGGCTGTCGGCAGGCGGCAGGCGGGGCCCGGGTGGGAGCGCGGCGGGTGGGAGACGCGGCACGCGCTGGTGGGCGCGCGTGGGACTGGGCGCCTCGTGGCGTCAGGCGGCGGCGGGGCCCAGCCGCGCGGTACGCGTGGGCGTGGGGGCCGAGGCAGGCCGCGGTCGGCTCGGCCGCCTGGCCGCCCGGCGGTTTCTTCTTTTTCTTTTTTTTCTTTTTTATTATTATTATTATAATATATTTTATTATTTATATTTTATTTATTTTATTTATCTTATTAATTTTATTTAATATATATATATATTTATAATTTATTTGAATATATATTTTTATATATATATTATTATTTTATTATTATATATATATATTTATATACATATTATTATTATTTTTATACTTATTCCCTATTACAAGTTTAGGCTATAATTATTATTTTCTCTTTCTTATTTTTGCTACACCATATATGCATGCTTTATCTTTTATTATCTCCTTTTATCCTACTGATGTTTAATGCATGATCATGTATGCGATGCAGGATGCAAAAATTTAGGGTGCTACAACTGAGTACGCGGTAACCCAACTATGAAGTCCATTCTAATTTCTTCCCACTTCCATTCTGGAATCTTCAACGGTTGCAATAATCCGGCTGGCCTTTGATGTTCCGCCTTGACTCGTTGACACACATCACACAGTGCTACGTATTCAGCTATGTCCTTCTTCATGCTATCCCACCAATAGCAGGTCTTCAAGTCTTTGTACATCTTTGTACAACCAGGGTGAATTGAGTACGGCGAGTCATGTGCCTCCTTTAATATTGTCTCCCGAATATGCTTTACATTAGGCACAACGATCCTCTTTCCAAGCCATAAGGTACCATGTCCGTCTTCATCAAATCTGAATTCTCTCCCTTCTTCGATTCTTTCCTTGATTTCCTTGATCTCCTCATCTGTGGTCTGTGCTTCTCGAATTTCTTGCTCCAGGGTCGGATTTAACTCCATTATCTCCATCTCATTTACAAACCCGAGGTTCAACCATTCAAACTCCTTACATAACTCGAACGGTAACTCTCGAACTGTAAGTTGATGGCTTACTCCCTTTCTACTCAAAGCATCGGCTACTACATTGGCTTTTCCCGGATGATAGTTGATTCCCACATCATAATCCTTGATGAGCTTCAACCATCTTCGTTGCCTCAAATTCAGGTCTGTCTGTGTGAAAATATACTTAAGACTCTTGTGATCCGTATAAATTTCACACCTATGTCCAAGAATATAGTGTCTCCAAATCTTCAATGCATGTACCACGGCTGCAAGTTCTAGATCGTGTGTCGGGTAATTCTGCTCATGTTTCTTCAATTGTCTTGACGCATAGGCGACCACTTGACCTTCTTGCATCAATACACATCCAAGTCCTTGTCTTGATGCATCACAATAAATATCAAAACCCTTGCTTACATCCGGCAATACCAAAACTGGGGCTGTTGTTAACCTCTTCTTCAACTCCTCAAAACTGTTTTGACAAGCTTCAGTCCATTGGAACGCCTTTCCCTTCATTAGCGACTCCGTCATAGGCTTGGCTATTTTGGAGAAATCCTTGATGAATCGGCGGTAATATCCAGCCATTCCAAGGAAACTGCGAATTTCCTTGACATTCTGTGGCAGTTCCCACTTCAACACGTCTCTCACTTTTCCGGGGTCAACTGATACTCCTCCTCCTGAGATTATATGACCCAAAAATGGCACCTCTTTCAACCAAAACTGGCACTTGCTGAACTTGGCATACAATTGATGCTCCCTCAATTTCTGCAACGTAAGCCTCAAGTGTTCCTCGTGTTCCTTCTCATCCTTCGAGTAGATCATAATATCTTTGATGAACACCACAACGAACTTGTCCAAGTACTCCATGAAGATTTTATTCATGAGGTACATAAAGTAGGCAGGCGCATTTGTCAATCCAAAAGACATCACGGTGTACTCATAAGATCCATATCGTGTCCTAAAAGCTGTCTTGGGTATGTCCGACGGTCTAATCTTCATTTGGAAGTAACCTGACCTCAAATCAATCTTAGAGAAGACACAAGCACCCTTCATATGATCAAACAAGTCTTCTATACGGGGCAAGGTGTACTTGTTCTTGATGGTCACCTCGTTGAGAGCTCAGTAATCCACACACATCCTTTGCGTTCCATCCTTCTTGTCCACAAATAGAACGGGCGCTCCCCAAGGTGAAGAGCTAGGGCGAATGAATCCCTTCTCTAATTGCTCTTGAATCTGTTTCTTGAGCTCCGCTAATTCCATAGGAGGCATCCTATACGGCCTCTTAGCTATAGGTGCAGTTCCAGGTATTAAATCAATAACAAACTCAATGTCTCGACCAGGTGGCATACCTGGCAACTCATCCGGAAACACATCCAAAAATTCACACACTACCGGAATCTCCTCAATTGCAGCACCGTCCATATGATTCAGCTCCAATTGCTTCGGTGCGGTTTGAGATGCTTCGAATTCTACGGTGATCCCTTCCTCATTGGTCAACTTCACTGTCTTCGTGGCACACTCAATAACTCCATTGTGCTTCCTTAACCATTCCATACCAAGTATAATGTCCAATCCTTGAGAATCCAAAACAATGAGGTTGGCGGAGAAGTCTACCCCCCTTATTCCAAGGCTTACTTTTGGACATACTATATTTGTCCTCATCTCTCCTCCAGGAGACTGAACCAACAGAGTAAACTTCATATGAGAGATAGGCAAACTATACTTGACAATATACTTTGATGCAATGAATGAATGCGATGCTCCAGAATCAAATAACATAGTTGCGGGATTGGAGTTGGCGAGAAACATACCAATGACCACGTCATCCGCTTGTTGAGCATCCTCCGTAGAGACATGGTTCACGTTACCACGAGCAAAGTTCTGCTGTCCACGGCTTCCTTGTGGTTGTCCTCCATTAGGTCTTGGGTTTTGCCTCGGCGCATTGCTTCCTTGACCAAGGCCTGACTTAGGACATTGATTCGCAAAGGGTCCAGCTTCTCCACAAGTATAGCACCTCTTAACTCCACCAGAATTATTGGGACGAGCTTGGTTTTGAGCATTGGCTCCAGGAAAATCAGCACGACGTGCATAAGGCATTGCTTGCATGACTGGGCGCTGAGCAGGAATAGAGGAGCTGTAATGAGGCGCATTGGGTGGTGCAAGGCGAGGGCGCACATTACTTCCTTGTTGTTGTCCTTGATATGGCGCCTTCCTCTTGATTTCTTGCTTCATCTCACGGATCTTGTTCTCAACCACAATTGCTTTGTCCACAAGCTTCTGGAAGTTGACATAGTCACAATTGAGCAATTGCACTTGGATCTCATTGTTGAGGCCTCTCATGAACAAATATTGCTTCCGGCTGTCTCGACTAACATCCTCGGGCGCATACCTTGAGGGTTGAGTGAACTTGTTGAGATATTCACTCACGCTTGATCTTCCTTGCCTTAAGTTCTCGAATTCTTGCCTCTTCAAGATCATCACACCTTCCGGCACATAATGAGAACGAAAATTCTCCTTGAATTCGGCACAAGTGATCCTCTCTTGATCCTCATGAGCGTTGCATAGTGAATCCCACCAATCGGCGGCTGCTCCAACAAGTTGATGTGACGCAAAGAGAACCTTCTCCCTATCAGTGCACTGGACAATAGCAAGTTTCTTCTCAATGGACTTCAGCCAATCATCATCTTCCATTGGGTCTGTGGCTTGTGCAAAGGTAGGCGGTCTGGTCCTCATGAACTCTCCCAATCGGTTATGAGGAGGCGGGGGTGGCGGTGGAGGCATGTGGGGCTGATTGTTGTTATTGCCAGCCTGCAGCTGTCCCATTGTTTGTATCATGGTCTGCATGAGCTGGTTTTGCATAGCTAGTAGCTGCTCGATATTGATGGCTCCATGAGCAGATCCTTGTCCAACGTTGTTCTGAGGTACTCCACTGTTCTCCTCCTCATCATTGCCATCCCTCTGGTTGCGAGTCCTCACCATCTGAAGAAAAGCAGTAGGTAAGAATTAGAAAACGTCCCCAACTATATGCATCAAGGGATATGAAGCTAACCAACTAGCTGTACTAGCCTAAGTGGACATGGCAATGCTAAAGCATCCCAAAATCCTCTATTAAGCACACAAGCAACCAATATATATAGCAAACATCACTCCAAGCAAAAACATATCGATTCCTAAGTGCTCATATGTGCTCTAAAGTGTCCATTCTATCTAGGCTGCGTCCTACGGTCAACCTGGCTCTGATACCAATCTGTGACGCCCGGTTCCGAAAATGAACCAAGCTAACGCATATGTGTGCCCAGGATGTTCAACACACATACACGAGTGATTCACAAATGATAAATAGATAATTATCACAGCTCAAATTATTAAATAAGTACTCTTATTACATAATTCATTATATCCTCGAATACAAGCTCTAATGAATATTAATGACAGGTTCAACTAATGCAGCGGAAATAAACTAATTAAGCAACTAAGCAAACTAAGCAAAAGGGATAGTGCAGCTCCATGCAACACCACAGGCAAAGCTGAGGGTATACACGGCCTAGAACTCCGCATTATCGCCATTAAACTCACAATTCTGACCTGCAACTGTTGGGTGGGGGATTGCAAGAGTGAGTACATGTCGTACTCAGCAAGTGTGGAAAGTATGACATGTGGCTGATTCAAATGACGAATGTAATAATGGCTAAGTGCTGAAAAGTACAATAAAACATTTGAAAAGCATTATACTATGTCTATGTGAAACAATCCCATCATAACCATCATATTAACAAAATATAAACCATATCCAATTATTGTCAACATCACCATTATCCATGTCCAATTACCATAACTCAAATTCATATCCATGATCATAATCCATAAACCATAACCATTACCAACCCATAACCATAAACCAACCATAACCATTACCAAACCATAACCATCCCAAATCCCAATTTCCCTCTAATCATGGAAGTTGTCCAGGCGCTCATAACCGGGAGCACGGCTATCATGATAGTTTTAATTAACTCTGCAGAGTTTGTACCTCTTTACCCACGTGTTCGTGATTTCATCACCCTTCGGCAACTAAGAACCTCCCTTATGCCCATGACCCGTCGGTCACATTACACACTTCCGTTGGTGTGTGGCCAAGAGATCACAAAATAGCCTTTACAAAGGGATTACCAGCCTATTTAGACCCCACTGAGGTTTCACCGGTGGCGATGCCTCCAACTGAGCACATCTTCAACCAAGGGCCCCCTCTTGAGCCATTCGGATCCCAGGGTAGTCCCACCAATCATCGACAAACCCAATCCGACTACCCCTTCCCCGAGCATCCACAATGGTCCAAACAGCACTAGCAAAGCCCTAATTAATCAGCTACGCCGCACCCATACTTGGCCTCGTGGTGGCACTGTAGTCCTGGCTTATTCTCGCATGAACCGATCCTTAGATCTAAAGCAAGCAAACCACCATAACATCCAACCCATCCACATACCAGGCTTGCTTAGATCACCCATTATCATACCATATTGACCAGTTCACGTTAACCAGAATATCATTGATGCATAATTAAATGTGTAGTGTTATTTTCCATCCCAATTAATTAAGCGAAGCAAAAAGTTAAAAACCCTTCCCGACTCTCTACTATAAATTCCAGGTGACAAGGGTGGTCAAACAAATCTAGTAAACTTCCTACCATAGGATTCCCATCAAATTGACACAGCATACAATTTTGTAAACAAAACATTTATTTTAAAACAACAGGATCAATATGCTTCAAGGACACTTGCCTTGCTCCGACGAATGGGGTTGCTCAAGCGCTTCGAAATCTTGATTCTGAAAATCCTCGTACACGATCTCTTGAGCACTTCCCTCTACTCGTGATCACACATACAAGAATATGCATACAAATCAATATGATGCACACGTATTAATCAACATGCGATGACATGCATGCATGCAAAGTACAATAATTAATTAACTACAGTTGTTTATTAATTAGATGCAACTAGTTCATACGTGTTCATATGAGTTCACGGGGGTTTTAGAGAGAATTAATGCTGCTGAAAATAAAATTATGGTGCAACTAAAATCAATTTACGTCTATTAGATCTAATGCGTCGCTAAAATTCGCATCGGGAAAAACGAATCCTACCGTAGATGCGATGGCTTCGGAGATCGCGGGACGGGGGTGACGCGTAGACGAAGTAGATGCATCCTCCGGCGGCACGACGACAGCGGCGCGATGGCGACGTCGATCTCCGGCGAACGGTGGGGCCCTCCTCTTTTTCTTCCTCTTCTTCCCCTTCTTTTTCTCCTTTTTCTTCCCTGGGCGCAGCCTCCTGGTGCCCCCTTTTTTTCTCTGTACCGGCGGCGTTCTTGGGAAGGCGGCGGCGTTTTCTGGGGTATCGGGAAAACCTACGGAGCCGGTGCTTTTTTTTTATAGGCGCGGGAGTCGGGGGCGAGCAGGAATATCGAGCGAGAATCGAGGGCGGGGCGCGTGGCCAGCGGGGCGTTCGGCGGGCGGGGCGTTCGGCCGAGTCGGGCGGGAATCGAGGCGCGGGAGCGGGAGGCCGGAGCAGGAGGCGGGAGCGGGAGCGGGATTCGGCGGGGTGGGCGGGAGCAGTTGGCGGCGGGGTGTGGCGCGTGGATGCGGGGGTGGGTCCTATGGCGGCGCGGGGGCCGAGGCGCCTGGCGGCTGCAGCGGGGTGGGCGATCGAGGCGGGGGGGGGGGGGGGGGGCGGTGCCGGTCGGCACGTGAGCGGGGCCCGGGCGCCTCGGGGCGCGGCTGGCGCAGTCGCGTGGGCGGGGGGCCGAGGCAGGCCGCGGTCGGCTCGGCCGCCTGGCCGGCACGCGGTTTTTCCTTTATTTTCTTTTTTTAGATTATTATTATTATTATATATTTTATTATTTATATTTTATTTATTTTATTTATCTTATTCATTTTATTTATTATTTTTTATATATATATTTATTATTATATATAATTTATTTATATATATCTCTTTTTTTATATATTATTATTTTATTATTGATATTTATTCCCTAATACATGTTTTAGACTATAATTATTAATTTCTATTTCTTCTTTTGCTACATACATTTGTATATATATGCTCCATCTTTTATGTTTTATTATTTTTTTCTTTTATCCTACTTATGTTTAATGCATGATCATGTATGCAATGCAGGATGTGAAAATTTAGGGTGTTACAACTATAGTGGGGGTCTATAGTGTTTATGACCATAAGATGTGATCATGAGAGTACAATCATAAAGACTATACCTTCCACTTATATGGACTCCACAATCAAACAAGAAACGCTTTGTCCAAGTATACGTATAAAAGAGGACTAAAGATAATATCTTTATTGATCACAAAGTCACAAATACAAGAAGGAATACATGAGATATACCTTTCCGAATGTGGAATTGGGAAGAGAGACTCCTTCTACTCCTTTCCCAATTTAGACTTGGGACTAGAGGCTCTCCTCTCTACATCCTAACTCCTCTAAGGACTATGGAAGATAGTGTATACAATAGAATGATGCCCAAGTGGTGTGTGTTGAAGTGAGGGGTAGGGGGTCCTATTTATACTAGTGCTGAGGTCGGTTCCCGCCACCAAAAGTGTGCGAATCAGTCACCATTGACTCCTTCAAGCCAGGAGGAGCCAACACGCGTCGTTTGACCTCGTTTGGCGCCAGGAAGGGGTCGGCCGAACCCCTGGTTCGGTCGACCTGGTCATCACTCCAATTGTGGAGTGCTTCCTTCAGGTGGCTGCCAGGTGGGCCCCCTTGATGTATCTGGGTGATACACCATTGGATCTCCTCAGATACTTCTGTTTGTGGGCCATTTGATCCATGGGATGCCACGTGTCGTCGCCTGATTGGCTGGTATGATATTTTATAGGATTGGTCCCTCTACATTTCCTCATTTCCTGCATAAAATGCTGCATACACATATTTCTCCAAGTCAAGTGGAATTGGGTTAGATAGAAAGGTGATGTATGCAAGAAATGACAAATCCTTCACATAATTGAGTTAAATTGACGGATGAAATTGGTATATAATAGCCGTCAACAAACTCCCCCAAGCTTATCCTTTGCTCGTCCCGAGCAAAGTTAATACTTTAGGTTGATGATCAGGAGTTGCTACAATGTCTTATTTTCAAAAGTATCTAATGTACAACAAGATACTCTACCTAGTATTGCAGAAATTAGCTATGATACTCTACCTTTCTTAAGTTATCATGGGGCTTATGCTTTTTCATATTCATGAGTATTGAAAGGTAGAATAGCAAATAGAGCAAACATAGCCTAGAAATCAAGTTCCACTTAAATCCCGGAGAATTCAATTTAGATATTAAGTACCTCAATTTGATTCTCTCAATCACTCTTTTGTGGATAGTGGAAATATTTCCTCACCAAAGCATTGTGCCTCTACTATTCCTACTCATTGAATATGGCTTGTATGTGGAGCTTGTTAAGGAAAGTAAGTAGGCATATTTGCATCACATATATTGCTAAGTCAAAAGAGTAAGCCTTAGGAGAATTCAAATCAAAACTTTTTGATTCAAGACTAGCGCATGTGTGATGGAGTGGAAGTGGATGTGGATACTTGAGATAACTCCTTTTTGGTATAATCTATCTTTGTTTTGTAGGGATGAAACATGGCTACTTTTCTTTTCTCTCCTTTTTTCTCATGCTTATGATGTAAGCATGCCTTTTTTTTCATTTTTGTTTTTTTGTATCCATGTCTTCTACTCCCTTTCTTTGCAATGAATTTTGAAGAGAGTGCTAAACATGAATAACAAGGAGTTTCTCTTTTTGTTGTGGTATTGTGGATATGATGGACGTTTTGCTTACTTCTAGTGTAGAAGTATGGCATGTGCAAGTGAAGTCTTGAATTAAAAAAGAGTTGAATGATTTCTCACATAGGTCTATACTAGTTTGACTATGCTCAATGTGAAAGCAAATAGCATATGCATAAGGTTTTGTCTATGTATGAACATCATATGGCTTTGGTAGGTATTTCCAATTGAGGGAAACTTAAATATTTTTAGAATTTCTCTGGAAATCTAAGTTTTACTTTCAAACTAGGACTAGCAGCCCTATTACTAATTCTGATCTTGCAACAACCTAGAATTAGATTAAGCTTTTGCTACCCACAACTTCCAAATTAAGGTAAAAGTATTTCAAACCAATGAAAGCAATATTTGGAGAGTAGCAAGTTGTAAACTAGAGACTTAGGAAAATAAAACAGAGCAACTATTCATCATTTCATCTATGTGAATTCTAAATCATTCTTACCACATCTTTATTTGATGAAAGCAACTCTAACCTATCTTTTTATATATATATTTTTTTTAGATGCAAGGTGTATGATGGATGGATGGAAAATAAATATGCAATGGATGATTTGAAATAAAAATGCAGTGGGTGTGATATAAGTTACCTCAAGTGGGGGTCCTCCCCCAAGCTTATTCTTGATCAAGGTCCGTGATAGGGGTTGAAACCCTAATGACGGAGGTAGGCCATGAGTTGGCCTATCCTTTTTGCAGTGTGGCTTTGACAATGGAGGGTTGAGTGTTGATTGTTGTGTTGCCTCCCATGGACACCATGAGTGTGGTTGAATAGAGTGTTTTCGATGTTGATCGTCTGCACATCAGGGTCTCCATGTGTTGGGTGTGATTTGTCATTCCTTGACTTATAGCCACATAGGAACAACTTGCACCCAATGATGGTGGCAAATTCCTTGAGCTTGAATGAGTGCTTAGAATAGTTGAGAGCATAATGCTCTCACCCATTCGTGGCAGCCCATTGGTTGCTCATGGAGGGTTCCTATTTCAAATCTCTAGCCTCGTATAGTTATGATTGACCTTCGGGCATAATTTCCGATAGGTAGCAACCATCCTCATTTACTCCTTGGCCAAGAGATGTTGAAATGGGATCCTCTAGGGATCCCAACAATCAGCTTATTGAATGCCTGCATAGCAATATTACTCCTGCAAACTTCCTCTCTTGAATAGAGAGGGATGGTTAGCTCCTGATACTTGTACAAATGAACGTTCAGGTTAGGTAACCGAACTTTCATTTGTACATACGGGGAAGAACAAAATCAAAGATGCATTGGTTCCAATGTCAAGTGTATCCATGATCAATGTGTTATTCATTGATAAGAGTGGAGCTTTATGGATAATTCATGTTGCATATTTTCTAAAGCTCCTACTCATAGCAATGCATGTGATAGAAATATACTATATGGATCCCTACATCTTTTAAAGTTTCTAACCATCTTAGCTTTCAAGAGCAAATTTTATCATTTAAACCATGACAAACAAGATTCTCAATTTTATCCTCCTGAACTTCACTAGGAATTTAAAATTTAGTGGCTCCTCCAAAAAATGCAATTCAATTTTAGAGCAAGGATATCACTTATTTCTAGGAGTTTGAAATCTAGTGACACCATCTATGCATGAAGCTCAATTAAAAATTATGGCTGTCACTATGCCCAAGTTTCTATATGCCAATTCACCAATTAAGTCATGCCCAAAAGTTTTATTTTCTAAACCTAGACAAAAATGACTAAGTCTACAAAACAATGCTTAAAGGATTCTAGGTACTTGTTTTAGATTTTTCCAAGTAAGGTGGGATTTCCTTTTGGAGATCCAAAAGATAATACCCACGCTTACTCTTGTGAGGATGCATGAGAATTAAATGATGAGGAAGTGTCAACCTTCCTCACGAATGAAAGCAAATACATTTAATTCTATGGAAAACCAAACAATGAAAAATTGTAAACTCATACCTCATTTGAAGAGCAGTTGGTGACGAAGGTCTTTGTGTGAGAAACTCACAACCTTGATTTTCAGTGTAGGCTTGATGGTTGATGTCAAATGCCAAGTTGAGATTGGATTTGCCAATGGATTTGGTTTTGGCTCCTCCATTGGGTCATCATCTTGAACATTTCTCTTCCTCAAACTCAAAATGAGTTTGAAGGAGAGAAGTGTTCTCAAATCCTCCCAATGGTGACTTGAGCTTGATGAAACCTTCCACTTTCTTGCCATACCACCTCTTCACAATTTTGACCTAGCTGCACTTTAATCAAGAACACACAAAACAACTCGAAAACGGGTTACGTTAGCCAAAAGCAAATTGAACCCAATTTTCAAATTGTCCTGCCCACCTTGAAATAACTTGTAAATGCAATGAGGGTCAAAGCAAATCTTTTTTGTTTGAACTAGGAAGATAAATTCAAGTGGTCATGCCCGTAGTTCATATCCAATTAAATTTCTCCACTAATTCAAATTTTTAGTTTTATGATGGTTGGAAATTTTACTTTCCAACATGCAAGTGTGGAATTTCAAACATGCAAATGCAAGGGTTGATGCAATTTGGAAAACAAATATGAGATAACTACCAATTAACCTATTGGTAAGGACTCACCGAATTTTTTGAAGTCCGGTGAGTGATAACTGCCAATTAACCTATTGGCGAGGACTCACCAAATTTTTGAAGTCTGATGAGTAGGACTTACCTTTGTTCTGTTTAGTGCGATGATTTGTTGTCCAATCCCAGAGTTGAAGATGTGGACGATTTCTTCTGTTTTGACATGCCAAACTCATTTGGCTGTCATTTGGGCATGTGGGCCACCTGGTGGCCCTAGCCTCTCCCCGTTGTATTGATATAGACATGTTGTTGTAGCGACAGGTTCTCCCTCTTGATCATGGATCAAAGGATTCCTTGGGCATGATGACTTGTGGACTCCACAATCAAACAAGAAACTCTTCATCCACAATGTCACTTGCCCTAGGTTGAATGGGTTTGGTCGAAGTTTGGGAATCCCAACAAGTGATGTGGGATATCTTAGACTTTGAATGCTCGTTAAGTTCTTGTCCTTGGCCAAGATCTTCATGTGAATGTTGTCTTGATTTCTGCTTGGCCAAGATACTTCAAGGTAGGCTAGTTGAACTTAAATCTCTTGGAAAGTCATAGCCTCCTTGAATACAAGGGTGATGTTAATTCCACCCTTGAACTCCTTGTGAATGGTAGCCATTGGAGTTGTTGTTTGAAAAAGGTACTCATGGGTCTTAGGGAAATAATTCCCACGCGTCCCATCATGACATGGATTTTCACAAATCATGTGAATATCCACGACTTGGATTATCCAAACAAATCTCCAACGACTTGGCTATTCATGATACTTCAATGGGAGGGGTAGTTCAATAACTAGCATATCCATCTTGTGAAGTGGTGTGCATGACAAGCTATGGGAACTCGAGCATTCTTCAATCCACCCCTTGAGTGGAGACCTTATTCTCATCCATGACGAATGAGAATAGGACTCCTTCAGCTCCAGCATGAATGTGGTCATAGATTGGTGGAGCCAACCCATGACACGAGTGTTGGATGAAGAGCCAACTGTCCACCCCATGGTGGAGGCAAACCAAGAAGAACTTCTTGGATCCTTCCCCAAGCTTGGGTATGGATGACTTTGGCTCCTACTGAAAGCTGAAATTCTCTCGCAAAAGGCAATGGTGTTTCCTAGCAGACATTTGTTGAGGTGCGCCTTGAATCATCTTGCAGTTTAGCACTTGCGTCCTCGTTGGTCATCCCATACAATGGGTTGGCCAACACTACCCTGTTTTCACACAAAGGAGAAAACAAACAAGGGTAATCCTGTCTAATAACTATTAGTACCTATAGCTTAGTCACAAGTGATAGCTATCCTTCACTTCCTTTGCCTTCCCGGCAACGGCGCCAGAAATTCTTGTTGACGGCTTCTAAGATATACTAACAAATCATCCCCGGCAACGGCGCCAGAAATGCTTGTTGACGGCTCCTAAGATATACTAATAAATCATCCCCGGCAACGATGCCAGAAATTCTTTTTGGTATTTCTTAACACCACAGATCATCTCCGGTAAAGAGATGAGATCCGCAGGTGCACGAAAGATACCATTGTAGCATTTCACCCATGAGTATTCCCAAGGGTATCGTATTTATCCCAAAGGAAGGTAATGGAGTAAAGTATATACTACTCTTATGGTCAAGCTATGGGATACTAATCAATTATCTGGACAGGGGGTAAGTTGATAATAGGGGTAGTGTGACACACACCTAGGCAATCTATTCTAAAGGGTAAATGGTTCCTAGAGGGAGATTGGATTAAGAGTTAGAGAGTTGCTCCTACAATGCTCCTAATACATATACATAGCCTAAGGTAGATACTAATGGTCATGTCAATGATGAATTCCTATGCAATGCTATTCAACACATCTGGCACGGGCTTACCCCTAGCAATACTAGGGCGACTCCCGCCAAGAGCCCGTGGCATAGCCGAACGTGGAGGATTATGAAAGACAGCTAGGGCTATCACCACCTACTGCCTACCTCTTCAATCCGTGGGTCTACGAGACATCCAATGCTACTTAAATACCCTAGCACCATGCTAGCATACTAAGCAAATACCTTAAGAGCTGTAGCACAAGCCATCCTAAGGCAATGAACTAAATCATCGTTGAACCAATGTTGATTGCATAGCATAGTTATTCATATTAACATAATCATATCATAACTACATAGACTATAGTGGGGGTCTATAATGTTTAAGACCATAAGATGTGATCATGAGAGTACAGTCATAAAGACTATACCTTCCACTTATATGGACTCCACAATCAAACAAGAAACGCTTTGTCCAAGTATACATATAAAAAAAGACTAAAGATAATATCTTTATTGAGCACAAAGTCACAAATACAAGAAGGAATACATGAGATATACCTTTCCCAATGTGGAATTGGGAAGAGAGACTCCTTCTACTCCTTTCCCAATTTGGACTTGGGACTAGAGGCTCTCCTCTCTACATCCTAACTCCTCTAAGGACTATGGAAGATAGTGTATACAATAGAATGATGCCCAAGTGGTGTGTGTTGAAGTGAGGGGTAGGGGGTCCTATTTATACTAGTGTTGAGGTTGGTTCCCGCCACCAAAAGTGTGTGAATCAGTCACTATTGACTCCTTCAAGCTAGGAGGAGCCAACACGCGTTGTTTGACCGCGTTTGGCGCCAGGAAGGGGTCGGCCGAACCCCTGGTTCGGCCGACCTGGTCATCACTCCAATCGTGGGTGCTTCCTTCAGGTGGCTGCCAAGTGGGCCCCCTTGATGTATCTGGGTGATACACTATTGGATCTCCTCGGATACTTCTATTTCTGGGCCATTTGATCCATGGGATGCCACGTGTCGTTGCCTGATTGGCTGGGATGATATTTTATAGGATTGGTCCCTCTATATTTCCTGATTTCCTGCATAAAATGTTACATACACATATTTCTCCAATTCCAAGTGGAATTGGGTTAGATAGAAAGGTGATGTGTGCAAGAAATGACAAATTCTTCATATAATTGAGTTAAATTAATGGATGAAATTGGTATATAACAGTCGTCAACACTCTTGGCTAGGCGTGAGCTCCTCATCATCGTCGGGGATATCTAGTCCTGTAACCACAATGTGCCACAAGCTTGGATTGAGTGAGATCAAGTGCATTTTCATGTTTTGCCTCCACATTGAGTAGTCATTGCCATCAAAGTGTGGGGCTTTTCCAAGGGTAATATATAAGTAATGATTATTGTTAGAATTTAAGCAATCATAATTAAAAGGATATCGGGAGTAGTCGGTGTGACTACTCCCCTTCTTCTTCTTCTCGTCCTCGGCCTTCACTTTCCCTTTTGAGAGAGCTTTCTTCCTTAGGAGCGCCTTGAGTTCAAGCGTCACCTCATCATCATCCTCGAAGTCCTGGATGGCATCGAGGAGCTTCTCCAACTTTTGAGCTTTTTCGTCTTCAACCTTCTCTTGGTTAAGACTTGTGTACGTCCTTCATGTACGACATGTTTTCTTCGAGCGATTAGTCTCTTGAGAAGAAACCTGCTCTGATACCAATTGAATGTGGCCTAGAGGGGGGGTGAATAGGCCTTTTTGAAATTTAGTCGGAACCTGCAACACTTAACAAACTGATCAAATCCCGAGATATCGGATTAGTTCGGTAGAGTGCAGACTAGTCTGGTGCGTGCGGACTAGATTGATCAAGTTCGATCAATGATTTCAATTCAAGCACAGTATGCAGCGGAAAATAGTATGTAACTTGCAAGTATTGATTCAATGAAGTTAAGTGTAATGCAAATTAGCTTTGATATGAATGTTCTAACGTAAGATGGATAAAATCAATCAAACCCTAGAATATGATATGAGAAAATTTAAGAGCAAGTTTGACACACGATTTTATCCCGTGGTTCGGTTCCCACGGAGGCAACCTACATCCACGTCGAGGAGCCCACGAAAGGACCGGGTCTTCACTGACCCTAACCTTGTCGAATCGCCACGAAGGCCAATTCTTCTTCCACTATCACAGAGGGGTAAATCACAAAGTTCAAGGGGCCTTCTCACAAGTTGAGGTATCCCCAAGATTACAATTCAAACACCACCACGAACACACTCGTAATATCGATAATGAAATAACAGGAGTGTGTTAGAGATCAAACCCAAGAGCTCAAAAGTGTAGTATCGTGTCTCTCCTTTGATCCAAAGTGAATCCTCAAGGAATTGATATTTCTTGCGTTGGATTGCGTGGAGAGATGTGTTTTCTAGGCTCTTGGGAGGTGTGACAGCGCAGGTGGTCGAGAGAGTTGATAGTTGGGTCGTGCAAATCTATTTATATTAGGGTTTTCAAAAGTTACTGTTAGGGTTTCGAGGGTCCATACTAGTCCGTTGTGGAGTCCGGACTAATACGGTGTGCGGCGTGCAGGAAATCCTAAGTGTCCAGAAATATCGGACTTGCCCGGCTAGGAGCGGACTTGTCCGATTTTAGTCAGAATGGTTTTCGGACTTGTTCGTGCTGATATCAGACTTGTCTGGAGTGGTGATGCCCTTAGTGAATATAGGACAAGTCCGCACTTGGAGGACTTGTCCGATTTTAGTCAGAGGCATTATCGGACTAGTCCGGACTTTTTCGGACTAGTCCGGTGCGGACATGTCCGCATTGGCTGGACTTGTCCGAACCTGTCCAGAGAGGATATCGGACTAGTCCAGTGTATATCGGACTAGTTCGTTTTTCCTGTGCAATGTGAAGTGTGTGAGGATTTTTGTGATTGAGCTCTTGGGATGTGATACACCACCACACTCCCTACACAATGATGTGTTCTATTTAGTTCTTGAGCTCTTTTCCGAATGTATCCTCATTCTCCTTTCTTTTTGGCACTTTCTTCATTCTTTCATTAAAACTTGCGCTCATCTCAATAATATGGTTAGGATCTCATTTGTTTGTCATAAATCAACCAAAACCCACAAGGATGCCTAGATGCACTTTCACTAATCTTAGTAGAACAGTGTAAAGGATTTCCTAAGGCTTAAGAGCAGCACTAAGGACAACCAAGCACCGGGAGGGACAGGACCAGAGTGTGCAGTCGACTTAGCTTGGTTTCGATCTCTAAAGCTTGTGCACCCTGCCTCCCTCATCATCTGGAGGCAAGTTGTTGCCCTCTTTTGTAAAAGCCGGTCTCCCCCTATGAACTCCTATCAAAAAATCATTGTTTTACTTAAAGGCTTCTTAAAAAACTTTGTCCATTTACTTACGTAATAAGTTTATGAACATGCCACACTAAGACTCGTTTATTGCGTATTATTTTATATGCACAATTGTACACTCTGTAACTCACCCATGTAGGAGTCATGTAGTCCTAATGCAGGCGGGTATGCTTGAGGTACCTGCGGTGTATGAGGGGTTCTTCCGGCCCCTCTCGTTATTATGGACCTGTGACGCCAGAAGGTTCCTCAGGAAAGGCCTGTGCCGAGGAGGTGGTCCAGGGAGTGTAAGCTGCTTAGCCTGGTACTGTACCCTAAGTGTACACCCCCTGCCTCCCAGCGCTACAGCCAAGTACTGAGAGCCAGAAAGCTCACACCCTGAGGACGACAGGAGCCGGGCCCCGGAGCACCAACACACCGAATTATCAGGGCCCCGCGAATCAGCCCAGGACAGTAACTCATGACAGAGCTAAGGGAGATGTAAAACCCTCATTTTCATGCATCATGACCTACATACATTCATATACATGTTTAACATTAACCCACATAAAGAGGAATGAGTTTAAATTTGATTTGGAGCATTTATAATTGATTTGGAACAAAACAGCACTTAAATGCTGAAAAGTGCGGACTAGTCCGATTTAGTGAGGACTAGTCCAATTTCTCTCTGACTAAAAATGGACTTGTCCGTTTTTGCTGCGGACTAGTCCGATTTTGCCTCTAGAAACTTTCGGACTTGTCCGATTTTGTGCGGACTAGTCCGATATTCCATGAATCCTTGAAAAATTGCTAAGTCCTTGGACTTGTCCGGACTAGTCCGGTGTCCCAGCGGACTTGTCCATTGTCCTCTCTGACTAAAGTCGGACTTGTCCGATTTTAGGCCAGGCTTGTCCAATTTTCTCCCTGGACATTTTTGGACTAGTCCGGTCCTTTCTGGACTTGTCCGATATTTCGCGACTCCGAATTGATCTTTTTTACAACTTGTTTCTTGGGTTTCACTTTAAGTGGGCCTAGGGACGTCGTGCCTAACTCTTTTAGAGCCCGTGTGGGACTCTAAACCGGCCTCTACTCATCTCAAACTCGAAATCCATCTAACCCTAGCCTCCACCTCTATATAAACAACCCCACCCCTTGGCTTGACATCTATTTGCCACTTTTCCACCCCACCCAAACCCTAGTTCGTGAAGATCCACCACCAAGGAGGGAGAAGATCCCAAGCAAGAAGAAGAGGAGGAAACGAAGGAGGATCAAGATCTCCACCAAGATTTCGTTCTTCATCACCAATTCATCTCCAAGTTCATCAACCTTAGATCATCAAGATCCAAGTGTTACCTCCAAGTTTCTTGATTCATTGGAGTTCTAAACACCTGGTATACCTTCTATTCTCTTTTTCTTACGTGAATTTGACCCCTAACCTCTGAATTCACGTCGATCTAAAAAACCCTAATCTGCTGATCTCGCAAAGTGCGGACTTGTCCGGTCCCTAGCGGACTAGTCCGATATTCCTGGTTAAATTGGGTTGAATTAATTCTAAAATTTGATCTAATCAACTCCAAACCTGTATAAACTTGTTAAAATCTATTAGAACTAGTTAGTGATAATTAAAAGCAATCTATTAACATGTTCTACATTGCATTTGCATCAATCATGCATGTCATGTCATATTGAGTAATATTTGTGCACTCTTTGATTGTGTTTCTTGTCTTGTATGTTTATTGTGTTGATTAGACGGATTTGCGCTAGAGAGTGCCGCGGAGGATCTACAGCACCAAGAGTTTGAAGGCTTTGACCCTAATCAACCGCAAGAGCAAGGCAAGTGTCCTTGAAGCATATTGATCCTGTTCTGACAATAAATGTTTTGTTTGCAAATTGCATGCTTGTGTCAATTTGATGGGAATCCTATGGTAGGAAGTTTACTAGTTTTGTTTAACCACCCTTGTCACCTGGAATTTGTGGTAGAGAGTCAGGATGACCTTTTTACCTTTTTGCTTCTCTTAATCAACTGGGATAGGAAAACAACTATACCACTCAATTTAATTATGCATGGATGATATTATGGTTAACATGAACTGGTTAATATGATATGGTATTGGGTGATCTAAGCAAGCCTGGTATGTGGATGGGTTGGATGTTATGGTGGTTTTGCTTGCTTTAGATCTAAGGACTGGTTCGTGGAGCGACCATCCAGGATTTACAGTGCCACCACGAGGCCAAGTATGTGTGCGGCGTAGATGATCAATTAGGGCTTTGCCAGTGCTATTTGGACCATTAAGGATGCTCGGGGAAGGGGTAGTCGGATTGGGTTTGTTGATGATTGGTGGGACTACCCTGGGATCCGAATGGCTCAAGAGGGGGCCCTTGGTTGAAGATGTACTCAGTTGGAGACATCGCCACCAATGAAACCTCAGTGGGGTCTAAATAGGCTAGTAATCCCTTTGTAAAGGCTACTTTGTGATCTCTTGGCCACACACCTACGGAAGTGTGAGACGACATAATAGAGGTTCTAGTCACCGAAAGGTGATGAAATCACAAACACGTGGGTAAAGCGGTACAACCTCTATAGAGTGTGTCTAAAACTATCATGATAGCCGTGCTCCCGGTTATGAGCAACCTGGACCCTCACATGATTAGAGAAAACTTGGTATTGGGATGGTATTTGGTATTGGTTATGGTTATGGTTATGGTTTGGTAATGGTTATGGCTGGTTATGGATTAATTTCTAGTATTGAATATGGTTATTGGCAAATGGTGAAATCTAGAATTATTGATGATGGTAATGAATTCAGACGGTATTATGGGTTTTAATTATGGTTTATGATGGGTTTACTTCATATACATAATATATATTGCTTTTCAAATGTTTTAATGTACTTTTCAGCACTTTGCCATTATTATTGTCGTCATTTGAATCAGCCACATGTCATACTTTCCACACTTGTTGAGTACAACATGTACTCACTCTTGCAATCCCCCCCAACAGTTGCAGGTCAGGATTGGGAGTTTAATGGCGATAATGCGGAGTTATAGGCCGTGTCTACCGTCAGCTTTGCCTGTAATGTTGCATGGAGTTGCGCTATACCCTATTGCTTATGCTGCCTAGCTGTTTAGTTTGCTTATTTAAGTTTATTTTTGCTGCATTAGTTGAACTTGTTATTAATATTCATTAGAGTTTGTATTCGAAGATAATATAGTTCATGTAATAAAATTTGGTTAATTAATCTTGTTCTGTGGTAATTTTTTGTATACTCTTTTGTGAATGCACTCGTGTATGTGTGTTGAACATCCTGGACACACATATGTGTTTACTTGGTTCATTTTTGGAACCGGGTGTCACAGATTGGTATCAGAGCCACAAGTTGACCGTAGGATGCAACCTAGATAGAATGGACACTTTAGAGCACATAGGAGCACTGAGGAATCGATGTGTTTTTGCTTGGTGTACTGTTTGCTATATATATTGGTTGCTTGTGTGCTTAATAGAGGATTTTGGGATGCTTTAGCATTGCCATGTCCACATAGGCTAGTTAGTTGTCTAGTTTCATATCCCTTGATGCATATAGTTGGGGACGTTTTCTAATTCTTACCTATTGCTTTTCTCCAGATGGTGAGGACTCGCAACCAGAGGGATGGAAATGATGAAGAGGAGAACCATGGAGTACCTCAGAACAACAATGGACAAGGACCTGCTCATGGAGCTATCAATATTGAGCAGCTATTGGCTATGCAAAACCAGCTCATGCAGACCATGATACAAACTATGGACAGCTGCAGGCTGGCAATATCAACAATCAGCCCCACATGCCTCCACCGCCACCCCCACCTCCTCATAACCGGTTGGGAGAGTTTATGAGGACTAGGCCGCCAACCTTTGCTCAAGCTGCCGACCCTATGGATGCCAATGATTGGCTCAAGTCCGTGGAGAAGAAGCTAGCTATTGTCCAATGCAGCGACCGGGAGAAGGTTCTATTTGCATCTCATCAACTAGTTGGAGCAGCTGCGGATTGGTGGGATTCTTATTGCAATGCTCATGAGAACCAAGAGAGAATTACTTGGGCCGAATTCAAAGAGAGCTTCCGTTCTCATTATGTGCCAGAAGGTGTTATGATTCTGAAGAGGCAAGAATTTGAGAACTTGAGGCAAGGAAAATCAAGCGTGAGTGAATATCTCAATAAATTCACTCAACTCTCAAGTTATGTGCCTGAGGATGTGAGCCGGGACAGCCGGAAACAATATTTGTTCATGAGGGTCTTGAACAATGAAATCCAAGTGCAATTGCTCAATTGTGATTATGCTAATTTTCAGAAGCTTGTGGACAAAGCAATCGTGGTTGAGAACAAGATCCGTGAGATGGAGCAAGACCACAAGAGGAAGGCGCCATATCAAGGACAGCCGCAAGGAAGTAATGTGCGCCCTCGCTTCACACCGCCCAATGTGCCTTACTTCAGCTCTTTTGTGCCTGCTCAACGCCCTAGACTTGCACCGCGCCCAGCTCAGTTTGTGCAGCAGCGCCCTGTTATGCAAGCACCTAGTCCTCCAATGCCTTTTGCACCTTGTGCTAACTTTCCTGGTGCAAATGTTCAAAACCAAGCTCGCCCCAATAATTCTGGTGGAGTTAAGAAGTGATATACTTGTGGAGAAGCTGGACACTTTGCGCATCAATGTCCTAAGTCAGGCCTTGGTCAAGGAAGCAATGCGTCGAGGCAAAACCCAAGACCCAATGGAGGATAGCCACAAGGGAACCGTAGACAACAGAATTTTGCTCGTGGCAACGTGAACCATGTCTCTACGAAGGATGCTCAACAAGCGGATGACGTGGTCATTGGTATGTTTCTCGCCAACTCCAACCCAGCGATTATGTTGTTTGATTCTGGAGCATCACATTCATTAATTGCATCGAAGTATGTCGCCATGTATAGTTTGCCTATCTCTCATATGAAGTTTACTCTATTGGTTAAGTCTCCTGGAGGAGAGATGAGGAAAAATATAGTATGTCCAAAAGTAAGCCTTAGAATAAGGGGGGTAGACTTCTCAGCCAACCTCATTGTTTTGGATTCTCGAGGATTGGGCATTATACTTGGTATGGACTGGTTGAGGAAGCACAATGGAGTTATTGAGTGTGCCATGAAGACGGTGAAGTTGACTAATGAAGAAGGGATCACCGTAGAATTTGAAGCAACTCAACATGCACCGAAGCAATTGGAGCTGAATCACATGGATAATACCGCAATTGAGGAGATTCCGATGGTGTGTGAATTTTTGGATGTTTTTCCGGATGAGTTGTCAGGTATGCCACCTGATTGAGACATTGAGTTTGTTATTGATTTAATACATGGAACTGCACCTGTAGCTAAGAGGCCGTATAGGATGCCTCCTATGGAATTAGCAGAGCTCAAGAAGAAAATTCAAGAGCAACTAGAGAAGGGTTTCATTCGACCCAGCTCTTCACCTTGGGGAGCGCCTGTTCTATTTGTGGACAAGAAGGATGAGTCGCAAAGGATGTGTGTATATTACCGAGCTCTCAACGAGGTGACCATCAAGAACAAGTACACCTTGCCATGCATAGAAGACTTGTTTGATCAGATGAAGGGTGCTTGTGTCTTCTCTAAGATTGATTTGAGGTCGGGATATTTTCAAATGAAGATTAGACCATCGGACATACCCAAGACAGCCTTTAGGACACGGTACGGATCTTATGAGTACACCGTGATGTCTTTTGGATTGACAAATGTGCCTGTCTACTTTATGTACCTCATGAATAAGGTCTTCATGGAGTACTTGGATAGATTCGTTGTGGTGTTTATCGATGATATTATGATCTACTCGAAGGATGAAAAGGAACATGAGGAACACTTGAGGCTTACATTGCAGAAATTGAGGGAGCATCAATTGTATGCCAAGTTCAACAAGTGTCAAGAGGTGTCATTTTTGGGTCATATAATCTCAAGAGGAGGAGTATCGGTTGACCCCAGAAAGGTGAGGGATGTGTTGAAGTGGGAACCGGTGCAAAATGTAAAGGAAATAAGGAGTTTCCTTGGGATGGTTGGATATTACCGTCGATTCATCAAGGAATTTTCCAAGATAGCCAAGCCAATGACGGAATTGCTAATGAAGGGAAAGGCATTCCAATGGACTCAAGCTTGCTAGAAAAGCTTTGAGGAGTTCAAAAAGAGGTTAACAATAGCTCCAGTTTTGGTACTGCCGGATGTAAGCAAGAGTTTTTATATATATTGTGACACATCGAGACAAGGACTTGGATGTGTGCTTATGCAAGAAGGTCAAGTAGTAGCCTATGCATCGAGGCAATTGAAGAAACATGAGAAGAATTACCCAACGCATGATTTGGAACTCGCACCCGTGGTACATGCGTTGAAGATTTGGAGACACTACATCCTTGGGCATCGGTGTGAAATTTATACGGATCATAAGAGTTTGAAGTATATTTTCACACAAACGGATCTGAATTTGAGGCAATGGAGATGATTTGAGTTCATCAAAGATTATGATTTGGGGATCAACTATCATCCGGGAAAAGCCAACGTAGTGGCCGATGCTTTGAGTAGAAAAGGAGTAAGTCATCAACTCGCAGTTCGAGAGTTACCATCCGAGTTATGTAAGGAGTTTGAACGGTTAAACCTTGGATTCTTAAATGAGATGGAGATGATGGAGTTAAATCCAACCTTGGAGCAAGAAATTCGAGAAGCACAAACCACGGATGAGGAGATCAAGGAAATCAAGGGAAGAACCGAGGAAGAGAGAGAATTCAGATTTGATAAAGACGAACATGGTACCTTATGGCTTGGAAAGAGAATTGTTGTGCCTAATGTAAAGCATATTTGGGAGACAATATTAAAGGAGGCACATGACTCGCCGTACTCAATTAATCCTGGTTGTACAAAGATGTACAAAGACTTGAAGACTTGCTATTGGTGGGATAGCATGAAGAAGGACATAGCTGAATACGTAGCATTGTGTGATGTGTGCCAACGAGTCAAGGCGGAATATCAAAGGCCAGCTGGATTATTGCAACCATTGAAGATTCTGGAATGGAAGTGGGAAGAGATTGGTATGGACTTCATAGTTGGTTTACCACGTACTTAGTCCGGTTATGACTCAATTTGGGTAATTGTGGATCGGTTAACTAAGTCAGCTCACTTTATTCTCGTCAAGACCACCTATAATGGAGAGAAATTGGCGGAACTGTTCATGGGAAGAATGGTATGTTTTGCATCAAGTTCTAAAGAAGATAGTCTCGGATAGAGGTTCACAATTCACTTCCAGATTTTGGCAGAAATTGTATGGAGTTTTGGGAACGAGGTTGAATTTTAGTTTAGCGTATCACCCTCAAACGGATGGACAAACCGAGAGGACCAATCAAATTTTGGAAGACATGTTAAGAGCTTGTGCTTTAAAGCATGGGAAAAGTTGGGACAAGAGCTTGCCATATGCAGAATTTTCATACAACAATAGTTACCAAGCAAGCATAAATGTCACCATATGAAGCACTATATGGAAGGAAGTGTAGGACACCTTTATTCTGGAATGAGGCAGGAGAAACTCATGTATTTGGTCCGGATGTGTTGCAAGAAGCCGAAAAACAAGTACAAATAATTCGTGAAAAATTGAGGGCTGCCCAATCAAGGCAAAAGGGCTACGCGGACAATAGGAGAAGGAAATTAACCTTTGAAGTGGGAGATTTTGTTTACCTTGAGGTGTCACCAATGAGAGGTCATAAGAGGTTTAACATAAGAGGCAAGCTAGCACCTCGCTACATTGGACCATTCAATATTTTGGACAAAAGAGGAGAAGTAGCGTATAAGTTGGAGATACCAACTCATCTTTCAGACGTACATGATGTCTTTCATGTTTCCCAGCTCAAGAAATGCTTGAGAGTACCGGAAGAACAAGTGCCAGTGGAAGGATTGGAACTAGAGGAAGATTTGACTTATGCTGAGCAACTGGTAAAAAATTTGGAAACCAAGGAGAGACTCACAAGGAACAAGGTTATTATATAGTGTAAAGTTCAATGGAAGCACCACACAGGAAAAGAAGCAACGTGGGAATTGGAGAACGATATCAAGAAGAAATTTCCCTATCTCTTCTCTTCCGCGTCGAGTCTCGACGGCGAGATTCATTTTAAATGGGGTAGGTTTGTAACACCCTCATTTTCATGCATCATTACCTATATACATTCATATACATGTTTAACATTAACCCACATAAAGAGGAACGAGTTTAAAATTGATTTGGAGCATTTAAAATTGATTTCGAACAAAACCACACTTAAAATGCTGAAAAGTGCGGACTAGTCCGATTTTAGTGAGGACTAGTCCGATTTCTCTCTGACTAAAAACGTACTTGTCCGTTTTTGCCGCGGACTAGTCCGATTTTGCCTCTAGAAACTTTTGGACTTGTCCGATTTTGTGCGGACTAGTCCGATATTCCATGAATCCTTGAAAAATTGCTAAGTCCCTGGACTAGTCCGGTGTCCCAGCGGACTTGTCCGTTTTCCTCTCTGACTAAAGTCGTACTTGTCCGATTTTAGACCAGACTTGTCCGATTTTCTCTTTGGACATTTTCGGACTAGTCCGGTCCTTTTCGGACTTGTCTGATATTTCACGACTCCGAAATGATCTTTTATTTTATGACTTGTTTCTTGGGTTTCACATTAAGTGGGCCTAGGGACGTCGTGCCTAACTCTTTTAGAGCCCATGTGGGACTCTAAACCGGCCTCTACTCATCTCAAACTCGAAATCCATCTAACCCTAGCCTCCACCTCTATATAAACAACCCCACCCCTTGGCTTGACATCTATTTGCCACTTTTCCACCCCACCCAAACCCTAGTTCGTGAAGAGCCACCACCAAGGAGGGAGGAGAAGATCCCAAGCAAGAAGAAGAGGAGCAAATGAAGGAGGATCAAGATCTCCACCAAGCTTTCGTTCGTCATCACCAATTCATCTCCAAGTTCATCAACCTTAGATCATCAAGATCCAAGTGTTACCTCCAAGTTTCTTGATTCATTGGAATTCTAAACACCTGGTATACCTTCTATTCTTTTTTTCATACATGAATTTGACCCCTAACCTCTGAATTCACGTCAATCTAGAAAACCCTAATCTGCTGATCTCGCAGAGTGCGGACTTGTCCGATCCCTAGCGGACTAGTCCGATCTTCCTGGTTAAATTGGGTTGAATTAATTCTAAAATTTGATCTAATCAACTCCAAACCAATATAAACTTGTTAAAATCTATTAGAACTAGTTAGTGATCATTAAAAGCAATCTATTAACAAGTTCTACATTGCATTTGCATCAATCATGCATGTCATGTCATATTGAGTAATATTTGTGCACTCTTTGATTGTGTTTCTTGTCTTGTATGTTTATTGTGTGGATTAGACGGATTTGCGCTAGACAGTGTTGTGGAGGATCTACAGCACCAAGAGTTTGAAGGCTTTGACCCTAATCAACCGCAAGAGCAAGGCAAGTGTCCTTGGAGCATATTGATCCTGTTCTGACAATAAATGTTTTGTTTGCAAATTGCATGCTTGTGTCAATTTGATGGGAATCCTATGGTAGGAAGTTTACTAGTTTTCTTTAACCACCCTTGCCACGTGGAATTTATAGTAGAGAGTCGGGATGGGCTTTTTACCTTTTTGCTTCGCTTAATCAACTGGGATGGGAAAACAACTATACCACTCAATTTAATTATGCATGGATGAGATTATGGTTAACATGAACTGGTTAATATGATATGGTATTGGGTGATCTAAGCAAGCCTGGTATGTGGATGGGTTGGATGTTATGGTGGTTTTGCTTGCTTTAGATCTAAGGACCGGTTCGTGGAGCGACCATCCAGGATTTACAGTGCCACCACGAGGCCAAGTATGGGTGCGGCGTAGCTGATTAATTAGGGATTTGCCAGTCCTATCTGGACCATTAAGGATGCTCGAGGAAGGGGTAGTTGGATTGGGTTTGTTGATGATTGGTGGGACTACCCTCGGATCCGAATGGCTCAAGAGGGGGCCCTTGGTTGAAGATGTGCTCAGTTGGAGACATCGCCACCGGTGAAACCTCGTGGGGTCTAAATAGGCTAGTAATCTCTTTGTAAAGGCTACTTTGTGATCTATTGGCCACACATCGACGGAAGTGTGAGATGGCATAATAGAGGTTCTAGTCACCGAAAGGTGATGAAATCACAAACACGTGGGTAAAGCGGTACAACCTCTGCAGAGTGTGTCTAAAACTATCATGATAGTCGTGCTCCCGGTTATGAGCAACCTGGACCCTCACATGATTAGAGAAAACTTGGTATTGGGATGGTATTTGGTATTGGTTATGGTTAGGGTTATGGTTTGGTAATGGTTATGGTTGGTTATGGATTAATTTCTGGTATTGATTATGGTTATTGGCTAATGGTGAAATCTAGAATTATTGATGATGGTAATGAATTCAGACTGGTATTATGGGTTTTAATTATGGTTTATGATGGGTTTACTTCACATACATAATATATATTGCTTTTCAAATGTTTTAATGTACTTTTCAGCACTTTGCCATTATTATTGTCGTCATTTGAATCAGCCACATGTCATACTTTTTACACTTGCTGAGTACGACATGTACTCACTCTTGCAACCCCCCCCCCCCCCCAGCAGTTGCAGGTCAGGATTGGGAGTTTAATGGCGATAATGCGGAGTTCTAGGCCGTGTCTACCATCAGCTTTGCCTGTGGTGTTGCATGGAGATGTGCTATACCCTATTGCTTATGCTGCCTAGCTGTTTAGTTTGCTTATTTAAGTTTATTTCTGTTGCATTAGTTAAAATTGTTATTAATATTCATTATAGTTTGTATTCGAAGATAATATGGTTCGTGTAATAAAATTTGGTTAATTAATCTTGTTCTGTGGTAATTTTCTGTATACTCTTTTGTGAATGCACTCGTGTATGTGTGTTGAACGTCATGGGCACACATATGCGTTTACTTGGTTCATTTTCGGAACCGGGTATCACAGGAGAGCTACAGGTAAATCAACGATCAAACTAGTCCACCTTGCTTCTATCATATGTGTAGAACATCCTGCCCTGGCACCTCCCAAGGAGCCTGCTGACGATGTCTCCACGACGATGGTGGACGACGCTAGAGCATCCAGCTCCGGCACCTCCCAAGGGGCCTGCCGCCGACGTCCCAGAACATCAACAACAGCATCAAGCGTGGATAAGTGAGTAAACTCTCCTGCCCCACTCTTGTTGCTAATAGGGTTCCCTTGCGATGGCCTGTAAACCAGGAGCCAGCCGTTGACGTCTCTACGACGATGGTGGACGACGCCGGAGCATCCAGCTCCGGCACCTACCAAGGGGCCTGCCGTCGACGTCTACACAAAGATGGTGGACGACGCCAGAGCATCCAGCTCTAGCACCACCCAAGGGGCCTGCTGTCAACGACTCTACGACGATGGTGGACGACGCCGGAGCATCCAGCTCCGACACCTCACAAGGGGCATGTCGTCGACGTCCCAGAACGTCAACAACAGCACCAAGCGCGGATAAGCGAGTAAACTCTCCTGCCATGCTCTTGTTGCTAACAAGGTTCCATTGTGATAGCCTCTAAACCGAGGGCCAGCCGTCGACGTCTCTACGATGATGGTGGACGCTGCCGGAGCACCCTGCTCCACAACCTCCCAAGGGGCCTGTCGTCGATGTCTACACGAAGATGGTGGACGACGTCGGACCATCCAGCTCAAGCACCACCCAAGGGGCCTGCCGTCGACGACTCTACGATGATGGTGAACGACGTCGGAGCATCCAGCTCTGGCACCTCCCGAGGAGCCTGCCGTCGACATCCCAGAACGTCAACGACAGCACCAAGCGCGGATAAGTGAGTAAACTCTCATGCCCCGCTCTTGTTGCTAACAAGGTTCCGTTGTGATAGCCTCTAAACCAGGGGCCTGCCGTCGACGTCTACACGAAGATGGTAGACGACGCCGGAGCATCCAGCTGCGACACCTCTCAAGGAGCCTGCCGTCGACATCTCTGTGACGATGGTGGACGACGTCGGAGCATCCAACTCTGGCACCTCTCAAGGGGCCTGCCGTCGATGTCCACATGAAGATGGTGGACGACGCCGGAGCATCTAGCTCCGGCACCTCCCAAGGGGTCTACCGTCGACGTCTACACAAAGATGGTGGACGATGCTGGAGCATCTAGCTCTGGCACCACCGAAGGGGCCTACCGTCGACGTCTACACGAAGACGGTGGAAGATGCCAGAGCATCCAGCTCTGGCACCACCCAAGGGGACTATCGTCGATGACTCTACAACAATGGTGGACGACGTCGGAGCATCCATCTCCGACACCTCACAAGGGGCTTGTCGTCAACGTCCCAGAATGTCAACGATAGCACCAAGCGCAGATAAGCGAGTAAACTCTCATGCCCCGCTCTTGTTGCTACCAAGGTTCCCTTGCGATAGCTTGTAAACCAGGGGCCTGCCTTCGACGACTCTACGATGATGGTGGACGACGCTGGAGCATCCAGCTCCGGCACCTCCCAAGGGGCTTGCCGTCAATGTCTACGTGAAGATGGTGGATGACGCCAGAGCATCCAGCTCCGGCACCTCCCAAGGAGCCTGCCATCGACATCTCTACGATGATGGTGGACGATGCCGGAGCATCCAGCTCCGGCACATCCCAAGGGGCATGCCGTCGACGTCTACACGAAGATGGTGGACGACGCCGGAGCATCCAGCTCTGGCACCATCCAAGGGGCCTACCATCAACGACTCTACGATGATGGTGGACGATGCCGGAGGATCCAGCTCCAGCACCTCACAAGGGGCCTACCGTCGACGTCCCAGAATGTCAACGACAACACCAATCACGAATAAGCAAGTAAACTCTCCTGCCCTACTCTTGTTGCTAACAAGGTTCCATTGCGATAGCCTGTAAACCAGGGTCCTGCCGTCGACGTCTCTACGACGATGGTGGACGACGCCGGAGCACCCATCTCCAGCACCTCCCAACGGGCCTGCCGTCGATGTCTACACGAAGATGGTGGACGACGCCGGAGCATCCAGCTCCAGCACCACCCAAGGGGCCTGCCGTCGATGACTCTACGACGATGGTGGACGGCGCCAGAGCATTCAGCTCCTGCACCTCCCGAGGGGCCTACCGTCGACGTCCCCGAACGTTAACGAAAGCACCAAGCACGGATAAGTGAGTAAACTCTCCTGCCCCACTCTTGTTGCTAACAAGGTTCCCTTGCGATAGCATGTAAACCAGGGGACTGTCGTTGATGTCTACACGAAGATGGTGGATGATGCCGGAGCATCCAGCTCTGGCAACCCCTAAGGGGCCTACCGTCAACGACTCCACAATGATGGTGGACGGCGCCGGAGCATCCAGCTCTGGCACCTCCCAAGGGGCCTGTCGTCGACGACTCTACGACGATGGTAGACGATGCCAGAGCATCCAGCTTCGGCACCTCCCAAGGGGCTTTGCGTCAACGACTCTACGACGATGGTGGACGATGTCGGAGCATCCAGCTCTGGCACCTCCCAAGGGGCCTGTCGTCGACGACTTCGCGACGATGGTGGACAACGTCGGAGCATCCAGTTCCGGCACTCCAAACTCCCCCACTCCACTGGGGGGCAGTTCAAGAAATTCTACGATCATGTGCTTGATGTACTTAGCCAACTAACCACATCCACCAAGGGGCCTCTAAGGGGATCCACATGCAGAAAATCAACGGACGGCACCTCAGCCACGTCAATTGTGCAAATTGTTGGTCCTGGGAAGCACACGAGTCCAACAAAGGTTCTGCAAATCCTTACGTAGCTAAGAAATCAGAGCAACAATTGAGAAGCACAGAGACAATGCAAGAAGTCAAACACAAATTTGAATTCATTAAGGAATTCTTTACAAGGGAGGGTGAACCCCGAATACAAAAACCAAGCTACCAGCCTTAGCCCCAACTGAATTGCGCTACAACAAGTTTGGCGGCTTCCTTAACCTCTGTTGCTATTGTCGCCTCGCGTTTCCTCGACAGGGCCTTCAAAAACTAGCTCCAGTGGCAGATCAGGGTACCGGCTCCTGTAGCACACCAAGACATGGGATGCCACCGTCTCCGCCGCCGCCCTACCCTCGGCTTCCAAACGCTAAGCCAGCTGACGCTCCCGCAGATCAAGTTGTAAGACCTATGTGTGCTTAATACATTGTCTTGTAGTGAATACACTTGGCTTTGATGATAAAAGTTTTAAATATCACCAAAACACCTTTTATCAAGGTCCGACTCTAGCTCTGAGCTACAGCAAGGTCCGACGGTAGGTCTGGCTTGGTTTGGGTAGCTCCGGTTACGTTCGATGCTAGGTCCGACTAGCTTTGGTCAGCTCCGATGAGTTTTTGTCTTTAGCTCCGACATGTCTTTGATAGCTCCGGCGTGTTTTTTCTAAGCTCCGAGTTGATTTTTCTAGCTCCAGCTTTTGGGTTTACTAGTTCCGACTAGTTCTGGTTAGCTCCGGTGCTAGGTCCTGCTAGTTTTGTAAGCTCCGGTAGGAACTTGGTTGTACTAGTTTTGTTAGCTCCGGCTCAAGGTTCGGGTTGCTCTGGCAAGGTCCAGAACTTGACTGAAGTGCTTCTGCTTTTCATTTGCAATGTTCCGTACTAGCTTTACATTGTTGGAAAGTTTGCTTAGTATTCTTTTACTAAGTTTTTGGTGCGTTTTGGTTGATATGGATGATATCGTGTTACTGTGGTTTTGCAACATGCTTATGTGAGGTGCTCACATAAGGTGTTGTGTTTGGAACTAACTTGAGTCAAGTCGAGGACTTGGGCTCGTATGGATTGGTTGTTTATTCATGTGCAGGTGTTGCTTGAGTTCAAGTCATGGCTGGTGACGGGATATATTGGACTAGTCTCAGGGAGGAGATGAGGTTCCAACAACCAAGTTCGGAAGGAATTGTGGTTGAGCTGATCAGGAGGTCGCGCGGGATGATTGAATCAAGGGCGGTGCATATGAAGGTTACTGGACATCATTGGAAGATGTTTGCACGTATGCAAGGAGTGCATGGACGTGGCTACATGGTTCCGGGACGTGATGAAGAGATGTGGATGTAAAGAATTGGTCGGGAAGGTCCAACCGACTAGGTTATGGACTCAGGCTGCGGCTGAGTCAGGTTTGACTCAAATATGGAAAGATGTAAGTTGGTTATGATAGGATTTCGTGTGGGTCACGAATTTGAGTTGTTTAGGAATGTGGGATACGTTCATAAGGTGTTTGGAAGTCTTAAGATTGCTTCTATCTGCGTATAGAAGAATCCTAAGCAGTTATGGAAAGTTACGATTCGTGATTAGAGTAGGATTGGAGTCCTAGTTGATATTGGGTTGGCCTAAGGGATGGTTATATAAGCAAGGGAGCCCATAGCTCGTGGTGTACGACTTTGGGGCTGTTCCTCTTGTGTTCTATTGAATAAAATTCGTAGTTTGAAGGAACTTTTGTGCCTTGTTCGTCCGACTTGTTCCAGACAAGTTTTACTCGTCGAGTTTCTGGACAGCACTACCTTTCGTTGGTGGTTTTATCATAACTCGAGTTTTACAGATCCAATTGACGTGATTCTTTTTGGGTTGTCTTCACAACTTTATTTTCTATCATATGTAAAAATTTCAAGGTTATTGGATTTGTGGTATATGATCTACACGAGTTTCTTTGCAGTGTTCCAGAACTGTTTTTTCTTGGGTAGGACAGATTGACCATTGTTTGATCTTTCGATCATAACTTGAGTTTTTCTCGTCGGATTTGAGTGATTCTTTTTGTGTTGTCTTCGTGACTTGATTCTCTCTGATATCTATCACTTTTGTCACAGTGAAACACGTTTAGATTAGTCTCACACATGATTTCTTTAACAGATCGTTTTTCTGCCGAAAGGGTTTGGGGTTTAATTGTTTCCGCTGCGTAAGATTTTTAAATCTACCATTCATCCTCCCCCCCTCTGGTAGCTTTTCACGTGCTCTTCGATCCTACACAAGCTCCCGGTCACGGCGCTCTACTGCCTGCTCCCGGGCTTGAACGTCAAGATCGTGCAGGAGGAGTTCTTGAAGCTCCACTAGGTTTTGCGCCCGATCCAGTGCCAAATTGCTCTCCCAGAGCTCAAGGTCTTCGAGGTGGGACTGCAGTCTGTCGTGATCGGCATCATCCTGGGCCATCATCGCCTGCGCTGCCACCTCTTGTTCGGCGACAACAGCCTCCCTCTTGGCAACGGCGGCTTCTTGGCGACTCAGGGCCTCTTGAACGGCAGAAAGAGCGTGCAGACGGGCGTCAACAGCGTCGTTGGCTGCCTTGGCATCGGCCAAAATCTTTTGGGTCAAGGCGTCTGAGTACCTCACCAAGCGGTGCCTCACCTCCAGTTCTTTGCTCTCCTTCTCGTACTTCTCCTTTGCCTCGGCGATCCTGGAGCTCAGGAGACCCTCCTAGCCTCGGAGGTGCTCGCCCTCGGCATGCAGCTTCTCCCACTCCGCGACAAGAGCCTCTTGCGCCCGGCGGAGGTTGGATTGCACCTGAAGGATTCTGGATTGCGTCAAGTCCATGACGTCAAAAATCCACTCTAGTTGCGCCGAAGTCAGAGAAGGCCATCCGGTGATCATCTCAGGGACCCCTTCCTCCCGTAGCGGTGAAGGCAAGGACACCAGCACTGGGGATCTTGCCCCCGGAGTCTGATCAGGAGTTGCAGTGCCACCTAACACAGCAGGGCCACCATCGCTCAGAGAGCCGCCCGCCGAATCAGCAGCAGTGGAGGTCAGACCCCCAGCCCCCAGAGTCGGCTCCGACATGGCCTCTGCCACGACAGCCGGAGGTGCCTCTGCCACAATGGCCGGAGGTGCCTCTAGCGCGACAGCTGGAGATGCAACCGGAGATGCTTCACTACCCACGCCAGGCACATATGCCGGAGCAGTGCTCCCCTGAACAAGCTTGGCAGGCTACCCCGCCAACACAGCCATAGCATCATCAACCGCCTTCAAAGCACTTCCGGGCACTATCCCCGGCGGTAGGGGCCTCACAACAGCTGACGTAGCCCTGCAAATCAAGATCAAGCCCTGAGCAATCAACATAGGCAGGCGAGATAATAGATCAAGTGTTGGCAAAAATGCCTTACTAACGTCCCCGGAAGCTCCAGCGAGCCTCCACTTTCGGTGACCCTGAAGCCGCGGGCCATGGCGATGGCGTAACAGGCGATGCCATCCCAGTAGGGCCTCCGCCAAAACCACCAGCAGTGCCGCCACACTGCGTTGGTGTGCTTCCACCAACCCCAATAGAGCCACATCCCGTTGTCGGCTCAAGGCCTTTTTGCCTAAGGCTCCATAGGTGTGATGCTGCCGGAGTCCCCTATGGCACCCTGGATCGCGCAGGTGACGAGGATGTCGGATGACATGCCGACCGCCGACGATGGTGGAGCCGCCGCTTGACGGACCGAACCTCCCCTCGAAGAACCACCAACACCACGTACTGAAGAGGGGCGCGTCGGTGGACGCTGACTTGGAGCGAAGGCCACTTGTGGCGGCACCCTCGGTGGCGACTGAGGGCGTTTCTCCTTCACGACCTCGATCACCAGGGCCTTCCCTTTGCCTACGTTGGGGACCAGTGCCTTCCCCTTACCTACGTCGGAGACCAGTGCCTTGCCTTTCCCCCTAGTAGTGGGCGCATCCTCCGCCCTGGAGGCTTTGGAGCCTGAAGAAGGTGCGGACTCCTCCAAAGAGTCGACAATGGCCAGGCCCCAGCTCTCATGCTAACCTATCGCGGCACAAGACCAATCGCGTCCAAGTTGGGCATCTCCTTCATAACCTCCGTCCGAAGGTCCCGATCCGTGCAAAGCGGTGGGCAAGCCTGCGGAAGGTTGAAAACATCGTCCGACAGTAGGTCGTCACACGTCTTGTACATTGCTTCAAACACCTCCTGCAGGGTCGTCTCCGTGTCGCGACCCCTCAGCAACCTGGTACCATCTTGGAGCCCAAAGTAGAGCTGTGACACCCGGTTCCGAATATGGACCAAGCGTAACGCATATGTGTGCCTAGGAAGTTCATCACACATATACGGTTGCATCACAAACGATATACAGAATTTAACCACGTCTTAACTATTAAATAAGTACTTTATTACAATAATCCAATAGTTCACGAATGATAAAACTCTAAATAATTGCAGCAGGAAATAAACTAAACAGCACGACTCCAATCCACAGGCAATTGACGGCAGTACGCAACCTAGTACTCCACGTGATCCTCAGGGTACTCCCAATTGTCTCCAGTAGCTGTTGGGGGAATTGCAAGGGTGAGTACATGTCGTACTCAGCAAGTGTGGAAAGTATGACATGTGGCTAATTCAAATGACGACAATAATAATGGCTAAGTGCTGAAAAGTACAGTAAAACATTTGAAAAGCATTATACTATGTCTATGTGAAACAATCCCATCATAACCAGCATATTAACAAAATATAAACCATATCCAATTATTGCCAACATTACCATTATCCATGTCCAACTACCATAACTCAATTTCATATCCATGACCATAATCCATAAACCATAACCATTACCAAACCATAACCATAAACCAACCATAACCATTACCAGACCATAACCATCCCAAATCCCAATTCCAACTCTAATCATGTAGGTCATCCAGGCGCTCATAACCGGGAGCACGGCTATCATGATAGTTTTTAAACACTCTGAAGAGGTTGTACCACTTTACCCACATGTTTGTGATTTCATCACCTTTCGATGACTAAGAAACCTCCATTGTGCCATCTCACACTTCCGTAGGTGTGTGGCCAAGAGATCACAAAATAGCCTTTCAAAAGGGACTACTAGTATGTACGGGCCCACTAAGGTTTCACCGGCAGGCTTGAATCTCTATTCTCCCACCCACGGGCCCCCTCGTGTGCCATGCGGATCCCAGGGCAGTCCTCCTCGACTCCCATTCCCTGCGCCATCCAATGGTTCATACAATACTAGCAGCGCTCCTAATTATTCAGCTACGCCGCACCCATACTTGGCCTTGTGGTGGCACTGTTGACCTGGCATATTCTCGCATGAACCGGTCCTTAGATCTAAAGCAAGCAAACCACCATAACATCCAACCCATCCACATACCAGGCTTGCTTAGATCACCCATCGTATTGACCAGTTCACATTAACCAGAATATCATTGATGCATAATTAAATGTGTAGTGTTGTTTGCCATCCCAATTAATTGAGCGAAGCAAAAAGGTAAAAACCCTTCCCGACTCTCTACCATAAATTCCAGTTGACAAGGGTGGTCAAACAAAACTAGTAAACTTCCTACCATAGGATTCCCATCAATTTGACACAAGCATGCAAGTTCGCAAACAAAACATTTATTAAAACAGGATCAATATGCTTCAAGGACACTTGCCTTGCTCCGGCGGATGGGGTTGCTCAAGCGCTTCAAAGTCTTGGTTTTGGAAATCCTCGTATGCGGCCTCTTGAGCACGTTCCTCTACGCGTGATCATACATACAAGAAAATACATACAATCAATATGATGCACACACATTAATCAACATGCGATGATATGCATGCATGCACAATTCATTAATTAATTAACTACGGTTGTTTATTAACTAGATGCGACTAGTTCATACGTGTTCATAAGAGTTTACGGGGGTTTTAGGGTGGATTAATGCTGCTGAAAATAAAATCATGGTGCAACTAAAATCAATTTACGTCTATTAGATTCGATATGATCGCTAAAATTCGCATCGGGAACATGGCCTACCGTAGATGCGATGGCTTTGATGATCGCGGGATGGGGACAATACGTAGACGAAGTAGATGCGTTCTCCGGCGGCACGACGATGGCGGCGCGATGTCGACGACGATCTCCGGCGGACGGCGGGGCCCTCCTCTTTTTCTTCCTCTTCTTCCCCTTCTTTTTCTCCTTTTTCTTCCCTGGGCGCAGCTCTCTGGACTCCCTTTTTGCTTCTGTACCGGCGGCTAGGGTCTTTCCTGGGCGTTTTGGCGGCTGGGATCGTGAGCCCTTCGGTGCTTCTTTATAGGGACGGCGGAACAGGATCGGGAATCGGTTCCAGAGCCGGCGGGATCGGGGGTCTACGCGGAGTCGTACCGGGGCGGGAGGCCGAGGCGCGCCGGGAAAATCGGGCGGCTGGCGCCTGGCGGCTGCAGCGGGGTGGGACCCCGGGGCATGTGGCCGCACGTGAGCGCGCGTGGGAGGCGGGGGGCCCAGCGCGGTACGGCGGGTGATGGCGCTGCGGGAGGCAGCGTCGGCAGGGTGGGACCCGGCGGCGGGCGCGCGTGGGAGGGCGAGGCGCGTCGGGGCGCGGTGCTGCGGGGCGCAGGCAGCGGGGTGGGCCAGGCGGCGGGGCGCAGCGCGCGCTGCGCGCGGTCGGCGGGGCACGCGGCGCGGAGCGCCTCGGGTGGCGTGCGGGGCCGGCTGGCGGCTCGGCCGCTGGCCGGTAGTTTTTTTTCTTTTTTTTTTTCATTTAGTATTATTATTATTTTATAATTTATATTTATTTATTTTACTTACTTTTTTATACCTTTTTTTATTATGTTATTTATTATATATATATTTTATATATATATATTATTCATGTTATATATTTATTATTTATTATTATTATTATGTATATTATTAATATTAATATTTTATTTATTTTCATATATTGTTATATATATTATTTATATACATTTATATATATATTATTATTATTATTTTTATACTTATTCCCTATTACAAGTTTTAGGCTATAATTATTATTTTCTTTTTCTTCTTTTGCTACCCATATTTGTATATATATATATATATATGCTCCATTTTTTTATGTTTTATTATTTTTCTTTTATCCTACTAATGTTTAATGCATGAGCATGTATGCAATGCAGGATGCGAAAATTTAGGGTGTTACAATTCTACCCCCCTTAAAGTGAATCTCGCCCTCGAGATTCGATAGCGTGGAGAAAAGGTGAGGGAATTCTGCCTTCAAGTCTTCTTCACGTTCCCATGTAGCTTCGGTTCCCGTATGGTGTTTCTATCGCACTTTGCACCAACGGATCCTCTTAGTTCTTGTGAATCCAAAACAATGAGTTTGGCGGAGAAATCTACCCCCCTTATTCTAAGGCTTACTTTTGGACATACTATATTTGTCCTCATCTCTCCTCCAGGAGACTTAACCAATAGAGTAAACTTCATGTGAGAAATAGACAAACTATACTTGGCAACATACTTTGATGCAATGGATGGATGCGATGCTCCAGAATCAAACAACATAGTCGCGGGGTTGGAGTTAGCAAGAAACATACCAATGACCACGTCATCCGCTTGTTGAGCATCCTTCGTAGAGACATGGTTCACGTTGCCACGAGCAAAATTCTGCTGTCCACAGCTTCCTTGTGGTTGTCCTCCATTAGGTCTTGGGTTTTGCCTCGGCGCATTGCTTCTTTGACCAAGGCCTGACTTAGGACATTGATTCGCAAAGTGTCCAGCTTCTCCACAAGTATAGCACCTCTTGACTCCACCAGAATTATTGGGACGAGCTTGGTTTTGAGCATTGGTTCCAGGAAAATCAGCACGAGGTGCATAAGGCATTGCTTGCATAACATGGCGCTGCTGCACAAACTGAGTTGGGCGTGATGCATAACCAGGGCGCTGAGCAGGAATAGAGGAATTGTAATGAGGCGCGTTGGGCAGCGCAAGGCGAGGGCGCACATTACTTCCTTGTTGTTGTCCTTGGTATGGCGCCTTCCGCTTGATTTCTTGCTCCATCTCACGGATCTTGTTCTCAACCACAATTGCTTTGTCCACAAGTTTCTGGAAATTTGCATAGTCACAATTGAGCAATTGTACTTGGATCTCATTGTTCAAGCCCCTCATGAACAAGTATTGCTTCCGGCTGTCCCGACTAACATCCTCAGGCGCGTACCTTGAGAGTTGAGTGAATTTATTGAGATATTCATTCACACTTGATCTTCCTTGTCTCAAGTTCTCGAATTCTTGCCTCTTCAAGATCATAACACCTTCCGGCACATAATGAGAACGAAAATTCTCCTTGAATTCGGCCCAAGTGATCCTCTCTTGATCCTCATGAGCATTGCATAGTGAATCCCACCAATCGGCGGCTTCTCCAACGAGTTGATGGGAAGCAAATAGGACCTTCTCCCGGTCACTGCATTGGACAATAGCAAGTTTCTTCTCTACGGCTTTGAGCCAATCATCAGCATCCATAGGGTTAGCAGCTTGAGCAAAGGTTGGCGGTCTGGTCCTCATGAACTCTCCCAAACGGTTGTGGTGTGGCTGGGGTGGTGGTGGAGGCATGTGGGGTTGATTGTTGATATTGCCAGCCTGCAGCTGTCCCATGGTCTGTATCATGGTCTGCATGAGCTGGTTTTGCATAGCCAATAGTTGCTCAATGTTGATAGCTCTATGAGCAGGTCCTTGTCCATTGTTATTTTGAGGTACTCCATGGTTCTCCTCCTCATCATTAGCATCCCTCTGGTTGCGAGTCCTCACCATCTGAAGAAAAGCAATAGGTAAGAATTAGAGAACGTCCCCAACTATATGCATCAAGGGAAATGAATCTAACCAACTAGCTACACTAGCCTAGGTGGACATGGCAATTCTAAAGCATCCCAAAATCCTCTATTAAGCACACAAGCAAACAATATATATATAGCAAACAGCACACTTAAGCAAAAACACATCGATTCCTGAGTGCTCCTATATGCTCTAGAGTGTCCATTCTATCTAGGTTGCGTCCTACGGTCAACCTGTGGCTCTGATACCAATTTGTGACACCCGGTTCCGAATATGAACCAAGCGTAACGCATATGTGTGCCCAGGAAGTTCATCACACATATACGGTTGCATCACAAACGATATACAGAATTTAACCACGTATTAACTATTAAATAAGTACTTTATTACAATAATCCAATAGTTCACGAATGATAAAACTCTAAATAATTGTAGCGGGAAATAAACTAAACAGCACGACTCCAATCCACAGGCAATTGATGGTGGTACGCAACCTAGTACTCCACGTGATCCTCAGGGTACTCCCAATTGTCTCCAGTAGCTGTTGGGGGAATTGCAAGGGTGAGTACATGTCGTACTCAGCAAGTGTGGAAAGTATGACATGTGGCTAATTCAAATGATGACAATAATAATGGCTAAGTGCTGAAAAGTACAGTAAAAAATTTGAAAAAATGTAGGCCTAGAGGGGGGGTGAATAGGCCTTTTTGATTTTTCTCGGTTCCTGTAACACTCAACAACAAGGTCAATACCAGAGATATCGGACTAGTCCGGTAATGTGCGTACTAGTCCGGTTTTCACGGGCTAGGTTGATCAAGTTCAGAAAATTTGATTGATTCGTTAATGTTTGCAGCGGAAATATAAATTTGAATCTCAATTTAATAGTAGTATGTCATATTCTATTGAAGTTAAAACTCTTGATCAACAATTAGACTTAGATTGAACAAAGTGAATCAAACCCTAGATTAAGTTGATCAAATTAGATGAAGAACACAAAAAGGATAAGACACACGATTTATCCCGTGGTTCGGCTACCACGAAGGCAACCTACATCCACGTTGAGGAGCCCACAAAAGGACCGGGTCTTTTCCAACCCTTTCCTCGTCGGATCGCCACGAAGGCCAATCCTCTTCCACTAATCACAAAGGGTAAATAACCAAGTTGAAGGGGCGTTCTCACACGTTGAGAGCTCCCTTGATTACAACTCACAATGACACCAATAACACACTCGAAAATTACAAATTGAAACGCAAGAGTGTGTTAGGGAATCAAACCAAGAGCTCAATGATGTGTGCCAAGTGTCTCTCCAATGATCTAGAAGTGATCTTCAATGGATTGATTGATTTTGCACTTAATTTCGTGGAGAGAGATGGTTTTTGAGTCTCTTGGGAGGTGTGACGGCGCTAGGGTTCGAGTGAGGGTGAAAGTGGGCCGTGCACCTCTATTTATATGGGGTTTCTAAAAGTGACCGTTAGGGTTCAGAAAGATCGGACTAGTCCGTGGTGGTCACCGGACTAGTCCGGTGTGCTGTGTGTAGCAAACCCTAAGTGTCTAGGAATATCGGACTAGTCCGGTTGAAAACGGACTTGTCCGATTTCGCTACTGGAAATCTTCGGACTAGTCCGATTGCCATCGGACTTGTCCGGACATATGAAACCCTAAGTGTTTGGGATGACAAGTCCGCACTTGGAGGACTTGTCCGATTTAGATCAGTGTGTATATCGGACTAGTCCGTGTAGACACCGGACTTGTCCGAAATGGATCAGAATGAATATCGGACTAGTCCGGGTCACAACGGACTTGTCCGATTTTGTGTGACTTGTGCATTGTGTTAAGGACTAGTCCGCATTGGAGAGGACTAGTCCGAAGTGGATCAGAAAGATATCGGACTAGTCCGGTGGAGACCGGACTTGTCCGATCTAGTGCAGAATGTGATATCGGACTAGTCCGGCTGATATCGGACTAGTCCGGTCCTGTATAACTTTGTGCATTGTATGTGTGTGCTTGAGAGTGATTGAGCTCTTGGGTGTGTTTCCTTAACACACTCTATACATAATAATCTACTATTTTCTTCTTCTTGAGCTCAAATTCACTTTGCTTCTCATTTCCCTTCTTTTTGGCATTTTGCTCATTTTTCATCATTTGCCTGCATTCATCTCAACAAAAGGATTAGGATCCCAATTGCTTGTTATAAATCATCCAAAACCCACAAGGGAGTCCTAGATGCACTTTCAATCTCCCCCTTTTTGGTGATTGATGACAACCAATTGAGATTTCACAAAATAAGGCAAAAAAATGAGATTTTCATAAAGTATGCACATATGACTCAAAAATACATCAAGCAACAAGAGAATTATCCATATGTGCATTCTTTATGGTGGGATGCATACTAAGTGCATGAATACATTGAGAATGACAGAATTTGCATTAACCAACAGATATCAAATGCATATGACATTCCAGGGGCAAAAACATAGTTTTCATCACACACTCCAAATAAATTAAGCAATTCATCACAGGACCAAACTTAATATGAAAACAGAGTTAAGCTATTACAACCACAAATAAAAGATAAAGAGAACTCTCTCCTCGCACCCTATCACAGCTAAAGCTAAGACTCCCCCTCAATCTCTCCCCCTTTGGCATCAAGACACCAAAAAGAAGGAGATGAGGGTCCTAGGGTCTTCACTCTTCACTGTCGGTCCTCTCGTCATCGTCTTCATCTTCTTCGCTTTCTGCTTGACGAGGAGGAGAGGGAGGAGGAGGAGCGGAGCTGCTCGAGCCCCCAATGCCAAAATAGGCAAGCTCGGAAGGGGTCAAGGGCCCGAGCTCGGTGAAATCCGGGTCAGATTCCTCAGATATCACTGGAGATCCAATGGGGTCGATCTCCAGCTTCCGACAGATTTGCTCCACATTGGCCTTTATATACTTCATGTCCTCCTTTCTTTTCTTGTTGAGTTTGTGGACCTTCACTTCGGTCTTTTTGCAGGAGGAGAAGATCGCTGATAAGTATTTGAGGATCCCACTGGCGGATCCTTTCTGAGGAGCTTCCCTAGAGGTAGGGACCTCCTTGGCACTGCTTCTTTCTCTTGTCGGTGCCTCGGGACTGGAGACCGGTGAGGGAGCAGCCTGGATGCTCACTGGTTGAGGCTTCTGAGGCCTCAAGGGGGTGTGCTCCACATCCTTCATGAATTCAATACCTGTGACTTTCTCAATCACATACATGAGGTAGGGAGCATAGCCACATGACCTGTTAGGCGTACAGGATATGTTGACCATATCATTCCAAATGTACTCCGCTACATCAAATGGACGATCCCTGCTTATGACTCTCATTAGGGTTCTGAGGTAACCCTGCACGCTCCCAGCATCTCCATCTTTAGGAGCAATAGTCTTCCTCAGCACTCTGTTGAGGACCACAAAGAATGGTTTCATGTGCTTTGTAGAGGGAGGAACATACTTTGAGTTAGGCTCATATAGGAATTTCATCCTATCCTTCTCCATGACACCAATGTTGTGGATGATCAGCCTGTCGGGTCCAGAGGTGTCCAGATGGAGCAGATTATTGAACTCTTCTTGAGTGATACTATACTTAGATCCATGTGTCATCCAAGTAACACTCTCTTCATCCTCACTTGAGAAGTGGCACGTTGCAAAAAACTGTGCAATCACTTCATCATTCCAGTTATGCCTGAAGGCAAAGAGATCCTTCAAGCCGTGCCTCTCAGCTGCAGCAATGACCTCATCAAAGGCAGAGCACTTCTTCTTCTCTAGGTGGGCCCAGTCAATCCACTGACTGCGCACCACCGGTGTCTTCATCGGGAGGTACACTGATTTGTAGAAGTCTGCATGGAAGTTGCACCAAAACCTTCTATCGACAGCTTGATTTGGCCTGCCATACCAGTCAATGCTCCTGTATTTTGTTGCAGAATCACTGCCTTTTCCGTTCAACTTCTCCTCAGTGGGGTCCCGGACCCCTTCCCTGGGAGCATGGAGCCTCAAGGGCCCAACTGGCCCCGTTGCAACTCCCTTGCCCTTTCCCTTTGCTTGCCAAAGGCCGCTTGAAGGTGTAGCAGCCTTCGAGGCGGGCTTCTTGGCACAGACCTTCCTCCGAACTTGGGGAGGAGATGTAGCAGGCCCGGAAGGTCTTTATTGGCGTTTGCCAAGACCCACCGAGGACCGAGATGCCACCTCGTGGTCCAACTCGGCCTCAAAGTCGGAGATTTCGTTGTCGGAGCTCGACATGATCTGAGAATGAATGAGCAAGAAAAATGAAAAGTTATGCAAGGCATAGGTGAGACATGATAGTAATGGGTGGCATTAGGGAATTAAGGAATTAGGTTTAGGTTCAGAAACATCGGACTTGTCCGGTGCCTAGGCACGGACTAGTCCGGGGTACCGGACTTGTCCGTGCATGGACCGGACTAGTCCGGTGTTCATCCTCAAAAACCTAACAGATTGAACTGGACACAGTCCCTAATGCAATTCTAGTCTAGCATACACGTAGTACATCAGATAAACATGTAACTAGTGCAGGGTGCTAGGATAAACGATCAATGATTGAGAAAAATACGATTTCTAGGGTTTTGAAGGTTTTTACCGAAGAAATCGTTGGAGACTTGAAGTTTTGGGAGTTTGAGGCCGGACTTGTCCGGTGGAATCAATCCCCAAGTCTTCAAGCTTGATCTCCGCCCAAACTTGTGGCTTTTCGACGGAGGATACAAGAGATTGCTTTGGAAGCTCGAGCGCAAGAGAGAGAAAGGCGTGAGCAAATGTGGGGATGAGTAGATTAGGGTTTGGTGGCGGCTAGGGTTATGGACACGAGAAATCAGACAAGTCCGGACTTGACCGGACTAGTCCGAAGTCATCCAGAGACCTATATCGGACTAGTCCGTGGTCCGTCGGACTAGTCCGGCCTAACCGGCACTCTGCGGACTAGTCTGCATGGGCGGACTAGTCCGGATAACCACGGACTAGTCCGTGGTTACCAGGAAAGAATTGCATAGCCCATTCATATATATTTGAAGGTTCAAAAATAGAGAATAGAGAGGCAAAACAATTCAAGCAATCTTGATGAATTTGACCAGTAAGCATACAACAATCATACAATGATCAAAATTCATCAAGATCTAATAATTGACATAGTTTTTTCGAGAGAAAAAAAATAGGGAGGGGTAATTTTCACAAATCAATCAACATTTTGAAGTAAGCATACAGGTATGCAACTTTTCAAGCCACACTCCGAGAATCAAGAATATTTAGCTCATTTCGGAGTTCGCAAAAACGTTTTTCATCAAGTGGCTTGGTGAATATGTCGGGCAATTGTTTTTGTGTGTTGACATGTGAGATGGTTATGTCTCCTTTCATGGAATGGTCTCTCAAGAAATGATGTCTTATGTCTATGTGTTTAGTCCTAGAGTGCTCAACTGGATTGTGGGCTATTTTAATGGCACTCTCATTGTCACAAAGGAGAGGAATATGGTTCATATTGTAACCGTAATCCCTTAGAGTTTGTCGCATCCAAAGAAGTTGTGCACAACAACTCCCGGCTGCAACATACTCCGCTTCGGCTGTGGATAAAGCAATGGAATTTTGTTTCTTAGATGACCAAGAAACCAAGGATCTTCCTAGGAATTGGCATGTGCCAGAGGTGCTTTTTCTATCAACTTTGCACCCGGCATAATCTGCATCGGAGTAACCAATGAGATTGAATTTGGAGCCTTTTGGGTACCAAAGACCAAGGTTGGGTGTATGAACTAAATATCTCAAGATTCTTTTTACGGCTGTCAAGTGACATTCCTTAGGGTTGGCTTGAAATCTTGCACACAAACATACACTCAACATAATATCTGGCCTAGATGCACATAAGTAAAGTAAAGATCCAATCATGGAGCGATATACCTTTTGGTCGACGCTCGGTCCATCTTCATTGAGATCCAAGTGGCCATTCGTAGCCATGGGAGTCTTTATGGGCTTTGCCTTGTCCATGCCAAACTTCTTGAGTATGTCCTGCGTGTACTTGGTTTGGCTTATGAATGTTCCTTCCTTTTGTTGTCGCACTTGGAATCCCAAGAAGTACTTCAATTCTCCCATCATTGACATTTCAAACCTGTCTGTCATAATTCTACTAAATTCTTCACAGAAAGATTGGTTAGTTGACCCAAAAATTATGTCATCAACATAGATTTGGCAAATAAAAAGATCATTATCTAGATTTTTCGTGAATAGTGTATAATCTACTTTGCCAATCTGAAAGCCATTATCAATTAAAAAATCTCTAAGACACTCATACCAAGCTCTAGGGGCTTGTTTGAGGCCATAGAGAGCCTTACGCAGTTTATACACGTGGTCAGGGAACTCTTCGTCTTCAAATCCGGGTGGTTGCTCCACGTACACCTCTTCCTTGATTGGTCCGTTGAGGAAGGCGCTTTTCACGTCCATTTGGTACAGCTTGAAATCATGGTGAGTAGCATATGCAAGTAATATTCTAATTGATTCAAGCCTAGCTACTGGAGCAAAAGTCTCATCGAAATCCAAACCTTCGACTTGTGAGTAACCTTTGGCCACAAGTCATGCCTTGTTTCTTGTCACCACCCCGTGTTCGTCTTGCTTGTTGCGGAAGACCCACTTGGTGCCCACTATGTTTGCATTGGGTCTTTCCACAAGTTCCCAAACCTCGTTTCTCTTGAAGTTGTTCAACTCTTCTTGCATTGCCACCACCCAGTCCGGATCCTTCAATGCATCCTCAGTCCTGCGTGGTTCCAAAAAGGAGACAAACGAGTAATGCTCACAAAAATTAGCTATACGAGATCTAGTGGTTACTCCCTTTTGGATATCACCGATGATGTTGTCAATTGGGTGATCCTTTTGAGTGCGCTGGTGTACTCTTGGGTGTGGCACTTGGGGAGTTGAGTGTTGGTGATCATTTTCTTCTCCCCCTGAGTGGTTGCCCTCGTTGATTTGTTGATCATCTTCATATTCTTGTGATTGATCTTGTATCGAGACTCCCCCTTGATTGTTGATCTCCTCTTGTGGTTCACTTTCCTCTTGTATTTGTGATGGTGACTCTTGTGGACGAACTTCGCCTAGAGCCATTCTCTTCAATGCTTGATAAGGAGCTTCTTCTTTACCTAATTCACATTGATCAACTTGCTCCTTTTGGGAGCCATTAGTTTCATCGAACACTACGTCACGTGCCACTTCAACAAGTCCGGAGGCCTTGTTGAAAACACGATAGGCGTAAGTGTTCGAATCATAGCCAAGAAGGAAACCTTCATCGGACTTCGAAGCGAACTTTGAAGTCCCGGGTTTCTTGTTCAAGATATAACATGGAGAGCCGAAAACCCGAAAATATGAAATGTTGGGTTTGTTACCGGTGAGTAGCTCATAAGGAGTCTTCTTGAGTAGTCGATGAAGGTAGAGTCGATTTGCGGCGTGGCAAGCGGTGTTAATCGCTTCCGCCCAAAATCGATCCGAAGTCTTGTATTCATCGAGCATTGTTCTTGCCATCTCTATGAGCGTTCGGTTCTTCCTTTCGGCGACTCCATTTTGTTGTGGAGAGTATGGTGCTGAAAATTCGTGCTTGATTCCCTCCTCATCAAGGTACTCCTCCACTTGTATGTTCTTGAACTCCGAGCCGTTGTCGCTCCGAATACTCTTGATCGATAGTAAGAACTCGTTTTGAGCTCGCTTGAAGAATTTCTTGAGCGTTCCTTGTGTTTCTGACTTGTCATGCAAAAAGAACACCCAAGTGAAGCGGGAAAAATCATCAATAATGACTAAACCGTATTTATTACCGCCGATGCTTATGTAAGCAATTGGACCAAACAAGTCCATATGAAGTAGTTCGAGCGGTCTTGTCGTAGTCATAATGTTCTTTGCAGGATGATGTGCTCCTACTTGCTTCCCGGCTTGGCACGCGCTACAAGGCCTGTCTTTCTCAAAAACAACATCTTTCAAACCTTGGATGTGATCGCCCTTGGGGAATTTTTGAAGATTCCTCATACCAACATGTGCTAGCCGTCTATGCCACAGCCAACCCATGTTGGTTTTTGCAATCAAGCATGTGTCGAGTTCGGCTTTATCCTTGTTGAAGTCAACAAGGTAAAGCTTTCCCTTTAACATACCCTTGAATGCAACGGAACCATCACTCCTCCTTGAGACGGTCACACCCTCGTTAGTAAACAAGCAATTATAACCTTTGTCACATAATTGAGATATGGACAGCAGGTTATAATCTAAAGATTCAACATGTAGAACATGAGAAAGAGTGTGTTCAGAGGATATTGCTATTTTACCGGTACCGAGCACCCTTCCTTGACTATTATCTCCGAATTAGATGCCTTCGTTTGGGTCCTCGTTTTCTTCATATTCCACGAACATCCTCTTTTCTCCGGTCATGTGGTTGGTGCATCCACTATCTAGCACCCATTTGGATCCACCGGAGGAATAGGCTTGCAGAAACAAATTATGCCTTGGTTTTAGGTACCCAAGCTTGCTTGGGTCCTTGGAGGTTAGTTACAATACATTTGGGCACCCACACATGGGATTTTGTGTTCCCATGGCGTGGCCCAGCATAGTAAGCATAAACTTTACCAATATTGTTTCTCATTAATACATAAGAGGCATCAAAGGTTTTGAACAAGAGTTGTTGTTGTTTATGGATCGGACTAGTCTGGGTAACCGGACTTGTCCGAATGACCAGACTTGTCCGGGCCTCCACCGGACTAGTCCGGCATTTATGAGAGTTTAGATTCTTAATTTTTGAGTTACCAGGTTGTGAGGGTCCTCCCTTCACAAAGGTAATCCTTCCCTTGTTATTCTTATGACTTCCAGCATTTTGCTTTCCATCGTAAGAGTAACCAATGCCATACTTGACGTTAGGAGGTCTTTGGACCAAGTATGCACTACGTGCATAGTTGATCCTCTCCTTGTCAAATATTCCACATTGGGTAGGATTTTTATCCTTTGCGGAGATAGACTTTTCCTTCAAGCTGATATCGACTTTGCCACATTTGCACATATGAACAGGATTAGTTGAAGTGTGTTGAGAAGGTAGACTTGAAGAGGAGGAAGGTTCACTTAGCTTGAGTGACTCAAATTGCACTTCAAGGATCTTGTTGACCTTGATCAGGTCATCAAGTTGATCCTTGATTGCAACGTTTGAGTTGGTTAATTCCAAACAAGTTTTCTTGCTTGAAGCTAGCTCAAGCTCTAGTGAGTTGTTTTTCTCCTTTTCAAGAACTAGAAGATTGTCAAGTTCGACATACCTCTCCTTTTGGGAGATAATCATGTATTCTTGACGATCAATTAGCGATTCCTTCTCAACAAGTTGGGCAAGTAAAAATTTCATTTTAGCAGCAGTTTTTCTATCTAATCCAGTTAACATATCTTCATCATCACTATCTAGATCATCATCACTTGAGTACGAATGCATGGAAGGAGTTTTGATGTTTACCTTGCGTTTACCTTCCTTTGCCATGAGGCAAGTGCCATGTCCCTTCTTTGCATCGAGCGTGGGGAAGAGTGTGGGATTCTTGGACGAGCTTTCAATGGCTATACTAGCCATCTCTTCTTCATCGGATGATGAGGACTCATCGTTTGAGTCCCACTCTTTTCCAATGTGTGCTTGTTCAGCTTGTTTCTTCTTTTTGAAGAATTTCTTCGGTTGAGGCTTGGTTTATTTATTCTTCTTCTTGTTGTCCTCATACGGGCAATCGACTATAAAGTGGTTATACTCACCACAATTATAGCACGCCCGCCTCATCTTCGGCTTTGTCCTTTCCTTGTACTTGCCTTCACCAGATTTTGTTCCTTGTCTTTTCTTCATTATTCTTTTGAACTTTTTCATGAACAAAATCATATCCTCTTCGTCCAGCTCATTGCTTTCGTCATCGCTATCCTCCTCAAACTGAGCTTCTCTTGCTTCTTTGGATAGAGGTTTGAGTGTGGATTTTAAGGCAACTCCCTTCTTCTTGGCCGATGTGAGGTTGGCTATTTCTTTGACGTGCTTGGCTTGTTTCTCCATCATTTCAAAATTGATGATTTTGCCAAGCAATTCATCTGGAGTCATTCTCTTGTACCCGGGACTTTCTCTGATCATAGAGCATAGTGTGACATTGCGAGGCATAAAGGCTCTAAGGATGAGCTTTACAACCTCGTGGTCATTCCACTTCTTGCTCCCATATGATCGAACCTTGTTCACAAGTGTCTTCAATCGGTTGTACATGTCCTGGGGAGACTCGTCTTCCTCAATTGCGAACCTTCCTAGTTCGCCCTCAATCATTTCAATTTTGGCCTCCCGCACATGTCGGTCACCTTCATGGGCTGTTTGCAGTGTGTCCCATATTTCCTTAGCAATCTCCAGTCCGTCCACCTTTGTGAATTCATCTCGACTTAGAGAGGAGGTGATCACGGCTGCAGCTTGAGCGTTTCTGTGGATGGCTTGCTCTTGACTTGGAGTGAGCTCTTCGTCGTCATCTGGGATGTCTATTCCTGTGCACACAATATGCCATAAACTTGGGTTAAGGGAAATCAAGTGCATCTTCATATTTTGCCTCCACATGGAGTAATCACTCCCATCGAAGTGTGGGGCTTTTCCAAGAGGAATAGATAGGTAATGGCTGTTGTTTGAATTTAAACGATCATAGTTGAAAGGATATCGGGAGTAGTCGGCGTGACTACTCCCCTTATTCTTTTCTTCAACTTTAGCTTTCCCTTTGGAAAGTGCTTTCTTTCGGAGTAGTGCTTTCAGCTCCAGCGTCTCCTCGTCATCATCATCGAAGTCTTGAATTGCTTCGAGATACTTTTCCAGCTTTTGGTTCTTGTCTTTGTTTACTTCTTCCTGGTTGTTGATTTTCTGAACATCTTTCATGTCCGACATGATCTCTTTGAGTGGTTGCACTCTTTCTTGAAGAACCTGCTCTGATACCAATTGAATGTAGGCCTAGAGGGGGGGTGAATAGGCCTTTTTGATTTTTCTCGGTTCCTGTAACACTCAACAACAAGGTCAATACCAGAGATATCGGACTAGTCCGGTAATGTGCGGACTAGTCCGGTTTTCACGGGCTAGGTTGATCAAGTTCAGAAAATTTGATTGATTCGTTAATGTTTGCAGCGGAAATATAAATTTGAATCTCAATTTAATAGTAGTATGTCAGATTCTATTGAAGTTAAAACTCTTGATCAACAATTAGACTTAGATTGAACAAAGTGAATCAAACCCTAGACTAAGTTGATCAAATTAGATGAAGAACACAAAAAGGATAAGACACACGATTTATCTCGTGGTTCGGCTACCACGAAGGCAACCTACATCCACGTTGAGGAGCCCACAAAAGGACCGGGTCTTCTCCAACCCTTTCCTCGTCGGATCGCCACGAAGGCCAATCCTCTTCCACTAATCACAAAGGGTAAATAACCAAGTTGAAGGGGCGTTCTCACACATTGAGAGCTCCCTTGATTACAACTCACAATGACACCAATAACACACTCGAAAATTACAAATTGAAATGCAAGAGTGTGTTAGGGAATCAAACCAAGAGCTCAATGATGTGTGCCAAGTGTCTCTCCAATGATCTAGAAGTGATCTTCAATGGATTGATTGATTTTGCACTTAATTTCATGGAGAGAGATGGTTTTTGAGTCTCTTGGGAGGTGTGACGGCGCTAGGGTTCGAGTGAGGGTGAAAGTGGGCCGTGCACCTCTATTTATATGGGGTTTCTAAAAGTGACCGTTAGGGTTCAGAAAGATCGGACTAGTCCGTGGTGGTCACCGGACTAGTCCGGTGTGCTGTGTGTAGCAAACACTAAGTGTCTAGGAATATCGGACTAGTCCGGTTGAAAACGGACTTGTCCGATTTCGCTACTGGAAATCTTCGGACTAGTCCGATTGCCATCGGACTTGTCCGGACATATGAAACCCTAAGTGTTTGGGATGACAAGTCCGCACTTGGAGGACTTGTCCGATTTATATCAGTGTGTATATCGGACTAGTCCGTGTAGACACCGGACTTGTCCGAAGTGGATCAGAATGAATATCGGACTAGTCCGGGTCACAACGGACTTGTCCGATTTTGTGTGACTTGTGCATTGTGTTAAGGACTAGTCCGCATTGGAGAGGACTAGTCCGAAGTGGATCAGAAAGATATCGGACTAGTTCGGTGGAGACTGGACTTGTCCGATCTAGTGCAGAATGTGATATCGGACTAGTCCGGCTGATATCGGACTAGTCCGGTCCTGTATAACTTTGTGCATTGTATGTGTGTGCTTGAGAGTGATTGAGCTCTTGGGTGTGTTTCCTTAACACAATCTATACATAATAATCTACTATTTTCTTCTTCTTGAGCTCAAATTCACTTTGCTTCTCATTTCCCTTCTTTTTGGCATTTTGCTCATTTTTCATCATTTGCCTGCATTCATCTCAACAAAAGGATTAGGATCCCAATTGCTTGTCATAAATCATCCAAAACCCACAAGGGAGTCCTAGATGCACTTTCAAAAAGCATTATACAATGTCTATGTGAAACAATCCCATCATAACCAGCATATTAACAAAATATAAACCATATCCAATTATTGCCAACATCACCATTATCCATGTCCAACTACCATAACTCAATTTCATATCCATGACCATAATCCATAAACCATAACCATTACCAAACCATAACCATAAACCAACCATAACCATTACCAGACCATAACCATCCCAAATCCCAATTCCAACTCTAATCATGTAGGTCATCCAGGCGCTCATAACCGGGAGCACGGCTATCATGATAGTTTTTAAACACTCTGCAGAGGTTGTACCACTTTACACACATGTTTGTGATTTCATCACCTTTCGATGACTAAGAAACCTCCATTGTGCCATCTCACACTTCCGTAGGTGTGTGGCCAAGAGATCACAAAATAGCCTTTCAAAAGGGACTACTAGTATGTACGGGTCCACTAAGGTTTCACCGGCAGGCTTGAATCCCTATTCTCCCACCCACTGGCCCCCTCGTGTGCCATGCGGATCCCAGGGCAGTCCTTCTCGACTCCCATTCCCCACGCCATCCAATGGTCTATACAATACTAGCAGCGCTCCTAATAATTCAGCTACGCCGCACCCATACTTGGCCTTGTGGTGGCACTGTTGACCTGACATATTCTCGCATGAACCAGTCCTTAGATCTAAAGCAAGCAAACCACCATAACATCCAACCCATCCACATACCAGGCTTGCTTAGATCACCCATCGTATTGACCAGTTCACATTAACCAGAATATCATTGATGCATAATTAAATGTGTAGTGTTGTTTGCCATCCCAATTAATTGAGCGAAGCAAAAAGGTAAAAACCCTTCCCGACTCTCTACCATAAATTCCAGGTGACAAGGGTGGTCAAACAAAACTAGTAAACTTCCTACCATAGGATTCCCATCAGTTTGACACAAGCATGCAAGTTCGCAAACAAAACATTTATTAAAACAGGATCAATATGCTTCAAGGACACTTGCCTTGCTCCGGCGGATGGGGTTGCTCAAGCGCTTCAAAGTCTTGGTTTTGGAAATCCTCGTATGTGGCCTCTTGAGCACGTTCCTCTACGCATGATCATACATACAAGAAAATACATACAATCAATATGATGCACACACATTAATCAACATGCGATGATATGCATGCATGCACAATTCATTAATTAATTAGCTACGGTTGTTTATTAACTAGATGCGACTAGTTCATACATGTTCATAAGAGTTTATGGGGGTTTTAGGGTGGATTAATGCTGCTGAAAATAAAATCATGGTGCAACTAAAATCAATTTACGTCTATTAGATTCGATATGATCGCTAAAATTCGCATCGGGAACATGGCCTACCGTAGATGCGATGGCTTTGATGATCGCGGGATGGGGACAATACGTAGACGAAGTAGATGCGTTCTCCGGCGGCACGACGACGGCAGCACGATGTCGACGACGATCTCCGGCGGACGGCGGGGCCCTCCTCTTTTTCTTCCTCTTCTTCCCCTTCTTTTTCTCCTTTTTCTTCCCTGGGCGCAGCTCTCTGGACTCCCTTTTTGCTTCTGTACCGGCGGCTAGGGTCTTTCCTGGGCGTTTTGGTGGCTGGGATCGTGAGCCCTTCGGTGCTTCTTTATAGGGACGGCGGAACAGGATCGGGAATCGGTTCCGGAGCCAGCGGGATCGGGGGTCTACACGGAGTCGTACCGGGGCGGGAGGCCGAGGCGCGCCGGGAAAATCGGGCGCCTGGCGGCTGCAGCGGGGTGGGACCCCGGGGCGAGCGGCCGCGCGTGAGCGCGCATGGGAGGCGGGGGGCCCAGCGCGGTACGGCGGGTGATGGCGTTGCGGGAGGCAGCGTCGGCAGGGTGGGACCCGGCGGCCGGCGCGCGTGGGAGGGCGAGGCGAGTCGGGGCGCGGTGCTGCGGGGCGCAGGTGGCGGGGTGGGCCAGGCGGCGGGGCGCAGCGCGCGCTGCGCGCGGTCGGCGGGGCACGCGGCGCGGAGCGCCTCGGGTGGCGTGCGGGGTCGGCTGGCGGCTCGGCCGCTGGCCGGTAGTTTCTTTTTTCTTTTTTTTTTCATTTAGTATTATTATTATTTTATAATTTATATTTATTTATTTTACTTACTGTTTTATACCTTTTTTATTATGTTATTTATTATTTATATATATATATTATATATATATATATTATTCATGTTATATATTTATTATTTATTATTATAATAATGTATATTATTAATATTAATATTTTATTTATTTTATATATTGTTATATATATTATTTATATACATTTATATATATTTTATTATTATTATTTTTATACTTATTCCCTATTACAAGTTTTAGGCTATAATTATTATTTTCTTTTTCTTCTTTTGCTACCCATATTTGTATATATATATGCTCCATCTTTTTATGTTTTATTATTTTTCTTTTATCCTACTAATGTTTAATGCATGATCATGTATGCAATGCAGGATGCGAAAATTTAGGGTGTTACAAGAGCCATGCAGGGCGGCAACGATGCTGGAGAGGGGCCAGACGGCGGCAAACGAAGTCGGCCATCACCGACAGCTTCGACAGGCCGTGGTCCGCTAGGAATCGGATCCTCTCCATCACCAGCGTGTACGCCGCCTCAAGCTCCGGGCATTCCTCCCAGACCGCCTTCCTAATCGCCGGCCAGCCGGTGGGCAGGACCATGTGATCATGGGCGTCGGCATGAACGACCACCCAGTCGCTCCTCCAGCCGGGCCACTTCGCCAAGGAGAGCGGAGTAATGTACTTAAAGTGGTTGTTGGCCCGATGCTGGAAGCACAAGTCGCCGAGGAAGTTGGCTTTGTTCTTCTTCCCTGTCCACCTCAGCACGAAGAACTGTCGGAACACCAGCACGCATGGCACACCCCGACGAACATCTCGCAGAAATGCGAGAACACCACTGTCACCACGAGAGAGTTCGGCGACAGGTGATGGAGCTGGAGCCCAAGGACTTCCAGGAGTGTCACTAGGAAGGAGGAAACATGAGTGAAGAACCCAGAGTATGCGTACGCTCGAAAGAAGACGATCTCCTTCTCCCCCAACTCCAGTGGCAACGAGCCGGGACGGATCAGATCCCATCGTTCCTTGTCCTCCCAGCCGAAAATCCGCCTCACGTGTGAGACATCCTCCATCTGAGAAGGAGGCAGAGTTGAGTCCATTGGAGCAGGGGGTTGAGAACCTCAACGATGGGCAGACACACAAGGAGGGACTCGAAGGCTCGAATGCTTAGGACGTGCGGAAGAAAGGAAACTCCATTGCCCACAAAGGTACCTTTTTAAAGTACCCTAGTGGCGTTTGGGCGCACCGTGCAAATTTGAGCGGGATCCAAATCAACGGCTCGTAACACGGCATCCATGATGAGCGGGCCCATGTCCCCCGTCAGAAATGTCGGCCCGAGAAGTTCCCCGCCAGAGAAGGCAACCCGGCGGTTCCCATAAAGACGGAAGTGAAAGCAGCAGAAGTGCAGCAGGCGCCTTGGGAACCGTCACGATAATGTCGCAGCAAGCAAAGATCCCATCGCCACGACCCCTCAACCAGAGAGGGACGCATGGTCACAGTAGCACAAGAGCGCACCGCTTCGACTGATCAAGACAAAATTAAAAGACCGTGCGGGAAAACAGGATAAGGCCCCACCCTCGGGCTCGTCGCCTCACCCCAAGGTGGACCCAGAGGCCACTGTTGGTACCCAGCATATCGAGTACCCTCGTGAACAAGCTAGAGCCACCTAGGTACCTCGCCTCCCAACAGGGACAGAGTCCGAGGGCGCCACGTGTTCAAAGAAACATGGACCCGCTGGCCTCAGATGGGAAGTCCAGGGTGCCCACGAGACATCCAAAAAGGGGATCTCAGCTCCACCTTGACGACAAGCACCCAAGCAGCCACGTGTCCAGCAGGACAGGACCCAACCTCCTCTGCAGAGGTGAGCTCCCAAGCTGCCACGTGGCCCACGAAGTCGGGACCGGATCTCACCAGCGGAGGAGAGCACCCAAGCTACCACGTGGCCTGCGGGGCGAGACCTGCCCCCCCTCCCCCCCCCCCACGGAGGTGAGCTCCCGAGCTGCCACGTGGCCCACAAGACGGGCGTGGCCTCCACCATGGCGGAGAGCTCCCCAGCGGCCGCATTGTCAGTCCACTTGCCCTGAGCATATAGTGGGGAAGTTAATAGGATGGTGTGCCTTGTCTACATCAAGCCTTGAAGATACGTGGCTTCCCCAGACGCATGGCACGGTGCACGCTGTTAACGGCTGTTATATACCAATTTCAGCCGTCAATATAACTCAATTATGTGAAGGATTGATCATTTCTTGCACACATCACCTTTCTACTTGACCTATTTCAACTTGTACTTGTAGAAATATGTGTATGCAGATATTTATACAGGAATTGAGGAAAAGTATGGGGAGCAATCCTATAAAATATCATCCCAGCCAATCAGGCGATGACACGTGGCACCACATGGATCAAATGGCCCACAAACAGAAGTATTCAAGGTCATCCAACGGTGTATCACCAATATCAGTCAATGGGACCCACCTGGCAGCCATCTAGATGAAGACGGGCCGTTTGGAGCCCTGACCAGGTCGGCGGAACCAGGGGGTCGGCCGACCTGGTCCTGGCACCAAACGCGGTCAACTTCCACGTGTTGGCTTCTCCCGGCTCCCTGGATTCAATGACGACTGATTCGCGCGCTTTTGGTGGTGGGAACCGACCGCAACACTAGTATAAATAGGACCCTATACCCCTCACTTCAACGCACACCACTTGAGCATCATTCTATTGTATACACTATCTTCCATAGTCCTTAGAGTTAGTGATGAGGACATCACTCCTATGGATCTACACAACACTCCATTGAACATACAAGATGCAATCAATAGAATTCACGAACAATAATTAATTTGAGAGGATACATGGAGTGACTCAAGGAGTAATTGGAGGAAGGTTTAGGTGCATGGAGGACCAGAGGATACGTTCAAAGAAGATGGAAACCGACCCCAACTCAAAATCGTGTCCAACTCGGAGTCCAGAAGAAGTACACACTAAAATGGACGCCCAGGACGCATACGAACTCCGTTTTGGACGTTCCACATATGCATGGAAAGGGGAGAGGATAAACTTTCCAATGACGCTGGTCTCATATCAAAATTCCATCGGAGTCGACGGGAATTGTAGAAACAAAATAGAGTTCAGAATCTGTCAGGGTGTTGCGCCACCGTATTGGGCCATTGGGCCTTGTATCAAGTCTAAGTCCATTATTTTCGTATCTTAGGGTTAGGTCACGACCCAAACACCCCCTTGGACGTCCTCTCACCTATATATACTCCATAGTAGCCGCCATGAACAATTGGGTTTTGCTTAGATTAATAATATCGTCGTTCTACGGTTTGTGAAACCCCAACTTCGCGATTTCAGATCGTGTCTACCTTGTTCTTGCTTGTGTTCTCGGTTGCACTTGCAGGAATTAGCCTTCTTGGCGAGGCCAATCGTGTGCAGCATGGTTGATAACCAACGGAGCGGTGATGTAGTTATTGCACAGGTTTTTCGTGTTCTACTTGAGAGTCTCGGATCATCAACGTCGAGATCTCCACCTCAATCGACTTATCATTACCTATCGGAAGATCGGGCCTAAACGTTTACTTATCAATTCGTATCAGATTTCCAGGTTGCCCGTTAGGTAATTCATCCATCCATTACATTAGTTTTGTTATTCATACCTAGAGTCCACAAAAAAAAAAGCCACAAAAAAAAATTGCAGTTTAGTAGATCTATTCATTACTTTATCCAAACCACCATTGAGCCTTTGCAACTTTCGTTTTCAGTTTGGTTTTATTGAGTTTGTGTCTGTTTTTGAGTCATATTGCTGGTTTAGAAAGTGTTTTTGGTCCTAGTTTGAGTTTTGCATTGTGTGATTCATCCTTTTGAATCACGTCATCACGTCCAGATTAGATTCACTTCTGTCCAGTTCGGTATTTTCATCATATCTTGCTCAAATGAAGTCGGATTTTGGTGTTCTTGTACTTTCTGGAAATCTTAGGAAGTTCTATATAACTTTATTATTCATCATGTTCCCATAAAATATAGTTATCGATGTCTAAATTGCATTAGATCCGAATCTGTTATTGACCTAGAAATTCTGAACAGTCTGTATTTCGGGGGCAATATCTCCTATTGTTATTTTCCAAAATAGGTATTCCATATATTGAAATTAAAGAGGAGAAATATATATACAATCTTGTTGTTGTTAGTTTTTCTATTTGGAGCCTCTAAGTATGCCTATTTGTCCTTGGAAGATTGAGCAGAAAATCTGCGACAGGCACACAAGATATCCTTTATTACTTTTTATTGTGTTCTTCTTTTGCATCACATTCTGAGAAAAGAAAGAATAAAAAAGAAAAAGGCAAGTGCAAAACAAGATATAAAATCCGCACCAAAAAAGAGGAGAAAAAAAACAACAAAAAAACAGAAGTGCTTGCATTCTTTGTGTCATCTAGTTTTATCTCATGTCTTGCTTGCTTGAACTACTAGGAACACATTTAGGCCAGCAACATTGACAAGTACTTTGAACACTTATTCAACTTTACTATCTGATTTCATTGTTGCTAATCCTTGCTACATAGAAAGTACCATCCAAGCTACACCTTACTCTTGAGCAGAATCGATACACCTTTGCAATCATCCCACGCTTCATTGGTTTCTTCATACCGTTCACCGTTTGCCACCTGCAGTGTCGGTAAGAACACTTGTAAGAGCGTGGTAAGATGCTTGAGAGTGTGTGATTCCACTTCCACTTTTCCATTATCCTTTATAGTTGATAGGGATAACATATTTTTTGTGTTGTCTTTTGTTTTCTACTAACAATGTCAGGTAAAAGCAAGAATCATGCATTATATGCTGATATGATGGACATGATGAAGACGACGATGGAGTTGCTCACTAAAAATCAAACATCAACCAAGGACTCATATGACATTCAGACCACCTTTACAACACCTTCCACAAGAAGTCATTACATTATCCCATCTCTTCCTTCTTATGATGGTTTTGGTTACGATGAATATATTGCTTGGGAAATAGAGTTGGATAAAATTTTTGGACAATGGATACGTGTGAGAGGAGAAAGATTAGAAATATTGCTAGTGCGTTAGTTGATTGTACATTAACTTGGTGGGACAACTTAAGCGATATAGAAAAACCTCGAACATGGAAAGATATGAAAATTCTTATGCGAGAAACTTTTGCTAATGTATCTAATTACAAAGATGAAATACATGAACTTGAGAAGAATTTTCTTGTTGTACCTCCTCCTTTGCCTAACCTTTTGCAGGAACATGAACAAATAAATGTAGATGCAAATGAGAGTGAGGTGTTGAACAACTCTTCTGATTTTTTTGATGAATCAACTCATAATGCATTTGAATTTCTTGCTGAAAATGAGAGTAGTGTTAATGGACAATGCTCTATAGTTAACCAAGGCATGGCATTTTCAGATGTGCTGAATTTTGCTACCAATCATGCTATCGATGAGCATCAACAAGATGAACCTTTTCATAATACACCTTTACCACTAGTTGATTTTCCTACTGATTCTTACAACAAAAATGAGTTGTGTGCTGATAATTATATTGTACCTATGCTAGAACAACCAAATGAATTTGATACTCTATCACTCAATTGTGCTGAAATTAAGCATTTGATTCCAACTACATGTGAAAGGGATGAGCTAAAATTATTGTCTTCTCTAAATACTTTGGGTTATATTGAATTTGGCACTCTTTGTGATCTAGATATTGTAGAGAAGATAATATTTTCTCAATCTGAATTGCCTTTGTTAAGTAGAAATATATTTCATGCTATAGGCAAATATGAACATAGTGGTATGTTTATGGTGCATAAAGTTTACATATGTTCAAATGAGGAAGCTCCTTTTGTGCTGCAACAACATGGTCAAGTAAATGGATGCACTAACACTAATAATTCTTTGTCCAGTTTTTCTAGTATCTTTTCCTTGCAGCAGGGACAACAAAAGCATTATTCACTGCGGTTGTGCATTATGGACAACACTCATTCTACCCCCAAAGCAACCCTTTTTGTTGGACATACGAGCAAACCGATGACGGCTTGTCATCAAGAAGGGGAGAATGACGAGATCATGCACATAATCATTGCACCTACAAACACGCTACAAAGTTTATTTGTTTGGGATCCTGGCTCAAGTGAATGTGCGCTCTTATTTGATGGACAAGATCAAGATGGTGTACTATGTCGTCCACCACCTTGGCCTCCTCCTTTGATGCACACAAGAGGATTTGATGGTGTTGCACTTATGGACCCACATATGATTGAAGAAGAACTTGATTCGAGGACGACTCCAATTCAAGAAGGGGAGGATGATGAGAACATCACTCCTATGGATCTACACAACACTCCATTGAACATACAAGATGCAATCAATAGAATTCACAAACAACAATTAATTTCAGAGGATACATGGACTGACTCAAGGAGTAATTGGAGGAAGGTTTAGGGGCATGGAGGACCAGAGGATACGTTCAAAGAAGATGGAAACCGACCCCAACTCAAAATCGTATCCAACTCGGAGTCCAAAAGCAGTACGCACTAAAATGGACGCCCATGACGCATACGAACTCCGTTTTGGACGTTCCACATATGCACGGAAAGGGGAGAGAATAAACTTTCCAACGACGCTGGTCCTATATCAAAATTCTTTGGAGTCTATGGGAATCATCAAAACAGAGTCGAGTTCAGAATCTGTCAGGGTGTTGCGCCACCGTATTGGGCCATTGGGCCTTGTATCAAGTCTAAGTCCATTATTTTTGTATCTTAGGGTTATGTCACGACCCCAACACCCACCTGGACGTCCTCCCACCTATATATACTCCATAGTAGCCGCCATGAACAATTGGGTTTTGCTTAGATTAATAATATCGCCGTTCTACAGTTTGTGAAACTCAACTTCGCGATTTCAGATCATGTCTACCTTGTTCTTGCTTGTGTTCTAGGTTGCACTTGAAGGAATTAGCCTTCTTGGCGAGGTCAATCGCGTGCAGCACGGTAGATAACCAACGGAGTGGTGGTGTAGTGATTGCAGGGGTTTTTCGTGTTCTACTCGAGAGCCTCGGATCATCAACGTCGAGATCTCCACCTCAATCGACTTATCATTACCTATCGGAAGATCGGGCCTAAATGTTTACTTATCAGTTAGGATGTAGAGAGGAGAGCCTCTAGTCCCGAGTCCAAATTGGGAAAGGAGTAGAAGGAGTCTCTCTTCCCAATTCCACATTGGAAAAGGTATGTCCCATGTATTCCTTCTTGTATTTGTGACTTTGTGCTCAATAAAGATATTATCTTTAGTCTTCTTTTATACGTATACTTGGACAAAGCATTTCTTGTTTGATTGTGGAGTCCATGTAAGTGGAAGGTTTAGTCTTTATGATTGTACTCTCATGATCACATCTTATGGTCATAAACACTATAGACCCCCACTATGGTCTATGTAGTTATGATATGATTATGTTAATATGAATAACTATGCTATGCAATCAACATTGGTTCAATGATGATTTTGTTCATTGCCTTAGGATGGCTCGTGTTGCAGCTCTTAAGGTATTTGCTTAGTATGCTAGCATGGTGCTAGGGTATTTAAGTAGCGTTGGATGTCTCGTAGACCCACGGATTGAAGAGGTAGGCAGTAGGTGGTGACAGCCCTATCTATCCTTTGTAATCCTCCACGTTCGGCTATGCCACAGGCTCTTGGCGGTAGTCGCCCTAGTATTGCTAGGGTAAGCTTGTGCCCGATGTGTTGAATAGTATTGCATAGGAATTCATCATTGACATGACCATTAGTATCTACCTTAGGCTATGTATATGTATTAGGAGCATTATAGGAGCAACTCTCTAACTCTTAATCCAATCTCCCTCTAGGACCCATTTACCATTTAGAATAGATTGCCTAGGTGTGTGTCACACTACCCCTATTATCAACTTACCCCCTGTCCGAATAATTGATTAGTATCCCATAGCTTTACCATAAGAGTAGTATATACTTTACTCCATTGCCTTCCTTTGGGATAAATATGATATCCTTGGGAATACTCATGGGTGAAATGCTATAACGGTATCTTCAGTGCGCTTGCGGATTTCATCTTTACCAGAGATGATCTGTGGTGTTAAGAAATACCAAAAAGCATTTCTGGTGCCATTGCCAAGGATGATTTGTTAGTATATCTTAGAAGCCATCAACAAGCATTTCTGGCGTCATTGTCGGGGAAGGCAAAGGAAGTGAAGGATAGCTATCACTTGTGATTAAGCTATAGGTACTAATAGTTATTAGACAGGATTACCCTTGTTTGTTTTCTCCTTTGTGTGAAAACTGGATAGTGTTGGCCAACCCATTGTATAGGATGGCCAACGAGGACGCAAGTGCTAAACTGCAAGATGGTTTAAGGCGCACCTCAACAAATGTCCGCTAGGCAACACCATTGCCTTTTGCGGGAGAATTTCAACTTTCAGTGGGAGCCAAAGTCATCCATACCCAAGCTTGGGGAAGGCTCCAAGAAGTTATTCTTGGTTTGCCTCCACCATTGGGTGGATAGTTGGCTCTTCATCCAACACTCGTGTCATGGGTTGGCTCCACCAATCTATGACCACATTCATGCTGGAGTTGAAGGAGTCCTATTCTCATTCATCATGGATGAGAAGAAGGTCTCCACTCAAGGGGTGGATTGAAGAATGCTCGATTTCCCATAGCTTGTCATGCACACCACTTCACAAGGTGGATATGCTAGTTATGGAACTACACCTCCCATTGAAGTATCATGAATAGCCAAGTCGTTGGAGATTTGTTTGGATAATCCAAGTCGTGGATATTCACATGATTTGTGAAAATCCATGTCATCATGGGACGCGTGGGAATTATTTCCCTAAGACCCATGAGGACCTTTTTCAAACAACTCCAATGGCTACCATTCACAAGGAGGTCAAGGGTGGAATTAACATCACCCCTGTATTCAAGGAGGCTATGGCTTTCCAAGGGATTTAAGTTCAACTAGCCTACCTTGAAGTATCTTGGCCAAGCAGAAATCAAGACAACATTCACATGAAGATCTTGGCCAGGGACAAGAACTTAAGGAGCATTCAAAGTCCAAGATATCCCACATCACTTGTTGGGATTCCCACACTTCGACCAAACCCATTCAACCTAGGGCATGTGACATTGTGGATGAAGCGTTTCCTGTTTGATTGTGGAGTCCACATGTCATCATGTCCAAGGAAGACTTTGATCCATGATCAAGGTATGGGTTGATTCAATAGAATATCAATATGGTCAGAGTGGCACCCCTAAGAAGGACAAAGCCTCACCATGCTCATGAAGGAATACATTCAAGAGGTGGGTTATTTCAATTTGGGAAAGACAATTTGAAAATTGGGTTCAATTTGCTTTTGGGTAACATAACCTGTTTTTGTGTTGTTTTGTGTGTTCTTCATTAAAGTGCAGCTAGGTCAAAATTGTGAAGAGGTGGTATGGCAAGAAAGTGGAAGGTTTCATCAAGCTCAAGTCACCATTGGGAGGATTTGAGAACACTTCTCTCCTTCAAACTCATTTTGAGTTTGAGGAAGAGAAATGTTCAAGATGATGACCCAATGGAGGAGTCATAACCAAATCCATTGCCAAATCCAATCTCAACTTGGCATTTGACATCAACCATCAAGCCTACGCCGAAAATCAAGGTTGTGAGTTTCTCACACAAAGACCTTCGTCACCAACTGCTCTTCAAATGAGGTATGAGTTTAGAATTTTTCATTGTTTGGTTTGCCATAGAATTGAATGTATTTGCTTGCATTTGTGAGGAAGGTTGACACTTCCTCATCATTTAATTCTCATGCATCCTCACAAGAGTAAGTGTAGGTATTGACTTTTGGATCTCCAAAAGGAAATCCCACCTTACTTGGACAAATCTAAAACAAGTACCTAGAATCCTTTAAGCATTGTTTTGTAGACTTAGTCATTTTTGTCTACGTTTAAAAAATAAAAATTTTGGGCATGACGTAATTGGTGAATTGGCATATAGAAATTTGGGCATAGTGACGGCCATAATTTTTAATTGAGCTTCATGCATAGATGGTGTCACTAGATTTCAAACTCCCAGGAATAAGTGATATCCTTGCTCTAAAATTGAATTGCTTTTTTTGGAGGAGTCACTAAATTTTAAATTTCTAGTGAAGTTCAGGAGGATAAAATTGAGAATCGTGTTTGTCATGGTCTAACTGATAAAATTTTCTCTTGAAAGCTAAGATGGTTAGAAACTTTAAAAGATGTAGGGATCCATATAGTATATTTCTATCACATGCATTGCTATGAGTAGGAGCTTTAGAAACTATGCAACATGAATTATCCATAAAGCTCCACTCTTATCAATGAATAAAACATTGATCATGGATACATTTGACATTGGAACCAATGCATCTTTAATTTTGTTCTTCCCTGTATGTACAAATGAAAGTTCGGTTACCTAACCCGAACGTTCATTTGTACAAGTATCGGGAACTAAACATACCTCTCTATTCAAGAGAGGAAGTTTGCAGGAGTAATATTACTATGCAGGCATTCAAGAAGCTGATTGTTGGGATGCCTAGAGGATCCCATTTCAACATCTCTTGGCCAAGGAGTAAATGAGGATGGTTGCTACCTATCAGAAATTATGCCTGAAGGTCAATCATAACTATACGAGGCTAGAGATTTGAAATGGGAACCCTCCATGAGAAACCAATGGGCTGCCATGAACGGGTGAGAGCATTATGCTCTCAACTATTCTAAGCACTCATTCATGCTCAAGGGATTTGCCACCATCATTGGGTGCAAGTTGTTCCTATGTGGCTAAAAGCCAAGGAATGACAAATCACACCCAACACATGGAGACCCTGATGTGCGGACGATCAACATAGAAAACACTCTATTCAACCACACTCATGGTGTACATGGGAGGCAACACAACAATCAACACTCAACCCTCCATTGGCAAAGCCACGCTGCAATAAGGATAGGCCAACTTATGGCCTACCTCCGTCGTTAGGGTTTCAACCCCTATCACGGAGCTTGATCAAGAATAAGCTTGGAGGAGGACCCCCACTTGACGTAACTTGTATCACACCCACTGCATTTTTATTTCAAATCATCCATTGCATATTTACTTTCCATTCATCCACCATCCACCATGCATCTAAAAAAACATAAAAATAGGAACTTAGATTTGCTTTGCTTATCAAATAAAGATGTGCGGTAAGAATGATTTAGAATTCACATAGATGAAATGATGAATAGTTTCTCCGTTTTATTTTCCCTAAGTCCCTAATTTACAACTTGCTACTCTTCGAATATTGCTTAAATTGGCTAAAATTAACTTTTCCTTGATTTAGAAATTATGGGTAGCAAAAGATTAATCTACTTCTAGGTTGTTGAGAGATTTGAATTAGTAATAGGGCTGCTATTCCAATTTTGAAAGTGAAACTTAGATTTCTGGAGAAATTCTATCAAGATTTAAGTTTCCCTCATTTGATTGGAAATACCTACCAAAGTCATATGATATTCATACATAGACAACACCTTATGCATATGCTATTTGCTTTCACATTGAGCCTAGTCAAACTAGTATAGGCCTATGTGAGAAATCATTCAATTCTTTTTGAATTCAAAACTTTACTTGCACATGCTATACTTCTACACTAGAAGGAAGCAAAATTCCATCATATCCACCATTCCACAATAAAAAGAGAAACTCCATGCTATTCATAGTTAGCACTCTCTTCAAGTTATTGCATAAAAAAGAGTAGAAGACATGGCTACAAGAAAAAGAAAAAGAAAATGCATGCTTATATCATAATCATGAGAAAAAAAGAAATAATATGCTTACCCCATAAGCATCAAAAAAAAGGGTAGCATGTTTCATCCTTGCAATAAAGAGAGTCCATATCAAAAGGAGTCATCTCAATGTTTCCACATCCACCTCCATTCCATCACACATGCACAAGTCTTGATTCAAAAGTTTGAATTGATTTCTCCTAAGGCTTGCTCTTTTGACTTAGCAATATTATGTGTTGCAAATATGCCTACTTACTTTCCCTACCAAGCTCCACATACAAGCCATATTCAAAGAGTAGGAATAGTATAGGCATAATGCCTTGGTGAGGACATATTTCCACTATACACAAAGGAGTGATTGAGAGAATCAATTGAGGTACTTATAATCTAATTTGAATCTCTTCGGAATTTAAGTGGAACTTGATATCTAGACTATGCTTGCTCCATTTGTTGTTCTATCTTTCAATTACCCATGAATAGGAGAAGTCATAACTCTCATAATGACTTAAGAAGGGTGAAGTACCATAGCCACTTTTTGCAATACTAGGTAGAGTATTTTGTTGTGCACTTGGTACTTTCGAAAGGTAGAACATTGTAGCAACTCCTGATCATCAACCTAAAGTTTTGACTTTGCTCGGGACGAGCAAAGGATAAGCTTGGGGGAGTTTGTTGACGGCTGTTATATACCAATTTTAGCCGCAATATAACTCAATTATGTGAAGGATTGATCATTTCTTGCACACATCACCTTTCTACTTGACCTATTTTCAATTGTACTTGGAGAAATATGTGTATGCAGATATTTATACAGGAATTGAGGAAAAGTATGGGGAGCAATCCTATAAAATATCATCCCAGCCAATCAAGCGACGACACGTGGCACCACATGGATCAAATGGCCCACAAACAGAAGTATCTGAGGCCATCCAACGGTGTAGCACCAATATCAGTCAGTGGGACCCACCTGGCAGACACCTGGAGGAAGTACGGGCCGTTTGGAGCCCTGACCAGGTCGGCCGAACCAGGGGGTCGTCCGACCTGGTCCTGGCGCCAAACGCGGTCAACTTCCACGTGTTGGCTCCACCCGGCTCTCTGGAGTCAATCATGACTGATTCGCGCGCTTTTGGTGGCGGGAACCGACCTCAACACTAGTATAAATAGGACCCCATACCCCTCACTTCAACACACACCACTTGGGCATCATTCTATTGTATACACTATCTTCCATAGTCGTTAGAGGAGTTAGGATGTAGAGAGGAGAGCCTCTAGTCCCAAGTCCAAATTGGAAAAGGAGTAGAAGGAGTCTCTCTTCCCAATTCCACATTGGGAAAGGTATGTCTCATGTATTCCTTCTTGTATTTGTGACTTTGTGCTCAATAAAGATATTATATTTAGTCTTATTTTATACGTATACTTGGACAAAGCGTTTCTTGTTTGATTGTGGAGTCCATGTAAGTGGAAGGTATAGTCTTTATGATTGTACTCTCATGATCACATCTTATGGTCATAAACACTATAGACCCCCACTATAGTCTATGTAGTTATGATATGATTATGTTAATATGAGTAACTATGCTATGCAATCAACATTGGTTCAACGATGATTTAGTTCATTGCCTTAGGATGGCTCGTGCTGCAACTCTTAAGGTATTTGCTTAGTATGCTAGCATGGTGCTAGGGTATTTAAGTAGCGTTGGATGTCTCATAGACCCACAGATTGAAGAGATAGGAAGTAGGTGGTGACAGCCTTATCTGTCCTTTGTAATCCTCCACGTTCGGCTATGCCACAGGCTCTTGGCGGGAGTCGCCCTAGTATTGCTAGGGGTAAGCCCGTGCCCGATGTGTTGAATAGTATTGCATAGGAATTCATCATTGACATGACCATTAGTATCTACCTTACGCTATGTATATGTATTAGGGGTATTGTAGGATCAACTCTCTAACTCTTAATCCAATCTCCCTCTAGGACCCATTTACCATTTAGAATAGATTGTCTAGGTGTGTGTCACACTACCCCTATTATCAACTTACCCCCTGTCCAGATAATTGATTAGTATCCCATAGCTTGACCATAAGAGTAGTATATACTTTACTCTATTGCCTTACTTTGGGATAAATACGATACCCTTGGGAATACTCATGGGTGAAATGCTACAACGGTATCTTCTGTGCGATTGCGGATCTCATGTCTTTACCAGAGATGATCTGTGGTGTTAAGAAATACCAACAAGCATTTCTGGCGCCGTTGCTGGGGATGATTTGTTAGTATATCTTAGGAGCCATCAACACACGTCTAATGTCAGGTACCGCTACGACTAATAGCGTCACAATGAAGGCGTCGTAGGCCTATCCAACACCGCCAAGTGGATAGATTACGGTGCCAGAGACAGTTGGATGGGACATTCCCTGCCAATGTCACCAACAGCACGTGGGCTACTGATGACCCGGGCATCAAGACAGTGAGTCCTCACGTCCACGGTCAGAGCAAGCTTACAGAAGAAGCCTAAGATCTTTAGGATAAGATCGCCCCAGGACCACCTGTCGGGCCCCGGGACCCCACTTGTAAGGCATCTGGTCTTGGTTATTAGAGACTCAGACCACCATCGCTACAAGGACAAGACTCAGAATCCCCGATTGAAAGCGGCCTAGAGGGGGGTGAATAGGCGATAATCGATAATTTAAACTTAAATCAGAGTTATGAAAACAGAGAAGTCGGACTTGTCTGACTTCTAGTCGGACTTGTCTGACCTAAGTCGGACAAGTCTGACCTGGGTCGGATAAGTCCGAGATTACCTGCACGATCAGATCAAAAATCCAATTTTTAAGCGATCTAGTGAGAGATATCGATCCCTAGCAGTTCTACACGAAGTATGGAGTAGAAAGAAAGCTCAGAGAGAGATAGCACGCGGAAAAACACTAGAATCAAAACTTGCAAGAACGAAAGAACAACAAGAGACAAATGATTTTATCCCGAGGTTCGGAACCACAAAGGATCCTACATTCCCGTTGAGGAGTCCACAAGGGACCAGGCCTTCTCTAGCCTTTCCCTCACGAGTTGCCACAAGGGCCAACTCCCGATCTTCCACTATCACAAAGATTGTTACAAACTCCCCGATTACAAGAGATCAAAAGAAATCGCGGGGCGACGCCTAACCGTCTAGGGGAGAACCCCAAGAGCAACAAACACTCAATCACGAAGAAACTTAGCGAATCACACGTTGCTCAACACCTCAACAAACCATTTCTCCCGATTCTCACAAAGCACTCTTCACTCTCCCAAAAAAAACTCGAATTTGGGCTCTAGAGGTGAAGAACAAGTGGAGAGAGGTTCTTGAGTTCAAATGGACGTTCAGAACTGTTCAGGGGTGTTAGGCATAGTTGGTGGGTCGAAACCACCCACTATTTATACTCCAAAAAGTCATTAGAGCCGTTTGACACAGCCCACGTCGGACATGTCTGACACAGAGTCGGACATGTCTGACCTCGAAGGTCAGGCCTTTCACGTCAGACTTGTCTGACCAAAGTCACTTCAGACATGTCTGACACACAATCTCGGACATGTCTGAAGTTCTGCAGAGAGAACTCGGACAAGTCTGACTCTCTGGGACTTAGAAAATTTTTCTTAGTCCCCGGGAACAGATCCATCTCGAACATGTCTGACCCCCAGGTTCAGACAAGTCTGAAACTTCACTGGAACTCTCACTGGAACCCTTCCAGTGCCAATTCGGACATGTCTGACTCACAATTTCGGACATGTCCGACTTCCAACAGAGGGAATTCAGACATGTCTGACACCACAAGTCAGACAAGTCCGCCCAAGCCACAAAGGCCCTACTAAAATCTTCTACTAAGGGGTTGAGCACCCGAATGACTCACTAAGTGTCTACGCGTCGTGTCCCTCTTAATAGTACTGTTTTTCCTACGACTCAAGGAGAAAATAGAAAACCCTATTTCTATTCTTCTTCGCCACAACTTTTCTCCTTTTGCCGTCTTTCTTCAAAGCTCCATTCCGTACTTCGGATATGCGCTCATGCTCAACCAAGTTCATCAGCACTTTAATGGTTCATCATCAATCCACCAAAACCCACAAGGGACCTAGATGCACTTACAATCTCCCCCTTTTTGGTGATTGATGACAACCAACTAAAGTCTTCGACAAAAATAAGATTTGATAGAAGTTTTGAGTCTCAAGTGTATATGAGCTTTTGGAATAACAATAAAAACAACTCATATACACTCAATCGTCGTGGGGTGCCTATATGCTCATGTGTGCGTAATAACGTGATACAAATGAAGAAATGCACACGAGATCAATGAAGCATCATAATGATCATCATAAGGCATCAATAAACATCATTAAGCATTAACAGTCATAAACGAGTAACAAAGAAGTACAAGACACACGACGATAGAAAATATGACTAGATACATGTCCATGTCCAAGAATAAGCACTAGAGTCTAATACTTCTCCCCCTTTGGCATCAAGGCACCAAAAAGGAGAAAAGTGGACACTAAGACCTAGTCTACTCGGTGTCGTCCTCGTCGTCGTCGCCGTCATCGTCGTTGTCGCTCTCCTACTCGTAGTCGCTCTCCTCGCCGGAGTCGCCGTGAGTTGCAGGAGGTGCTGAGGAAGAGGCGCCGGTGCCGGTGAAGAACGCCATCTCCGCCTCGATGAGCTCCGGAAACTCCGGTGGCTCCTCGTCCGAGCTGATGTCGTCGACTGAAGGAAGCTGGAGGTGCTCCCTGATGGAAGCGAGGTTCCTCTGGTTCCTCTTTGCCAAGCGCTGAGTCGATTGGCAGACGGTGAAGATCGACTTCAGGATCTTGAGCAGTCCTGAGGAGCAAGACGGCTACTGCTGGGGCACGGAGGCTGAACTGGGAGGCTGAGCAGACTTCCTCCTCGAGGAGCTGGGTCCTCCCTCTGCTGGTGCCGGTGCCGGTGCAGCTGCTCGAATCGGGCGGTAAATCTTGGAAGGCTTCTGAGGCACAAGGCGCCTATGAGGCACATCCTTCACAAACTTCTGCTCGGACACCGTCTCAATTAGCTTCATCAGGTAAGGGGCGTAGCAGCAAGACCTAGCTGGTGTCTCCGAGGCGAGGTAAATCTCCTCGTAGATATAGTCAAAAGCGTTGAATTGTTGCTCCCCTGCCAAGAGCTGGATCAGATTTCTGCTGTTGTGATTGATCCTGTTGGCATCCCCATCCTTGGGCGAGAGGGTCTTCCTTATCAGACGGTTCACCACGGCATGGAATGGCTTGAGGCCGTGGATATGAGGAGGGTTAGTTGGATACCCATCCTCATAGAAACTCTCCATCTCCAGGAGGTTCACTAGATCCATCTCATGGATCTTCAGAGTGTGCTGCAGACTGTCCTCCATCCCGAGAATGCGGGCAAACTCCTCATAGCTGACTTCGTACTTCACCCCATTGGTCATCCAGGTGAAGCCGAGCTTGTCAACCCAATAGAACACAGTTGCATAAAATTGGAGGATGACTTCCTTGTTCCATGGGTATTGGAGACCCATGATCTCGCTGACTCCGTGGTGCTCGCAAGCTTCGAGCACCCCCTTGAAGAGAAGATAGGAGTCCTTCTTCTTCAATGCAGCCTTCCAATCAACCCATTGCATCTCCGTGACTGGGTTCTTCTTGGTCGTGAGGACTGACCGGTAGTAATCCATGTGGAAGAAGCACCAGAAACGGGGATCCTTGCTCTCCCTTGGCATGTCATAACACCGCACATCTCTCATGTGCATGGTGTCATGGATGTTCCTCCGGTAGTTTACCCTGTCGGCCGTGCGTCGAGTGTCACCAACTGGAGAGTGCACGACCAACGGTCCGATCTCTTACTGCCCTTGGGAGCTCAAGCTGCCCCCCTGACCACTGTGAATAGTGAGCTGACCGCTAGCGGGTCGCTTGGCAACCACCTTCTTTGGTCGCTTTGAGGGTTGAGCCGAAGAATCGGGATCCGCGGGCTCCTTGCCTCTCTTGTCGTGACCCATAGCTGAAGAAGAGATACAAGGATAGGTAAGAGTCAAGGCAAGAGAGATAGAGCAATTAACTTGATAGTTTCGATAGAAATTTGGTCTCAGAGTTATACAAGATCGGACATGTCTGACTGGGAAGTCAGACTTGTCTGACTCAGGAATTTCGGACATGTCCAAATTTCAGAGTCAGACTTGTCCGACCTGTACAGAACTGACCCTAATTGCTAAGGAAACTAAGCAAATCAATTTTTCTACCGGCCAAATTTTGCACCAAGGTTGCAAACATGCCTAGGAACAGTTCCAAGGGCATAAATTTGCAAACTTGCCGCTAGATTTAGAATTGAGAGGAAAGATGCGTAAAATACCTTTGGAGGAAGAAAAAGTTGAGAGAATCCGAAGGGAATGCGAATCCTCTACCCTTGAGGGAGATATGCCCTCAAGAACACCTCACAAAAACCTCAAAAGCAATGTGGATCGCCTTGGGAGGTTTGAGAGAGAGAGAGAGAGGTTAGGGTTTGAAGTGAGGAGAGAGAGAAGGAAAGGAAACCGTCGGCCTCTTTGAAGGGGTTCGGATTTCCCACATCGGACAAGTCCGAAATTTTACTTCGGACAAGTCCGAGTTCTCTCTGCAGACTTAAAACCCACTTCGGACATGTCTGACTTTTGTCTGACTTGTCTGACTCCCCCTGAGTGTATGCAATGTGCAAACACTTGGGGATATATAGATAAGTAGATATGGACATTTTGGACAGGTTTTTGCAAATATCTTTGACAAAAATGATCAGTAAGCAACCAACAATCAAACTATGATCATTTTCACCAAAGAGAAGTTTAGAACATAGTTTTCAAGAACAAATAGATGAGATTTTCAAAAACACACAACATTTTGAAGTTGAAAACTAATAGCAATCAGATGTGCATGACTCAAGCAATGTTTCGAGAATCCAAGATATTTAGCTCACTCCTTAGGTCACAAAAGCGTCTCTCATCAAGAGGTTTGGTGAAGATGTCCGCCAATTGCTTCTCACTTCTAACATGAGAGATAACGATATCTCCCTTGATAGAGTGGTCTCGTAGGAAATGGTGACGGATATCTATGTGTTTGGTTCTAGAATGCTCGACGGGGTTGTGAGCAATCTTGATGGCACTCTCATTATCACATAGGAGAGGAATATGGCTCAGATTGTAACCATAATCACTAAGAGTTTGTCGCATCCAAAGAAGTTGCGCACAGCAACTTCCGCCTGCAACGTACTCCGCTTCGGCTGTGGAAAGGGCAATGGAGAAGACCACGCAACCAAGGACCTACCAAGGAATTGGCATGTCCCGGATGTGCTCTTCCTATCTACCCTACAGCCCGCATAATCCGCATCGAAATAACCGACGAGATCAAACTTGGATCCTTTAGGGTACCAAAGACCTAGATTAGGAGTGTGAACTAAATACCTAAGGATCCTCTTAACCGCTGTCAAGTGACACTCTTTTGGAGTGGCTTGGAATCGAGCACACATGCACACACTAAGCATAATGTCGGGTTTAGAAGCACAAAGATAAAGCAAAGAGCCAATCATAGAACGGTATACCTTTTGGTCCACGCTCGCTCCTTCTTCGTTTAGTCCTAGATGCCCGTTTGTTCCCATAGGTGTCTTGATGGGCTTCGCCTTCTCCATGCCAAACTTCTTGAGAATGTCATGAGTGTACTTGGTTTGGCATATGAAGGTCCCTTCCTTGAGTTGCTTTACTTGGAAACCTAGGAAAAACTTCAACTCCCCCATCATAGACATCTCAAATCTCTCCGTCATGATTTTGGAAAACTCATCACAAAAAGTCATGTTAGTAGAACCAAATATGATATCATCAACATAAATTTGGCATACGAACAAGTCATTATCAAAATGCTTAGTGAAGAGAGTATAATCGGCTTTCCCAATCTTAAAACCATTTTGAGTGAGAAAATCCCTAAGGCGCTCATACCAAGCTCTAGGTGCTTGTTTGAGGCCATAGAGAGCCTTACACAACTTGTAGACGTGATCGGGATGCTCTTCATCTTCAAATACGGGCAGTTGCTCCACATACACTTCCTCCTTGATTGGACCATTGAGGAATGCACTTTTCACATCCATTTGATATAACTTGAAATCATGGTGAGTAGCAAAGGCCAATAATATGCGAATAGATTCAAGCCTAGCTACGGGAGCAAAGGTTTCATCGAAATCCAAACCTTCGACTTGAGCGTATCCTTTTGCTACAAGTCTTGCCTTGTTTCTTGTTACTACCCCGTGTTCATCTTGTTTGTTGCGGAACACCCACTTGGTTCCAACAACATTTGCATTTGGTCTTCTCACGAGTTCCCACACCTTGTTCCTCTTGAAGTTGTTGAGCTCTTCTTGCATCGCCATTACCCAATCCGGGTCTTGTAGAGCTTCTTCTACTTTTCGTGGCTCTAAAGAGGAAACAAAAGAGTAATGTTCACAAAAGTTAGTCATACGTGAGCGAGTAGTTACCCCTTTGGAGATGTCTCCAAGTATGTTGTCAACGGGATGGTCCCGTTGAACACTTTGATGAACTCTTGGGTGTGGTGGTTGAGCTTCTCGATCATTGTCTTCATCTTGATCATTTTCTTGATCTCCCCCTTGATGCAAGCCCCCTCCTTGATTTTGATCTTGTTCATATTCATCTTGAGGATCTTGATCTTGTTCATGTGGGGGATTTGCATCTTCTTCGCTTGCTTGAAGATCATTTGGATCATGTGGTCGCACATCTCCAAGTGCCATTCTTCTAAGTGCTTCTTGTGGAGTCTCCTCTTGATCTAGCACACACTTATCAACTTGCTCCACTTGAGAGCCATTAGTCTCATCAAACACTACGTCATGTGCTACTTCAACAATCCCGGAGGACTTGTTGAAGACACGATAGGCGTAGGTGTTTGAGTCATAGCCAAGCAAGAAACCTTCATCGGATTTTGAAGCGAACTTCGAATTCCTAGGCTTCTTGTTGAGAATATAGCACTTGCTCCAAAAAACACGAAAGTATGAGATGTTGGGTTTGTTACCGGTTAGGAGTTCATACGAGGTCTTCTTCAAGAGTCGATGAAGATACAACCGGTTTATGGCATGGCAAGCGGTGTTAACCGCTTCCGCCCAAAACCGGTCGGATGTCTTGTACTCATCAAGCATCGTCCTTGACATCTCGATAAGAGTCCTATTCTTCCTCTCCTCTACTCCATTTTGTTGAGGGGAGTAGGGAGCGGAGAACTCATGCTTGATTCCTTCTTCATCCAAGAAGTCTTCAACTTAAGTGTTCTTGAACTCCGTCCCGTTGTCGCTCCTAATCTTACTGATTCTTAAGGAGAACTCGTTTTGAGCTCTCCTCAAGAACTTCTTGAGAACTCCTTGGGTTTCACCTTTGTCATGCAAGAAAAATACCCACGTAAAGCGAGAAAAATCATCAACAATAACTAGACCATACTTGTTACTGCCAATGCTAATGTAGGTGATCGGTCCGAATAGGTCCATTTGTAGTAGCTCCAATGGTCTTGAGGTTGTCATGATGTTCTTGGACGTATGTTGAGCTCCTACTTGCTTTCCGGCTTGACATGCGCTACATGGTCTATCTTTCTCAAAGACAACATCTTTTAGTCCACGAATATGATCCTCCTTAAGAAGTTTTTGCAAGTTTCTCATCCTAACATGGGCTAGCCTTCGGTGCCATAGCCATCCCATGCTAGTTTTCGCCATTAAGCACATATCAAGTTGGGCTTTATCCGTGGAGAAATCCACAAGGTAAAGCTTTCCCTTGAGTACGCCCTTAAAGGCGATTGAGTTGTTGCATCTTCTTGAGACGGTCACACCATTGTTAGTGAAAAGACAATCATAACCATTATCACATAATTGAGAAATAGACAAGAGGTTGTAATCAAGTGAATCAACATGAAGCACATTAGAAAGAGTGTGTTTTGAGGAGATAGCAATTTTACCGGTGCCAAGGATTTTCCCTTGGCTATTATCCCCAAAGAAGATTCCTTCACTAGGATCTTCATTCTCCTTGTACTCTACAAACATCTTCCTCTCTCCGGTCATATGATTAGTGCATCCACTGTCAAGCACCCATTTTGATCCAACGGAGGAGTATGCCTACAAAAGAGTTATGCCTTTCCTTTAGGTACCCAAACGGAGTTGGGTCCTTTGATGTTAGTCACAAGACATTTGGGCACCCACACGCAAGGCTTTGGGCTCTTGCGGAGTGGCCCAACATATCTAGCATAAATCTTGCCAAATTTGTTCCTCAATAAAACATAAGAAGCATCAAAGTCATGGAACAAAGGATGAGGTTCATTTTTAGGCATATAAGATGTTGAGACAATGTTCTTTCCTTTATCTTGGGTGGATGAACCTTCCTTGACAAAAACAATCAAGTCTTTGTTATTCTTGGGGGCTTTGGCATTTTGCCTCCGCTCTCGAGAATAACCAAGACCATCCTTGACATGGGGAGGTCTCACATTGGTGTATGCACTATGTGCATAGGCCACCTTCTCCTTGTCAAAGATGCCACCTTTCGGTGCTTGTTTGTTTTGTGCCAAGTTAAGTTCATCCTTAAGTTTTAGGATCAAGCTTGAGCACATGCAAGTGTGAACTTCCTCGGATGAAATCTTTTGAGAAGATGATCTCTTTGAGGAAGAAGGTGCATTGATCTTAAGTGACTCAACCTTTGTCTCTAGAATCTTGTTAACCTTTGTCAAGTTAACAAGTTCATCCTTGAGCTCAACGGTCTTGTCTTTAAGATTTGAGCATGCTTCCTTGCTCATGGCAAGGTCATGCTCCAATGCATTGCTTCTTTCTCTCTCGCGCTCGAGGAGCTCCTCAAGCTCTTGACATCTCTCCAATTTTTGGATGAGCATGTCCTCTTGACGCTCAAGGCGATCCTCCTTCCCGGAGATTTCATCCATAAGAAAGTTCATCTTTCTCATGGCACTCTTACTTAAGCCTTTAAGCATGGATTCAAGTTCACTACCACTATCAAGTTCATCACAAGAAGTTATAGAGGGAGTGGGTTTAGATTTGACCTTTCTCCTTCCCTCCTTTGCCATGAAGCATGTGGACTTGAAATCATCAAGGTTTGGGAAGAGCTTGCTTGCACTTGAGCTCTTTTCGATGGCAATGGTTGCCACCTTCTCTTCATCGTCGGAAGATGAGTCTTCATTTGAGTCCCATTCTCTTCCAAGGTGGGCATGTCCCGATGGCTTCTTCTTCTTGAAGAGCTTCTTATCTTGGGTCTTGCCCTCCTTCTTCTTGCTTTCATTGTATGGGCAATCCGCAATGAAGTGCCCATGTTCACCACACTTGTAGCAAGTCTTCTTTTTTAGCTTCTCCTTGCTCTTGCCTTCTTGGTGATAGCCTCCCTTCTTCCTTCTCATCATCCTTCTAAACTTGTTGATGAAGAAAGCTTCTTCCTCATCGGAGTCCATGCTCTCATCATCACTTGTGCCTTCATTGTAGGATGTGGAAGTTGCTTTGAGGGCTATGTCTTTCTTCTTTTATGAGGCAAGCTTTTGGAGATCGTTGTAGAACATAGCTTCCTTCTCCATCATCTCATTGTTGATTATCCTCCCAAGCACTTCTTCCGGAGTCATCTTGGTGTAGTCGGGGCTTTCATGGATCAAGGAGCAAAGAGCGATGTTTCGAGGCATGAATGCCTGAAGCATCCTCTTCACCACTTCATGGTCTGTCCATCGAGTGCTTCCATAGGCACGAATCTTGTTCACGAGCACCTTGAGGCGGTTGTACATGTCTTGGGGTGACTCACCATCCATGATGGTAAATCTCCCAAGCTCTCCTTCGATCATCTCAATATTCACCTCCCGGATGACTCGGTTGCCCTCGTGTGCCGTCTTGAGTGTATCCCAAATATCTTTGGCCACTTCCAAACCTTCGACTCGGTTGAATTCATCCCAAGTCAAAGATGAGGTTATGACTCCCACGGCTTGAGCATTGCGATGAAGTAGGATAGCTTGTTGTGGAGTGACGTCTTCCTCATTCCTTGGCATATGAACTCCGGTTTGCACAATCTGCCACAAACTAGGATTCAAAGAGATTAAATGCATCTTCATATTGTGTTTCCACATTGAATAGTCATTTCCATCGAATTGAGGAGGTTTGCCTAGTGGAATAGACAAATAGTGATTGTTAGCATGAAGAAGATCATAATCAAAGTGAGTTTGAGTATAGTCATCGTTACTCTTCTCCTTCTCTTTGTTGATCTTGGGTTGTTTCCCTAGCTTCTCCTGAAGTTTCGCCTTGAGTTGGCGAGTCTCTTCATCGTCCTTCGGATCATCAAGAAGAATGTCGTAGTTCTTGTCATTTGAGCCTTCACCCTCGACATATGAGGTATCATCCTTGTTCCTTTCTTCCGCCATCGATTCTCCGAGATGTTAGTCTCTTCCGGAGAAACCTGCTCTGATACCAATTGAAAGCGGCCTAGAGGGGGGGTGAATAGGCGATAATCGATAATTTAAACTTAAATCAGAGTTATGAAAACGGAGAAGTCGGACTTGTCTGACTTCTAGTCAGACTTGTCTGACCTAAGTCGGACAAGTCTGATCTGGGTCGGATAAGTCCGAGATTACCTGCACGATCAGATCAAAAATCCAATTTTTAAGCGATCTAGTGAGAGATATCGATCCCTAGCAGTTCTACACGAAGTATGGAGTAGAAAGAAAGCTAAGGGAGAGATAGCACGCGGAAAAACACTAGAATCAAAACTTGCAAGAACGAAAGAACAACAAGGGACAAACAATTTTATCCCGAGGTTCGGAACCACAAAGGATCCTACATCCCCGTTGAGGAGTCCACAAGGGACCAGGCCTTCTCTAGCCTTTCCCTCACGAGTTGCCACAAGGGCCAACTCCCGATCTTCCACTATCACAAAGATTGTTACAAACTCCCCGATTACAAGAGATCACAAAGAAATCGTGGGGCGACGCCTAACCATCTAGGGGAGAACCCCAAGAGCAACAAACACGTAATCACGAAGAAACTTAGCGAATCACACGTTGCTCAACCACTCAACAAACCGTTTCTCCCGATTCTCACAAAGCACTCTTCACTCTCCCAAAAAAAACTCGAATTTGGGCTCTAGAGGTGAAGAACAAGTGGAGAGAGGTTCTTGAGTTCAAATGGGCGTTCAGAACTGTTCAGGGGTGTTAGGCATAGTTGGTGGGTCGAAACCACCCACTATTTATACTCCAAAAAGTCATTAGGGTCGTTTGACACAGCCCACGTCGGACATGTCTGACACAAAGTCGGACATGTCTGACCTCAAAGGTCAGGCCTTTCACTTCAAACTTGTCTGACCAAAGTCACTTCAGACATGTCTGACACACAATCTCGGACATGTCTAAAATTCTGCAGAGAGAACTCGGACAAGTCTGACTCTCTGGGACTTATAAAAATTTTATTAGTCCCCGGGAACAGATCCATCTCGGACATGTCTGACCCCCAGGTTCGGACAAGTTCGAAACTTCACTGGAACTCTCACTGGAACCCTTCCAGTGCCAATTCGGACATGTATGACTCACAGTTTCGAACATGTCCGACTTCCAACAGAGGGAATTCGGACATGTCTGACACCACAAGTCAGACAAGTCCGCCCAAGCCACAAAGGCCCTACTAAAATCTTCTACTAAGGGGTTGAGCACCCGAATGACTCACTAAGTGTCTACGCGTCGTGTCCCTCTTAATAGTACGGTTTTTCCTATGACTCAAGGGAAAAATAGAAAACCCTATTTCTATTCTTCTTCGCCACAACTTTTCTCCTTCTGCCGTCTTTCTTCAAAGCTCCATTCCGTACTTCGGATCTGCGCTCATGCTCAACCAAGTTCATCAGCACTTTAATGGTTCATCATCAATACACCAAAACCCACAAGGGACCTAGATGCACTTACACCGATACACACACACACACACACACACACACACACTCGCATACATGCTCACCAAGCAATACAATCCACCATGGAGTAGGGTGTTACGCTCCTTGCGGCCCAAACCACGTAAAAACTCGACTGTCTCATACTTTTCCGCTAGAACACTAGTTTGAGGTCTAAGCCTCGCCGAACAAGAACCTCTGTGGGCTGCTCCTTAGCATATCCGGGGGAAGTGTTGCATTGACCCTTCGACATTGTCTTTCTAGGATATGCACAACATAGTGCAGCCTATAGATTTTTGGTGATTAAATCCGAGATTTCTGATGTGCACATTAACACTGTGACTGAATCTTGTGATGCCACATTTTTCGAGGATATTTTTCAATGAAGGATAGAGTTGCAGGTCATAGCGATGCATCTACTAGTTTTACCCCTGATCATTCTCTAATATTCGTACCTTGTTCTTACACTGAAAAACTCATTGAGAATGATAGTACAAATATTTCTACTCAAAGGAGCAAGAGACAAAGGATTGAAAAATCCTTTGGTGATGATTTTACTGTCTACCTCGTTGATGATACACCCAAAACACTTTCAGAGGCATATGCATCGCCTGATGCAGAGCACTAGAAGGAGGCAGTACATAATGAAATGGAGTCCATTTTAACGAATGGAACTTGGGAAATTTGTGGTTGTCCAGTTGTGTGTAAACCTGTTGGGTGTAAGTGGTTATTTAAAAAGAAGCTCAAACTAGATGATACAGTCGATAAATATAAGGTTGCACTTGTAGCCAAGGGATTTACCCAAAAGGAAGGCGAGGATTTTTTGATACTTATTCACTTGTTGCTAGGCTAACCACAATTCGTGTGCTTGTTGCACTTGTTGCGTGGCATGATCTCCTCATCCATCAAATGGATGTGAAGACGGCTTTCCTAAATGGTGAGCTCGATGAAGAGATCTATATGAAGCAACCTGATGGTTTTGTGGTGCCTGGACAAGAGAACAAGGTGCGTAAGTTACGAAAATCTTTGTATGGCCCCAAGCAGGCTCCAAAGAAGTGGCATGAGAAGTTCGGTAAAACTATGACCTCAGTAGGCTTTGTGGTAAATGACGCTGACACATGTGTGTACCATCGGTTTGGTGGAGGTAAATAAGTAATACTGAGCTTATATGTTGATGACATATTAATTTTTGGGACTAGTATCGATGTAATAAATGATGTAAAATCATTCTTGTCCCAAAGTTTTGATATGAAGGATTTGGGAGTGGCTGATGTTATTCTAAATATCAAACTGATCAAGGGCGAGAATGAGATTACTTTAAAACAATCTCATTATGTGGAGAATATTCTGAATCAATTTGGGTACTCGGATTCTAAAGCTTCTCCAACGCCATATGATCCCAGTCTAAAGCTTTGAAAGAACAAAGGACAAGGGATTAATCAGTTGAGATATTCCCAAATTATTGGTTCTCTCATGTATCTTGTTGGTGCAACCAGACCTGACATCTTATTTGCAGTAAGCAAATTGAGCAGATTTACTTCCAATCTAGGAAGAGATCACTAGTGTGCACTAGAATGTGTAATGAGATACTTGAGAGGTACATCAACATATGGACTTCACTATACGGGGTACCCAGCTATACTAGAAGGGTATAGTGACTCAAATTGGATCTCAAGTGCTGATGAGATCAAAGCCACTAATGGATACGTTTTTACTATTGGTGGTGTTGCAGTTTCATGGAGGTTTCGTAAACAGACTATATTAACAAAGTCTACTATGAAGGCGGAACTTGTATCACTTGAGACAGCCACAACTGAGGCGGAGTGGCTGAAACACCTCTTGATGGACTTGCCATTGGTCTTTAAACCTGTGTCGGCCATTCTTTGTGATAATCAAAGTGTGATCACAACTATAGGCAATGCAAAAGAAAATTTGAAATCTTCAAGACATGTGAAACAGCGAATCAAATCTGTGAGACATTTGAGAAATACGGGAGAGATTGCCGTCAGGTATATTAATACTAAAAGAAATCTTGCAGACCCTTTTACTAAAGATTAGCACGTGTTGTAATTGAAGAAGTATCAAGGGAAATAGGTTTGAAACCCACGTGATGTTACCATACAATGCTAACTCAAACTATATGATCGAGATCTCGTGGAGTAGATCTTGGGAAAAACAAGTTGTATAGATAACTGGAGAGTACTTATTTGTTACTCATTTCTGCTAGTAGATGTGTACTCTCAGTACTGCATGGAAGGTTGACTTTAATGTCTTAATATGTTTTGAGGCCTACATAGGCAAGTTACTGTCATGCAAGGTATACTTGTAAGAACACACCTATATGAGTTTGACTGTTAGGTCGCAGCCTATGAGATGTGGGTAATCTCAAAGAAACTCATGAATAGACACGGAAGCAGACCGTAATGCTTCAACCATAGGCATGGCTTTAGGCGGCCTAGTATCGGCGATGCTTTCATGTAAAACTTGCTCACGCAAAACTAGCAATTCAAGGCTATGTCCATTGCAAAGTTTTGAATATGTGAATTACGGAATGCTAGGTGCAGCTCAACCCGTAACGGGTCTGCACTACAAAGCTGGTATATTAAAGCGCAAAATTGTTACTTGCAAACCTTGGTTTTTGGTGGGGAAAATTGGGATTTGGCTCTTTGGTGCAGCTCATTTATGGGCTGATTTATTTGGGTCAACTCCCTCGAGGGAAAGCCAAGGTGGTGTGAAGAGGTGGCTGAAGACTTTAGTCCCACATTGCCCACCTAGATGGGTGTTCTCCAATATATATAGTGGCCCTTGTATTGGTTCTCAACATGAGAATAATGAGGAATGAATGTTGGTGCTATGGACACAAAGACACACACGCACGCGCGTTTCGCGATTTTACGCATGTTTATCGCGTGACTTGTGACTTGTGACTTGTGACGTGGCGCGTTCGCGTCGTGAATAGTTGTGTTCTACTAAGCAGTTATTTTTTCATCCACTCATATAAAAGAGAATATTTCATCACACCTAGACTGCCACATCAACGTGTGGAGTAATTTGAGGCATAACTGCAAGCGCACGTTTAATGTGCACGAATGCCCATAACTGCTCCCATTAGTTGCATGATGAGGACTTCCACGGGGCGGTTTTCTGGAATTATAGCAGATCGAACCAGAGGCGGTTGGCAGGCTCAAGTATATAAGGAGATGTTCTGTATACTGGACAGAACAAGCAACAGACAGGAACTCGCCTCTCTAGCATAATATTCTGTGCTGTCGTGTTTTTGCCTTGTCGTCCATTTGTCCGTCGTGTAGCGGATTGAGGGAGAGCGGTGTCTCCGAACTGACGCCGCTGATCTGAAGACCTACACAGGTGCCGGCGATCAGGTTCCTGGGAAGTGCGTTCACACGGCTGCTCAGTGCACTTCCATCTTCCTCAACATTTTCATCGTCTACTTAATAGCAGGACGATATGTAAGTGGATCACTCGAACTATGACTAGTTCGATTTATTTGATGAGCGATTTATTCGCATTTGTTTCAGTTCTTGTTTGTGTAGTAATAGCACTGTTTATTTTGACTGCTAGTAGATCTGTTCTAGTCATTTTGACGTTTCGTATCATTGAATTAATTGCATATCATGTGTATTTTCCAACACCAACAAGCATTGCATCATGGACTCACCTGAACATGCCGAGGACTAGAAGGCAAGACGGGGGCCTCAGACTACCGAGGGTGGGGCGTATCCAGTGGCAATTTTGTCACGTTCGTCTCCTAGTGGCTAGCGCACGGGCACCGATCAAGGAGGAGGTGACTTGCGAGCGCAGCAGTGACATGCGCCATGTTTGTGCGCGGATTTATTGTTTTATTGACCAGGGTTGTAGTTAATTTGTAGTACTCCATTTATTCTCAAAATTTTATCACTAGAAAGCGACAAAATTTTGAAAACGGAGGAAGTAGTTTGTGTAAATATGGCTAGATTCCAAAAGGCGATAGACGCTAAGCAGGCGGTGATTGTCAAGGCGATGTGCACTATAACAGTGATGAGTTCTAATTTTGAAAAAAATATTTCAATATATTCATATTTCTAAATTCTATTTTTTAAAAAAAATACTCCAATACATTCATATTTCTGCTATGTGAGCTGATTTTTCACAACTCATTCAGCTCTCGGATTTTAGCTTCTACAGTCCCAAGCAACAACCCAGCCCAACTGCTGCATATCTCCTCCCACCAAGGACACTCTTGCTTTCTCCGCACCAGACCCCCACCTCTTCTTCCTCGTAGATCCACCTTCTCTTGAGTGCTCGCCTCTGGATCTCCCGCCGCCCTTCTCCATCCAGATCTGGCAGCCTCGCCGCCCCTCCCCGCTCCTCTTCGGATCCGGCACCCCCGTTGCCTCTCCTCCGCGGCTCACCCCCGGATCTGGCAGCCCCGCCGGCCCTCCTCCGTGGCTCACCTCCAGACCCACCCCCACCACCTTGCGGCCGCCTACCGCCAAGGCGAGGCGGTCCACCCGCGCAAAAGCCTAAGCGAGCAGCTTAGAACGCCTTTTGAACGCTGACATAAGGTATGGAAATGCCTTATTCTGACCAGCAGCAACAATTGGAGGCGGGATCAGCGGTTTAAATCCACATTATCCCACTGCTGGCACTGGAGCAGCTTAGCGTCCAACAGATCATGTCGCGTGTTGGAGACTGCAAGCAAACGTGATCGGCTCCGTCGTCCAGTTGCTGGACACTTTCTTCGTTTCCAGGAGATAGCCAAGGGTGATCTGACCAGCCGTGACCTTCTGTAGCTTCAGAAAGCTGGACGGCCAATTCTTTACTCGCAAAGTCACAGGTCACAGCAATTAAGGTCATACTTTGAATGATGGCAACTGAGATAATCTGGCCAGCACTTCAGTAATTCAGAACGTTGGCTAGGTAACCACTACAGAATAAAATCTGTCAGGAGTTCTCCAGTACTCAAGTCACATGTGCCCCGTGCAAGCCCAACATCCCCCTCATGTACTGATTCCTAGTTGTTCTGTACATCTGGAGCAACAGCTCAAGGCTCTCGCACGCGTCTTCATACACAACGCACCTACAAAACCTTGACTTGAAACCTGCGAAATCCACCAAGAATTGCTCAGGGTTGGAGCTGAACACCTCAAGAAGCTCTTCAAGGGCTCCAAAAATATTGCAGAAATCGATTTTGTTGTCTACATCTCTGTGCTGTGGCAAATGTCGAAGCCAGCTCATCCAAGGAAAGGGTTCATCACTCCTTTCTGTCACTGCCAACTTAATGCACTTTAATGCTTCCTTGACGCAGCAATTCTCGTCGATATTGCAAAGCATCTCGACAAAAGTTGATCTTTGGCTGCTTCTTAGCGCCTCCAAGTGAGATTCTGTATTGGAACCAGCTGATGGAAGCTTTGCTGCAACCATGCATGCCTTCCTGAAAGTAGGGTCAGTGGTCGAAAGCAACCTGATGGCCACATGGAGCAAAATAGCAAATAATGAAGTTTCTTCTTTTGCCCTGGGATTAACAAACACTCCAATCTTTTGCTTCTCCATCCAACAATGGAGAGCGATATGTGCAAATCCTTCCCACCTGCAGCAATGGTAATGTTAAGAAACAGAAGCACGTTCTTTCGGAAAAGAAGAGGCAGAAGCACTAGGCATGATGGTAAGAAATTTATGCAAAGAATTACTTACTCAAAGGGTGGCTCGACCTCAATAGCAAGGGTCAAATGAAGTGAGTAATCAGCATATGCATTCGCCTGGGATACACCATGATTAGTGTGAGCCTCGTGAACATAACCTCTAGGAATGTACATCATGTCACCTTCAAGTAAAACCTCCAATCTTCTGCTGTTATCATCCAAAATGCCATCTAAGGAGTCAAAAGGTTCATACAGTCTAGGCAAAATGCACTTTGGATTAGGCCAAAGCACCCATTTCTTGCAACCAAGTAGTTGCCAAACAAGTACACAGTGATCATCATAGTGACGAGCCAGGCCTTGAGATCCTGCAGGTGAGAAGTATAAGTTGGCTCCGATAGAAGGTTGGCCAAATAGATCAGCCAGGGCAGATGATACAGCAGCAACCTTTTCAGACCGGAACTCCATGCCACGCAAGGCAATCGAATAGCCATTTTTGAAAGCATTTTTACAATGTTCAATAAATGAAACTTCATCGAGGAAGACTGCTTCATCATCAAAGAAATGTTCCTGCACCCCACATTCTCCTGAGGTCTGATCAGTTGGCTTACGTGTTCTCACAACTCGTATATCTTGCCAATGTCTTATAGAAGCACCTAACAAACCATGAAACTCTTGAAGAAATGAATTTATGTTGAGTTCATCAGAAGCAATAGCAGGGCAAGAAACAAGCCCCTTTATAAGTGACTCAATTATGGCATCAGGGCCTGTTCCAAGGTCAAGAGTATTGTGCAGTGCAGCGAACACAGGATTCTCATGTTGAGTGATTTGCTTCCTCCTGTACAAAATAGGTGACTTTTCCCAGTAGGCCAGGACAAAGTTTACGATGCCAGACACTGTTGGGCCAAAAATACTTTCTATCACCACATCAGGCTCTAAGCAGGCTGGAGAAACAAGATCCATTGAAAGCCTAAAAATAGCTTCAGATATCTCGTATTCTCTACTTTGGAGTTGATTCTTCCAGCTGTCACAGTCAGCTGATGATCTCAATATTTGAACTTTCTTCCAGATCTTAAACAACAAAGGGAGAACATTCCTTACTAGCTCCTGATTCAGACTCGGCAAGTTTTCAATTTTACAGGAATTCACCATGAGCACTGCTATGTCAATGATCAAGTACATGGTTTTATTTCCTTTGGCGGCTCTTTCCGTGAACCCTGTAATTTTCCTATCAATGGCTCCATAAACAGATTCCACCTGAGAAAATATATGTCTACAGGAGGTCAGTTTCACACTTACAGTCAACTGAAGAGATTCAGAAAGTACAGTGAGAATCTCTTTGATGAATAAAACAGAATGTGATGCTTCCCTTTGAGTTATAGATTAAAGTATGCCTGTATTTTAGTGACAAAGCAAGCATCTGATGATAATTCATCACAGGTGTATGTAGGTCGAGGTATGCAACATGCTTAGTTCTTCATTGTGAACATAGAGCATTTTGTCAACCTTTTATGTACTTCAGATATTCAGAAACAGTGCTATGAAAGCTTACACATGATCAGAACATCGAGGTTTTAGCACAGAGGTTCAGTCAATTCGTTGAGTTTGGGACAAGGAATCACATGGACAAGTAAGCAGAATGTGATTTGACCTATAGAAAAAAATATTGGCATCGGATACAGACACTTACAATATCCTCGGCAGGATAGGGGAACCTGCAAGACGCTCCCTACCAACTGAGGACGCCGAGAGATCCATTACGGCATTGCAGGCAGCCTCGGCCACTCGCGGGGTCCTGATACCCAACGCCCTCGCCAAGCCGTTGGCGATGCCGCTGTCGGACGCCAGCGTCTCGCCAGCCTCCATGGACTCCAGCGCCGCCACGCCCAGCACCTCGCAGCTTAGCGCCGCGACAGAAGAGCAGCTGCAAAGTCGCATCGCGTCCACAATGACAACGTTGCAGAGGAACGAATCGGTAGCACACGATTGCAAGGGAATCGCTGTAAGATACGGGACGCGATTCGGCGTCGTCGCGCTTACCTGGAGGAGAGGAGGAGGGGGAGAAGCGCGACGAGGGAGCCCGGGAGAGGCGAAAGTCGTTGCCGCGCGCGGGAGAGCTCGCGGCGCAGGAGACGTGCGGCGAGGGTGGTAGTGGAGGAGGAGTTACTACTTTGGCGTGCAGCGGCGGCGAGGAGGATGGGGAATACGCAGCGGTCGAACGGGGACGAGGACGACGAGGCGCCATCGGCGGCAGTCTGCTCATCACCGCATTTCCTCCTCTCCCTCTTCTTCCCGCTATGATTCATGGCGCTCGGGTGCATCTCGCCTGGCGGCGCTCGAGGGAGACCGCGGGGAGAGGGGAGACGGTGGGGACTGGGAAGCGTCAGTTTGAGCACCCAGAGTACGTGTCTGGAGTTCGAAGACGGCACTTATCTAATACGTGTTTCTTAATCCGTGACGTGCAAGTCAGCTGTACGGCCGTTGTAAATTTACGTTTAAGTGACTGTTGAGCAACCAATTTTCAATAATAGATCTGTTTTACACGACGTAAAATTGATGGCTTCAGTTTAATAATACATCGTTTAGAACTGCTAATTTAATTCGAATTAAATTAACTTTTTAAAATATTATTTATTTTAAAACGGAAGGAGTGTAAGGTGAAATATCGCATGCTGATGAGAGGCCATTTTTTTCAAATGAATGGATGACGTCATTTTTGCAGCTACCTTTGTAGTGACCACTGTTAATTTTATTTTTTGAAAATGAGAATTTGAAATTTCAATAAGATGCTATCGGTCTGATTAAGATGGGTCTCAGATAGTTGGACCGTTAAACCTCACGTTACTTTTTGGGCCTATATAGTTGGACCTCACGTTACTTGTTGGGTTGTACTTTAGCCTGCGCGCGCGCATTGGTCATTTGGTCCGCCTGGTCGATGCATGCCTATGCCTTCAACTTGAAGCTAAGATAGGATGAGAACAGCGAATTTGCCCAGGATTTATGTCACGAACCATCACTTGTGAGCTAAGAAACATCCCAAACTTTTTACAATTACATTTATTTGCTAACTGACAGGAGCAATGGGTAACCACGAGAGCAACCGATTACCATACCGACCAGCCGCCCGATGGATTAGGATTACTGACCATTGTCACTTGTCAGCGGCGCCAACCTTCTCCACCACGCCTAACTCCTCCTCCTTACCATCGTCCTCCTCGCCGCACGCGCCGTGGGCGACGTCGTAGGTGGCGTGCAGGCCGACGAGCACGTAGTAGAGCATCATGATGGCGGTGCAGACGCCGAACCGGAAGAAGGCGGCCTTGCCGAGCGAGCCCATCAGGAAGACGTTGGTGGCGATAGAGAGCGAGGGCAGCCACGGCACCAGCGGCACGCCCCACACCTTGGGGGACCGGGCCATCGGCACCAGCAGCTGGATGCCCAGCGTGCCGGCCGCCCACGCCGGGACCAGCACCGCGTAACCCTCCCACCGGTCCGGCGACGCGCCCCAGCACGCCGCGATACCGATCGACGACCCGATGATCAGTAGCAGCAGCGCCGTGAACCGCAGCGAGTGCGTCCGGCTGGTCACCCCGCGCACGTAGTACCGCCGGACGAGGAGCGCCGTGGACAGCATCATGAAGATGAAGAGCAAGCTGATGGAGATGAGGCTGGAGAGCACATGGAGGCTGGAGAAGAAGGCCACGCAGGAGCTGGCGACCGCGATGAACATGGTGGCGTACACGGGCGTGCCGGTCCTGGGGTGCACCAGCGCGAACACCGGCGGGATGATGTGGCTCCGGGCGATGTGCGTCGTGTACCGCGCCTTTCCCAGCGCGCCTACCAGCAATACCGTGGTCATCCCCTTGAGCGCGCCGAGGGCCACCACGTAATGCGCCCATCGCATCCCCACGCTGCTGAACGCCACCGAGTAGGCGGCCTTCCGGTCGATGGCCGTGTACGGCTGCATCATGCTCAGCACCAGCGCCATCAGGCAGTAGATCACCGTGATCGCGGACATGGAACCCAGCAGGCCCAGCGGGATGTCGCGAGACGGGTTCTTGGTCTCCTCCGCCAAGGTCGCGACGTGGTCGAACCCGCCGTACGCGAAGTACACGATCGCCGCCGCTCTGAACACGCCTGGCACGCCGTACGGCATGAAGGGTTTCAGGTTGCTCGGCTTCCCGTGGATGAACCCGGCGACGATGACGAACGCGATGACCAGCACGTGCACAGCCGACGCGACCCAGTTGACGCGGGAGGTGCCTTTGGCCGTCAGCACGGCCAAGGTCGCGGTGACCGCGATCACCGCCACCGCGATGGGGTCCAGCTCGTTGTACCCCTCGGCGAGGAGGGAGGTATGTATCCGCATCGCGCTGTCCGGCTTGTTGATGAGCGACGCCAGGTAAGACGTCCAGGAACGCGCCACCGCCGCTGTCCTGATGATGCTCTCGAGGATGAGGTTCGCGGCGGCGATGAAGGCCGCGAAGTCCCCGAGCTCAACGCGGAGGTACGCGAAGGAACCTCCGGCCACGGGTATCTCGACGGCGAACTCCGTGTAACAGAACACGGATAGCATCGCGGAGATGCCGGAGGCCACGTAGGAGAGAACGATGGCGGGGCCAGCGTTGTCGTGCGCCTCCTGGCCGGTGAGCACGAAGATCCCTGCGCCGATGACGGAGCCGAAGCCGAACCACATGAGGTCCCACCACGTGAGGCAGCGGCGCATCTCGTTCTCGCTCCGCCGACGCAGCGAGCCGAGCTCGGCCGCGTCGGTGGAGCGGCCAGCGAAGCGGTCGCGGAGCCGAGCCGGCGTCGCACCCAGCGCCGCGCGGTAGGCGCCCCAGCTCGCGAACGACGGCTCCGGGAAGAAGTCTTCCTTGCGCCAACGCCAGTACCTTCTGGCGGCTGCGGTCCCCTCCGGTTTACCACCACCTCCGTGATTGTTCGCTGATAGCGTCGTCTCCACGAGCGCCATGGATCCCTGACTGCTTCACGACTCTCGCGCCCCTGTGCAGTGTGGACGGGAAGGAGCTGCGGAATCTGGCGAGCTGCTGCTTCAGACCATCCGCGGCCGCGCCCCTGTGTGGACGGGAAGGAGCTGCGGATGAGTCTGGCGAGCTGCTGCTTCAGCCGCGGAGATGGAAACTGTATATGTGCGTTGCAGCCTTGCAGGGTACCTCCACTTGCATTGCTACCGCCACTTGAGCAGAGCTCACTAGCTCTTGGAAGCGCACGCGAGAGACTGAGACGAGATGACGCCCGGGCGACAGGGACAAGGCTGCAAATAAAACTCGGCAGTCAAGTTGGCGTCGCGGATCACCCGTGCTCCATCTCGTCAAGGTGGGGTCTCGCGCGTGCGTAGTCATCGGCACGAGCCGCCGGAGTCGTGGTCGTTTCCACATTTCCAGTGCGCTAGGCGCATGCGCATCAGTCTAATTTGGACCAGTAGAATATTTATGAGGGTCTTGTCGAGAAGATGAGGACCACTTCTTTTTATCATTTGGACCAGTAGAACACAGCAGCAGCCTAGAGGAAAATTTCATCTTTGAGGTAGACGGGGGCCACATAAGTGGGATACGCATTACAAGTAGTTGTGCATCTAGAGTCCAAATATCTTTCTCCTTTTTCCGAGACAAAGTTTATTTCTTCCGTAGTGTGTGTATGATGGGTTAGTGCTTCTCGGCACCCGACGCCGCCGCCCGCCCCGCCGGAGGTACAGACAAATCAAGTGCGCATAGCCCGCAGCAAGTCCATCCTCTTCCGGCACTTCACCGTCGACGACTACGGCGCCGGCCCATCGCAGTACATCGCCTCCCTCGTGCAGACGCTCTACAAGCCGCAGCTCTGCGCAGTCCGAAACCACTTCACCTTCACACTCCTCAAACCAGACGGCACCGCGGTCAACGGGGGAAGTTCATCAAACGGGAAGAAACTCGAGAGCGCGCTCTCTCGGGCGTCCTCCACGCTGACTTCGTCAGGGCCCAGCCGCATCGTGGACGTCATCAAGAAGGCTGGAAGAATCGCGCGCGGCCGGGCTGACGGCGGCGTAGTCGTGACGTGCCCCAGTCGGCGGCATCTTCGAGACGCACAACCTGGTGGTCGCAGCGCAGTCCGATTGGTTCGCGATCCGCATGTGCCGCTTCATCAAGGATGACACGGTCGACAGCAACATGGAGCTGGCAAAGCCACACCTGCAAAAATCTAGAGCGAGCGTGCCAGAATCACATGGGCCGCCGTGGTTGTATGCCTAAGTTACCTAAGCCTAATTTTAGTCATTTGTCACACTTATGGCACGCCTAAGCTACCTAATGTTAGCGGTTGTTTGGTTTCTTACCGTAGCCTAAACTTAGGCGCACCTAAGAAAGTGTGGCATGCTTAGGCGGTCAATTCGAGCGTCTCAATTGAGGCAATTTTTTGTTAGGCAATGGATACAAAAGTTGCCTAACTTTTGTGGCGCGCCTAACTTTAGTCAACAACCAAATACCTGCCTAAAACAATGTGGCATGCCTAACGTTAGACTTAGACAACTTAGGCATAGAACCAAACAGCCCCTAAGTTTACCACGATTTGCCAAATTTTTTTGTCTAACTTAACTAAGGTTAGATTCTCAATTTTTCAGCCACAACTTGACAAGATTAAGGAAATCTTACTACACTTTTTTTAGTCATTGACATGTGGGACTCAGTTAGATGACAAGGAATCTTGCCACAATTGTAGCTATGAACCAAACACATGTCTAAAGTGGTCAAACGTGACTAACTTTAGGTGTGGCAAACTGTGGCTTCAAACCAAACATCTTTGTAATCCCTCTTAGCCTGCAGATGTCATTTTCTCCTCTCATTTAAGGCCTCGTTTGGAAAGACAGGAGTCGGAGTGGATCCAGGTCCAATCCACGTTAGCGGTGGATTCAGTTACACTTGTCGATCGAATACACATCTTGGCCAAAAAACGTATTTAGGTACGGAGTGGATTCAGCCGGCCCATACTCAATTCACTCGCATCGTGCGTGGAAATCGAGCGACTTCTCCAGCACCGGAAATCTCTGCTCTCTGTCCGCTAGACTCGCCCGTGCGGTCGTGCCCCCACCCCACCCTGTGGCGCTCGCCCTCGCTTCCCCTCCCAGCGGCGCTCTCCATCGCCCCCCTCTCGACGACGTCGGCTCGCCCCCACACCGCTCCCGACGCCGACTTGCTCGCCCACGCTTCCTCTCCCGGTGGCGCTCTCCCTCCTTCCTCTCCCGGCGGCGCTCTCCCTCCTTCCTCTCCCGGCGACGCTCTCCCTTCCCCTCCCGGCGGCTCTCCATTGTCGCCCCTCCCGGCGACGTCGACTCGCCCCCACCCCGCTTCCTCCCCGTCGGTGCCGACTCGCCGCTGCCCCGCACCCTCCCCCGGCGGCGTCGACTCGCCCACCACCACACCACACACACTTGGCGGCGCTCCCCTGCGGCACTGACGCCCCGCACCCACCACATTCGCCCGTTGCCCCTGCATGCAACGCATCCGCGGACACATGTCCCCTCCCAGCGACAGTGAGAGCATTGAACACGCATCCACATCCTCTGCAGTAACTGCACTGCAGTTACTGCGACTGACAAGTGGGTCCGTAAGGCATGGGGCCCACATGTCAGCCGCAGTAACTGCAGTGCAGTTACTGTAGAGGATATGTGTCCATTGAACACCACCTCTTCCCGCACAAGAAACCAGAGGAGACCAAATCCGGGCAGATTTGGAAGTCTAGAGAGAGAAGCAGAGTGCGGTGGAAGCCTCCTTCTCCCTCTTCTGCTTAAGACCATCCGCAGTGATATGTTGTAAAGCATACTGGATACACTGTTTCATAGTGTAATTTAGAGTACGTATTGTAAAAGCTGAAGGAGAATAGTGTATAGAGTATGCTTTAGAGTATACTGGTGCGGATGGTCTACTCTCGTCTCGTATCCAGTAGTTGCTATGGCACTCTCTCCTTCCCCGCCGTTACGCTTGTCGTTTGTCTGCGATTGGTTTCTCGGTTCGACCATGGATGGGAAACCATTGGGATGCTTTCTGCTCTCGATCAGTAGTGGTCTCTATCTGTCAGTTCGATGTTCTCTATCTGTTGGTCTGAGGCTGAGCGGGTGGCCGCTTCGCCTGGTGATTAGGGGGAGGGTGTGGATTTCAGAGGATTTGTTTGTTTGAATCAAACGCTGGTAGTGCGCTCGTGTTCTAGCAGCCTTTATCACGTTGGAGCGGGTCAATCTGTGGTGCAAGTATTCCTTGTCTGAAAGCAATCCCTTCTTGCTCTTTTGACCTGCAGCGTAGATGCACTGGCCTTTTTCACTGTTATTTGTTTCTGCACATTGGATGTGCCATCATTGTTTTCTTTTCGTTTTTTTCTTTGATCTTTGACTTGATGACGGGTAATAAAAAAGCAAAAGCTGAATTTCAGTGCGCCTTTTCTTTCTTTGCAGCATGCATGGCATGGACTGATCCGAAATTCTGACCTTATTACATTTCAGTGTTAAAAGTGTTTAGATTCAACCAGCCTCATTGTGTGCAATGTTCAATCGAGATAAACTTGATCTTCCAATAGTTGTTTGCTATGGATGTTCTTTTCCTTCCAATCTTTCATGTGCTACTGATAATGCAATTTAATTTATATTGCAACATCAATCTCAAAAAATAAATATGATACCACATGTGTTCTTGTTTTAGAAATATCTGTTCTTTCTTTAACACAGATTCAAAGTATTCCTGTTCATGGTAATTATTGAGCAGCACAGAGAGGAAATTTGCTACTTCAGTTAAATTATCTGCGAAGAAATCACTGGATGCTTTCCTCTTTGAATTATTTTTGTCTACATTTAACTGATGCAGGCAGTAGATTGATGGTGCTTTGCAAACCATATGGTTTCTGGATGGTTTTGTTTTTTGAATCCATTCGCTCTATGCATTATTTGCTTGTTTCAGGTACTTGAAGCCTTGATAAGAGCCTTTTCTGTCAAACGACACCAGCAAATTATTCAATGGCATTTGCGCTATATAAATCAGCACCTAGGCACTAGAATTTATAGAATCATTTTTTCTTGTAATATTTTTTACATGACCTCAATCATACATTGTAATTTGACACAATACTCATGTATCCTTGTGTTTTGCACATGTATGATCATCTTGTAATTTGTAGAAATGTGGTGGTACAATCTGAAATATACTGCACAAGTCTGACGTATTCTGTTTATTGCATGTGAACTTATACAATGCATAGTGCCAATCCAGAGACAGTCAAATGATGCTTGCGCCTCGGGGATTAGGTCTCCAACCTGAACGTGGATTGGGTGGCAAAAAGGATTCACCCAATCCTCGCTTGTATATATTCACACGTGGTTTACTTTCCAATGTTGCCAAACGAAGCCTTAGGAATGAAAACGGTCAAAAAATAGTAATATTGGTTTTGTTTTTATATTTTTTAAATGGTACGAAAACGAAAGCGAAATATCACGACTGGAATATGGTATCAGGATTATCGGTTACTCGAAAACGAACAAGTCGGAATGAAAATATGTTGATAACGATTGAAAATGATAATTAAGTCGGGATGACAACAAAAATAACTAGTTCACATAAATTTGATATAGTCTATATATTTATACGTAGTTCATACATTCATATGTAGTCTAAACATTCATACAGAAATACGTGAGTGGTCTCATATTCAGTGGACAGTTCAAATCTGTACGGAAGCAAGCGACATCAAACGACTTCATGACATAATTGCAAGGGAGCAACCGAGTTTATTACCTAATTACAACAGCAAGCGAGTAACCGAGTTCATAACATAATTGCAACAGCAAACCTGCAAACGAGTAAATTCAGCAACTGCAATGCACCACAAGGCCTCCTTGCCATATCCTTATGGGCATTTAGAGGACTGGTCGGTGATTTCCATACAGACATACAGTACTAGATGATAGATGTGAGGGTGAAGTGCTTAGCCCTAATTGGAGATTAGGGATCGGTCTAAGTGAGGAAGAACAGAAAGCAAACACCAATCAACCTAATCTAATCTACTAGGATTAGGCATATCTTCCGCAGCAGAGGAGTTGGTGGCCATTGAAGACTGTCGGGAGGGTAAAAACTCCGCCACCGACGTTGGTGCAGCGCCAACGACGAAGTTGGGGAAGGGTCTTCCCGAGACTCTCTCCTCAAAGGATCGATGCTTCTGAGTTTAGGTGGCTAGGCGCACTTACATTAGATGATTCCTTAGAGAGTGTTGGTGTCTTGCTTATAAAGAGAGGATTCCTTAGAGAGTGTCGGTGCCTAGCTTATAAAGAGAGGAAGTGCCCCGGGGGGGCCGCCCAAACTGAAATCCGTTGAGATTCTGGTGTTCCGAAAAACACCTGAAAGAGGAATAGGAGTTCGGGTCGGTTACAACCGCAACCGACCCCTAAACCCCGTGGCCACCTGATTTATTTCCAATATTCTCCTCTTTAACCACGAGCCACATAAGCTGATTTCTAAGCACATAGACTTTCGATATTATTTCTTCATGCTTGATATAAAGGGAACGACGCATCAAAGACGGCTAGTTACGTACAGCTTGACTTGATGACCATATTTGTCGGAGTGTGATTCCGGTAATTCTTCCAAAACTACTGTTAGCAGCCCGCGAAGTTTGTAGTTCGGTTGTGGGCGCGCAGAGATTCAGAACAAGATGGCAAGTTGACACGGGGATTTACGTGGTTCGGTCCACCTGAGCGTAATACTCTACTCCACGGGGTGTGTTGTTTCTGTATTGAGCATCTGAGTGCTTGTGTGTAAGACCAGAGTGTCTTGAGCGCGTGTGGGTGTGAGTCTAGAAGTCTCTCGCCTTAACGTGCATGGAACTCTGTGTATCGCTTGGTCAGTACTTTTATAGTACAAGGACTGACCGTTACATCGTTAGCCTAGCCCGACATGTGGTCCTGGCGGTTACTGATGTTTAATACACAATTAATGAGCTTAATTACCCTTAATAGTGTGCGTCGGTACCCTAAAAACCGTACACCCCCTGAGGTTACAAAGATCTCGAGGGAAGATCGTCTACTTGGATTGAAGACCCTCGGAGGCCCACTTGTCAGACATGATCAGACCTGCTTCTCCAACATGGTTAATCCCTAGGTCGCCACGTGTACTGCCAAACCGGAGCTACCGCCCACAAGGGGGAAGCTCCGGACCAAGTACCGAAATGGCACCTCCGGACTTAACCCCTGACCGAGAGAAGCTCCGGACCTGACACGTGTCAGATAGCCCCGGAGCTACCTGCTTCTCACAGCAAGCTCCGAAGCTGCCACGTGTCCAAACGTCGGAGCTGGCAACCTCTAACCTCCGGAAGACCTTGTAACGGCTCCGGATCTTCAAAGGAGAGCCAAGGACTTCAAGACCCGATTAAATGTCATTAATGCCATATTAATGACACTTAAACGGACGATCTTTACACCAGTAACGGCACTATCGGAGCCCGTTACAGGATCATTAACAATAATTAATTGTGTATCAATACTAGTAACCGCCGGGGCCACATGTCGGGCCAGGCTAGCTTGTAACGGCCTGTCCTTGTACTATAAAAGGACAGGCCGACGATACACGCGGGACCGACGTTCACAGACGTTGACAAGCAATCATACGTGACAAGCTAATACAACACCAACACACCCGTGGAGTAGGGTATTACGCTCAGGCGGCCCGAACCACGTAGATCCTTGTGTCTCCTGTGTTAAATCACAATTCACCTTCTTGAGTCTCCGCGCGCCCACACCGAACCACAAACTCCTTCAACACTTTAGCAGTGTCAGGAGATCTGCCGACTCCAACAGTCGACAGTTGGCGCGCCAGGTAGGGGCGCCTGAGATTTTCGAGAATGGTGAACTCCGCGGCTGGATCATCCAACGGCCAACCTGCTGCTCAGGCTGTTGGGGGCAATCCCTCCAACAGGCAGCCACCAGCAGGAGTCTCAGCACCAGCAGGAGCCACACTCCCACCACCACCATCTTCTCCGGCAAATCGTGCTGGGCAACGTGATGGTGCGCCGGCGTCACTTACTGCGTCGGCAAGTCATGACAACCCGGAACACGCGCTCCGTGCAGCGCGTGCTCTTCTCCAACGTCCACCACCTCCGGACGCATCTCGAGATGCAATGGAGCAGTGGAGGGCCGATGTGGAGCATTTGGTCGCAGCAGCGGCCGAACGCCTCAACAACCAGGGTCCTCCTCCTTCAGGACGGGCCCCGTCGCAGCGGCGGACTTTGTCTGGAAGACTTGGTCCGCACGTCTCCAACAACAGGAGACGATCTGCGTCACAGCAGGTGACGTCGTTGCCCTCTGGGGCACGACGCACCCATACGGTATCCAGGCTTTCGACTCATGACCTCCGGGCGGAGCTTGATCGCCGATACCGCCAGCAAGATGGCCGTGTCCATATTGAGCGAGCTCGTGAAAGACGGGAAGCTCAGGACCTTTCTACTCTGGAAGGGGTAGGAGGAGGCTATTCAGCCCTAGCCATGCACCTGCGCATGGTTAGATGGCCACAGAAGTTCCGGCCACACCTGCCGGAAAAATTCGACAGGACTGTCAACCCCGCCGAATTCCTTCAGATATACTCCACTGCAATCTTGGCAGCTGGAGGAAACGAGGCTGTAATGGCCAATTACTTTCCAGTGGCTTAACTGGGACCGCCAGGTCCTGGTTTATGAGCCTTCCACCCAACTCTATCAACAGTTGGGAGGAGTTGTGCCGTCAGTTCACTGCCAACTTCGGGAGTTCATACACCCGACCAGGCACTGAACTGGACCTTTTTGCGGTCATGCAAAAAGGGGGAGAATCTTTGCGGTCCTTCATCCAGAGGTTCTCTCAGGTACGCAACACAATCCCTTCTATCTCAAGCGCTTCTGTCATTGTGGCATTCAGACAGGACGTACGGGATAAGAAGATGTTGGAGAAGCTGGCGATCAAAGAGATCACCAGCGTCACGAAACTCTTCAGTCTGGCAGACAAATGTGCCAGAGCTACAGAGGGCCGTGAGATGCACTCCAAACCAACCTTGGAGGATCACAAGAAATCCTCCAAAGAAGAAGCCGCTACCTCCGGGGGTGGCAAGAAGAAAAAGAAGACTAACGGCAAGAAGAAGCCGTCGGCCGGCACATCCAACGTTGCAGCTGCTGCAACTCTGGGTGGCCGGGGGCCACGCCCCGAGAAGCGACCTCGACCGTCTTCTGAAGACGGTGGCAAACCCAAAGTGTGGTGTCCCATTCACAAAACGGGCAGCCACGGTTTGGAAGACTGTCGGGAGGTCCAAAACCTTGCCGAGCGCTACAGCAAGCGCCGGGAAGGGTCCCCTTTCCGACAGAGGGAAGTAAAACATAAGGTCGACGAAGCTCCGGCTGAAGAGGAGTTAGGGTTTCAGGACCCCAAAAAGGTCCTGAAGGCCTTCTACACCTCCGTCGACGATGACTCTGACGTCTCTGACAACGAGCGTCGGAAAACCATGAACACCATTTTTGGTGGATCATAGGACATCACCTCCCGTCGCGTCATCAAGACTATGCGGCGGGATATGGCCGCTGTAGCTCCTACAGCTAGACCGGAGCCACATCGAAAGTGGATGGACACATCCATCACTTTTGATGCTTTGGACTGTCCTCGAAGCATGGTCGGAGCTGGACAGTTACCTTTGATGGTATCTCCCACCATTAATAACATCCAGCTCCATCATGTTATGGTGGACGGAGGTTCGGGGCTGAACCTCATAAGCTTTGAAGCTTTTACCAAGCTTCAGCTCTGACCTTCGGATCTCCAGCCCTCTCGACCTTTCTCCGGAGTAGGTCCAGGGGCCATTATCCCACTCAGAGCTATAACTCTCCCCGTTACCTTCGGGACACGGGAGAAGTATCGCACCGAGAAGTTGGTCTTCGACGTCGCTCAGATCAACTTACCATTCAACGCCATCTTGGGTAGACCTGCCCTATACAAATTTATGGCAGCTGCTCATTATGGATACCTGGTGTTGAAGATGCCAACACCAGTAGGCGTTCTCCGGATCCGCGGAGATCGCACCGCCGGAGTAACTGCTCTGGAGGAGCTCCATGCACTCACCACGGCGCAAGAGGAGGACTCCAGACAGGAGCAAGCTCCGAAACCCCCGAGCATTCGTCAACGAGGCTCAACCTCTGCACCCCGTGTGCAGCCAAGCGGCGACACCGACATTCCCGTCAAAGTCGTCCAAGTTGGTTCCGATGCCGCTCAAACCACCCGTTTATCGGGAGGGTTGAACAACAAATAGGAACTCGCGCTCATCACTTTCCTCCGGGCTAATGTTGACGTGTTTGCCTGGCAACCGTCACAAATGCCTGGGATCCCCAGGGAAGTGATTGAGCACAATCTGAAGATTTACCCCGATGCTCGGCCTGTGCATCAGAAGCCTCGGAAGCAATCCGTAGAGCGGCAGAACTTCATCTGACAAGAAGTGAAGAAGTTGCTCGAAGCCGGATTCATCCGAGAAGTCTTCCATCCAAAATGGCTGGCGAACCCAGTCGTTGTGCCCAAGGCCGGCGGGAAGCTTCGGATGTGCATCGACTACACCACACTGAATAAGGCATGTTCAAAAGATCCATTCCCACTACCTAGAATAGATCAGATAGTGGATTCCACCTTCAGGTGTGAGTTACTGTGTTTCCTAGACGCATATTCTGGGTATCATCAAATCAGGATGTCTAGGGAGGATGAAGAGCATACTTCATTCATCACAGTAGATGGATTGTATTGTTACACAGCCATGCCATTTGGTCTCAAGAATGCAGCTTCAACTTTTGTACGAGCTATGTACAAAACTTTTGAAGAACTCATCAGAGACATAGTGGAAGTGTACGTCGATGACATCGTGGTCAAGGTCAAGAACAAGGAGTCCCTCTTGGGCACCTTGCAGGCTGTCTTCGACAAGCTGCGGGCCACCCGCACGAAGCTAAACCCAGACAAGTGTGTCTTCGGGGTTAGCTCCGGAAAACTTCTTGGTTTCCTGGTAAGTCACCATGGCATAGAGGCTAATCCGGCGAAGATAAAAGCCATTGAAGACATGCGGCCACCAACCCGCATCAAAGACGTCCAAAAGTTAACTGGGTGTCTAGCATCCCTCAGCCGGTTCATATCAAGACTGACGGAACGGGCACTTCCCTTCTTCAAGTTGTTGAGGAAGTCCGGACCATTCCAATGGTCTGAAGAAGCAGAGAAGGCATTCCAGGAGCTAAAACAGTTCCTCACCACCCTACCAATTCTGGTAGCTCCGAACCCTGGTGAGCCTTTGTTGCTTTACATTTCAGCTACTGACGAAGTCGTCAGTATGGTTCTGGTTGCGGAGAGACCGGAACTACCCCATACTCAGGAATCCAGACCCCTTCAGGAGGGTCCGGAGGTTCCTGAAAGTGAGTCTGGGTCCCAGCTCCTAGACTCAAATCCACAAGAAGTCACTTCAGAAGACCCAGACTCCTCTAAGAGGGTCCAGGTCATTTCTGAAGAAGCTCCGGGTTCCTCCAGCCAGAACCCGAAAGTCCCCAAAGAGAATCTGGACTCCTCCGACAGGGTCCGGATCAATGAAGAGGAAACCCCGGACCCCTCCGGGAGGGTCCGGACCATTCAACGCCCGGTATACTTCATCGGTGAAGTATTACACGATGCCAAGACTCAATATCTAGAGGTGCATAAGCTGCTTTATGCAGTTCTTGTTTCCTCCAGGAAGCTTTGACACTACTTCCAAGCTCACAAAGTCTCGGTGGTGACCTCCTATCCACTTCGAGCGATCTTGCATAATCCCAATTCAACTGGGAATATTGCAAAGTGGGCAGCGGAATTGGCTGAATTCGATCTCGAATTCATTCCGAGACAAGCAATCAAGAGTCAAGCGTTGGCAAATTTCATGGCGGAATGGACTCCCTCTCCATCAAACCCTGGGGGCCCCAGCGAGCAGAAGACGGAGCATCAAGCTCCAACCTTCACCGAGTCTCACTGGACCCTCTACTTCGATGGCTCCATGCAGAAGCAGGGGGCTGGAGCTGGAATCCTTCTCCTTGCACCGACTGGGGAGAAGGTAAAATACATGGTACACCTTGACTTCAAGGCGACCAACAACATGGCGGAGTATGAAGCACTCATGAAAGCATCTAGGCCCCCACGAGGTACGGTTTCGGTGATTAATGACAACCGTTAATTACTACTAATGAGTTTGTGGATGCGAGGTTTCATGTACAATGAATCAAACGTCGATCAATCACTCATAAATGTCATCTACTGCTCATTGGATGCAAAAGGAGACCCCTCAACGAACTAACCTAAGGGGTTAATCGGAAACAAATGAAGAACTCGTACAACGACGCAACCTTATCAAAATTGGCAACACAAGAAGCTTCATATCCATCAGAAGAGCCATACAAACAAGTGTTCAAGAGGTCACAAGTCCAAAATCCAAAAGATCAGTCCAACTCAACTCGAAGGAAACAAATTGTACACACCGGATCATCCGGTGATCTGAAGAATGACTGCATCGGTCGATTTGGACTCAACAGAAGAAGAAGACCTCAGAATGAAGTACACACCGGATCATCCGATGTGTATCAAGTGAACATCGGATGAATACAACAGTAAGCAAATTTTCTGAAGTGTTCTGAAGGACTGAACACCGGATCATCCGATGTTGAAGGCAGATGCACATCGGTCGATTACAACAGAAGCAAATTATCAGCTCAACCAGACTGAAGATCTATTCATCGGATCCTCCGATGATGAAGGAGGTGAAGCATCGGTCTAACAACGGTCATTTCTGACAGAATGACGTCAGCTAAATCTAATTAGACCGATGCTCATAAAAGGGGGTCATCGGATCATCCGATGTACACAGAAAAAGTAATCAGCCCACTTTTCCAACGGCTAATTCGGTTGGGCTGAGTATTTAACCCCCTCCCACCAGTCATTTCGAAGAGGCTGGACAACAAGAGCACCACTACACATTCCCCAAGTGTCCAAGACTTAGAATACTCATTTTCACACTCTTGTAACCCTTTCACACCTCAAGATATAGGCTAGTTCCTCTTAGAGTTAAGCTTGTGTGCGTCCTCTCTGGGTGAGTGGAGACTCTAGAGTAGGGAGAGCCGTGAGAAAGTGCATTCTTGGTGATTGCACTCACCTTGTATCAAGAGGAGAGTGAAGAGATCGCTCCGGAGCTTGCCGAGACCATTGTGGAAGCCCGGAGGATCGAAGTTGTACAAGGCTTGAGCTCCACCTTGCCAAGGATGGCGAACGGAGGAAGTTAGTGGATTCCCTCGTCTCGGTGACTTGGGAGTGGCGATACCCTTAGGTGGGTGCCACAACGTGGACGTAGGTGGATCCTAGTGATCTCACCGAACCACGGGAAAAATCGACGTGTCCCCGTGTCTTCGAGCGTTTGCATTCCTCCTCCCTACTCCCTTTACGATTACGCAATTCTCAATTCCGCACTTAATTCTCTTAATTGCACTATTGGCTTGCTTAGAGAATTAGATTTCACTTAAGCTTTAAATTGACTTAAAATTTGAAGTAGCCCAATTCACCCCCCCCTCTTGGGCATTCGATCCCTACAATTGGTATCAGAGCAAGGTTGCTCATTGGATCATTCTAGCTTCACCGCTAGAGAGCAAAAATGGCCAAGAATGGGGGTTCGGTTCCTACCTTCGAGGGCAAGAATTTTGCTTATTGGAAAGCACGCATGCGCGCTTACCTTGAGGCAATTTCTCCCGAAGTGTGGGAAGCGACCCATGCGGGGTTTGGCAACCATGAATATATTGGTGATCAACTAAAATGGGATGCTAAGGCTAGGAATGCTATCTATGAGTGCATTAGTCAAGATGTATTTGCTAGAATTGCTAGTAAGGAGAAAGCTTGTGAAATTTGGGCTTGCTTGATTGAGATCCATGAGGGTTCCTCTCGTGTCAAAGAGCTCAAATATCACTTGCTTAAATCCAAGTATGATGATTTTAAAATGCTTCCTCATGAGAATGTTAATCAAATGTTTTCTCGCTTAAATGTACTCATTGAGGAAATTAATGCTCTTGACATTGCTTCTCTTGGCAAGGGACTCATCAACCGCAAGATCCTCATGCTACTTCCCAAGCCCAAGTACAACATCATCAACTCAATGCTCCAAAAGGAGTCACTTGACAACATTGAGGTTTCGGAGCTCATTGGAGAGATACATGCTCATGAGATGAGTGTGCTTGGAATGATGGAGGAGTCATCATCATCAAAGACCATTGCTCTCAAGGCCTCAACCAAGAAGACACATACCAAGAAGAAGAAAGTGGTTGAGCCTAGCTCAAGTGAGGAAGAACAAGCTACAAGTGAAGATGATGATGATGATGAGCTTGCATTGATGATGAGGAAGTTTTCACGTCTCAACTCAAAGATTGCCAAGAAGGGATACTCGTTTGATCCCAAGAAGAAAGCCTTCTTGCCAAGGAGAGATGAAAACAAGACGTGCTACAATTGTGGCAATCAAGGCCACATATCATATGATTGTCCAAGACCGGACAAGAGGAAGGACAAGGGCAAGCATCGCAAGCTAGAAGAGAGTGATGATGATGAAGATGCAAAGCCCAAGCGCACCTTTGGAAAGAAGAAACTTGACAAAGGCAAGAAGACCAAGCTCTTTCCAAAGAAGAGAAGAGGACCTCAAAAGGTCTTCATGTGCGAAGCAAATGAGTGGGTCACCGATGAAGAAACAAGTGATGATAGTGAAGATGAGGAAGAAAACTTGGCAAGCCTCGCTATCGTCAACAAGGATGACTCACCCCTTCCTCCACCGCCTATGTGCCTCATGGCGAAAGGTAACACAAAGGTATGTGATGACTCAAGTGATGATGAACTTTCTCCCGATGAACTAGCATCTATGATTAATGAATATCATGCCATTATCAAAAGGGAAAAGGCTAAGGTTAAGGCACTTGAGCTAACTCGCGCTAAGCTAGAGGGTGCCAACCTCGATTTGCAAGACAAGTATGTCACCATACTTAATGAGCATGAAACGCTCAAGTCACATGTCAAGCAAATCGAGGAGGAGAAGGCTCAAATCAAGCTTGAGTTCCATGAGCTTGACTTAGTTAACTCGGCACTATTGGCTAAGCATAACGAGTTAGTTCAAGAGCATGAGACACTTAGTCTTTCCTATGAAGCAATGGAACTAAAATTGAATAACTTGAAGAAAGAAACTCTTGATGGCAAAACACCCGCTAGTTCACATGCCACTAACAATTTGCATGAGTCTTTGCCATTGAAAGCTAATAGGGAGAAGGAGCTAATGGACGAGATCGAAAGTCTCCGCACTAGTGTGGCTAGACTTTCCAAGGGAGAGGACAAGCACAAGGAGATCCTCTTCCAACAAGCTAAAGGCTTCAACAAGAGGGGACTTGGGACCTTCCCTACGCCCAACAAATGGAAGGTGCCCTCACCGGAGCTTAGGACAAGCTTCATCAAGGAAGTGGGATCCTATTGCCAACATTGTGAGGTCACCGGACATCACACTAGGGAGTGCCCTCTTCCCACTCGTCCTTCTCCAAAATTACCTCCTAACTATTCATCTACTTTCAATGATTGTCACTATCTATTGAGCAAAGTAGGTGGAAAGGTGAAGGCGAAGTTCATTGGCAAAAACATCAAGGGCATGAAGGGGAAGCTCCCCAAGCAACTTTGGGTCCCAAAATCACTTGTATCACACATACAAGGACCTAAGTTGGCTTGGGTTCCTAAACTCAAAAACTAACTTCATGTGTGTAGGTGAACTACAAAGCCGGAGGAAAACATTGGGTACTCGATAGTGGGTGCACTCAACACATGACCGGCAATGATGGTATGTTCACCTCCATAGAAGACCCCGGCAATCATGAACAAGTCACCTTTGGTGATAACTCAAAGGGGAAGGTAATTGGTTTAGGTAAAATTGCAATTTCTAATGACTTGTCCATTTCGAATGTGCTTTACGTTAAGTCTCTTAGCTTTAATTTGCTCTCTATTGCTCAACTTTGTGATCTTGGACTAACGTGCACATTTGACAAAGATGGTGTTGTGGTGTCTAGTGTAGCTAGCAAAGAGCTAATATTCAAGGGCTTTAGGCATGGTCATCTATATTTGGTAGACTTCTCCAACAAGAGCGCAAGCCTAACCACTTGTCTTTTCACCAAGACAAGTTTGGGGTGGCTATGGCATCGGAGGATTGCTCACATAGGAATGAGCAAGCTCAAGAAGTCCTTCAAGCTAGGGATGGTGACCGGCGTAAAGGACGTGACGTTTGAAAAGAACAAGCTATGTAGCGCATGTCAAGCCGGGAAGCAAGTGGCTTCGCACCATCCGATGAAGACAATGGTGTCTACCTCCAAGCCGCTCGAACTACTTCACATGGACCTCTTCGGACCGTCCACCTACCAAAGCCTTGGCGGTAATCTCTATTGTCTCGTTATTGTTGATGATTACTCTCGCTATGCTTGGACTTTGTTTTTAGGTGACAAGGGTGAAACCCCGGAAGTCTTCAAGACCTTTGCAAAACGAGCTCAACGGGAATTCCAACTTCCCATCATCAAGGTCCGGAGTGACAACGGCACCGAGTTCAAGAACTATAATATTGGGGAGTGGTGTGACCGTGAAGGAGTCAAGCACGAATTTTCGGCTACATACACCCCTCAACAAAACGGTGTTGTTGAGAGAAAGAACAAGACACTAATCACCCTCGCGAGAGCCATGCTTGATGATTATGGGACGTCGGAGAAGTTTTGGGCGGAAGCGATCAACACGGCATGCCATGCCGCAAATAGAGTCTACCTTCATCGACTTCTCCAAAAGACTCCCTACGAGCTCCTCATTGGGAGAAAGCCCAACATCTCCTACTTCCGGGTCTTCGGATGCAAGTGCTACATCTACCGCAAGAAAAGACTTGGTAAGTTTGAAAGAAGGTGCGATGTTGGTATTTTCCTTGGTTATGCGTCAAACTCAAAGGCATATCGAGTATTCAACCAAACCTCCGGGTTAGTTGAAGAAAGTTGTGACGTTGAGTTTGATGAGACTAATGGCTCCCAAGAGGAGAGTTTTGGTCATGATGATATAGATGATGAGCCTCTACGAGAAGCTATGAAGAACATGACCATAGGAGACATCAAGCCCGAAGTTGAGGAGAGCCATGATCAAGGGGGAGCTTCAAGTCCGAACATCAACACCTCCATGGCGCCTCAAGTGGATGAAGAAGAAGACAAAGATGATCCATTGCCTATGCAAGACCAACAAGCCACACAACACCAAGAAGAAGATGAAGTCCAAGATGAAGTCCAACCACAAGACGAGCAAGATGCTTCACCACCACCAAGTGACTCACAACCGTTGATGAGACATGGGCGCATCTCCAAGGCACATCCAATGGATCAAATCATTGGAAGTCCTTCACGGGGAGTAAGTACTCGTTCACGTCATGTTGCATCTTTTTGTGAGCACTACTCTTTTGTGTCGTGTGTAGAACCCAAAAGCATTGAGGAAGCTCTCCAAGACTCCAATTGGGTGATGGCTATGCAAGAGGAACTCAACAACTTCACCCGCAATGAAGTTTGGGTGTTGGAGGAGCGACCTAAGGACAAGAATGTGATTGGAACGAAGTGGGTCTACCGCAACAAGCAAGATGAGAATGGCGTGGTGGTCCGCAACAAAGCTAGGCTTGTGGCGAAGGGATTTGCTCAAGTTGAAGGTTTGGATTTTGGGGAGACATTCGCCCCAGTAGCACGGTTAGAAGCTATCCGCATACTCCTTGCTTTTGCTTCTCATCATAATATCATGCTTTATCAAATGGATGTTAAGAGTGCATTTCTCAATGGCTATATTAATGAACTTGTGTTTGTTGAGCAACCTCCCGGGTTTGAGGACCCAAGAAACCCTAACCATGTCTATAGGCTAAACAAAGCACTCTATGGACTCAAGCAAGCTCCAAGGGCATGGTACGAGCGCTTAAGGGACTTCCTCGTCATGCAAGGTTTCAAGATTGGGAGGGTGGACACTACACTCTTCACCAAGGACATCGATGGAGACTTATTTCTTTGTCAAATTTATGTCGATGATATTATTTTTGGCTCAACTAACAAAGCTCTTAGCCATGAGTTTGGCAAAATGATGTCTAGGGAATTCGAGATGTCAATGATTGGAGAGCTCAACTTCTTCCTAGGATTTCAAATCAAGCAACTTCAAGAGGGGACCTTCATCCATCAAGAGAAGTACACTAAGGACCTCTTGAAGAAATTTGAGATGGGAGATTGTAGCTCAAGAAGCACTCCAATGGCGACAAATTGTCATCTCGACGCGGACATGGACGGTAAATCTATTGATCAATCTCATTACCGTTCCATGATTGGTTCATTGCTATATCTTACCGCATCTAGGCCCGATATTATGTTTAGTGTGTGCTTGTGTGCTCGCTTTCAAGCGGCACCTAAAGAATCGCACAAGAAGGCGGTCTTTAGGATACTTCGGTATCTCAAGCATACCCCAAGTGTAGGTTTGTGGTACCCCAAGAACGCTAGTTTTCATCTCTTAGGTTACTCGGATTCAGACTTTGCCGGATGCCGTGTAGACCGCAAGAGTACCTCTGGGGGTTGCCACTTACTTGGGCGTTCCCTAGTTTCTTGGTCGAGCAAGAAGCAAAATTCCGTGGCTTTGTCCACCGCGGAGGCGGAGTATATAGCGGACGGTGCATGTTGTGCCCAAATCCTATATATGAAGCAAACCCTCTTGGACTTTGGAATTAAGTTTGGTTGTGTGCCTCTCCTTTGTGACAATGAAAGTGCGGTTAAGATAGCTAGAAACCCCGTTCAACACTCCCGCACTAAGCACATTGATATTCGCCATCACTTCTTGCGGGACCATGAGGCTAAGGGAGAAATCTCTTTGCAAGGTGTTAGGTCCGAAGAACAATTGGCGGATATCTTCACCAAACCACTTGATGAGAAAACTTTTTCTAGGCTTAGAAGTGAGTTAAATGTGCTAGATGCATCTAACGTCATGTAAATTGCCATGTTCATGTAAGGTTGCATGTCATATAGGTCTTGCCTAACTCCCAAAGGATAGGGGCAAGCTAGAAATAGTTTTCCCTGAGTAAGCCTTTGGCAGGTTTAAACTTGGCAAGATAGATTTATTTTATGCCTTGCATGATTCCTGTCATATAGACTTGCATTCATCTAATACTTTGCATTATCTTGTTTGACATTGCATACGGTAGATTGTCACAAAGGGGAACCCACATCATGAGAAGGAGACTTGTTTGAAATGCAATATCTCAACTCATATGATGTGGAAAGAGCAAAATTCTAAAGGAACATGCTTTAATGAGATAGAAGTTTCCATACTCTAGCTCACAAAGCATGGGCCTACATTTTCGTGGTTTTTCCCTCCTAATTCTCTTTGTGTGCTCTATTTGCTTAAGGGCTTAGCCGATATGTGGCACTATATCGAAAAGCCTTATTAGGGTTAGGAGGTGCCCAAAAAGTCCTAAGACTCGTTTTATCTTTGTGTGTTTAAAGTCCAAGGACATATATGGGCAGTTTTAGGTTTTCTGTAGTCATCGGATTATCCGATGCTAGGGTCAGCAGCTACATCGGATCAATTGGTGCTTCAGTTCAACAAGCAGATCAGTCAGAACCAAGAAATCGACCGGTGAGTTCATTTCAGGAAACATCGGAGCATCCGATGTTCAATCCTCTGTTACCCTGCAGAATTCGACCGATGATCGACGTAGCAACGTCGGATCATCCGGTGTGCAAAGAGAGTTTTTGGACCAACTCTCTGTTGAACTCGACCGATGATCCCCCCAATGCGCTTCGGTCGATCCGGTGTTCGCGTAACGGCTAGGTCATCGGGTTCCTACTAAAAATCGTACGGCCGGCGCTTCTTCACTCCACGCCTCCTCACCTCCCGCGCCTCCGCGCCTCGCCTCCTCCCGCCGCCGCGCCTCCATCACCGCCCCTCGCGCCGCCACCCTAGGCCGCGCCGCCGCCGCGCCCCCCCCCCCCAGGCCGCGCCGCCGCCGTCCCCAAGGGCGCCGCCGCCTCTCTCCCGACCGCCGCCGCCGCGCCTCCCCAGGCCGCGCCGCCGCCGCCGCCTCTGTCGGCTGCCGCCGCCGCCTCTCCAGGGCGCCGCCGCCGCCGCCTCTCTCCCGACCGCCGCCGCCGCGCCTCCCCAGGCCGCGCCGCCGCCGTCGCCTCTGTCGGCTGCCGCCGCCGCACCGCCGGCAGTTCTCCCTGCTAGGGTTTCTCGCCCGAGCCATCGATCGTCGCCGTTCGTCGCCTTTCATCGATCTTGTGTCTTTTCGTCGACGAGGTTTGTTCCGTGCAGCGCGACGTCCTTCATTGTTTCCCGTCATCTTTTCGCTAACCCTTGCTCTCGAATTTCTTGAAGATGGCCCGTGATCGCAAAGGTAAAGGCAAGGCTATCGAGGAGCCCGCCGCAAAGAAGCCAAAGCTGTCGAAGGATGCACGACGCGCAGAGTTGGCCGCTCGCGCCGCCGAGGAGCGCAAGCGCGGCCATCGCGGATCCCTCCGGATTCGCGAGGCACGTGAGAGGCAGTCGCAGCAGCAGCCGCCGGTGCAGCCAGTGCCGCCGGACGACTCTGAGGACGAGGACGAGACTGCGGTGACGCCACTGGTTCGCCGGCGCACCGTCAGGACTCGAGGGGGAGGTCAGACCCCCACCGCGAGTCGCCGCCCCACTGCGGCCGACCTCGCTGAGGACAGAGAGGCCCAGAGGGCCATCTACGAGATGGATACTGCTGCCAGGGTCGCCGAAGACGTCAGACTGACAGATTACCGCAAGTACAAGGCCAAGCAGTTGAAGAAGCTCAGATGGACTGCACTGCCTGAGGAGTGGTTCCCGCAGCCCAGGGACACTCGTGTGGACCCCCGGTTCTGGACGGTGACGCAGGCGTCTTTGTACGAGACGTACAGACGTCGGGGGCACAAGCTGTTCCAGCACACGTACATCAATTGGAATCAGCTTGCAGCGGCAGTGGGTCACGGCATCAGGCCGTTCTTTGAGAGGTACAGAGGACTGGTGGATCTGCTGTCGCACCAGAGGAGTGTCTACGTGGAGGAGTGGGTCCGTGTGTTCTACGCGACACTCTACGTCGCTGAGGTACGTCGGTCCATTCACTTCATGTTCATGGGGCAGCAGCACGACGTATCCAGAGAGAGACTGGCTCAGCTGCTGGGAGTGGACACACACCTCACGTGCCTGCACGAGATTGTGTACGAAGGAGCAGACCCGCCGAGGAGGCCGCTGACAGGGGGAGTGTCACCCCCGTTTGAGGAGATCAGAGGCTTGTTCACCCACCCTTTCACGCCAGATCAGCCGAGGGTGCCAGCTCTCCTCACACCTGCAGCCAGGACCGTTCACCACATTCTCAGGCGTACACTTCTACCGAGGTCCGGCTACTTAGAGGGGTTCACCAGCCTCCAGCAGACCATCCTGTTCTACGTCATGAACGGGATGGAGTTCGACATCGTAGATGTGCTGATCTGCGAGATGGAGGACGTGATCACTGACGGAGTCGGCATGCTGAGACAGTTGGTCTACGGTCACTGGATCACCCGTCTGTTGTTCCTGCTAGCGCCAGAGGACTCGCCAGTCACCGCACCCATGACAGAGATGCACGCCACGAGGTTCGGCCACTACCGGGTGCCGGCTCCTGGAGACCGCCGTCTTGGTCGTCCAGTCGAGCGACAGGTCAGAGCTCGCCTCTCCGAGGAGGACTGGACCGAGTTAGCTCAGGAGGATGAGGCGCTCGCTCAGGCTGAGGCTCAGGGAGGTGGACTTGAGCACGTGTGGTCAGACAGTGACACCAGCGACAGTGTTGAGGAGTACTTCCCTCCTCCGCCTCCTTCTCCGAGGCAGCACGACGCGGAGGCGGGAGCTTCCACTGCTGCACCACCGACGCCTCCACCAGTGTCAGAGGCTCAGGTGTCCCAGCCGTCCGAGCTCACCACACTGCTCCAGCAGATGGTCGAGCAGCAGCGGCAGGACCGGCTTGCAGCCGAGCAGGCCAGGGCAGAGCAGGCTGCGCGGCTCGCAGAGCTTCAGAGGCAGCAGACAGAGATGCAGCTAGAGATGGCCCGCCAGAGGCGCGAGGACACGGACCGGTTCACGAGTCTGGTGGACCAGATGCACCGGAGGACACTGGACCAGCAGCAGCAGACCCAGCAGGCGATGATGGGTATCCTGGGGTTGATCACCAACCTCTACCAGCAGACCGGGATAGCCCTTCCGCCACAGCACACCGGTCTCAGTCAGCCTCCAGCAGCACCTCCTCTGGCTCCAGCTTCAGTTCCAGCACCGGCGTCGCCGATCCCGAGCTACAGCATGTCTCCACTGCTGACTTCGACGGTGCCGTTCCAGTTCTCGCCTCTCCCGGCCGTGCCTTCTCCCCCAGCAGCTCCAGCTCCAGCGGACCCTCCAGCAGCTCCAGCTCCAGCCACGTCAGCACCTCCGGCTCCTCCCGCTCCAGCACCAGCTCCGGCGACGTCTACCTCGAGCAGCTCCGACACCGCCGACGTCGACCGCTTCACCGTCGCCCCGAGTGCTCCGGAGTCCTAGGTACTCCTCTTCCCTTTTTGGTGTCTTGATGCCAAAGGGGGAGAAGAGTTAGAGTTAGGGGGAGTGTCCTGGGCTTAGGGGGAGTGCTAGTTATCTATTTGCTTTCAGACTTGTTATTTGCTTCTATTTGAGACTTGTTTGTTATCATTTGCTACTATTTGTATTTCAGTATGCTACTTCACTCTTATGATTTATATTTGGTCACTGTTTGAGCCTTCGAGCTCCTTGTGTTGCATGTTGTTCCGATTACATTTCTTTATGAGCATTGCGTTTACATTTCTTTATGAGCATTGCGTTTGCGTTTCAAATTCCATTACCTTTATGCTCTACTCGTTGTGTTGTCATCAATCACCAAAAAGGGGGAGATTGAAAGCATCTAGGCCCCCACGAGGTACGGTTTCGGTGATTAATGACAACCGTTAATTACTACTAATGAGTTTGTGGATGCGAGGTTTCATGTACAATGAATCAAACGTCGATCAATCACTCATAAATGTCATCTACTGCTCATTGGATGCAAAAGGAGACCCCTCAACGAACTAACCTAAGGGGTTAATCGGAAACAAATGAAGAACTCGTACAACGACGCAACCTTATCAAAATTGGCAACACAAGAAGCTTCATATCCATCAGAAGAGCCATACAAACAAGTGTTCAAGAGGTCACAAGTCCAAAATCCAAAAGATCAGTCCAACTCAACTCGAAGGAAACAAATTGTACACACCGGATCATCCGGTGATCTGAAGAATGACTGCATCGGTCGATTTGGACTCAACAGAAGAAGAAGACCTCAGAATGAAGTACACACCGGATCATCCGATGTGTATCAAGTGAACATCGGATGAATACAACAGTAAGCAAATTTTCTGAAGTGTTCTGAAGGACTGAACACCGGATCATCCGATGTTGAAGGCAGATGCACATCGGTCGATTACAACAGAAGCAAATTATCAGCTCAACCAGACTGAAGATCTATTCATCGGATCCTCCGATGATGAAGGAGGTGAAGCATCGGTCTAACAACGGTCATTTCTGACAGAATGACGTCAGCTAAATCTAATTAGACCGATGCTCATAAAAGGGGGTCATCGGATCATCCGATGTACACAGAAAAAGTAATCAGCCCACTTTTCCAACGGCTAATTCGGTTGGGCTGAGTATTTAACCCCCTCCCACCAGTCATTTCGAAGAGGCTGGACAACAAGAGCACCACTACACATTCCCCAAGTGTCCAAGACTTAGAATACTCATTTTCACACTCTTGTAACCCTTTCACACCTCAAGATATAGGCTAGTTCCTCTTAGAGTTAAGCTTGTGTGCGTCCTCTCTGGGTGAGTGGAGACTCTAGAGTAGGGAGAGCCGTGAGAAAGTGCATTCTTGGTGATTGCACTCACCTTGTATCAAGAGGAGAGTGAAGAGATCGCTCCGGAGCTTGCCGAGACCATTGTGGAAGCCCGGAGGATCGAAGTTGTACAAGGCTTGAGCTCCACCTTGCCAAGGATGGCGAACGGAGGAAGTTAGTGGATTCCCTCGTCTCGGTGACTTGGGAGTGGCGATACCCTTAGGTGGGTGCCACAACGTGGACGTAGGTGGATCCTAGTGATCTCACCGAACCACGGGAAAAATCGACGTGTCCCCGTGTCTTCGAGCGTTTGCATTCCTCCTCCCTACTCCCTTTACGATTACGCAATTCTCAATTCCGCACTTAATTCTCTTAATTGCACTATTGGCTTGCTTAGAGAATTAGATTTCACTTAAGCTTTAAATTGACTTAAAATTTGAAGTAGCCCAATTCACCCCCCCCCCCTCTTGGGCATTCGATCCCTACAACTCATCTATGGACTAAAGGTGGCACTATCATACGGTGTCAAGCAACTGCTGGTCAAAGGAGATTCACAGCTCATCATCAAGCAGGTGAAGGGTGAATGTTCCTGCAATAATCTCCAGCTAGCTGCTTACCTCCTTGAAGTCCAGAGGCTTCAGAAGGACTTTGAAGTCCTAGACCTCCACCATGTTCAGTGTGCCCACAACGCTGAAGCCGACGAACTCTCGACGAAAGCGTCAACCGGAGCTCCAGCTCCTGAAGGAACTTTTGTCCGGAGATTGTCGAAACCCACAGTTCAGCCTGCCGAACTGAACGAAGGGGGCGAGATCAGCATCCCGAAGCTGACGGTCCCGATGGCCCTGTTACCATGGCAGCCATCAAGGGTCGTAGGTACTGCCGGAAGCTCCGAGCAACCCAGCATGCAAGACTCAAATGCTCAAGTCAGTTCCGATGCATGGATCTCGGAGATCCGGAACTACTTGAAAGACAACATCCTTCCTGACGATGATGTATCCGCTGACTGGGTAGTCAGATTGGCTAAAAGATACACGCTGGTGGAAGGGGATCTCTACCGGCGTGGTGCCAACGACATCCTAATGTGGTGCATCACAAGGGAAGAAGGCTGCGAGCTCCTCGCAGAAATCCATGGAGGCGAGTCTGGGAACCACGCATCTTCCCGCACGCTGGTCGGAAAAGCCTTTCGGCATGGCTTCTACTGGCCTACAACGCTCCAGGATGCCACTGAGCTGGTGAAGAAATGCGAAGCATGCCAATTTCATGCAAAGCAAATTCATACACCTGCTCAGCCCTTACAAATGATACCTCCTACATGGCCCTTCGCTGTGTGGGGGATGGACATCTTGGGACCCTTCCCAAGAGCCGTCGGAGGTTACAAGTTCCTGTACGTCGCCATTGACAAGTTCACCAAGTGGCCGGAAGCAACTCCAGTTGTGACGATCAACAAGCAATATGCTATCAACTTTCTGCAATCCATTGTAAGCAGATTCGGAGTCCCAAACAAGATCATCACTGATAATGGGACTCAATTCACAAGCTCCGCATTCCAAGGATATTGCGAAGACCTCGACATACAAGTTTGCTACGCCTCCGTAGCTCATCCAGCCAGCAATGGCCAAGCCGAGAGAGCAAATGCAGAAATCCTTAAAGGACTCAAAACGCGCACCTATGAGCGCTTGAAAAAGCACGGAGCCAACTGGATCGAAGAGCTTCCGCCCACTCTATGGGCCAACAGGACTTCTCCAAACTGTTCAACCGAAGAAACACCCTTCTTTCTGGTGTACGGAGCTGAAGCAATCCTTCCTCTGGAAATCACCTTGGATTCGCTCCAGGTCCGGACCTTCGACGAAGCCACGCAGGACCAGCTCCGGCGTGAAGACCTAGACCTCCTTGAGGAGGGAAGGTGCCAAGCAGCTGTTCGGAATGCCCGATATCGCCAAGCTCTACGGCGTTATCACCAGCGGCATGTACACAACCTACAGCTCGAGGAAGGCGATCTGGTGCTACGGAGAATACTATCCAGAGAAGGGTTAAACAAACTCTCCCCCGGCTGGGAGGGGCCCTTTCGAGTGATCAAAGTATCCTGTCCCGGAAGCGTTCGCTTGGCTACCGAGGATGGGACACCTCTCCCAAATCCTTGGAACATCGAGCACCTCCGTAAGTTCTACACTTAATACCACGGAGGTGAGTCTTGAGTAACTTGAGATGTATGTTATAGAGTCATTGTACAGAGTCGGGTAGTTCCTCCGGGAGAGCAGCCGGACCTTTCCCGAAAGGTCCGCAAAGCTCATGCAGCACTTGTCACAGTCTCCGGACTAAAAGTGTGGCTAACTACCCTGGGTCAAACGAGAAACCAAACACACTTAGACTGGTCTCATACCCTAAGAGTGTACTTGTTTCCCCTGTACCCCGGACCTATAATGAAAGACATCTTCATGTGAAATAGACTCCACGTGCATTCATTTTGTGCAGGCTCGACATTTTTATTTTTCTCTTTCTTGTCTATAACAGAGACGTGCAATTCTTAAGAAATTTTTAGTTCGACCGGTTTATATACAATTCGACTTGTATTGTCAGATCTTCTGGATTTAAATATTGTTTATGGCCAACTCGCCTGAAAGCCTCCAAGCCAATCTAGGGCCGGAGTGCGCTATCGACTTAGCCCGGTCAAGCACCCTAAGTACGCCACTCTACCTACACCCCGGCAGGCCGAAGTAAGGCGGGTCCATGGACAATTGGATCTAAGAGAAAAGACAACGCATCCAGTTGTATTTAAAATCGCGTTCAACTTAAAATTTTCTTGAGAATCGTAAGCCGCGACGAAATTATAGACAAGGAACGAATTTTATTATTTTTCTTGGCTTAAGTGTGCAGGAAAAATAAACTCTACATTGATGGAGAAAAGCCGGAGCTAACCAAGCTCCGACTCCCCCAAGGGGGTCAACCGTCGACGCTAAGTAAAAGATGGTGAGAAGACCTCGTAAATGGAGTCTGTTGCCAACAAACCAAGTGTTGGCAAAGGTCACTACCGGAGCTACTAAGCTCCGACACATCGGAGGACTAACTATCGACGCTCTACGTGTTGATAGAGGCTATTGCCGGAGCTACCAAGCTCCAGCGATGGACAATGCCGGAGCTTCTAAGCTCCGACAACTTCAGGGGACCTTCACTATCAAAGACTTCGGACATAAATTCTACAAGTTCGGAGCAAATTCGTCTTCAACAAAACTCAATATCCTTTTGGTACATGTTCACAATCAAATTGTGTACATCTACCAGGGGTCCAAGTGAAGATAAAGATGTTGAAGACAAAAAATGAAATTCGCAAGAATTTGGGGATTTCATTCATCTGGAGATGGGAGATTACATCTGGAGACAAGGGATTACAAAATTGAGGAAGAAGAAGAGAAAATACAAGTGAGATCTAAAGAGATGGTCCTAGACCCTATAGAAGAACTCGGCGACCTTCTGGGCGACCTCCGACACGCTGGCTCGGGTAGCTTCGCCTTCTCCTTCGACGGGGCCTTCGAGCACCAGGTCCAGAGGAAATTGAGGGTTCCGGCTGGTGTAGCACGTCAGCTCATATTCTGTGACGTTCTTCGCCAGGGATTGCCCCTCGACCTCTAGTTGGTCCGCGATGACGTCGCCCACCTTGGAGAGCTTGCTACCTGCTGCGCTCAACGCCTGCAGCACAAGGACCGGCTCCGGCTCCGAATCATCCGGGCGCACGGGGCTGAAACCCATCGGCGTCAGCGCATCATTGGCCTTGCCCAGGAACTCCCAAATCTGCAGGGAGTATGCCGTCCTCAGGCTCTTCACCTCTTCCAGGGATCTCTTGGCCGCCGTCAGTTCGGAATTCTCACGGGCGAGGCGCTCAACTTCTTTGGCGTTTTGCTGAATCTTTGCAGCAACCCGCCTCTCAAGTCTTCCGAGCTCCTCCTCCCGGAGATGGATCTTGTTCCGACGATCGACCAAGTCCTTCTCCCTAGCCTCCACTTTCTTCTCCCGGGCAACAAGGGCACACTCGTATTCGTAGAGTTCCTGCCCCCGCACCCAGGTCTTCTCCTCTTCCTCGAGGCAGCGCTCTTCCAACTTCTTAGTGCGCTCCTCGAGGCCCTTGTCAGCCAGAGCTACTTTCTCGGCGAGCTCCTCTTCCCTCCTCAGGACGTCATCCCGCAGCTCCAGGAGTTTTTGCTCTTCGTCCTCGAGCCGTCTCTCCCTCCCTTCGAGTGCCTCTCGGCGCTTGATGAGTGCGGCGTTGATGGCCTCAAGCTGTTCGTGCCGAGCATTGGCCGCGTCGTTGGCAGCCTTGGCCTGATCGTGGATCTCCCGGGATTGAGCGTCGAGGGCATGAGTCATGCTCTCCCTGTCATCCAGCAGCTTGTCCTAGTACTCCAGACGGATCTTCTCCCGCTTGATCCACTCCTTGTCGTCCGCTAGCCTCGACTGCGCCAGCTTAGTCTCAAAGTGGAGCCTATTACGCCACCGCCTAAGGGTTTGGCGCTCCTCTTCAAGAGCCTTGCTGTCGTGGAAGAAGGCCAGTTGGACCTGACGTAGACTGGAGCAGGCGTTGTTGATAGACATCGACAGCGGGATGGGCTCCGGACCTGCTGGGGTCTCCTCCGCTGGTTCCAGCGGGTCTTCACATACAAAAATTGGGTCCCACTCTATGAGAGTGGAACCCTGAGCTTCCAAGGCGCTAGGGCCATCCTCCGGGATGGCCTCAGTCGCCATCGAAGAAGGCCCCGCCGCCAAGTCTTCATTCGCCCCCTCGGGCAGGGGGCCAGCGACTTCGCTTAGGCACTCCGGCTCGGCCGCAGGTACCATCGACGTCGTCGCCTCCGGAGCAGGAGCTACTACTGGCTCCGGCCGGGACACCTCTTCCGAGGGAGGCTCGAGATCCCTCGCCTCTTCAACCGCCGGCTCTGTGACCGGCGCTCCAACAATAACCGGCTCACGACCGGTACTTCGGAGGTAACCGACTCAACTGCCGGAACTACCTCGACTTCCATCACCTCCGGCTCAATCGCCGGGGCTTCGACAAGTTCCGGCTCCGAGGCCGGGACTACTACTTCTTCCGGCTCTACAGCCGGAGCTTCCACTACTGCAGCACCAGGACCCAGAGCTTCAACCTCCGATACAAGTGCCGCTGGCGTGTCTTCACTCCCGTGGTCCGGCGCTACCACGGGAAATTCTGGGGACGAGTCGAGGTTCATGACCACAACAGCCGGCGCCAGAGCTGTCACAGCCTCAGCCACCACCTGGGGCGGCACTGGGACAGGAGCAGAAGCTCCCACGGCCTCAGACATCGTGGCCGAGGGTGGAGCTTCACTCCCCTTCTTGGGGACGCTGCAGAGGATGGATAAAGAAAATTAACAAACAATCGCTACAATTAAAAAGTTAACCAAGGTAAAGATCAAAAATTACCTTGGAAGGCTTCCGCATCAGCTTGCACGGAACCTTTTTCCCAGACGTTCCGGGCTGGCCATGGTCGGCGTAGGAGCTCCGGGAGGCCGCCCAGAACTTGTCGCAGCCACGGGCGTTTCCCGGGTCGAGGCTCTCCTCGATCGGGAGGAACCCCTGGACCTGGAGGCTCCCACCGTCCCAGGTGCCGGAGTCATGCACCCGGAGCTAGCACCCCAGGAGGGCTCCACCACGGGGACAGACGCGCTCCGGGAGGATCCCACTGCAGGAACAGAATCGTTCCGGAAGGACCCCACTACGGGGACAGTCGCCACGGCGGCAGAAGATCTTCCCCCCTGGGGAGAAGGAACCGAGGCAGAAGTAGCGGGCCTGACGGACCTTCCGTCGGCATATGTCGTAGCTTCCTCTTCCGACTCTCCGGCTCCTCCGCCAGCTCCTTGCCCTTGTCGATGACCTCGACCCTCGGCTGTGGAGCAGGGACCGAGCCGTCTTCGGGCACCCTGGGGATTGCCACCCGGGTGGTTGGTCTTCTCTCGACGACACCAAGGTCTTCAAGCGCGGGCATCGTCCGCCGGAGCTCCCTGCTGAACTCCACTTCCATGTTCAGGGGGAGAAAGGTCGACGGTGGAGTCAAGTCATCACTGTCGATGTCGATGCCATGCTGGAATTTCTTGAGGTGGAACTCCAAGGCCTTCCCCACCATGTTGGACTTCAACCCGGTCTCAACCCGGTCCTCGTCCATCACGCTGTTGAGGGCCCAGGCGAGCTTCTCTCTCCTCTTCAGCGGCGCCCACCTGTTGGCCAGGAAGTTGCAGAACACCGCCTGGGGAGTCAATCCTCCCTCCACGCATCGGCGGATCCTGGTCAGGGCAGGGTCGAAAGCTTCCGCCAGCACCGGAACTTCACTCCATATCGACGTGTCGATGCCGGGCAGACCGTCTGGCAGCTCCAACCGCTCATGCTCCTCCACCCTGACGACTATCCAATCTTTCTTCCAGTCATCCCACTTCCCGGAAGGGAACGACCAGAGGTACTTGAATGGGCACTTCTTGCGCTTCACGAAGTAGTAGAAGCCAAGGTACTCATTGCTCCGGCCGGTGGTGTGAACGGTGAAGAAGGTTCGGAAGAGCTCGACGCAGGGGGGGATGCCCACCCACATCTCGCAGAAGTGGACAAAGATGGACACGAGGAGAATGGAGTGAGGGCCAAGGTGGTATAGCTGCAGACCATAGAAGTCTAGCAGCATCAAGAAGAAAGAAGAAAAAGGTGGGATCAGCCCCACCATGGCGTACGAAGAAAAGTACACCATCTCGCCAGCGCGCTCCTTCTCAAAGGGGAGCTCTCCGCCGGCACGGACCAAGCGGTTGAAGAAGTCCGAGGACCACCCCATGAGGGCCCGGACCTTCTTCAAATCGTTGTCAGTCTTCAGGAGACTCTCACGCAGACCCAACTCCATCGCGGCACAGCTAGGCAAGAGAAGAGGAGCGAAGTACGAGTCGGGAGTTTGAGCGCAAGATCAGATGAGAGGCGTAAAGAACTCCCGACGGTGCGCGCTTTCCTTCTTAAGTAAGCCCTCGCAACGCTTGGATGGAAATTGCAGGGAAGTCGAAGATACTACTCAAGAATTCAACCCAGCCGATGACAAGAGGGCCCGGGACCATCCCGACGATCAAGTCTAAGCTCTTACCCAGGCGAACGGTTGTCATCACGAGGCGGGAAACCCAAAGGCGGCGGCCTGACAGAGCGCGCGGAACCGATACGGTTTTCGTATTGGGAACCGGCGACCTTCAATTGCGTGAGATCCGCACGTCAAAGATCCCATCTGCCGCCTGAGGTGCGCCACGCGGCGGGATCTAACTGTAAAACCCTGCCAACGGCACCTCCGAAGACCCCTGAAGACCCAGTTCAAGAGTCGCAAGGATGGACCCACCTCCGACGGAACGACTTCTCCCCAGTGACCTTCCTCGGAGGTAGGTCCAGGGGGCCACTATCGGTACCCTAAAAACCGTACACCCCCTGAGGTTACAAAGATCTCGAGGGAAGGCCGTCTACTTGGATTGAAGACCCTCAGAGGCCCACTTGTCAGACATGACCGGACCTGCTTCTCCAACATGGTTAATCCCTAGGTCGCCACGTGTACTGCCAAACCGGAGCTACCGCCCACAAGGGGGAAGCTTCGGGCCAGGTACCGAAATGGCACCTCCGGACTTAACCCCTGACCGAGAGAAGCTCCGGACCTGACACGTGTCAGATAGCCCCGGAGCTACCTGCTTCCCACAGCAAGCTCCGGAGCTGCCACGTGTCCAAACGTCGGAGATGGCAACCTCTAACCTCCGGAAGACCTTGTAACGGCTCCGGATCTTCAAAGGAGAGCCAAGGACTTCAAGACCCGATTAAATGTCATTAATGCCATATTAATGACACTTAAACGGACGATCTTAACACCAGTAACGGCACTGTCGGAGCCCGTTACAAGATCATTAACAATAATTAATTATGTATCAATACTAGTAACTGCCGGGGCCACATGTCGGGCCAGGCTAGCTTGTAACGGCATGTCCTTGTACTATAAAAGGACAGGCCGACGATACACGCGGGACAGACGTTCACAGACGTTGACAAGCAATCATACGTGACAAGCTAATACAACACCAACACACCCGTGGAGTAGGGTATTACGCTCAGGCGGCCCGAACCACGTAGATCCTTGTGTCTCCTGTGTTAAATCACAATTCACCTTCTTGAGTCTCCGCGCGCCCACACCGAACCACAAACTCCTTCAACAATTTAGCAGTGTCAGGAGATCTGCCGACTCCAACAGTCGACAGTGTGGTAACACGCCTTGATAGTGGCATTACTGGTATTAAGGGCCCTCCGATTGTGTATCCGAATTAATGACGCTTAATCGGGTCTTGAGGTCTTTAATGTTCCTTGAAGGTCCAAGCCGTTGGAAGTCCACCACTCTGCCTGTTGGGGTTGAAGGTTCGGCAGTTGGATGCATGGCAGCTCCGAAGCTTACTGTCTTGGATGAGTAGGTTCGGTGCTGTTGTACACTTGTCAGTACCGGAGCTTCCCTCTGTCGGGGGTTAGGTCCGGGGGTGCCACACGGGTATCTAGTCCGGAGCTTTCCCATGTGTGGAATGTAGCTCCGGTTTAACGATACACGTGGCGGCCCTGGGACTAACCATAGAAGGGAGGCAGGTCCGGTTCCATATGACACGTGGAGCCTTTGGAGGTCTTCAACTCAGACAGGTGAAGTTCATTTGTGCTCTTTGCAGTCCCAAAGGATATTCGGTACGCAGGGTACCGACAGTGGCCCCCTGGGCCCACCTTTGGGAGAGACTTTTTGGATTAAGTCATTCTGCCGGAGGTGGGTCCATCTTTCAATTTTTGTGCCGGGTCTTCAAGGGTCTTTGGATGTGCCGTTGAGGTGGTGGTTTGCAGTTAAACCACCGCCGCGTGGTGCCTTCAGGATGCGACAGGTGAGATCTGCGCGTGCGGATCTCACGCAATTGAAGGTCGTCGGTTCCTAATACGAAAACTGTATCGGTTCTGCGCGTCCTGTCAGGCCGCCGCCCTCGTGCTTCCCGGCTCTCATGATGACAACTGTTCACCTGGGGTAAGGACCTCGACTTGATCATCAAGATGGCCCCAGGCCCCCTTGTCATTGGCAGGGTGAAGTTTTTGAACTGTATCGTCGACCCTTTTGCGGTTTCCATCCAAGCATTGCGGGGGCTTACTTAAGAAGGAAAGCGCACACCGTTTGGAGATTCTTTATGCCTTCATTTGAACTTGCCCTCGAATCCTCCAAACTTTCGCTTGCTTTTCGTCTCTTGCCCCGCTGTGCTGCGATGAAGTTGGGACTCCCCAAGAGCCGCATTGGAAGCAAGAAGGAGTTATCTAGGGTCCGGACCTACATGGGTTGGTCCAGTGACTCCTTCGACAAAGACATTCGTTGCGGGAAGCTTCCCTTCGAGAAGGGGCGAGCCGAGATATGGTGTACTTCCTTGGGTATGCCATGGCGGGTTTGATCCCGCCTTTCTCCACTTTCTTTTCTGATGCTGCTAGATTTCTATGGTCTGCAGCTCCACCGTCTTAGCCCCCACTCAATCTTGTTGGTGACGACTTTCGTCCACTTTTGCGAGATGTGGGTGGGTGTGCCCCCTTGCGTGGATTTGTTTCGGACTTTCTTCACTGTCCACCCCACCGGGAAGAGTGATGAGTTCATCGGCTTCTACTACTTCGTGAAGCAGAAAAACTCCCCCCTCAAGTACTTGAGGTCCTTTCCTTCCGGCAAGTGGGACGACTGGAAGAAAGAATGGGTGGTCATCACTGTGGAGGGACACTAGAGGCTGGAACTACCTGGAGGCCTCCCCCGTGTCGACACCGACACTTGGAGTGACGTGCCGGAGCTGTCGAGGGAGTACAGGCCTGTAAGTGCATCTAGGATATCCCTTGTGGGTTTTGGCTAATTGATGACAAACATATGAGATCCTAATGAAGCTAGTGAGATGATTGCAGGACAAACAAAGTAAAACTCGGTGCACACAAAAAAGTGAAAAATGGAGTGGTGTCCAAAGAGGGATACTTTGATGGAGCTTGGAAGAACAAATTAGATTTTAAATGTATAGGGAGTGTATGAAATACACACTCCAAGAGCTCACGACTTTGCGCAGGTGTAAGGGTTTTAAAATTAACCTAACTTTCACAGTGCACCGGACTAGTCCGATCATGGACCGGACTAGTCCGACAGACTTTCTGGAGTCTCCCTTCTCTGGAGACCGGACTAGTCCGTGTGTCCACCGGACTAGTCCGTTAAACTTTCTGGAGTCTCCCTTCTCTGGAGACCGGACTAGTCTGTGTGTCCACCAGACTAGTCCGTTAATCTTTCTGGAGTCACCCTTCTTTGGAGATCGGACTAGCCCGTGTGTCCACTGGACTAGTCCATTAAACTTTCTGGAGTCACCCTTATCTGGAGATCGGACTAGTCCGTGTGTCCACTGGACTAGTCCGTTGAACTTACTGGAGTCGGTTTTCACAGAAGGTCGGACTAGTCTGTTTCTAACTAGACTAGTCCGCCAGACTTTCTGGACTTCGAGTTACACTGTGACCGGACAAGTCCGGACTTGCACCGGACTAGTCCGGTATTAGGGTTTTTCAACGGTAAATTTTTGGAAACTATATAAATAGAGATTCCACGTCCTTCCACAGAACACACATGTCGAATACTGCTGAGAACACAAACCCTAGTGCCACCACTTTGTCCCAAGAGCCCAAAACACATCTCCCCACACATCTAAGGTGCAAAAAGAGTCAAATCATTTGAACACTTGGATTCGGGATTGGGATATCGTCGTTCCTTTATTGCGAGCTCTTGGGGTTTGATCTTTCTACACTTATACTCTGTATTGTAATACTTTCAAGTGTATTTGATCGCCTCTTTCGTTGTAATTCTCGTGGGAGCCCTCAACGTGTGAGGTTGCCCCACAAACTCGGTGATTACCCGAGATAGTGGAATCAAGTCGGCCTTCGTGGTGACTTGAAGAGGGAAAGGGTTGGAGACCCGGCTCTGTGTGAGATTCCTCAATGAGGACGTAGATCTCGTGGTGAGATCGAACCTCGGTAAAAATTCGCTTGTCTCTTGTGCCTCATTTACTTTACTTTTTGTTCGCTAGATCACTTGATTGCTAAACAACAATTTAAGTTGCTCATAAGTCTTCACGTGCATTCATACACTAATCTTAAATCAAAGCATCTGTTGTTCTCATTTCTGCTGCTAGAAGAACCTAGTTTCCCAAATAATACTTAATCAACTCACATATTTCAGCACACCAGACTAGTCTGCCCACATAACCGGACTAGTCCGGTCAATCAAGTTTTTGACGACTCTATTAAGTGTGCAGGAAATTCAAAAGGCCTATTCACCCCCCTCTAGGCCACATTAAATAGGTATCAGAGCAAGGTTCTCTGCCAACGAGACTCACATCTAGGAGAGATCAATGACCTCTGAGAAGAACAACGATATCTCGAAGATGAACATCAATGAGGAAGAACAAGAAGCTAAAGCCTTTGATGTGCTGAAAGAAATCCCACATGATGACGAAGAAGTGCGACAACTAAAGGCACTCCTGAGAAAGAAACTGCTAGGACAAAAATTAAAAGAAGAAGAGAAGACGACGGGGAGTGGTCATCACGACTACTCCCGACATCCTTACAACTACAACCGTCTCAATTCAAACAATCACTATCTCTCAATTCCTATGGGAAAGCCTCCACAGTTTGACGGAAGTGACTACACCATGTGGAAGTACAACATGAAGATGCATCTAATATCCCTGAATCCTAGTCTGTGGCACATTGTTTGCACTGGCATAGATATCCCGGACACGGATGAGGAACTCGCTCCAGAACAAGAACAAGAGATTCACGGGAACGCACAAGCCGTCGCCGTGATTACATCATCACTAAGTAGAGAAGAATTCACCAAGATCGATGGTTTAGAAAGTGCAAAAGAAATATGGGATACACTTAAGACAGCTCACGAAGGAAATAGGTCGGTTCGTGAAGCTAAAATTGAGATGCTTGAAGGAGAGTTGGGGAGATTCGCTATTGAATAAGGCAAATCACCTCAAGACATGTACAACCGGATGAAGGCACTCATCAACAAAATTCGTGCCTATGGAAGTAAGAAATGGGCGGATCACGAGGTGGTCAAAAGAATGATTAGAGCCTTCATGCCAAGAAATGTCACACTTTGCTCAATGATTAGAGAAAGCCCCGGATTTCACAAAATGACTCCCGATGAGTTATTGGGGAAGATCATAAATCATGAAATTATGGAGAAAGAGGCTCAATACGTCAAAGACTTAGCTGAACTCACCTCTTCCAAAAAGAAAGAAGTTGCTCTCAAAGCAACGTGCAGACCCAAACTCAAAGAAACTCGTAAAGAGCAAGACGACGGGCATATGAGCGACGAGAGTACCGATCTTGATGATGAATAAATGGTACTCTTTATCAAGAAGTTCAAGCGCATGATGAAAAGAAGACACGGCAACAATTCAAATGAAGGAAAAAGCAAGGATAAAGGAAAATCTAAAGCTCGACGCACTTGCTACAACTACGGAGAGTATGGTCACTTCATGGTGGACTGCCCTTACGAAGAAAACAAAAAGAAGAAGGAAACAAGACCTCAAGAAAAGAAAATTTTCAGAAAAAGAAGACAAGCCCATCAAGCTCACATTGGCAAGGAGTGGGACTCAAACGACGAGTCCTCTTCCGATGAAGAAGAAGAGATAGCCACTATCGCGGTCAAGAAACCTACTATGAGAGCCACACTCTTCCCAAACATAGGAGGACGGGATATGAACAACCACACTTGCCTTATGGCTAAGGAAGGCAAGAAAAAGGTTCGACTTACTCCTCCTATGCTAAATTCCTTTATTGATGACTTTGATAGCTCTAGTAATAATGAAGAAATGTTTAGAGGATTAAGTAAAATTGCTTTAAAGAAAATGGAAATGTTGTCGAACGAAATATTTGAAAAGGAGGAACTTGTAAACCGACAAGAAGATATGCTCATCCGTGAAAGGAAGAGATATCAAGAAGTTGAAAAGTTTCTCGAGCTTGAAAGAGAGAAGAACGAGTTGCTTGAGGTTGAGCTAGCCTTGAGTAAGGAAACTTACTCAAAGCTAGAGGACTCGCATATTGCAATCAAGGAAGAACTTGCTAACTTGTCAAAAGTTAACAAGATCCTTGAGGTGCAAGTTGAGTCGCTCAAGCAAAGTGACTCCTCTTCCTCCAAGAGCTCTTCCTCTAAAGATATGAGTTCGACAACAATCGGAACTTGCACTTGCTCTAGTAAGAAGAATGTTATTTCTAATACTTCAACTTCTCATAATATGCATGCCTCTCCAAGTGGCATCTTTGATAAGGAGAAGATCAAATATGCACGCAGTGCATATATGGTCACTAGACCTCCTAATGTCAAAAATGGCCTTGGTTTTGACAGGAACAAATACATGTCTACTCCTAATCATACTAAGAATAAAATTGTCTTTGTTAAGGAAAAATCCCATGAATCTGATTTACAAATATTGTTTCGTATATTTGATGCTTCCTATGTTCTTATGAAAGCCAAATATGGAAAAATCATTGCTAAATATACAGGGCCACGCCACAAGAACTTGAAAACTTGTGTGTGGGTGCCCAAGACTCTTGTGACTAACCTGAGAGGACCCAAGCAAGCTTGGGTACCTAAAACCAAAGAATAATTCTTTTTTGCAGGCTTACTCCTCCGGTGGATCTAAATGGGTGCTAGATAGCGGATGCACAAATCACATGACCGGAGAGAGAGGTATGTTTATGGAGTACGAGTATAACAAGGATTCAAGTGCAGGCATATACTTTGGGGACAATAGCCAAGGAAAGGTCCTTGGTAGCGGTAACATTGAAATATCCTCTCAACACACTTTATCTAATGTTTTACATGTAGATTCTCTAGATTATAACCTTTTGTCAATATCTTAACTATGCGACAAAGGTTACAACTGCTTATTCACTAATGAGGGTGTGACAATTTTTAGAAGAAGCGATGGCTCGATTGCATTCAAGGGAATGTTGAAGGGAAAGCTTTATCTTGTTGACTTCAACAAAGATAAAGCCGAACTCAACACTTGCTTGGTTGCTAAGACCAACATGGGATGGTTGTGGCATAGACGGCTAGCCCATGTTGGGATGAGAAATCTGCAGAAACTTCTAAAAGGTGGTCACATCCGTGGTCTTAAGGATGTGGTTTTTGAAAAAGACAGGCCATGCAGCGCTTGTCAAGTAGGAAAACAAGTCGGAGCACCACACCCCGCCAAGAATGTGACGACTACTAGAAGACCGCTGGAACTCCTCCACATGGAATTCTCTGGTCCAATCTCGTACATCAGCATTAGCGGTAACAAATACGGTTTAGTAATTGTTGATGATTTTTCAAGATTTACCTGGGTATTTTTCTTGTATGATAAATCAGAAACTCAGGGAATACTCAAGAAGTTCTTGAAAAGAGCTCAGAACGAATTCTCATCAACCATAAAGAACATCAGAAGTGACAACGTGACATAATTCAAGAACCTCCAAGTTGAAGAGTTTCTTGATGAAGAAGGGATAAAGCATGAGTTCTCGGCACCCTACTCTCCTCAACAAAACGGAGTGGCCAAAAGGAAGAACAGAGCATTGATCGAAATGGCAAGAACTATATTGGATGAATACAAGATATCAGACCGATTTTGGGCAGAAGCGGTGAACACCGCTTGTCATGCCACAAATCGGATGTACCTCCACCGACTACTGAAGAAAACTCCATATGAGCTCCCTACCGGTAAAAAGCCTAATGTTTCTTATTTCAAAGTCTTTGGTTGTAAATGTTTTATTCTGAACAAGAAATCGAGGGCCTCGAAGTTCACTTCGAAGTCCGATGAAGCGTTCTTGCTCGGTTATGAATCGAATGCCTACGCCTATCGTGTCTTCAACAAGGTGTCCGACCTTGTTGAAGTAGCACGTGACGTAGTGTTCGATGAATCTAACGGCTCATAAGTGGAGCAAGTTGATAAGTGTGTGCTAGATAAAGAGGAAGCTCCATATGAAGCACTGAAGAAAATGGCACTTGGTGATATCTTACCACAAGAGCGAACATTTGCCTCAAATGCACAAGATGAACTTCAACACGAAGGCAATGATCAAGGGGGAGCTCTTGAACAAGATCAAGATGAGGAAAATCAAGAATATCAAGATAATCATGGGAGCAATGATCTAGGCGGAGACAATGAACACAAAGATAATGAAGAACAAGCAACTACACAAGTTCGACACCCAAGAGTACATCGGAGCGTGCAAAGAGACCATCCTGTCAATAATATCATTGGAGATATTGCTAAGGGAGTAACTACTAGATCTCGAGTTGCAAATTTCTGTGAATACTATTCTTTTGTGTCTTTTCTGGAACCATACAGGGTAGAAGAAGCCTTAAGGGATCCATACTGGGTTATGGCAATGCAAGAGGAGTTTAACAACTTCAAAAGAAATGAAGTGTGGGAGCTGGTGGAGAGACCAAGGGCGAACATCGTCGGAACCAAATGGGTCTTTCGAAACAAGCAAGATGAGCATGGGGTAGTAACAAGAAATAAAGCGAGATTGGTGGCCAAGGGCTATTCTCAGGTCGAAGGTTTGGACTTCGATGAAACTTTTGCTCCTGTAGCTAGACTTGAGTCCATTCGCATTTTGTTGGCATATGCTACTCACCATAATTTTAAGCTGTATCAAATGGACGTCAAAAGCTCTTTCTTAAATGGTCCACTCAAGGAGGAAGTTTATGTGGAGCAGCCACTAGGATTCGAAGACGAAGAGTATCCCGATCATGTCTACAAACTGCGTAAGGCTCTCTATGGCCTCAAACAAGCTCCTCGAGCTTGGTACAAGTGCCTTAGAGATTTTCTGACTCAAAATGGATTCAAAATTGGTAAAGCTGACTATACACTCTTCACTAAACATTGTGATGATCATATATTCATATGTCAAATTTATGTTGATGACATTATCTTCGGATCCACTAACAAGTCTTTCTGTGAAGAATTTAGCAAAATTACGACAGATAGGTTCGAGATGTCAATGATGGGCGAATTGAAGTTTTTCTTGGGATTCCAAGTGAAGCAACTAAGAGAAGGTACATTTATAAGCCAAACCAAATATACACAGGACATTCTCAAGAAATTCAATATGGACAAAGCTAAGCCCATCAAGACACCCATGGCCATTAACGGACATCTCGACCTCAATGAAGACGGTCCAAATGTGGACCAGAAGGTATATCGGTCCATGATCGGCTCCTTACTTTATTTATGTGCATCTAGGCCAATCATTATGCTTAGTGTTTGCTTGTGTGCAAGGTTTCAAAGCACCTAAAGAGTGTCACTTAATTGCTGTAAAAAAGAATCCTAAGGTATCTTGTGCACACACCCAACTTGGGCCTTTGGTACCCCAAAGGATCCAAGTTTAACTTGATAGACTACTCTGACGCCGACTATGCAGGATGCAAAGTTGATAGAAAGAGCACGTCAGGGACTTGTCAATTGCTTGGTAGGTCCCTAGTTTCTTGGTCATCTAAAAAGCAAAACTTCATTGCTCTTTCCACAGCGGAAGCAGAGTATGTTGTAGCCGGTAGTTGTTGCGCACAACTACTTTGGATTCGACAAACTCTTAGGGACTATGGCTACAATCTTAGCCATATCCCGCTTCTATGTGATAATGAAAGTGCTATAAAAATTGCACACAACCTTGTAGAGCACTCAAGAACTAAGCACATAGATATCCGTCATCACTCTCTTAGAGATCATTCGTTAAAAGGTGACATTGCTATTTCACATGTTAGGACTAAAAAACAACTTGCGGATATTTTCACCAAACCATTAGATGAGAAAAGGTTTTGTGAGCTTAGGAATGAACTTAATATTCTTGACTCTCGAAATGTGGCTTGAAACGTTGCATACCTGGTTGAAACTTCAAATGTCGCATTTTATTGTTGAAAACTACTCCTCACCTCTTTGTCTTCTAAGAAAACTATTTTTAACGAAGAAATCTTGAAGTTTATGACCACTTTTCATTGTTGCTTTTCTAATGGTCATAATTACCAAGATTATTTGCAAAACAATTGTCCTTGGATCACTATTAATCATTTCTATATATATCCAGTATGTTGGGACCGAACTTGACAGGTTTACCACTGGAGTAGTCCGGACAGACTCTCACTCCTAGGTTTTCTAGGGGCACCGGACTAGTCTGTCACCCTGACCGGACTAGTCCGGTCGGCCGCATATATAAGCGGCCGGCCGGCCCAAATCAAAATTTCAAATCTCCCTCCACTTGCTCTCCCTAACCTCTCCTCTTTTCTCCTAAACCCTAGCCCCCCGAAGGGACCTTCGAGTTGAGCCCTCAAAAACCAAGCTTTCTCCGTGGGAAATCCTCTCCTCGACGAGTTGATCCTCCCCCCCGGACAGATTCTAGCTTCCTCAATGCGAATCTTCAAATCTCGGCACAATGTTTTCAAGCTCAGATGACAGCTCTTTCCACGTTGATGAAGAAGTTGAACGCGAAAAAGCGAGGAGAGCCAAGGAGAGGTACATGAAGAAAAGACATGATGTCAATGTCCACTCTCCACCCTCCGACGACAATATGCCTAAGAAGAGGAAGGTGGTTGTCAAAAAGGCCCAAGTAAAAGCTGTTGAGAGCTTCTCAGGGCCAAAGAGGGCTCTCAATAAAGGGAAGGGACTTGCTAGTGGCCCCATTGGGCCCCTGAAGATGAAAACCCCCAGTCACCGCAACAGGCAGCGTTCCAGTGAGGATTTCATCGGAAAAGGGGGTGAGCTAGCTGATAGCTTCAGGAAGATTAATGTGTATAATCAACCTAGGCAATGCTCTGACCCAAGATTTTGGAGCAACTTCCATGCCGATTACTACGAGCATGTGTACATGAAGATGAAGAATCCTGTTGTGTAGAGTCAATGGGTGAATATTGGATACATGCAGTCAAAGAAGTATCCTGCCTTTCGTGAGGTGGTTGAGGCTCTGGAGAGGCACGGTTTGAAGGAACTATTTTCCTTTGAGAATGACTGGAACAATGAGATCATCACCCAATTTTACTCCACGCTCTACTTTGCTTGTAGTGATGGAGACAGTCTTACTTGGATGACTCATGGCTCCAAGTATAGTGTTACTTATGATGAATTTGCAAGGATTCTTCACCTTGAACATACTCTGGATCATTATCTTGTCATCCACAATCTGCAACCCTTTGAGAAGGATGAGCTTAAGTTCTTTTATGACACAAGGATGCCCTATACTCCTCCCAACATCAAATATTTGAAGCCCTTCTTTGTGGTCCTCAACAGAATCTTGAGGAAGACAATAGCCCCGAAAGATGGAGATGCGGGGACTATCCAGGGAACCTTGAGGACCCTAATGAAGGTCATTAGTGGAAGGAGACCATTCAATGTCTTTGAGTACATCTACAACGACATTATGAACATCTCAATCACTCCCAATAGGTCTTGCGGGTATGCCCCGTACATCATGTTCATGATTGAGAAAGTGACGGGACTTCAGTTTGTCAAGGATGTCTCTCATACGGGGTTGAAGCCACAAAAGCCCACTGAGTACACCCTTCCCTCAGCACCAACTGCTTCTGCCTCCCCCGAAGCTGAGAGGAGGTCTAAACAATCTCGGGATGTTAATGCCACAAGATCTGCAGCTGCTCCTCCTGGCTCTGCACCTGTCCATGAACCCTCCGGTGGTGTCCTAAAAATGCTCTCCTCCATCTTTGCCTGCTGCCGCAAGATCGAAGTCAGGCAGAAGAAACATCAACAATATGTAAATGCCAACATCAAAGCTATCCGTGACAAGCTTGAGATTGAGCCGGTTGGGTCACCGCCCACCTTCTAGGACCCCGAGGAAGATCCTGCCCCGATGAATGATGATGAAGATGAAGATCGGACAGAAACTGAAGAAGGGAGCGACGATGAGTGACTCCCCTCGATTTTTCCCTTTTTGGTGCGTTGATGCCAAAGGGGGAGAGATTGAGACTAGTTTGAGACTATCTCTAGTTGTAGTCATTATGCTTTTGTGATCAAGGACATGTACTTATTTTTAAAACTTTGTAATGCACTATTTCTTTTCCTATGTGTGATGCTTATTGTTGCTCGAATACTTATTTCTATGCTCATTATTTATTATCTTTATTTCATCAAACTTTGTTGATCACACACCTGTTAGGCACCCCACCATAAGGTGTGTGCATATGTGAGAAGCTTTTTGTAGACTTATCGTTATTCTCATATGTGCACACCTTATGAAAATCAAAATTTTGCTCTCATTTGTGATATCTCAAATGATTGTCATCAATCATCAAAAAGGGTGAGATTGTAAGTGCATCTAGGATATCTCTTGTGGGTTTTGGCTAATTGATGACAAACATATGAGATCCTAATGAAGCTAGTGAGATGATTGCAGGACAAACAAAGTGAAACAGCTCGGCGCACACAAAAAGGTGAAAAATGGAGTGGTGTCCAAAGAGGGATACTTTGATGGAGCCTGGAAGAACAAATTAGATTTTAAATGTATAGGGAGTGTATGAAAGACACACTCCAAGAGCTCACGACTTTGCGCAGGTGTAAGGGTTTTAAAATTAACCTAACTTTCACAGTGCACCAGACTAGTCCGATCATGGACCGGACTAGTCCTACAGACTTTCTGGAGTCTCCCTCTCTGGAGACCGGACTAGTCCGTTAAACTTTCTGGAGTCTCTGTTCTCTGGAGACCAGACTAGTCCGTGTGTCCACCGGACTAGTCCGTTAAACTTTCTGGAGTCACCCTTCTTTGGAGACCGGACTAGTCCGTGTGTCCACCGGACTAGTCCGTTAAACTTTCTGGAGTCACCCTTATCTGGAGATCGGACTAGTCCGTGTGTCCACCGGACAGTCCGTTGAACTTACTGGAGTCGGTTTTCACAAAAGGCCGGACTAGTCCGTTTCTAACCAGACTAGTCCGCCAGACTTTCTGGACTTCGAGTTACACTGTGACCGGACAAGTCTGGACTTGCACCGGACTAGTCCCGGTATTAGGGTTTTTCAACGGTAACTTTTTGGAAACCATATAAATAGAGATTCCACGGCCTTCCACAGAACACACACATCGAATACTAATGAGAACACAAACCCTAGTGCCACCACTTTGTCCCAAGAGCCCAAAACACATCTCCCCACACATCTAAGGTGCAAAAAGAGTCAAATTATTTGAACACTTGGATTCGGGATTGGGAGATCATCCGTTGAGAGCTCTTAGGGTTTGATCTTTCTACACTTATAATCTGCATTGTAATACTTTCAAGTGTATTTGATCGCCTCTTTCGTTGTAATTCTCGTGGGGGCCCTCAACGTGTGAGGTTGCCCCACAAACTCGGTGATTACCCGTGATAGTGGAATCAAGTTGGCCTTCGTGGTGACTTGAAGAGGGAAAGGGTTGGAAACCCGACTCTGTGTGATCTTCCTCAACAAGCACGTAGATCTTGTGGTGAGATCGAACCTTGGTAAAAATTTTCTTGTCTCTTGTGCCTCATTTACTTTACTTTTTGTTCACTAGATCACTTGATTGCTAAACAACAATTTAAGTTGCTCATACGTCTTTATGTGCATTCATACACTAATCTTAAATCAAAGAATCTGTTGTTCTCATTTCCGCTGCTAGAAGAACCTAGTTTCTCAAATAACACTTAATCAACTCATATATTTCAGCACACCGGACTAGTCCGCCCACATAACCAGACTAGTCTGGTCAATCAAGTTTTTGACGACTCTATTAAGTGTGCAGTAAATTCAAAAGGCCTATTCACCCCCCTCTAGGCCACATTCAAGGCCCATTCTGGACAGGATCCAGGAGTGTGTCGAGGGTGGGGTGACCCCCCAGATGGTCTTCGACAACTTCTTGATGAACAGGTGGGCCCTACTTAGGGCTAGGGGGCGGCCTGCCTGGGCCTTCAACAGTGAGATGGACACCAACTGTATTGAGGTTGGTTTGGGCACCAACTTGAATGATGAAGCCTTGAAGACCTATCTCAAGAAGTTCCAGCTTGGGAACATCGGCCCTGGCGATGTGTCTCCACCGACGGCCTTCCTTCCTCTGAATATGATACCAGATCAGTGCAGAGAGCCCCAAAGTAAGATGCCGCTGTTGGACGACTTGGGCCTGATGGAGAGGCGATCAACCTCCGGGGTGGCGATCCCCAGAGCTTCAGAAGGTGGCTCCGCTCCCGCCTCGAAGCCAAGAGCTGAAGTCATAGGCAAGGGCAAGGAGTTGGCCGAGCCCTCCAGCCGCAACAGGAAGTTGAAGCACTCTGACGGGAGGTCCGTCAGACCTACTCCTTCCGCAGCAGCTCCTTCTCCGTGGAGGGGGAGGTCTTCAACAACGACTCCTACTCCAGCATCGGCGTCTCCCCGGAATGCCAGATCCGGCCATGTGACTCTGGTATCAGGGCCTGCTAAGGGCTCTAGGTCCGAGGGTCCTTCTCAGTCGAGGGGGGCCTCAACCAAGACGTCGCCGACGGTAGCAGCAAGCTCCGGGGATTCTTCCGGAGCTACTACGCCAGTGGCGACAGGGTCCAGTCCTGAGCGTCTGGTGAAGAGGTTATGCGCTAGCTAGAGCGGAAGCCTTCCAAGGTAAATTTGATTTTTTACCTCAGTTGACTGTTTTTGTTGTAATCATATTTTGAGTTTCTTCGTCCTTTATCCACAGGGTATCCAAGAAAGGGTCTAAAGCTCCGGCTCCTGCGACAGTAGCTGATGCTGCGCAGGTGGAGGCACCGACTCCAGTTCCAATGCCGCCCCAGGAGGTGGTTGAGGACGCGGCAGCTCCGGCGCCGGCTATCATGGTTCTGGACCTCAAATCATCTCCTTATGCACCCGTGGTAGCACCATACCACGGGAATGAATATGTACCAGCGGCACCAGCTCCGGAGGTTGAAGCTCTGGTTTTGGATGCTGTGATGATGGACGCTCCGGCCTCAGAGCCGGAGGTAGCTGCAGTTACGGCCCTAGAGCCGAATGTTGTTGAAGCCCCAGCGGTGGATCCGGTGGTTGATGAAGTTTCGGCGACTGAGCCGGTTGTCGCGGAGGTGCCGGCGCCCGAGCCGGTGGAGGTCGAAGCACCGACGCCTGAACCGGTGGTGGAGGAGGCACCAACGTCAAAGCTGGAAGTGGCCTTAGCTCTGGCCGAATCTTCAACGCCTGCCCCAAAAGAGGTGGTTCTGGAGGTACCCGCGCCTGAGCCAGGGTGCCAAGACGAAGTTGTCGGTCCTCCGCCTGAAGGACCAGTTGCTGATGACCTGGCGGCGGGACCTATGGAGCCGACTCCGGAGGTAGGAACTTCTGTTGCAGGATCTTCCTCGGCGGCGGCCGAGGCTATCCCGTAGGGTGGCCCTAGTACCGCAGAAGCTCAGGGGACCACTCTTGTGGAGTGGGACCTGATTTTTGTTATGGAGAACCCGCTGGAGTGAGCGGAGAGGACCCCGGCAGGTCCAGAGCCAATCCCCCTGTCGTTGTCTATTGACAACGCCTGCTCCATCCTTCGTCAGGTTCAGCTGGCCTTTTACCACGACAGCAAGGCCCTCGAGGAGGAGCGCCAAACCCTTAGGAGGTTGCGCAACCGGCTCCAATTCGAGACCAAGCTGGCACAGATGAGGCTGGCCGACGACAAGGAGTGGGTGAAAAGGGAGAAGGTCCAGCTGGAGTACTGGGGTCAGCTGCTGGATGAGAGGGAAAGCATGGTGCGATGCCTCGACAACCAGTCCTGGGCTATCCATGAGCAAGTCGTGGCTACTAATGAGGCGGCGAATGATCGCCAAGAGAAGCTCAGTGCTATCCACGACAACCTCGTCAAGCGTCGGGAGGCTCTTGAGGAGCAGGAGAAAAAGCTCGAAGATGAAGAGCAAAAGCTCCTGGAGCTGCGGGATGACCTCGTGAAGAGGGAGGAGGAGCTTACTCAGAGGCTGACTCTGGGTGACAAGAGCCTCGCGGAGCGCACCGAGAAGTTGGAGGAGCTCTGCGAGAAAGAGGAGAAGAAAGCCTGGCAGTGGGGACAGGACCTCACCAAGAGGGAGAATGAAATTGCTGCCAGCAAGAAGAAAGTGTGGGGCCGGGAGAGAGACCTAGTCGACCGCCGAAACAAGATACACGTCCGGGAGGAGGAACTTGCTAAACTCGAAAGGCAAGTTGCTAAAAAGATTCAGCAGAATGCCAAAGAGGTCGAGCGCCTTGCCCGGGAGGATTCGGGGCTTGTGGCGACCAAGAGATCCTTGTAAGAGGTGCGAGGCTAAAGGGCTGCGGAGTCCCAACAATTTTGGTACTTCTTGGGCAAATCCAATGACGCGCTGATGTCGCTGGGTTTTAGTTCGGATGACCCGAAGCCAGAGCTGGACCTGGTGTTGAAAGCATTGAGCTCGGCGGGCAGCAAACTCAACAAGATGGGCGATGTCATCACGAATATATTGGAGACTGAAGGGAAATCCCTTGCGCAGAACATCGCAGAGTACATGATGACGTGCTACACAAGTCGGGATCCTCACTTTCCATTAGATCCGGTGCTTGAAGGTCCCATCGACGGAGAAGGAGATGCCGCCAAGGCCAGCGTGTCGGAGGTTGCCCAGAAGGTCACCTCGTTCTTCCATAGGATTTAGGACTTTCTCCTTGTATATCCCACTTGTATCTTCTCTTCTTTTCCTCAATTTTGTAATCTCTTATCTCCAGATTAATGAAATACAAGAAATTTATGAATTTCATTTTTTTTCTCCAGCACGTTTGTCTCACTTGGCCCCCTGGTAGATGTACACAATTTGATTGTGAACATGTACCAAGAGGATGTAGCATTTCATTGAAAACTTGCGTGCTTCAAACTTATAGTTTGTAAGTCCGAAGTCGTGGATAGTAGGGCCCCCTGAGGTTGTCGGAGCTTAGTGGCTCTGGCTGTGACCTTTATCAACGCGTAAAACGTCGACAGGTGGTCCTCTGGCGTTGTTGGAGCTTAGTAGCTCCAGCAGCGTCCACTGTAAACACGCAGTGCATCGACAGTAGACCCCACTAGGGAGTCTTCCCACCATCTTTTCTTCATGTTGACGGCTCGCCCCCTGGATTTGCTAGAACTTGGCAGCTCCGGCGACGCCTACTATCAATGTTTGAAACATCAACAGTGGACCACCTTAGGGGGTGTCGGACCTTTGATAGCTCCGACTTCATCCACCATCATCATGAGATCTTTATTTTTCCTGCACACTAAAGTCAAGAAAAACAGTAAAATTCATTTCTTATCTATAACTCGATTGCGGCTTACTATTCCAGAAAGAAACTTTTAGGTCGACAACAGTTCTTTATACAATCAGGTGCATTGGCTTGTTTTCTCCAGGTCCAATCGTTTTCTAGACTTGCCTTACTTTGGCCTGCCGGGGTGTAGGTAGAGTAGCGTACTTAGGGTGCAGGACCAGGCTAAGTCGATAGCACACTCCGGACCTAGATTGGCTTGGCGGCATTCAGGCGAGTAGTCCATTCAACAATGTTAAGACCCGAAAGAATTACCAATGCAACTTGAATTATACATGAATTGTTCGAGCTAAAGTTTCTTGAGGATTGCACAACTTTGTTATAGACAAGAAAGAGAAAAATAAAAAAATATTGAGCTTGTACAAAATAAATGCACGTGGAATCTGTTTTCACATAATGATGTCTTTCATTATAGGTTTGGGGTACAGGGGACACAAGTACACTCTTAGAGTACAGAACCAGGCTAAGTGTGTTGTGTTTCTCATTTGACCCAAGGTAGCTAGCTAAACTTTTAGTTCTGAGACTGTGTCAAGTGTTGCCTAGACTTTGCGGACCTTCCGAGAAAGGTTCGGCTGTCCTCCCGGAGGAGCTACCCGACTCTGTACAGTGACGCTATAACATACATCACATGTAATTACAGACTCACCTCTGTGATATTAAGTGTAGAACTTACGGAGGTGATCAATGTTCCAAGGATTAGGGGGAGGTGTCCCATCCTCGGTTGCCAAGCAAACGCATCTGGGACGGGACACTTTGATCACTCGGAAGGGTCCTTCCCAGCTGAGGGAAAGTTTGTTTAACCCTTCTCGAGTTTGTATTCTCCGTAGCACCAGATTGCCTTCCTTGAGCTGTCGGTTATGCACATGCCTTTGGTGATAACGCCAGAGTGCTTGGCGGTATCGTGCATTTCGAACAGCTGCTCGGCACCTTCCCTCTTCAACGAGGTCATGGTCTTCATGCCAGAGCAGGTCTTGCGTGGCTTTGTCGAAGGTCCGGACCCGGAGTGACCCCAAGGTGATTTCCGGATGAAGGACTGCTTCAGCTCCATACACTAGTAAGAAGGGTGTCTCTCTAGTTTACCGGTTTGGAGTTGTCCTGTTTGCCCACAAGGTGGGCGGAAGCTCTTCAATCCAGTCAGTTCCATGTTTTTTCAGGCGCTCATACGTGCGTGTCTTGAGTCCTTTTAGGATTTCTGCATTTGCTCTCTCAGCTTGGCCATTGCTTGCCGGGTGAGCTACAGAGCGTAGCTGACCTGAATGCCGAGGTCTTTGCAATATCCTTGGAATGCAAAGCTTGTGAATTGGGTCCCGTTATCAGTTATGATCTTGTTTGGGACTCCAAATATGCATACTATGGACTGCAAGAAGTTGATAGTTGATTGCTTGTTTATTGTCACAACTGGAGTTGCTTCCGGCCACTTGGTGAACTTGTCGATGGCAACATACAGGAACTTGTAACCTCCGACGGCTCTTGGGAAAGGTCCCAAGATACCATCCCCCACACAGCCAATGGCCATGTAGGAGGTATCATTTGTAGAGGTTGAGCTGGTGTGTGAATTTGCTTTGCATGGAACTGGCATGCTTCGCATTTCTTCACTAGCTGGGTTGCATCCTGGAGGGTTGTAGGCCAATAAAAACCATGCTGGAAGGCTTTACCGACCAGCGTGCGGGAGGACGCGTGGTTCCCACACTCGCCTCCATGGATTTCCGCGAGAAGCTCGCGGCCTTCTTCCCTTATAATACACCACATTAGGACGTCGTTGGCACCACGCCGGTAGAGATCCAGTTCTACCAGTGTGTATATTTTAGCCAATCTAACTATCCGGTCAACGGATACATTATCTTCAGGAAGGAAGTTGTCTTTCAAGTAGCTCCGGATCTCCGAGATCCATACATCAGAGCTAACTTGAGAATTTGAGTCTTGCGTGTTGGGTTGCTCGGAGCTACCTGTAGCACCTACGACCTTTGATGGACGCCATGGTAACAGGGTCATCGGGACCGCGAGCTTCAAGGTGCTAGTCTCGCCCCCTTCGCTCAGTTCGGCAGACTGAGCTGTTGGTCTTAACAATCTCCGGACGAAGGTTCTGTCGGAAACTGGAGCTCCGGTTGAAGCTTTCGTCGAGAGTTTGTCGGCTTCAGCGTTGTTGAGACGTTGGACATGGCAAAGATCCAGGACGTCAAAGTCCTTTTGAAGCTTCTGGACTTCAAGTAGGTATGCAGCTAGTTGAGGGCTGTTGCAGCAGCATTCACCTTTGACATTTTTTATTATGAGATGCGAGTCACCCTTTACCAACAGCTGCTTGACACCATATGATAGTGCCACCTTGAGCCCGTAGATTAGTGCTTCATACTCCGCCATGTTGTTGGTCGCCTTGAAGTTAAGGTGAACCATGTATTTGAACTTCTCTCCGGTCGGAGCGAGGAGATGGACTCCAGCTCTGGCCCCCTGCTTCTGCACGGAGCCGTCAAAGTAGAGAGTCCAGTGAGGCTCAGTGAAGACCGGAACCTTGGGTTTCGGCTTCTGCTCACTGGGCCCCCAGGATTTGATGGAGAGGGGGTCCATTCCGCCACGAAGTCCGCCAGTGCTTGACTCTTGATCGCTTATCTTGGGACGAATTCAAGATCGAACTTGGCCAATTCCGCTGCCCACTTTGCAATGTTCCCAGTAGAGTTGGGGTTATGCAAGATTGCACGCAGTGGATAAGAGGTTACCACTGAAATCTTGTGAGCTTGGAAGTAGTGACGAAGCTTCCTAGAGGCAATGAGAACTGCGTAGAGCAGCTTATGCACCTCCAGGTACCGAGTCTTGGTATCATGGAGTACCTCACTAATGAAGTACACTAGGCGTTGGACTGTCAGGACCCTCCCAGAGGGGCCCGGAGCTTCCTCCTCATCGACCCGGACCCTCCCGGAGGGGTCCAGACCTTCTTCGGGGACCTCCAGGTTCTTGTCAGAAAAACCTGTAGCTTCTTCTGAAGCGACCCAGACCTTCCCGGTGGGGTCCGTATCTTCTTCCTCGGCAACAGTAACTCCTCCCCTTGAAGGAGGTTGATCCTCTGGCGTCTCGCCTTGAGGATACGGGTCTGGGGGCTGGGACCCAGACTCGCCTTCAGGTAGCTCCGAACCCTCCCGGAGGGGTCTGGCTCCTTGTACTGGAGATGGTTCTGGTCTTTCTGCAACCAGGACCATGGTGACAACCTCGTCAGTTGCCGAAATGTAAAGTAGAAGTGGTTCACCAGGATTCGGAGCTATCAAAGTTGGTAGGGTGGTGAGGAGCTGCTTTAGCTCTTGGAAAGCTTTTTCTGCTTCTTCAGACCATTGGAATGGTCCGGACTTCCTCAATAATTTGAAGAAGGATACCGCCCATTCTGCCAGTTTTGAGATGAACCGGCTGAGGGCAGCTAGACATCCAGTCAGCTTTTGGACATCCTTGATGCGGGATGGTAGCCGCATGTCTTCAATAGCTTTAATCTTTGTCAGATTCGCCTCTATTCCTCGGTGGTTCACCAAGAATCCCAGAAGCTTCCCGGAGCTAACCCCGAAGACATACTTGTCTGGGTTCAGCTTTGTGCGCGTGATTCGCAACTTATCAAAGACAGCTTGCAAGGTGTCAAGGAATGACTCCTTGTTCCTGATCTTGATGACGATGTCATCGATGTACACTTCCACTACGTCTCTGATAAGCTCTCCAAAAGTTTTGTACATAGCTCGCACAAATGTTGAAGCGGCGTTTTTGAGACCGAATGGCATGGTAGTGTAACAGTATAGTCCATCTACTGTGATGAAGGAAGTATGATCTTCATCTTCCCTAGACATTCTGATTTGATGATACCCAGAATATGTGTCTAGGAAACACAGTAATTCACACCCGGAGATGGAATCCACTATCTAATCTATAGGTAGTGGGAATGGATCTTTTGGACATGCCTTATTTAGTGTAGTGTAGTCGATACACATCCGAAGTTTCCCGTCGGCCTTAGGTACAACAACTGGGTTTGCTAGCCATTTTTGGTGGAAGACTTCTCGGATGAATCCAGCTTCGAGCAACTTCTTCACTTCTTGACGTATGAAGTTCTGTCGCTCTACTGATTGCTTCCGAGGCTTCTGATGTACAGGCCGAGCATCGGGATAAATCTTCATATTGTGCTCAATCACTTCCCTAGGGATCCCAGGCATTTGTGACGATTGCCAGGCAAACACATCGACATTGGCCCGGAGGAAAGTGACGAGCGCGAGTTCATATTTTGTCGTTCAGACCTCCCGATATACGGGTGGTCTGAGCGGCGTCGAAACCAATTTGGACAACTTTGACGGGAATGTCGGTGTCACCGCTTGGTTGCACGCGAGGTGCGGAGGTTGAGCCTCAATGACGAATGCTCGAAGGTTTTGGAGCTTGCTCCTTTCCGGATTTTTCCTCCTGCGCTGTAGCAAGCGCATGGAGTTCTTCCAGAGCAATAACTCCGGCAGTGCGATCTCCGCGGATTCGAAGAACACCTGAGGGTATTGACATCTTCAACACCATGTAGCCATAGTGAGCAGCAGCCATGAATTTGTACAAGGCTGGCCTGCCCAAGATGGCATTGAACGGTAAGTTTATCTTCGCCACATCGAAGACCAACTTCTCAGTCCTGTAATTCTCCCGAGTCCCGAAGGTCACCGAGAGAGTAATGGCGCCGAGTGGAGTGATGGCCCTCGGACCTACTCCGGAGAAAGGTCGTGACGGGCAAAGATTCGAAGGTTGAAGTTGAAGCTTAACGAAGGCTTCGAAGCTTATGAGGTTCAGCACCGAACCTCCGTCCACTATCACATGGTGGAGCTGGATGTTATTGATGGTCGGAGATACCATCAGTGGAAGTTGGCCAGCTCCGATCATGTTTTGCAGCCAGTCCGAAGCATTGAAGGTGATGGCAGTATCCATCCACTTTTGATGAGGCTCCGCCCTGGTGGTGGGAGCTACAGAGGCCATGTCCCGCCGTATGGTCTTGAGGACACGGCGGGAGGTGATGTCCCACGAACCACCAAATATGGTGTTCATGGTCTTCCGACGCTCGTTGTCAAAGACGTCGGATTCGTTGTCAACAGAGGTGTAAACAGCCTTCAGTACCTTTTTGGGGTCCTGAAAGCCTAACTCCTCTTCAGCCGGAGCTTCGTCGACTTTTTGTTTTCCTTCCCTTTGACGGAAAGGAGTTTCTTCCCGGCGCTTATTGTAGCGCTCGGCGAGGTTCTGGACCTCTCGGCGGCCTTCCAGGTTGTGGTTGTTCGTCTTGTATATGGGACACCACATCTTGGAGCTGCCATCGTCTTCAGACGACAGCCGAGGTCGTTTCTTTGGGTGTGGCCCCCGGCCACCCGGAGCTGCAACAGCTGCAGCAGTAGGTGTGCCGACCGACGACTTCTTCTTTCCGTTGGACTTTTTCTTCTTCTTGCCACTCCCAGAGGTAGTGGCTTCACCCTTGGAGGACTTTTTGTTGTCCTCCGGAGGTGGTTGGGAGTGCATTTCACGGCCCTTTGCAGCCTTGGCACACTTGTCTGCCAAGCTGAAGAGTTCCGTGACGCTGGTGACTTCCTTGGTCACCAGCTTCTCCAGCATCTTCTTGTCTTGCACGCCCTGTCTGAATGCCATAATAACAGAAGCGCTTGAGATAGAAGGAATTGTGTTTCATACCTGGGAGAACCTCTGGATGAAGGATCGCAGGGACTCTCCCCCTTTTTGCTTGACAGCAAAAAAGTCCAATTATGTGCCTGGTCGGGTATATGAACTCCCGAAGTTGACAATGAATTGTTGGCACAACTCCGCCCAACTGTTGATGGAGTCAGGCGGAAGGCTCATGAGCCAAGACCTGGCGGTCCCAGTTAAAGACACAGGGAAATAATTGGCCATCACAGCCTCATTGCCTCCAGCCGCAAGGATAGCGGTGGAGTAAATTTGGAGAAATTCAGCGGGATTGAGAGTCCCGTCAAATTTCTCTAGCAGGTGAGGCCGAAAATTCTGCGGCCATCTGACCATGCGTAGATGCATGGCCAAGGCAGAACAGCCTCCTCCTACTCCCTCAGGAGCAGGGCTGTCCCGAGCCTCTCGCCTCTCGCGAGCACACTTGATGTGGACGCGACCGTCCTGTTGACGGTAACGACGATCGAGCTCGGCTCGGAGGTCGTGAGTCGAAAGTCGGGTTATCGTGTGGGTACGTCGTGCCCCGGAAGGCAACGATGTTGCTTGTTGAGATGCAGCACGCCTCCTGTGCTGTGAAGCGTGCAGGCCAAGTCTACCTGACAACATCCGATACTGTGAGGGGGTCCGCCCCGAGGGGGGAGGACCTTGATTGCTGATGCCATCGGCTGCTGCTGCAACCAGATGTTCCACATCAGCTCTCCACTGTTCCATCGCACCCTGGGGTGCTCCTGGAGGCGGTGGACATTGGAGAAGAGCACGTGCGGCATTAATCGTGTGTTCAGGGCTGTTGTTCACTGATGCAGTGACCGACGCGGACGCCCCATCTCGACGTCTAGCTTGATTCGCCGGCGCGAATGGTGGCGGTGGTGGCATGACTCTTGCTGGAGCCACATCACCTGTTGACTGTTGCATGTTGGAGGGGTTGCCTCCAGCAGGTTGCGCAGTGTGGTTGCCGTTGGATGATCCAGCAGCAGAGTTCATCATGTTTGAATCTCAGGCACCCCCCTACCTGGCGCGCCAACTGTCGGAGTGTGATTCCGGCAATTCTCCCGGTACTACTGTTAGCAGCCCGCGAAGTTTGTAGTTCGATTGTGGGCGCGCAGAGATTCAGAACAAGATGGCAAGTTGACACGGGGAATTACGTGGTTCGGGCCGCCTGAGCGTAATACCCTACTCTACGGGGTGTGTTGTTGTTGTATTGAGCGTCTGAGCGCTTGTGTGTAAGGCCAGAGTGTCTTGAGCGCGTGTGGGTGTGAGTCTAGAAGTCTCCTGCCTTAACGTGTATGGACCTCTGTGTATCGCTCGGTCAGTCCTTTTATAGTACAAGAACTGGCCGTTACATCGTTAGCCTGGCCCGACATGTGGCCCTGACGGTTACTGATGTTTAATACACAATTAATGAGCTTAATTACCTTTAATAGTGTGGTAACGCGCCTTGACAGTAGCGTTACTAGTATTAAGGGCCCTCCAATTGTGTGTCATTAAGATAGCATTAATGACACTTAATCGGGTCTTGAGGTCTTTAACGTTCCTTGAAGGTCCAAGCCGTTGGAAGTCCACCACTCTGCCTGTTGAGGTTGAAGGTCCGACAGTTGGACGCATGGCAGCTCCGGAGCTTACTGCCTTGGACAAGTAGGTTCGGTGTTGTTGTACACGTATCGGTACCGGAGCTTCCCTCTGTCGGGGGTTAGGTCCGGGGGTGCCAGACGGGTATCTAGTCCGGAGCTTCCCATGTGTGGAATGTAGCTCCGGTTCAATGATACACGTGGCGGCCCTGGGACTAACCATAGAAGGGAGGCAGGTCCAGTTCCGTATGACACATGGGGCCTTCGGAGGTCTTCAACTCAGACAGATGAAGTTCCTTTGTGCTCTTTGCAGTCCCAAAGGGTATTCGGTATGCAGGGTACCGACAATATTACATCTCACACTAAGAAACATATCCTAATCTGAGTTTGGCCCCTGAGTATCCAGGTATCACAGGCTCTCTCTCAAACCCATACCGGTTACGTGTCTCCTGAACACGCTGAGCGGGAGGCCTTTGGTTAACCGATCCGCGAGCATCTGCTCGGTACTGATATGCTCTAGACTGATGACATGATCCTAGATTCATTCTTTCACAACATAATACTTAATGTCGATGTGTTTGGTAGCACCACTCGACTTGTTGTGAGAGTACAATATTGCGGGTTTGTTATCACAGTATAGCTTAAGTGGTTTCTGAATGTTGTCCACCACTCTAAGTTTGAGTACAAATTTCTTAAGCCACATAACTTGTCATGTAGCCTCATAACAAGCAACAAACGCAACATACATCGTGGATGATGTCATGATGGTTTGTTTAGAGATTTTCCAAGAAATAGCACCATTCGCAAGGGTGGAAATGTAGCCTGGTGTGGATTTCCTAGCATCCACGCACCCTGCAAACTATGAGTCTGAGTAACCCACTATTTCTAGTAAGTCCGATTTCTGATAAGTCAACATGAGGCCCTTAGTACCTTGCACATATTTTAGTGCTTTCTTAACTGCCTTCCAGTGGTCGGGTCCTGAATTGGCCTGATATCTGTCAAGCATCCCGGTAACATAAGCTAAGTCAAGACGAGTACAAACTTGAGCATATTGAAGGTTTTCGACAACTGAAGCATAGGAAACTGATTTTACCTGATCAATTTCATGCTGATTCTTAAGACACTGAAAGTTCTCAAACTTATCACCCTTTACAATAGGAGCAGGTGTGGCCTTGCTCTTATGCATATTGTACCTTTTAAGTACATTCTCTAAGTATGTCTTTTGTAAAAGACCTAATACCCTCTTAACTCTATCTCGGTGAATCTCTATGCCCAAGACATAGGAGACTTTACCTAGACCCTTTCATATCAAAGTTCGAGGACAAGAACTTCTTTGTCTCTAATAATAGATCGACATTACTACTCGCAAGTAATATGTCATCAACATAAAGTACGAGAAAAATGAATTTCCCGTTTTTAAACTTAGTGTATATGCAATTTTCCTCCTCATTCTCATTAAATCCAAATTTTCTGATTGTTTCATCGAACTTGAGATACCATTGACGTGAGGCCTGTTTGAGTCCATAAATGCATTTTCTAAGTTGACATACCATGTTCTCCATACCCTTAGCGATGAAACCTTTCACTTGGGTCATATAGACGTCCTCATTTAGATCCACATTGAGAAACATTGTCTTTACATCCATCTGATATAATTCTAAGTCATAATGCACTACTAATGTCATAATGATTCTGGATGAATCCTTAGTTGAGACGGGTGGGAATGTCTCGTTATAATCAACACCCTCTCTTTGAGTGAAACCTTTTGCAAAAAGTCTGGTTTTGTACTTTTCAATATTTCCTCTGGAATCACATTTGATTTTGTAGACCTATTTACAACATACCGTTTTGGCTCCTTTAGGAACTTCAACTAATTCTCAGACTTTATTTGCATCCATAGACCTCATCTCATCCTCCATGGCTTTACGCCACTCGGATGACTGAGGACTGCTCATAGCTTGTTCAAATGAGGAGGGAGCATCATGCATTTGAAACTCTTCACTCATACATACCTCACAATCAACTGGTATTGCGGACCGCCTGACTCTTTAAGATCTCCTAAGTTGTGCATTATTTTGGGGCGGCTGTTGTTCCTCATTAGCGATATCTGATTCAGGTTGCTCAGAAGGTTGAGCTGACTCCTACTGTACAAGAACATCACTATTTTCTATCGCTGACAACATGTGTTGCACCACCATCATCAGGCACTTGTGGTGCATCATCAGCAGGTAGAGTGGAGAATGGTTCTTGAATCATAAGAGTGAGCACGTAGACCCGCTTATCCTCAAGATCAATCTCATGTCTTACTGTGCTCCATCTGATCATTGAATAGTCTAAGAAAACGCATGTCTTGTTTCTACAAACTTAGTGTGCCTGTCGGGACAGTAGAAACGAAAACCCTTACTTTTATATGGATAGCCAATAAAATGACAACTAATTGTTTTAGGATACAAATTTCCTAAGTTTGGATTAAATATCTTAGCCTCAGCAGGATAGCCTCAGATGTGCAAGTATCTAAGTGAGAGCTTACGTCTAGTCAACATCTCATACGGTGTCTTCGACACCGCCTTAGTAGGAACCCGATTAAGCAAATGAATGGTGGTTTCTAACGCCTCCATCCACAAGTAAATCGATAAGTCCGAGTAACTAAGCATGGATCTAACCATGTTCGCTAGCGTACGGTTGTGCCATTCCGCTACTCCATTTTGCTGAGGCTCGCCCGATGTAGAATACTGAGTGACTATGTCATGTTCCTGTAGGAACCATGCAAACAGTCCTAGAACTTGGCCATATGGGGTGTGCCGACCGTAGTACTCACCACCACGATCGGTCCTAACGACCTTTATCTTAATGTTATGCTGATTTTCAACTTCACCATTGAAGATCCTAAATTTATCCAATGCTTCAGATCGATCCTTGATTGGATAAATGTAGCCATAACGAGTATAATCATCCGTGAAGATTATGAATGAGTCAAAACCGTCAATCGAGATCGTGGGAAAAGGGCCATAGATGTCTGTGTGTATTAATTCTAATATTCTCATACTGCGTTTGGCGCCTTTTTAATAGTCTTAGTAAATTTGCCTTTTATGCAGTCTATGCATTCTTCTGAATCTGAAAAGTCCAAACGAGGAAGAATCGATGGCAAGACAAGTCGTTCAATTCTCCCCCTCGATATATGGATTAAGCGACAGTACCATAATTTTGATGACGTTTTGGGATCGATTCTTGCTTGTGAAAGCGTGAGTCGTTTCGTGAGGAATTCTGAATGTTGCTTATCTGATTCGGATGATCATGTGTAGATAGCAAATAAAGTTGGTCTTGTCTGATAGCAAGACCCACAATCTTATTATTAAACTTAATGAGAGATTTGTCATTTCCAAAGTGGCATACAAATTCATAATCATATAAGCATGAGACTGATATTAAATTCCTCCTAACTGAGAGTACATAAAGGACGTCATGAAGCACAAGTATAAAGTCATCTCTAAGTATTAAGGGGATTTCTCCAATGGCTTCAACATAAGCTTCGTGACTGTCAGCAACTCTAATGCTCCTTTCTTCTCTTCTTAGGTTCCTCCTTATATTCAACCCCTGCAATGAATGAGTAACGTGCACAATGACACTTGAGTAAATCCATCAAGAAAATGATGAATTTTCCAAGTACGGGGATTCATCAACTGATGTTACAAAGTTCATACCTCTCTTATTGCACCACTTTAGAAAGCCAATGCAATCTCTCTAAAAGTGTCCCTTCTCTTTACAGAAGAAACATTTATCCTTGTCCACCTTTCTCACCCTTGCTAGAGTGGTCATGTGATACCTTAGCTTTGCCCTTGTCTTTCCGAGGAATGCTGAGATTTAGCTTTGAATAGTGGGGGTGTCTTCTTGCTCTTTCCACTCACGTAGTTGATAGTGTCAACTCCGCGAGCGGACTTAATTCTTTCCTCTTCTTGGACACACATAGCCATGAATTTCTCTAAGTTCCACTGCTCTGGCATAGAGTTGTAGTTGATGACAAATGGCTCAAATTCTTTTGAAAGTGAGGTGAAGATGACATGCACAAGGAATTCATCTTTCACCCCTAAGTCCATTGTCTTAAGCTTAGTAGTCATGCTTATCATCCTAAGTATGTGATCTCTCACACTACCTTTAGTGAATTTCTTAGTGAAGAGCATTTTGATAAGAGTGTTCGCAGTGATCTTAGATGAACCAGTAAACTGATTCTCGACTTTTTGGAGGTATTTTATGGCAAATTCGCAATCAAGAATGGAGCTCCTAATTGCTTCTGAGATAGTACCCTTAATTATCACATTTCCTGTTTGATGCATTCCACTTAGAACGAACCTCATTGAAGGATGCGGGAGCCTTATGATAGGTATCCATCCGCTTATTGTGGGCCTCCTGACTCTCTTGAGCTTGTTTCTCAGAAAGAGTGACAGGAGCTAAGGGTAGAAGTGTCGTCAGTGCTAAGTCTAAGTCTGAAACAGGCAGAGTAATCTCTAAGCTCTCTCTCCATGCACCATAATTGTTGCCATTAAGGTGCTCAATGGAGGATATGACACTACGTGATTCACGCCCGGGGAACCTTCAAAATGTGAAAAGAACAATAAAACATAAGTGAATGTATAAACTTATTAAAAGGCAAACAGAAATGCATTGTTTTGTCTTTTTATGTTGGCTACTTCAACATAACACGTCATTGAAAATAACTTAGAACACGACATATTTCATTTTTCACGCTGGCTACTCAACAAAATTCTATGACTTAATGACTAGGAGCATAGTAAATTATGTTGTTCACGTTGGCTACTTAAACATATAACATAAAACCGAGAGCATAATAAAACTTTAATGTTCACATTGGCTACTTAGCAAAATTTTATCATGGAAGATATAACTGAGAACATAGTAATTTTAATTTTCACGTTGGTTACTTCTTAAAATTATCATGAAAAACTAAAACAGCGGAAGCATAATAATGAGCACTTTTCATAATTTACTGAAATGATCTACATCAATTATTAAATTAAATGGCTGAGAAAATGACTAAGTGAGCAATAATAAATAATAAAATATTAAAGCATTACACCAATACATAGCAATACATCACACAAAACTAATTAATTTTCTCAACCAATTTAATTTAACCAGTGGGTCCCACATGATTATTGCCCATATTTCATTTTCTGAAAATAACAGAAAATGCTAAAATATCCACTGATTTTGGCCTAAAAGGCCCTAATTTTGGTCCAGTCCACTGAGAACTTAGGCCCAGGGCCCATGCTAATTTATGAAAATCCATAAAATGGAAAAGAAGAAATCAGCTTGAAGGCCTGGCCTACTCTCTAATACGGCCCATGGCCCAAGGCTAAACACAACGAAAATTTCCAGAGAAATAAAAGGAGAAAACTCGGCTTTAAGGCCCAGCCACCCCCTGAATTGGCCCATGTCCTGCTAAGAATTTCTGGAAAAAAATTGTGATTAATCTAAAGGGCAGCCCACGAGCCCATCGGCTCGCCCAGCCTGGGCTGCGCGACCTGCGTGCACGCACCGACTCTCGGTCGGCCCTGCGATCTGAGATGGACGGTGCAGATTTTTGAGTACACATCACCCATAATATCTTATGCGTCGATTTTCAATCCGATGGATAGAACTGATCGCACTAAAGTATATAGGTTGATTCGAGCGAAACCTTAACCATTTGACTCCTCATTGCTCTGATCTCACTGACAGAGAGAGAGAGAACACGAGAGAGGCGGCTGAGATTGGCAGCGCCGCCGAGAGCACCACGCCGGCTTTGCTGCGGCCACCGCACTGTCGTGCGAGGTCGCCGCGAGGCGACTCACCGTCGGGAGGCAAGAACCGCAGGCATGAGAGGAGCTCGTGCACCTAGGGTTGGATATGCGCCGTGAACCCTAGGGTTTTGGCGGGCCTACTCGTGCCAAGTGTTGAAGACCGGTGGCGCGTCGTGATCCTCTCGTCGGTGCGTGACGCTCGCCGTTGGGTGAGCGCGCCGACGAGCGGTCCGTTAGTGGGCCTAAACCGGGCTAAGGAGGTGGTGCACTTGGGTGCTCCAGCGAGGAGCCAACCCAAGTGCGCGACGACGATGGTCTCCGGCGAGCGTGAAGCGTCGACATGAGAGTCAAAGCCGAAACTAATGTAAGTTCATCTAATCCCCTCCCTGATCTGAGTTGTGATCCGAGTTTTGGCTCGGATTTGATCTGAGTTTGATTCAATTTGATTTGTAACCGAATGTAATCTCTTATTTGCCTCTGATTTGACCCAATTGGGTCCTAATTTTGGATCAGTAACCCTAATCCCTAAATTTTGGTTCTGATTTAGAGTGAAACCAAACCCTAATTGATTTATATGATCACCTCCTTCTAATTGATGTTATAACATGGCTTAGGGTTTGAGATCCGTGTTGATCTCACTGATTTGATCAACATTGATCAAGCTTAGGTTGTGAGACTGAGTTGACCGAAGTCCTAACCCCTATTAGGGAAGGCTCTGGCGCCATTGATGGATCTGAGGGTGAAGTGCTTAGCCCTAATTGGAGATTAGGGATCAGCCTAAGTGAGGAAGAACATAAAGCAAACACCAATCAACCTAATCTAATCTACTAAGCAACAGAGGAGTTGGTGGCCATTGAAGACTGTCGTGAGGGCAAAAGCTCCTCCACCGATGTTGGTGCAGTGTCAGCGACAAAGTTGGGGAAGATCTTCCCGAGACTCCCTCCTCAAAGTTTAGGTGGCTAGGCGTACTTAGATTGGTTGATTCCTTAGGGGGTGTCGGTGTCTTGCTTGTAAAGAGGGAAGGTGCCTCAGGGGCCCGCCCAAACTGAAATCAGTTGAGATTCTGGTGTTCCGATCTAACACTTGGTAGAGGAATAGGAGTTCGGGTTGGTTACAACCGTAACCGATCCCTAAACCTCGGGACCACCTAATTTATTTCTAACGCTAGAGAACGAAGGCTCTAACGGAGAAATGAGAGTCTGAATGGACAATTGCCAGCTTCGTCTTCACAGACCGTTGCTCACGTCTAACAGACCGGAGATACTTCTCTTTTCTCAAGCAGATCGAATCAACAGAGGCAGGACGAGCGGTGAGCCGTGAGCGAGCGACGCATGATGAGGTCGACTACTGACAAGCGGGCAGGCGGGAGCGAGGCAGCACGAGCGATGAGCAAGGCGGCGCATAGGCGGGCGGCGCTGGAGCTGTGCTGGTGAGGAGCGCGGCGGTGACAACCGGCGGCGTGGCAGCGTCTCCGGCGAGCCACAGCTAGGGGCCTGGAGCGACGAGCGGGGCACTGGGCACGCGGCAGTGGGCCTGCACGGTTGTGTGTTGATGCGATAGTGGGCTATTTGGGCCAGATACCGAATACGACTAAAACAGTATATTCCGAATTAAAAACGAGAACCGAAGAAACGGTCGGGAAAACTCCTAAACCGATTTCGATTCTGATCCCGATTTACTTCATCCCGTTTCGTACCGATTTTGAGTAGATCCTGAACATTTCGAAAACGGAAAAAATGATATATGGTACGGTACGAGACGGGATTTTCCCATTCCGTTTTTATCCATGCTCCCATTCCCTTATCTGCATCGTTTGCTGCCACAAGCAAAATTGACTCTTCCATCTCTCTTAGCTTAGCTCAGCTCCATCTTCCATGCCTATCTGGTAACCGCCGGTCAGATGACTTGCTAGAACCATTTTAGCTCGCACGCAGGTGTTTCTGTCCGGCAGTATTCTCCTTTGCCGACACTTATGTTTGCCTGAAATACCTGAACTGTGGATTCATTAAAGCGGTGAGCAGCACCAGCCTGGCTGTGCTGTTCAGTCTTCGGTGTCGTGTGCTTCGTAGCCAGTCCAATTGTTTTTGACCTCCGGATCAGTAGAAGAGACCAATAATTCTAGACTCATTTGTCTTCGTGCATGGCGGAGATCAAAACGTATGCAGGTTTCAGGCTGCAATTCCGTGACCCGTGTCCAGTAAAAAAAACTAACAACCACCGGATCAGAAACGCGCGCAATTGGTTGATCCGTCGTCTTCGCATCCTTCTCGTTCACAGCGAAGTGATTCTAGAAACGCAATAGAAGAAACTACGATCCTCTGCACTCTGCAGTTTCCCATGCCGTCCAGGCTTCAATTCGGCCGCCCATAGATCCTGTTTTCGGGAACGGATCATGTTATCGCTGTTGGTGATGTGTTCAAGAGTCAATCATAACAATTCGGTTTAAGGTCTATTGGATATTTGATCCATAAGCAACTACGGTATTAATAGGCCTGCGACCTAAAAGCCCATTAGTACGCCTATAAATATGAGGGGTAGGGTTAAGGGTTAATCATCCCACCACGTGACAGCCCTAGCCGCCACCCCTCGAAGGCCTCACGCCGAGACCCTTGTCGCGCGCGCGGTGCTAGCACACCGGCGCACAGTGTTCCTCTTCGTACGTGTGGACTCCGTGGATGTGCTGCTGCTACTGATGCGCTGATCGGCTACAATGATCGTAATTGTCTACCTGCTGCTGTGACGAGGACGAGGAGATGAACAAGATCGCCTACTTCCCCTACACCGACGCGCATCTACGTTCCGCTGCGCTGCGCGTCTAGTGGTAACGATCCATGACCTCTGTACTCGCATGTTTCCTGGGTGTTGCAGTAGAGTTGCTAGAGTAGCGTACCGCAGATAACCAACAGCGGCATCAGAGCCGACTTGCGTAGTTTCTGGTCTAGATCTTGTTAGTAGATGGGATCTACTGCAGATATATTCATACGATGAATTTTTTCGCACGGTTTTTTGAGTTTGGAATTGGTTAGAGTAGATTGTGAACGTATATGACTAAAGGGTCAGTTCGTGCTCCTTCTCTGCTGTGTGCGCAACCTGTCCCTACCGGCTGGAATTATCGTCGGGACTAATCGTGTACATAGCTAACAGATTGAGCCAACAGACCACGGTCATGAGTCGCGATCTACTCATGAATAACCGGTCACATTGAAAATTGAGGTGTTCTGAATAATGGCTCGGATTCGGGTTGATTTGATCAACCCAATGAGATTTTCATAGTGATTTCATAGATGCGATCTATGTAACGCCGTTTTGCTGTCTGCTATAGCGATTACATAACATAGTTTCGCGCTAGAAATTGTTCTACGCTTAACTTGTTTTTGCAGGGAATGATGTGAATGGTATGGCTTTACTGTGATGTGATGATCTTTGTGTAAATCCGTGCAGTCTGCGTGTTGCAAATTTAACACAACCGGATTGAGGTTGTCACATAATTGTATAACGACCTGTGTGTCGACCTGTGATGCTTGATCTCTCATGTAATTTATTTGGTAGCTATTAGTTGTATTAGCTTCTTTTATTATCATGGAGATGGCTTCAAGCATGGTGGAGATGGAGATTACCACAAGAAGGGAGGCATGGCAGCTCAGATCTTGATGGAACCATGGCGATGGAGACCATTATGATTCTAAAGGCCATACTATTCACAATGTGATATGATCATATGTCTGACTATTCTTTTCATGCTTCTCATATGGTGGATGTTTTGTCATGGTAGAATAGCTTCCCTCACAAAAGTTGAGCATTTGATGCCATTTACCAATAGTTGCACCTGTGTTATTTTGATCGTTGTGTGGTAGGTTTGCCAAAGCAAAGTACCATCATCTATCATAATTCATAGGGTGAATGTTGTACATTCACATGCATAGTGTTGGTTTACTCAACAAAGCTATCAAAACGGTTTTATGCTTTATGGCATAGAGTTAGGAGCCGGGGCATTGGATGTCACCCAACAAACAAGAGTCATATAGAGATATGATTAACAATGGTTGTTTACCTATGTCACTAATTTCCTAGCAGTGAAGCCAAAAGCACACTAGGAATTAGTGAATACAAATCTTGAACCACTATATGTCGTTAGAAGGAAGACGATGATCATATAGTGGTGATATCTTTTATTAAACTGTTAATAGAAGATTGGTACATAACATAGTGCTAAACCTTGCATATTTATTTTCTATTGTAGATAATGTCTACTAGTAACAATTCCGGTTTCAATTTGCAATCTGTGCTTGAGAAGAAAAACTCAATGGAGCTAACTTTATTGATTGGTACCGCAACATGAGAATCGTTCTTAGGCAAGAGAAAATCGAGTACGTTCTTCTGCAGCCTTACCCTGATGACCTCCCAGCTGATGCAACTAATGCAGCACGTAGAGCTTATACGAAGCACTGTGATGATGCGCTTAATGTAAGTTGCCTCATGCTCGCCACTATGTCCCCTGATCTGCAAAAATAGTATGAGCATACATATGCTTATTCTATGATTGAGGGACTGCGTGGAATGTTTGAGAATCAAGCAAGGGCTGAGAGATACAATATCTCAAAGTCCTTGTTCTCATGCAAGCTGGCGGAGGGTAGCCCGGTCAGCCCTCATGTAATCAAGATGATTGGTTACATTGAAACTTTGGGCAAACTTGGTTCTAAACTCAAGGATGATTTGGCTATTGACGTTGTTCTCCAGTCGCTCCCACCGAGCTACGAGCCATTCATATTGAATTTTCAAATGAATGGCATGGAGAAAACTTTGGTTGAATTGCATGGGATGCTTAAAACAGACGAAGAAAGCATTAAGAAAAACACCACTCATGTGATGATGGTGCAAAAGGAGAGTAAAAAGAGGAAGCGTGTGACGCATCCTAAAGGTAAAGGCAAGGGAAAGGTTCCCGATGAGCCTTCAAGCTCAAAGTCTAAACCAAAGGGCAAATCTGGCCCTTCTCCTAATGATGAATGCTTTCACTGTTATGGTAAGAGGCACTGGTCTAGGAACTGCAAGAAGTACTTGAAGGATAAGAAGAAGAAGGGAAGTGAGACTTCCACTTCAGGTATAAATGTTATAGAAATTAACATTGCATTATCTTCTACTGAATCATGGGTATTTGATACCGGATCGATGATTCACACTTGCAAATCGTTGCAGGGTCTAAGTGAGACTAGAAGATTTGCAAAAGGCGAGTTGGATGTCCGTGTCGGCAATGGAGCAAAGGTTGCGGTCATAGCTGTCGGAACTTACCACTTGTCATTACCCTCAGGATTAGTTTTGGAATTGAATAATTGTTATTGCATTCCTACTTTGAGCAAGAACATTATCTCTTCTTCGTGTTTAGAAGAAGTTGATGGTTATGAGATTGTAATAAAGAACAAATGTTGTTCTATTTATTACAATAAAATTTTCTATGCTCAATGTCTATTGGTGAATGGATTATATGTTCTTGATCTTGAGGATAAAACTGTCTGTAACATTAATACCAAAAGGGCTCGTCATAATGATCTAAATCCCACTTTTATTTGGCATTGTCGTTTGGGTCATATAAATGAGAAACACATTGAAAAAAATCCATAAAGATGGTTTACTAAGCTCATTTGATTTTGAATCACTTGACACATGCGAATCTTGTTTGCCTGGGAAGATGACCAAAGCACCCTTCACTGGTCAAAGTGAGAGAGCGACTGACTTATTGGGACTTATACACACAGATGTATGTGGACCAATGAGTTCAATTGCTAGAGGTGGTTTTCAGTACTTCATCACATTTACTGATGACTTTAGTAGATATGGTTATGTCTACCTAATGAGGCACAAGTCTAAATCCTTTGAAAAGTTCAAAGAATTTCAGAATGAAGTATAGAATCAATTGGGCAACACAATTAAACTTCTACGATCTGATCGTGGGGGTGAATATTTGAGCCATGAATTTTATGATCATTTGAAACAATGTGGAATTGTTCCACAGTTGACTCCACCTGGAACGCCTAAATGGAATGGGGTGTCCGAGCGGAGGAACCGAACCTTGTTGGATATGGTTAGGTCGATGATGAGCCAAGCAGATCTTCCACTATCCTTTTGGGGTTATGCTCTTGAAACTGTTGCGTTTACACTAAACAGAGTCCCAACTAAGTCCGCTGAAAAGACAACATATGAGATGTGGACCGGGAAACGTCCCGGATCGTCTTTCCTCAAAGTTTGGGGATGTGATGTTTATGTCAAACGTTTGACGTCAGACAAACTCACTCCAAAATCAGACAAATGCTTCTTTGTGGGATATCCTAGGGAAACCAAAGGATATTATTTTTATAATAAAACAGAGGGTAAAGTGTTTACTGCTCACAATGGTGTCTTCTTGGAGAAAGAGTTTCTCTCAAAAGGAGTTAGTGGGAGCAAGGTGCATCTTGAAGAAATTCTAGAAATACCTGAAAATGTTTCAACACCCACTAATCCTATACAAGATGTACAAGATGTTGTGCAACCAGTTAATGAAACACCAGCCCCACGAAGGTCTACGAGGGCACGTCGTGCAACTGAAAAGTTAACGCTTCTAACCACAGAGCAGCATGACATGGTATTATTGGATAATAATGAGCCTACAACCTACATAGAAGCAATGGAGGGACCCGACTCTGAAAAATGGCTTGAAGCCATGGAATCCGAAATTGAATCCATGCATGAAAATCAAGTTTGGAACTTGGTTGATCCAATCGAAGGTGTGAGACCTATCGATTGTAAATGGATTTTTGAGAAAAAGACTGATATGGATGGAAATGTTCACATCTATAAAGCGCGATTGGTGGCGAAAGGTTTCAAATAAATTCAAGGTGTTGATTATGATGAAACTTTCTCACCCGTTGCAATGCTTAAGTCCGTTCGGATTCTTCTAGCAATTGCTGCATATTTTGATTATGAAATATGGTAGATGGATGTAAAACCAGCCTTTCTTAATGGAAGTCTGACTGAGGATGTGTACATGACACAACCTGAGGGTTTTGTCGATCCTAAAAATGCTAGTAAAATATGCAATCTTCAAAAGTCCATCTATGGACTAAAGCAAGCATCTCGAAGTTGGAATCTGCGTTTTGATGAAGTAATCAAAGAGTTTGGTTTCATCAAGAACGTAGAAGAACCTTGTATTTACAAGAAGTTTAGTGGGAGCGCACATGTATTTGTGGTCCTATATGTAGATGACATATTATTGATCGGAAATGACATTCCAATGCTTGATGATGTTAAATCCTCATTAAGAAAAAGTTTCTCAATGAAGGATTTAGGAGAGGCAGCGTATATTTTGGGCATAAATATCTATAGAGATAGATCTAAAAGGCTAATTGGATTAAGCCAAGATACATATATTGACAAGATATTAAATCGGTTCAATATGAAAGATTCCAAGAAAGGTTTCTTGCCAATGTCACATGGCATTACTCTAAGCAAGAGTCAGTGTCCTTCGACACCTGATGAGCAAAAGAGGATGGGAGTGATTCCTTATGCTTCGGCTATTGGATCCATCATATATGCCATTCTATGTACACGCCGAGATGTATCTTATACTCTAAATATCACAAGCAGGTATCAATCAGATTATGGTGAGGCACATTGGACCGTTGTCAAAAACATCCTTAAGTACTTGAGAAGAACTAAGGATGCGTTCTTAGTGTTTGGAGGTGAAGAAGAGCTCGTTGTAAAAGGTTACACCGATGCCAGCTTCCAAACTGATAAGGATGATTCTAGATCGCAATCCGGATTTGTGTTCTGCCTCAATGGAGGGGTAGTGAACTGGAAAAGTTCCAAGCAAGATACAGTAGCAGATTCAACCACAGAGGCAGAGTATATTGCAGCTTCTGAAGCTGCAAAGGAAGCTGTTTGGATCAGAAAATTTGTTTCTGAGTTGGGTGTTGTTCCTAGCGCATCCAGTCCTGTGGATCTCTACTGTGACAACAATGGATCCATCGCATAGGCAAAGGAGCCTAGATCACACAAATGATCCAAACACATACTACGACGCTATCACCTCATTCGAGAGGTCATCGCCCGAGGTGATGTGAAGATATGCAAGGTGCACACGGATTTGAATGTTGCAGATCTGTTGACAAAGCCTCTTCCACAATCAAAGCATGAGGCACACACGAGATCTATGGGTATTAGATACTTACATCAGTAATCATAGTGTGTAGTGGGAGACTTGTGTCATAGCTATGTTTATGTACTATTAAATAAATTATTATATGAGTAATTATTATTTACATTGATCATCAAGTATGTGACTTGTTCGTGAAACTCTTTGTTAAAAGTAATGTTACTCTAGATGATCCCTAGTCTATATCATTATATGAGATAATGATTGCATACAGACTAGCACATATATTAATTGATGATCACATTTCACGGATCATAGATATGGAGATATCAAATTAATAATGTGAACACATGTTAGTGAACATGGTGTTGGATTGACCCACTCCAAGACAATGTTGGGATTGTTATTTCCATATGTGCCATCAGTTGGTCTTGAGTGATACACCTTGATGAGATCATGCACATTATTATTGCACCTACAAACATGACACAATGTTTATTTGTTTGGGATCCTGGTTCAAGTGAATATGCACTCTTATTTGATGGGCAAGATTAAGATAGCGCACTATGTCGGCCACCACCTTGGCCTCCTCTATTCATACATACAAGAAGATTTGATGACGTTGCACATTTGGACCAACACATGAGAGGAGATGAACTTGAGTCGAGGACGACTCCAATTCAAGAAGGGGAGTATGATGAGGACATCACTTCTATGGATACAAACAACACTCCATTGAACATACAAGATGCAATCAATAGAGTTCATACACAACGATTAATTTCAGAGGTGAACTCGTTCTTATATATTTCCTTTTATGTTTTTGAGCATAGATTGCTACTTAATGATTTAATTGTGATTAGGATCCATGGAGAGGTTCAAGGAGTACTTGTAGGAAGTATTAGGGACGTGGAAGACCAGAGAATTCGTTCAAAGAAGATGAAAACACAACCAAACTCCAAATCGTATCCAACTCGGAGTCCAGGAGCAGTACGCACTAACATGGACGCTCAGGATGCATACGAACTTCGTTTTGGACGTTCTACATATGCACGGAAAGGGGAGAGGATAACCTTTCCAATGGATCCGTTCCCATGTAAAAATACGTTCGGAGTCGACGGGAATCGTCGAAACAAAATCAAGTATAGAATCTGTCAGGGTGCTGTGCTACCGTATTGGGCCATTGGGCCTTGTATCAAGTCTAAGTCCATTATTTTCGTGTCTTAGGGTTACGTCACGACCCTAACACCCCCTTGGACGTCCACCCACCTATATATACTCCATGGTAGCCACCATAGACAATTGGGTTTTGTATAGATTAATAATATCGTTGTTCTACAGTTTGTGAAACCCCAACTTCGCGATTTCAGATCGTGTCTTCTACGTTCTTGCTCGTGTTCTCGGTTACACTTGTAGGGATTAGCCTTCTTGGCGAGGTCAAGCGTGTGCAGCACGGTTGATAACCAACGGAGCTGTGGTGTAGTGATTGCAGGTGTAAGGATCGAAACGCCCAAGTGGGGGGTGAATTGGGCTTTCTTTCAAATTTTAAGACAATTAAAAATTAACGACTAAAGCCCAATTCCCTATGCGGTTTATCTATGCAATCAACGTAAATATAAATTGCGGAATAAAGATTGCATAATGTAAAAAGGAGGGAGAGGAATGCAAACGCTCAAAAGACACGGAGACACGGAGTTTATCCCGTGGTTTGGCAAGATCACAAGGATCTTCCTACATCCACATTGTAGCACCCAACGAAGGGTTTTGCCACACCCAAGTCACTGAGACAAGGGGATCTTCACTAATCTTCTCCGTTCGCCATCTCCGGCAAGGTGGAGCTCAATCCTTGTACAATCCTTGATCTTCCGGGCTTCCACACACACCTTGGCAAGCTCCGGAAGGATCTCTTCAACCTCTCACTAGCCTAGAGACTCCAATCGCAGAGAAAGGACACACACAAGCTTTTCTCTAGCTAGATCTAGCCTATACAAATGATCTAATGGGTGTAGAAGTGTAAGCTCTTGGTCTTGAGTGCTCTTGGATGTGTTGTTAGCTTCTGAGTATCAAGACTTACCGTAATGACTGGCTTAGGGGGTATTTAAAGCCAACCTCCCCGAAATAGCCGTTGGAAAAGTAGGCTGACAGAACTTTATTGTAAACATCGGATAATCCGATGTCTCCCCCTTGGTTATCATCGGTCTAATTAAGATGGCTGACGTCATGGTTTCAGATATGACCGTTGTTAGACCGATGTAGCTTCATCTTCATCATCGGATGATCTGGTGGCTCTTCCTTCAGAATTATCTTGAACTTGAGGCTTACTGGAGTAATCAACCGATGTCCCACACCTCTGTACATCGGATGATCCGGTGCTTCACTTGGTCCAATGATGTTGCAAACTGTACTGATGGACCGATGTGACTGAGCCATACATCGGATGATCCGGTGAGTGCTTTGCTCTGAGGTCTTCTTCTTCTGTTGGCACAACTCGACCGATGTAGTCAACTCAGAAATCATCGGATGATCCGGTGTGTTCAACTTGTTGACTTCAAGTTGTTTTGAGTTGTTCTTTTGGAATTTGAACTTGTGACCTCTTTGACACTTGTTTGAAATGTTGTTCTGATAGTCTTCAAGCATTGAGTGATGTCAAGGTAGAGCTTTCGCTTCTTGTATTCATATGATTCGATTTGATCTCATTAGTTGATTTTATATGGGTCTCCAATGTCATTTTGATTTCATTTGATTGAGTGATTATTGGGACCTTGCATTCACAAATTCATTAGTAAAATCGAATGGTTGTCATTAATCACCGAAACCGTACCTCATGGGGCCTAGATGCTTTCAATCTCCCCCTTTTTGGTGATTGATGACAACACAATAATTTAAAACGCAGTAGTAATGAATTTGATGGTACAATACTCAAAAAAGGATATGCAATGAATACAAGATAGGACACAGTGACCTTGTAGAAATTAAATGAAGTGGCGCGAAAAACTTAATCGATTAATACCATAAGCAAATGACACAAGTAGAAAGGTGCTTAATTAATATTACAAAAGGTACTCAAGCACACAAAATTACATAAGAAAAAGATAGAAATAAAAACTCCCCCTGAGACTAGGATACTACTCCCCCTGATTCCTCTACCTCTTCTCCCCCTTTGGCATCAAGACACCAAAAAGAGATCAGAGAGCCTACTGACCCTGAGAGCTAGGCGCGACGACGAACTGGTCACCGTCGCTATCATCGGAGCTGGAGTCGCCGGTCGCAGCTGCTGGAGCGGAGGGAGCTGGGGGAACCGCTGTCGATGCTAGAGAGGAGGTAGTAGGTACAGGAGGCGCCGGTGGAGCTGGAGCTGGGTGAAGCTGAGCACTGACCACAGATGTTGGCGTCTGCTGGAACAGAGTGGTGCGCTGGGTGCCAGAAGTGGTGACATGCTGATAGAAGGAATCGGAGTAGCAGGCACCTGAGTCGCACCTGGAGCCAGTCCCAGTCCAGGCTGCTGTGGAGGAAGGGCGATCCCGGTCTGAGTGTAGAGGTTGGTGATCAACCCTAGGATCCCCATCATAGCCTGCTGAGTCTGCTGCTGCTGGTCGAGGGTACGTCAGTGCATCTGATCAACAAGGTTCGTGAACCGGTCCGTATCCTCTCGCCTCTGTCAGGCGATCTCCAGCTGAAGCTCCTGCTGCTGCCTCTGAAGCTGTGCCAGGTGAGCAGCCTGCTCTGCCCTGGCCTGCTCAGCCGCGAGCCTGTCCTGGCGCTGCTACTCTATCATCTGCTGAAGAAGTGTCGACAGCTCTGATGGCTGTGACACCTGCGCCTCGGACATAGGAGGTGGTGTCGGTGGTGGAGCAGCTGAACCTCCTGCCTCTGCATCGTGTTGCCTCGGTGAAGGAGGAGGAGGAGGGAAGTACTCCTCGACACTCTCGTCTGTGTCGCTCTCGGACCAGACGTGCTGCAGGTCTCCTCCCTGAGCCTCTGCCTCAGCTAGACGCTCATCCTCTTTCTCCAAGTCCGACCAGTCTTCCTCGGACAGCATCGCCCTGACTTGACGCTCAACAGGGCGGCCAAGGCGGCGGTCTCCTGGAGCTGGAGCTCGGTAGTGTCCGAACCGTGACACACTCTCGTCAGAGAGACGGTCGTGCGCGGCGGACCCTTCGGGAACCATCATGGTAAGCAGGTAGCTGATCCAGTGCCCATAGACAAGCTGCCTCATCATGCCCACACCGTCTGTGATCACATCCTCCATCTCGCAAATGATGACATACACTATTTCAAAGTCCATCCCGTTCATGATGTAGAACAGGATCGTCTGCTGGAGGCTAGTGAATCCCTCAAGATAGCCGGATCTCGGCAAAAGCGTGTGGCGCAAGGCGAGGTGCACTATGCGTGCTGCTGGGGTCAACAAAGCCGGCACCCTCGGCTGGTCTGGAGAGAACGTAGGTCCAAACAATGATCTGATCTCCTCCAGAGCAGGAGCCACTCCTCCAGTGAGCGGCCTCCTTGGCGGATCTGCCTGTCCATAGACCTTCTCATGTATGCAGGTGTCGTGTAGGTCTACTCCAAGCAACTGTCCCAGCGTCTGCCTCGTCAGGTGGTAGTGCTGACCCATGAACATGAAGTCAATGGATCTTCTGCCCTCCGAGACATAGAGGGTGGCGTAGAAGACGCGGACCCAATCTTCCACATAGGCACTCCGCTCATATGCCATCAACTCCACCAAGCCTCGGTATCTCTCAAAGTAAGGACGGATCTCCGTCTCTGCTGCCAAAGCTAGCTGTCCCCAATCCAGATAATTGTGTTGGAACAGCTTGTGTCCTCGGCGTCTGTAAGTCTCGTAGAGAGACGCCTGCGTGACAGTCCAGAAGCGACTATCCACCAAAGCTTCCCGGGGCTGTGGGTACCACTCCTCCAGTAGCACATTCCATCGGAGCTTCCGAAGCTGCTTTGCCTTCAGCTTTCTGTAGTCCGTGAGACGGACTCCCTCACCGACACGGACTGCCGTGTCCATCTGGTAGATGGCCCTCTCGGCCTCCCTGTCCTCACGACGGTCGGCTGCCGTCAGTCTCGGACGTGGAACTGCAGGGGAGTGTCCCCCACGGGTCCGGGTTGAACGTCGGCGGACGAGAGGCGCTTCAGGCTCTTCTTCGGCGTCTGAATCATCGATCACGGGAGGCTGTCTGGAACGAGCCTCGCGGATCCTCAGGGACCCTCCTCGGCCACGCTCACGCTCCTTGGCGGCGCGAGCGGCCAACAATGCCTTCTTCTCCTCTTTGGACAGCTTTTGCTTCTTCGCGGCGGGCTCCATGATGGCCTTTCCCTTGTTCTTCTTGTCGCGAGCCATTGCGATCGCGAAAGTGATCTTTGACGGAGTCGAGAAAGGAAACGGCGACGAACGGTGTTGCGACCGGAGACTTTAGCGGCGAAGTGGAGCGATGGGGTTTATGGGCGGCGGCGACGGCACCTTTGGTGGAGGTGGCGGTGCTGGTGAGACGGCGGTGCTTAGAGGTGAGGCGGTGGCGCGGGTGTGCGACGGCGGGATGAAGGCGGCGGTGCGGCCAGCTGCGCGAGGGTGGAGGCGTTGGCGCAACGAGCGGCGGCGGCGCTGTGGAGGTGGCGGCGGCCGGAGACGGCGACGGCGGCCTGTGGGCGGCGGCGGCGGCGGCCGACGGCGGTGGAGGGCGATTAGGGCGTGAGGCGGCAGCGTACGGGCGAGAGAGAAGTCGGGGAGAGAGAAACAGTCGGCGGCGCACGAGTTTAAATAGTGGGTCCCAAACCCTAGCCGAATTTTTAACACCGGATGGACCGATGTTAGGTGAAATGAACATCGTTCGAGTGCCACAGTAAGGATATTCAAAAATTGTTGTGGACATCGGATGGACCGACGTTTAGGGTTTTGATCATCGGTCAAATGGCACAGTAAGGGTGTTCAAAAGAGTGATGTTGACACCGGATGGTCCGACGTGGGAGGAAGTAACATCGGTGGAATTGACCACAACTCCAGAATAGAGAACACCGGATGGACCGATGTTTTTTCGGAATGAACTCGTCGGATCATTTGAGGTTCTGACTGAACTGGCCCTTGAAGATTGAACACCTATTGGTCTGATGAGGGTTTGACCAAGGCATCAGATAATCCGATGACTACAGAACAAAAACATCCCATATATGTCCTTTGACCAAACAACCAAGCAAAGAGAAACACATGTCTTAGGACTTTTTAGGCAGCCCCTTACCCCTCAAAAAGGCTAATATGCCAATAACTTGGCTAATCCTTAAAGCAAATGGAACACGGAGAAAAATATGAGGAAAATATCCAAATAAAATGTAAGGTCCATGCTTTGTGAGGTAGAGTATGAAGACTTCTATCTCTTTGAAGCATGTTCCTCTAGGCATTAACGCACCTAACATTTTGTTCTTTCCACCTTATATGAGTTGAGATATTGCATTTCAAACAAGTCTCTTTCTCATGAGGTGGGTTCCCCTTTGTGACAATCTACCGTATGCAATACCAATCATTTATAATGCAAGAAATTGTAAATCTATATGGCAGGCATCATGCAAGACATAAAGTAAATCTATCTTGCTAAGTTTGAACCTTCCAAAGGCTTCCTCAGGGAAAACTATTTCTAGCTCGCCCCTATCCTTTGGGAGTTAGACAAGACCTATATGATTTGCATTCTTACATGACGTTTGTTGCATCTAGCACATTTAATTCACTTCTTAGACTAGAAAAGGTTTTCTCATCAAGTGGTTTAGTGAAGATATCTGCCAATTGTTCTTCGGACCGAACACCTCTCAAAGAGATGTCTCCCTTAGCTTCATGGTCCTTTAGGAAATGATGGCGAATATCAATGTTCTTAGTGCGGGGGTGTTGAACGGGGTTTTTAGCTATCTTAACCGCACTTTCATTGTCACAAAGGAGAGACACACAACCAAGTTTAATTCCAAAGTCCAAAAGGGTTTGTTTCATGTAAAGAATTTGGGCACAACATGCACCGGCCGCAATGTATTCCGCTTCCGCCGTGGACAAAGCGACGAAATTTTGCTTCTTGCTAGACCAAGAGACTAGGGAACGCCCAAGCAAGTGGCACCCACCGGAGGTACTCTTGCGATCCACACGGCATCCGGCAAAGTCCGAATCCGAGTATCCCAAGAGGTGGAAGGTTGTACCTTTAGGGTACCACAAGCCCATACTAGGGGTATGCTTAAGATACCTAAGTATCCTAAAGACCGCCTTCTTATGCGATTCTTTAGGTGCCGCTTGAAAGCGAGCACATAAGCATACACTAAACATTATATCGGGCCTAGATGCGGTAAGATAAAGCAATGAACCAATCATAGAACGGTAGTGAGATTGGTCAATAGGTTTACCGTCCTTATCCGCGTCGAGATGGCAATTTGTTGCCATTGGAGTGCTTCTTGAGCTACAATCTCCCATCTCAAATTTCTTCAAGAGGTCCTTGGTGTACTTCTCTTGATAGACGAAGGTTCCCTCTTGAAGTTGCTTGATTTGGAATCCAAGGAAGAAGTTGAGCTCACCAATCATTGACATCTAGAATTCCCTAGACATCATTTTGCCAAACTCTTGGCTAAAATCTTCGTTAGTTGAACCAAAAATAATATCATCAACATAAATTTGACAAATGAACAAATCTCCGTTGATGTCCTTGGTGAAGAGTGTGGTGTCCACCCTCTCGATCTTAAATCCTTGCATGATGAGGAAGTCCCGTAGTCGTTCATACCACGCCCTAGGTGCTTGCTTGAGCCCGTAGAGCGCCTTGTGCAACCTATACACATGGTTAGGATTCCTCGGATCTTCAAACCCGGGAGGTTGTTCAACATAAACAAGCTCGTTAATGTAGCCATTAAGAAAGGCACTTTTCACATCCATTTGATAAAGTCTAATACTATGATGTGAAGCAAAGGCAAGAAGTATACGGATGGCTTCTAGCCGGGCGACCGGGGCAAACGTCTCCCCAAAATCTAGTCCTTCAACTTGCAAGAACCCTTTGGCCACAAGTCTTGCCTTGTTGCGTACCACAACGCCATTCTCATCTTGTTTGTTGCGGTACACCCACTTTGTTCCGATGACGTTCTTGTCCTTGGGTCGCTCCTCCAACACCCAAACTTCATTGCGGATGAAGTTGTTGAGTTCTTCTTGCATGGCCATCACCCAATTTGGGTCTTGGAGTGCTTCCTCAACGTGAGTGGGCTCTACACACGAAACAAAAGAGTAGTGCTCACAAAACGAAGCAACATGGCGAGAACGTGTACTTACACCCCTTGACGGACTTCCAATGATTTGGTCCATTGGATGCGCCTTGGAGATGCGTCCATGCCTCATAAGCGGTTGTGAAGCACTTGGCGAAGGTGATGCATGTTGTTCCTCTTGTGGTTGGACTTGATCATGGACTTCTTCTTCTTCTTGATGTTGTTGTGCTTGTGAGTCTTGAGTTGGCAATGGATCATTCTTCTCTTCTTCGTCAACTTGAGGCGCCATAGAGGTGTTGTTGTTGGAACTTGAAGCTCCCCCTTGATCATGGCCCTCTTCAACTTCCGGCTTGATGTCTCCAATGGTCATGTTCTTCATGGCTTCTCGTAGAGGCTCATCATCTATTTCATCATGACCAAAACTCTCCTCTTGGGAGCCATTAGTCTCATCAAACTCAACATCACAACTTTCTTCGACTAAACCGGAGGTTTGGTTGAATACTCGATATGCTTTTGAGTTTGATGCATAACCAAGAAAAATACCAACCTTACATCTTCTTTCAAACTTACCGAGCCTTTTCTTGCGGTAGATGTAGCATTTGCACCCAAAGACTCGAAAGTAGGAGATGTTGGGCTTTCTCCCAATGAGAAGCTCGTACGGGGTCTTTTGAAGTAGTCGGTGAAGATAGACCCTATTTGCGGCATGGCACGCCGTGTTGATTGCTTCGGCCCAAAACTTCTCCGACGTGCCGTAGTCATCAAGCATTGCTCTTGCAAGAGTGATGAGTGTTTTGTTTTTCCTTTCAACAACACCGTTTTGTTGGGGGTGTATGTGGCCGAAAATTCATGCTTCACGCCTTCATGGTCACACCATTCGCCGATGTTGTAGTTCTTGAATTCGTTGTCGTTGTCGCTCCAAACCTTGATAATGGGAAGTTGGAATTCCCTTTGAGCGCGGTTGGCAAAGGTCTTGAACACTTCCGGAGTTTCACTCTTGTCGCCTAAAAATAGAGTCCAAGCATAGCGAGAATAGTCATCAACAATAACGAGACAATAGAGGTTACCGCCAAGGCTTTGATATGTGGACGGTCCGAAGAGGTCCATGTGGAGTAGTTCAAGTGGCTTGGAGGTTGACACCATTGTCTTCATTGGGTGGTGTGAAGCAACTTGCTTCCCGGCTTGACAAGCGCTACAAAGCTTGTTCTTCTCAAATGTGACATCCTTCACGCCGGTTACCATCCCAAGCTTGAATGACTTCTTGAGTTTGCTCATTCCAATGTGCGCTATGCGTCGGTGCTATAGCCATCCCAAGCTTGTCTTAGTGAAAAGACAAGTGGTCAAGCTAGCATTCTTGTTGGTGAAGTCCATTAGGTAGAGATGTCCATGCTGGAATCCTTTGAAGACTATGTCTTGGCTAGTTTCACTACTCACAACAACATCATTCTTGCTAAAAGTGCACGTTAGTCCAAGATCACATAGTTGTGCAATAGAAAGTAAATTGAAGCTAAGTGACTTAACATACAAGACATTCGAAATGTACAAGTCATTTGAAATAGCAATTTTACCTAACCCAAATACCTTTCCCTTAGAGTTATCACCAAAGGTGACTTGTTCATGATTGTCGGGGTTTTCTATGGTGGTGAACATACCATCATTGTCGGTCATATGTTGAGTGCACCCGCTATCGAGTACCCAATGCTTTCCTCCGGCTTTGTAGTTCACCTACACACATGAATTCAATTTTTGGCTTTAGGAACCCAAGCCAACTTAGGTCCTTGTATGTGTGATACAAGTGTTTTTGGGACCCAAAGTTGCTTGGGGAGCTTCCCCTTCATGCCCTTCATGTCTTTGCCAATGAACCTAGCCTTCACCTTGCCTTGTACTTTACTCAAGAGATAATAATGATCATTGAAAGTAGATTTATAGTTAGTAGGCAATTTAGGAGAAGGTCGGTTAGGAAGAGGACACTCCCTTGTGTGGTGACCGGTGACCTCACAATGTTGGCAATAAGAACCAACTTCCTTGATGAAGCTTGTTCTTAGCTCCGGTGAGGGCACCTTTCCTTTGTTAGGCACCGGGAAGGATCCAAGTCCTCTCTTGTGAAGGCCTTAGCTTGTTGGAAGAGAATTTCCTTGTGCTTGACTTCTCCTTTTGAAAGTCTAGCCACACTAGTGCGGAGACTCTCAATTTCTTCCAACATGTCCTTCTCCCTAGCATTAGCTTTCATAGGCAAAGACTTGTGCAAAGCATTAGTGGCATGAGAAGTAATGGATATCTTATCATTAAGAGTTTGCTTCTTCATATTTTTCAATTCTTTATCAAGCATGTCATTAGCAAGGTTAAGTGTTTGATGTTCTTGTATTAACTTATTGTGCTCTTCCAAGAGTGTTTGGTGTGCTAAGTCAAGTTCATGATTATCTATCTTAATTTTAGCATTTTCTTCCTCAATTTGCTTGACATGGGATTTGAGTGTGTCATGCTCTTTAAGTATGCTTTCATACTTGTCAAGCAAATCAAGGTTAGTACTCTCAAGTTTAGCACGAGTTTCTTCAAGCACTTTAACCTTACTCTTTTCTCTCTTAATGATAGCATGATATTCATTTATCAAAGAAGTTAAATCATCGGGGGAAAGCTCATCATCGCTAGAGTCATCGCATACCTTGGTGTTACCTCTCGCCATGAGGCACATGGGCGGTGGTTGAAGAGGTGCATCATCATTGTTGGCGATGGCGAGGCTGGCCAAGCTTTCTTCTTCCTCTTCACTCTCTTCATCACTTGTTTCTTCATCGGTGACCCATTCATTTGCCTCACACATGAACACCTTTTGTGGGCCATTTCTCTTCTTTGGGAAGAGTCTTGCCTTCTTGCCCTTGTCTTGTTTCTTCTTCCCAAAGGCTCTTGGTTTGGGTTTGACCTCTTCTTCATCATCATCACTTTCTTCAAGCTTGCGTTGCTTGCCCTTGTAGTTCTCTCTCCTTTTGTCCGGTTTTGGACAATCATAGGAGATGTGGCCTTGATCACCACAATTGTAGCAAGTCTTGTGATCGTCTCTCCTTGGTAGGAATGCTTTCTTCTTGGGATCAAAGGTGTATTCCTTCTTGGTGATCTTGGAGTTCAAGCGTGAGAACTTTCTCATCATCAAGGCAAGCTCATCATCATCATCTTCACTTGATGCTTGCTCTTCTTCACTTGAGCTAGGCTCAACCACCTTCTTCTTCTTGAAGCTCGTTTTCTTGGTGGAGGCCTTTAGAGCAATAGTTTTTGATGATGATTGCTCCATCATCCCAAGTACACTCATCTCATGAGCGTGTATTTCTCCAATGAGCTCCGAAACTTCAATGTGGTCAAGTGACTCTTTTTGGAGCATGGAGTTGATGATGTTGTACTTTGGCTTGGGAAGAAGCATGAGGATCTTACGGTTGATGAGTCCCTTGCCAAGAGACGCAATGTCAAGAGCATTAATCTCCTCAATAAGAACATTTAAGCGTGAAAACATTTCATTAACGTTTTCATGAGGAAGCATCTTAAATTCATCATATTTTGCTTTAAGCATGTGATATTTAAGTTCCTTTACACGAGATGAACCCTCGTGAATTTCTATCAAGCAAGCCCAAATTTCACAAGCCTTTTCCTTACTAGCAATCCTAGAAAAGACATCTTGACTTATGCATTCATAGATTGCATTCCTATTCTTAGCATCCCATTTAATTTGATCACCAACATAATTATGTTCTCCAAACCCCGCATGAGTCGCTTCCCATACTTCGGGAGCAATAGCCTCTAGGTAAGCGCGCAAGCGTGCTTTCCAATAGGCAAAGTTCTTGCCCTCGAAGATAGGAATCGAACCCCCAACCTTGGCCATTTTGCTCTCTAGCGGTGAAGCTAGAATGATCCTATGAGCAACGTCGCTCTGATACCAATTGTAAGGATCGAAACACCCAAGAGGGGGGGTGAATTGGGCTTTCTTTCAAATTTTAAGACAATTAAAAATTAACGACTAAAGCCCAATACCCTATGCGGTTTATCTATGCAATCAACGTAAATATAAATTGCGGAATAAAGATTGCATAATGTAAAAAGGAGGGAGGGGAATGCAAACGCTCAAAAGACACGGAGACACGGAGTTTATCCCGTGGTTCGGCAAGATCACAAGGATCTTCCTACATCCACGTTGTAGCACCCACCGAAGGGTTTTGCCACACCCAAGTCACCGAGACAAGGGGATCTTCACTAATCTTCTCCGTTCGCCATCTCCGGCAAGGTGGAGCTCAATCCTTGTACAATCCTTGATCTTCCGGGCTTCCACACACACCTTGGCAAGCTCTGGAAGGATCTCTTCAACCTCTCACTATCCTAGAGACTCCAATCACAGAGAAAGGACGCACACAAGCTTTTATCTAGCTAGATCTAGCCTATACAAATGATCTAATGGGTGTAGAAGTGTAAGCTCTTGGTCTTGAGTGCTCTTGGATGTGTTGTTAGCTTCTGAGTATCAAGACTTGCCGTAATGACTGGCTTAGGGGGTATTTAAAGCCAACCTCCCCGAAATAGCCGTTGGAAAAGTAGGCTGACAGAACTTTATTGTACACATCGGATGATCCGATGTCTCCCCCTTGGTTATCATCGGTCTAATTAAGATGGCTGGCGTCATGGTGTCAGATATGACCGTTGTTAGACCGATGTAGCTTCATCTTCATCATCGGATGATCTGGTGGCTCTTCCTTCAGAATTATCTTGAACTTGAGGCTTACTGGAGTAATCAACCGATGTTCACACCTCTGTACATCGGATGATCCGGTGCTTCACTTGGTCCAATGATGTTGCAAACTGTACTGATGGACCTATGTGACTGAGCCATACATCGGATGATCCGGTGAGTGCTTTGCTTTGAGGTCTTCTTCTTCTGTTGACACAACTCGACCAATGTAGTCAACTCAGAAATCATCGGATGATCCGGTGTGTTCAACTTGTTGACTTCGAGTTGTTTTGAGTTGTTCTTTTGGAATTTGAACTTGTGACCTCTTTGACACTTGTTTGAAATGTTGTTCTGATAGTCTTCAAGCATTGAGTGATGTCAAGTTAGAGCTTTCACTTCTTGTCTTCATATGATTCGATTTGATCTCATTAGTTGATTTTATATGGGTCTCCAATGTCATTTTGATTTCATTTGATTGAGTGATTATTGGGACCTTGCATTCACAAATTCATTAGTAAAATCGAATGGTTGTCATTAATCACCAAAACCGTACCTCATGGGGCCTAGATGCTTTCAGCAGGGGTACTCGAACCGCTCGAGTGCCGTAGATCATCAACGTCGAGTTCTCCACCCCAATCGACATACCTTTCGGAAGACCGGGACCAAATTTCCTATCAATTGGTATCAGATTTCCAGGTTGCCCGTTAGTTAATTCATCTATCCATTACATTAGTTTTGTTATTCATACCTAGAGTCCACAAAAAAAATGCAGTTTAGTAGATCTGTTCATCACTTTGTCCAAACCACCATTGAGCCCTTTGCAACTTTGTTATTCAGTTTGGTTTTGGTGAGTTTGTGTCCGTTGTTGAGTCATATTGCTTGTTTAGAAAGTGTTTTTGGTCTTAGTTTGAGTTTTGCATTGTGTTGATTCATCCTCTTGAATCACGTCATCACGTCCAGATTAGATTCACTTCTGTCAAGTTTGGTATTTTCATCATATCTCACTCATACGAACTCGGATTTTTGTGTTCTTATACTTTATGGAAATATTAAGAAGTTTTCTATAACTTTATTATTCATCATTCTCCCAGAAAATATAGTTATCGATGTCGAAATTGCATTAGATCTGAATCTGTTATTGATCTAGAAATTCTGAACAATCTGTATTTCGGGGGCAATATCTCCCATTGTTCTTATCCAAAATAGATCTTCCATATATTGAAATTAAAGAGGAGAGATAGATCTATAATATTTCTGTTCAAAGTTTTTAGATTTGGGGACTATAAAGGTGCTTAATTGTCCTTAGAACATTAAGCAGAAAATCTGTAACAGACATACAAGATATCTTTCAGTGTTTGCATTGTGTTCTTCCTTTGCAGCACATTCTGAAAAAAAATGAAGAAAAAAATAAAAATGCAAGTGCAAAAGAAGATACAAAAGCCGCACAAAAAAGGAGAAAAAAAACAACAAAAAAAAACAGAAGTGCTTGAATTCTTTGTGTCATCTAGTTTTGTCTCATGTCTTGCTAGCTTGAACTACTAGGAACAGATTTAGGCCAGCAACTTTGACAAGTACTTTGGACACTTACTCAACTTTACTATCTGATTTCATTGTTGCTAATCTTGCTACATATAAAGTGTCATCCAAGCTACACTTTACTCTTGAGCAGAATCGATACACCTTTGCAATCATCCCACGCTTCATTGGTTTCTTCATACCGGCCACCGTTTGCCACCTGCAGTGTCAGTAAGAACACTTGTAAGAGCGTGGTAAGACGCTTGAGAGTGTGTGATTCCACTTCCACTTTGCCATTATCCTTTGTAGTTGATAGGGATAACATATTTTTTGTGTTATCTTCTGTTTGCTACTAATAATGTCAGGTAAAAGCAAGAATCATGCATTATATGCTGAGATGATGGGCATGATGAAGACGACGATGGAGTTGCTCACTAAAAATCAAACATCAACCAAGGATTCACATAACATTCAGACCACCTTTACAACACCTTCCACAAGAAGTAATTACATTCTCCCATCTCTTCTTTCTTATTATGGTTTTGGTTACGATGAATATATTGCTTGGAAAATAGAGTTGAATAAAATTTTTGGAAAATTGCATATGTGTGAGAGGAGAAATATTAGAAATATTTCTAGTGCGTTAGTTGATTGTGCATTAACTTGGTGGGACAACTTAAGCGATATAGAAAAACCTCGAACATAGAAAGATATGAAAATTCTTATGCGAGAAACTTTTGCTAATGTATCTAATTGCAAAGATGAAATACATGAACTTGAGAAGAATTTTTTTGTTGTACCTCCTCCTTTGCCTTACCTTTTGCAGGAATATGAACAAATAAATGTAGATGCAAATGAGAGTGAGGTATTGAACAACTCTTCCAAATTTTTTGATGAATCAACTCATAATGCATTTGAATTTCTTGCTGAAAATGAGAGTAGTGTTAATGGGCAATGCTATACAGTTCACCAAGGTATTATATTTTCAGATGTGCTGAATTTTGCTACCAATCATACTATCGATGAGCAGCAACAAGATGAACCTTTTCATAATACACCTTTACCATTAGTTGATTTTCCTACTGACTCTTACAACAAAAATGAGTTGTGTGCTGATAATTATATTGTACCTATGCTAGAACAACCATATGAATTTGATACTTTATCACTCACTTGTGCTGAAATTAAGCATTTGATCCCAACTACATGTGAAAGGGATGAGCTGAAATTGTTATCTTCTCTAAATACTTTGGGTTATATTGAATTTGACACTCTTTGTGATCTAGATATCATAGAGAAGAGAATATTTTCCCAATCTGAATTGCCTTTGTTAAGTAGAAATATTTTTCATGCTATAGGCAACTATGAAGATCGTGGTGAATTTATGGTGCATAAAGTATTCATATGTTCCATTGTGCAAGATCCTTTTGTGCTGCAACAATATGGTCAAGTAAATGAATGTACTAACGCTAATAATGTCTTGTCAAGTTTTTCTAGTATTTTTTCCTTGCAGCAGAGACAACAAAAGCATTATTCACTGCGGTTGTGCATTATGGACTACACTCATTCTACCCCCAAAGCAATACTTTTTGCTGGACATACGAGCAAGCCGAAGACGGCTTGTCATAAAGAAGGGGAGAATGATGAGATCATGCACATTATTATTACACCTACAAACATGACACAATGTTTATTTGTTTGGGATCCTGGCTCAAGTGAATATGCACTCTTATTTGATGGGAAAGATCAAGATGGCGCACTATGTCGGCCACCACCTTGGCCCCCTCCATTCATACATACAAGAAGATTTGATGGCGTTGCACATTTGGACCAACACATGAGAGGAGATGAACTTCAGTCGAGGACGACTCCAATTCAATAAGGGGAGGATGATGAGTACATCACTTCTATGGATACAAACAACACTCCATTGAACATACAAGATGCAATCAATAGAGTTCATACACAACGATTAATTTTAGAGATGAACTCATTCTTATATATTTCCTTTTATGTTTTTGAGCATAGATTGCTACTTAATGATTTAATTGTGATTAGGATCCATGGAGAGGTTCAAGGAGTACTTGGAGGAAGTATTAGGGACGTGGAAGACCAGAGAATTCGTTCAAAGAAGATGAAAACCGAACCAAACTCCAAATCGTATCCAACTCGGAGTCCAGGAGCAGTACACACTAAAATGGACGCCCAGGATGCATACGAACTCCGTTTTGGACGTTCTACATATGCACGGAAAGGGGAGAGGATAAACTTTCCAATGGATCCGGTCCCACGTCAAAATACGTTCGGAGTCGACGGGAATCGTCAAAACAAAATCAAGTAATCTGTCAGGGTGCTGCGCCACCGTATTGGGACATTGGGCCTTGTATCAAGTCTAAGTCCATTATTTTCGTGTCTTAGGGTTATGTCACGACCCTAACACCCCCTTGGATGTCCACCCACCTATATATACTCCATAGTAGCCGCCATAGACAATTGAGTTTTGCGTAGATTAATAATATCGCTGTTCTACAGTTTGTGAAACCCCAACTTCGCGATTTCAGATCGTGTCCTCTACGTTCTTGCTTGTGTTCTCGGTTGCAATTGCAGGGATTAGCCTTCTTGGCGAGGTCAATCGTGTGAAGCACGGTTGATAACCAACGGAGCAGTGGTGTAGTGATTGCATGGGCTGTTCGTGTTCTACTCGAGAGCCTCGGATCATCAACGTCGAGATCTCTATCAATCGACTTATCCTTTACCTTTCGGAAGATCGGGACTCATTTTTCCTATCACACCTGCTAGATCCTTAGACCTGAGATCACCATTGTTTCTCACTATGCGTACTTGTGTACTTTGAGACTACCAAACGCTACTCCGTAACTGGGTAGTCATAAAAGTAGTCTTCGGGTATATAATGAAACATAGAATGGGATGTGCGCGGATCAAGATGGGATTTGCCCCTCCTTAATAATAGGAGAGATATCTCTGGGCCCCTCGAGATAGTTGGATTTGAAAGTGCATGGCCATGCCAAGGTGATTAAAGGTTAATCACAGTGACTACACAGAATGAATCCACTATTTGATTGAGTGAATGGTCGAGCTATCACAAGGATGGCACACATCTCGCCTTGAGCTTGACTGGTATTGTGAGGCAAAGGGATTAACATGTTGAATGTATCTAAGTTCGACCGATATGATCTTTATGTACATTCGGGAGTCAGTATGTCCTGCTAGGTACCTCTACTGACTTGTGGTTGGAAATGGTTTCCATTCACAACCGACTGCACATGAACCTAACGGGTCACACACTTAAGAAGTTGGAATATCGAAAATCTTGGCTAGATGATTGTCTCTAGTGCAAGTGGAAGATTGTTGGTGATGTGCCCAAGAGGCAATCATAACAATTCGGTTTAAGACCTATTGGATATTTGATCCATAAGCAATTAGGGTACTAATGGGCCTGCGACCTAAAAGCCCATTAGTACGCCTATAAATATGAGGGGTAGCACCGCGCGCACGGTGTTCCTCTCCGTACGTGTGGACTCCGTGGAGGCGCTGCTGCTACTGCCACTGATTGGCTACAACGATCGTGATCGTCTACCTGATGCCGTGACGAGGACGAGGAGACGAACAAGATCGCCTACTTCCCCTACACCGACGCGCATCTACGTTCCGCTGCGCTGCGCGTCAAGTGGTAACGATCCATGATCTCTGTATTCGCATGTTTCCTGGGTGATGCGGTATTGTTGTTAGAGTAGCGTAACGCAGATTACCAACAATCGCAATACTTACTATCCACACCAGTATCCTCTAAAACATCCTCTAAAGACCTATCTTCCTCTATATTTTTTTCAATATCTTACTCTAAATTTTCTAAATTTACACCTATCTAGTAAACTTTACAGTATGCCAGTGCGGACGGTCTTATTAATCTGGTAGGCAACTGTCATCTACATCGCGTTCGCCTACCCGTACCAATCAGCTCCGAAATCAATCAATACCAGAGGGGAAAAAAAATAAAAATCTTAGTTTGATGCAAAAACTGGCTTTCCTAGAAACTCACGGCTCTGAATCTGACAACAAGCGCTGTCAGCATGTCTCTTCTTGCATCTCGTTAGATTACTCGCAACGGTCACCTGTAAACTGACCTGGACGGCATTTTAGCGTCCGTAGCTCACAGAATCGCTCCGCACTGGCACATCTAAAACGATCGCTAAAATTGCGGCTTCAACAGGAGCACGGTACAGATAGAGGGGCCTGGAAAGGAGAAGAAAGGTAAAGAAGAGAGAGAAATGAGTAGAAAACAATGATAGAATAAAAAAAGAAGAGAGGAAAAAAGATATAGAGGTCTAATTTAGAGGTGAACGAGTGCGGAAAATAAAACTGTAAAGATGAGAATGTTTTAAAGGTCACAAGAAAAGGTGGTATAGAGATCTGATATAGAGAACTACGAGTGCGAGTAGTCTTAGCCTGTTGTTTACGTATATAGGACCGCGGCAAGACCTCTGTAAACTGTGCAGCGGTTTGGAGTTTGGACTTGTCGGAAGACCGGCAGCTCGTCCCGTTTCGGACTTACTAAGGCGCGATTCCGGCTACCGATGAGACACAGGTTTCCCACTGGTCACTCCAGAGTCCAAGCATATGCCTATCCGCTTCTCCTCTCACGAGAACTCGTAGCTTAGTTCCTCACTCCTCTCACGAGTCACCTCTGATCTTGATCTGAAGTCAAGAACACAGCCTGCCAATGGCGCACCACCGGGACCAGCCCCTGTCCCTGGAGCTCGCCGCTGCTCATCCCGACCTCGACGACGACGGCCACGCCCCTCGCACCGGTACTATACTACTGACGATCTTTTCTCAATCTCATAACGCTTGCACGCATCAGTAGCAGTCGCGCTGACAGTGACAGCAGCCGTGTCCGGCGATCGTTTCTCTGACTCCGTTTCTGTCCTGTTCTTGGTCAGGCAACGTATGGACGTGCGTCGCTCACATCATCACGGCCGTGATCGGCTGCGGCGTGCTGGCGCTCTCGTGGAGCGTGGCGCAGCTCGGCTGGGTCGCCGGGCCCGTCGCCATGGTCTGCTTCGCCTTCGTCACCTACATCTCGGCGTTCCTGCTGTCCCACTGTTACAGGTCCCCTGACTCCGAGAAAAGGCAGAGGAACTACACATACATGGATGCCGTCAGGACGCACTTAGGTACTACTCCCTCTGTTTCGTTTTAATTGTCGTTAGGACAACCTTTAATAGTTCATTTCTAGTTCATTTAGTTGTCTGAAACGACAATTATTTCAGAACGGAGGGAGTATTATATATGCCTTTCCTCGATTAAGTCATTCAGTACTCTTCAAAAGATTTTACATCACTTTTACAGTCGTTGGTCAGCAACTGACTGGTAGCAAAAACGTTCAGGGAGGAAACACACTTGGCTCTGTGGCTTCCTTCAGTACTTGAACTTGTACGGAACTGCAGTCGCTTACACCATCACCACCGCAACTTGTCTCAGGTACGGTGGTTTCTTCTTGATTTTCACAAGCTAGCATCCTCAGTTGCAAGCAGTCGCTCACTGTAAATACAACTCCTAATAATGTCGACAGGGCCATCATGAAGGCGAACTGCTACCACGATGACGGGCACGATGCTCCCTGCGGCTCTCACGGTGACGAGCACATGTACATGCTGCTCTTCGGAGCTGCTCAGCTGGTGCTGTCCTTCATACCCAACTTCCACGACATGGCGTGGCTCTCCGTGGTCGCGGCGATCATGTCCTTCACCTACGCCTCCATCGGCTTCGGGCTCGGGCTAGCCAAGACTATAGGTACGTAACAATTAAACAGGCTTAATTATTTGGTCGATTTTCAGTTCAGGCATGCAACGGTTCGAAACCAGCTAGCTGCTAAATTAAAAAGCATTGACGCGACAACTGCTGTATCCAGAAAACGGAGCTGTCAGAGGAAGCGTCGCCGGTGTTGAGATGAGCACGCCTATGCAGAAAGTGTGGCGAGTGGCGCAAGCTATCGGCGACATCGCGTTCGCCTACCCGTACACCATCGTGGTGCTGGAAATTCAGGACACGCTCAAGTCACCGCCACCGGAGAGCGAGACGATGCAGAAAGGGAACGTCATCGCCGTGCTCTCCACCACCTTCTTCTACCTCTGCGTCGGGTGCTTCGGATACGCCGCCTTCGGGAACGCCGCGCCGGGCAACCTGCTCACTGGTTTCGGCTTCTACGAGCCGTACTGGCTCGTGGACTTCGCCAACGCCTGCATCGTGCTCCACCTGCTCGGTGGCTACCAGATGTTCAGCCAGCAGATCTTCTCCTTCGCGGACCGGCGCTTCGCCGCCGCGTTCCCGAACAGCGCGTTCGTGAACAGGTTCTACGCCATCAAGGTCCCCGGGCTGGCAGCGAGCTACAGGCTGAACCTCCAGAGGCTCTGCTTCAGGACGGCGTACGTGGCGAGCACGACGGGGCTGGCCCTGCTGTTCCCGTACTTCAACGAGGTGCTGGGCGTGCTCGGCGCGCTCGTCTTCTGGCCGCTAGCCATCTACCTCCCCGTGGAGATGTACTGCATGCAGCGGAAGATCCTGCCGTGGACGCGGACGTGGGTTGCGCTGCAGACGTTCAGCGCCGCGTGCTTCCTCGTCGGCACGTTCGCCTTCGTCGGGTCCGTGGAAGGTGTGGTAAGGAAGAGGCTGGGCTAGAACATCACCAAGAGAGAGTAACGCTTGATGCACGGTTGGTGGTAGTTTTCCGTCACGGATGTTGAATGGAATGTATACTTTTAAACAATACTGTGGCTCTCTGGCACAGCTTCTGCTCAGTTTTTTCACAAAAATAAACTGAGGATGTGCCAAATAAAAAACTTCTGTAAAAACTTATTAGTTCAGTTGTTTTTCAGAATAAATTAAAAACAGGATATGAGCATAAGCTGCTTTTCACCAGTTTTTCAAATAAATTGTTTTTGTAGTAAGTTTTACCTGCGCCAAACAGAACATGTACTTGGAATTTGGAATGGCCTGCAAGTCGATTAGCAGTTTTATGTTTCGTTTGTTTTGGGCTTCGTCTGTTGTTTGGTTTATATGACGGCAAGATCATTAACAAATCGGAAAGCTCGTGTTTGCCCCGGGCCGGGCCAGACTAACCTGAAAATGTGCGCCCCGGGCCCGGCCAACAGTCGCAAAGGCCAGGCTTGGGCCTCGCGCCGAGTCGGACTTGAACTTTACCTTTACCATTCCCCGAGTCGGACGTGTTCTGAGCTCGGCCCGCCCGATCGGATCTCTGGTTCACACGCTCGCGTACTCTTTACAGTTACGAATTCGGACACTCTCCTTTAACCCTTATAAATACGTATCAGACTACGGGTTTTGTTCAATAAAAATCAATTAAGAATTTCCCCAAGTTTCTATCGCTTTCGCCATCCGCCGCGACTGCCCCTCGGCATCCCATCCCGCGACCCCTCGCCGGCGCTGACGCAAAATCGCTCACGAGACCCCACTCCAGCCGCCGCAGAGATGAAGCTCGTCCACCGCAACCTCGTCCGCAACGGCCCCGGCACCGTCAAGGTCCCCTCCGCTTCACCTCCCCCTTCCCTCTCGGTGCTCGCTGTTTTTTTTTTTTTTTCGATCGCGCCATTTGCGTACGGGGTTCCGCCTTGTTTCCGGGCTAGAGCCAGCCCCCACCCCCACCGTTGGGATTCTACCTTAACTCTCGGCTGTGGTGTGCAGTTGCTGCCCGAGGAGGACGACGACCTGTGGCACGCGTACAACCTCATCGCGGTCGGTGACCATCTCCAAGCCGTCACCGTTCGGTGAGTCCAGTTTGGTTTATGCTTGTAGCATCGTTCGGCGCTTATGCCGTTTGGTTGTAAGTCACTCACCTTAGCAAGTGCTCCAGTGATGCTGGAACCACTACCGATTAGGCAATTAAAGTATTGCAAAGGTTTTTAGTTTGTTAATTTTGCACTCCTATTGTTCTCCATTTATGATTGTCACTGCAAGTAAAATTAGGGGAGATATATATATTATAAGAAGGCATACGGTTACTGTATGGCAGTAACTACTGGTCTCTCTAGTTGACAACTCCATGCATTGTTTCCTTGTGTTTCAGTCACTTTTAAGCCTTTCAACTGTTTATGGAAACAGTAAGTTTCCTTAACGCAATTATTGTCATCTGCTGGTTTACAGGAAAGTGCTGAGAGCGGGGGCATCTGGAGGGCGTGATTCCGAGCGTGTGAAGCTTAAGTTGGAAATTGTAGTTGAGGTAATATATCATTTATGTGTATTATCTATCTTTATTCAATGGTCCCATTAATTAGCACTCTACATGAATTGAGAGCTGTCATCCATGTTACATGTGAATACTGGAAAGAAAGTAACATGCATAGAAAATGTCAAACTTTTTCTGACATCAGTTTTTTTCCTTCTGTTTCAACTACATACGAAAAGGCATCAATAATTGCTACCTAAATTGATAATTATATGCAACAAAAACAGACAGGAGTATATTTTAATACTAATATTATTTACTTTGTTCCTCTTGCCTTTTTCCCTTTTCCTTTCCAATTCTATCAAACCTTACTCATTTATTTACATGATCACTGAGTGGCTCCGTTGTTTTAAAGTCTGTAGATTATGACAAGGAGGGGTCTGTCCTACGTGCACGTGGCAAAAATATCTCTGAGAACGAGCATGTGAAGGTCAGTGATTTTGTAATTTACTTCGTATGAAGTAGTGATTTTGACCTAATAGATAACCTTCGCTGATAACCTGATTAAACTAACTTATTTCTTCCTGAATGAAGATTGGCCAGTTCCATACATTAGAGCTTGAGCTGAAAAGACCTTTTGTTCTACGAAAGGTAAATTGTAACAGAAATTTTATCTTCTGAAAAATGAAAGATCTAATTATTGTGCTCTTCTGCTATGATATAACCACATAATTTTCACTTTTCAGTTAATAATGAAATTGTTTGTCTGCAGTCTACAATTATGAATTTAAGTCTTGTAACACGCTAACACCTGGCAAACTGACAACAATTCAGTTAGTTAGTGTCTCCAGGTGTGAGGCCTCCCACCAAGGTTTTGAACCCTGGTGTGAGCAATTTGTGTAATAAAAATCCACTCGCTGTATCACATTTACTTGGTCTGATCTGACTTGATGGGAGGGCCCACGTGTATGGGATGGGCTCAAAGCACGAGTTAAGGCCCAAACACAGGAGGCGGCTCCCTTAGGATGGGACCAGACTTCCTGGATTTTTCTTGGCCCTGCATTGCTGGTGCTTCTCTTTAAAAAGAAAACCTCATGGACGGTCTTACCCCAGGGGCTGATTTTTTTTTTAATTAGAGAAACTAAGCACTTCCATCAGCTGACGTCTGACTTGTCCACACTTGGCAGATAAGGTGTCTACACTTTTTAACTGCACTTGACAATTGACATGAGACTTCTATCTATGCAATATTTGCTTTCCTTCTATTGATTTTTCTATTAGATTACAACGTGTGGGTTGATAGCTTCATAGTGCTCATTTGGCTTTATTTGCCTATTGAACCTTGCTTATGATTTTGATTCCATGATCCTTCGATTTGTTGTAGTCTTTGTTCTTCATAGTTAGTTATTGTATTTCAGAAAGGAATCATGGTGTTCAGACTAATATTCTCTTCATTGTGCTTGTTATGTTGTGTGCCAATAGAATTCTAAAGTGCCAATTGGTGCTTCTTGTGATGCATTTCATAGTTCTTTTTGTTGTTACTGTTTCTTAACTAGCTATACACATCTTTTGTAGGAACTTTGGGACTGGTTAGCACTTGAGACTATCAAGCAATCATGTGGTATGTGAGTTCTTTCATACCCAGTGTTGTCCAGGCGTCGCCTAGGCGTCCAGTCGGTCCAAGCCGGACGCCATGACTCATCGCCTCGCCTGGAACTGTCCAGGCGCCCGACTGGGACGCCTTGGCGTCTCCTGGCGCCCGGACGCGGCGTCCATGCGTCTTCCGGCTCCGCCTGATAGCTGTGGTGTGCAACGGTGAGGAGCAGAGGCGCGCACGCGCAGCCGCGCCGAGCGACCCCGGCGCAGAGGCGGGGGTAGCAGCGGAGCGGAGGCGCGGAGAGGGGAGGAGAGGGAGGCAGGCAGAGGGCGGAGGAGAGGACGAAGCAGGGGGCGGCGCCAAGGACGAAGCAGAGGCGGCGGCGAGGACGAAGCAGGGGGTGGCGAGGAGGAATCGGGTGTGTAACTGGAAGAAAAATGAGTTAGGGTTATGAGTTGTTGGCTTCTTGGGCCTTAAAGAATAAGTCCTCTATGGCCCATAAAGCCCTCACCCGTGACTCCCATTGGCCGCGCCTCCTTCGTTCCTGCTTCGATCCGCCGCCGTCCTCTGGCTCCTCCGCTCTACTCCATCCTCTGTGCCCTCTCTATCTTCTGCCGCCCTCCTCGATCACGGCCGCCTCCGACGCCTCCGCTCCTACAACCGCCTCTCCCCTGCTCTGCCCCACCGTGTCCTGGTCGCCTGGCTCTCGCCTAGGCGTCCAGGCGGCCGGCGGGCGCCTAGGCGTCCAGGCGACGTTTTACAAGCCTGTTCATACCTATAGCATCTTCTCTACGAAATGTTCATCCCATCTTTGATTTTTGCAACAAGCCAGTGTTAATATGGTCCATTTATGATGTCCGGTGTGACTCAGAGATGACCATCTTTGGAATTTTATCAAAACAGTGTCCTTGTTTCCATTTTCTTAAATGGGCTCCTCTAAATTTCCTTTCTGTTGTTGCTTTGTCATGTGAAGCACAGTGTTTTAATTGAGTCCATCTAAATCTACTGTAGATCCTGCTGCAAGTGCTGATCTAGCAGTTATTCTCATGCAAGAAGGACTTGCCCATGTATTCCTCATTGGCAAAAGGTGTGTAGAATTGCACAAAACTGAGTCCTCTAATATTGATTGAATTGTTATTTTTTTTTGTGTAAGATGGCTCTTGTTATCTACATCAAGTTAATATCGTAGCAAAAATGAGTTTATGGTCCTGGAGTTGGAGTCACCACTAAATTTTAATTTCTAAGGACCTCCCAAGTTAGAATTATTAGTAATTTTGTGAACATTAAAAAAACAAATCAATTTGGTATAATATGGAGTATATTTTTCTTTCTGAAAGATAATATGGAGTATATTTTCATCTAAAGATTTCCTCTCCTTGTTTTTTTTTTGAACGGAGATTCCCTCTCCTTGTTACCCATCAGAAGATTAATATTTCTTAGTTTACTCATATTTTGTTACCCTTCTCTCTTTCCTCCTTTTACTTCTTTTTTAAAAAAAAAACAGTTGGGTTTCATATTTAGCCTACACCAACATGCTTGGGACAAATGTGGTGTTGTTGTAACTAAAGGACGTGTAGTCCTATAAATTCCATTCTACCTTATCACAGCATCTATAGTTCTCTTATGATATTTTTATATCTTTATTTCTTGTGAACAGCGTAACAGCAACCAGGGCACGCATTGAAACATCAATTCCTAGGAAACATGGTCCTGCAATTGCTGGTTATGAGTCGGTATGGTAACTGGTTCCGTTGTATGGATGGTATTTCTGTGAATACTTGCAACTGATTACTACTTTCTTTTGTTGCTATGTAGGCTCTCAAGAAGTTCTTTGAGCATGTTTTGCAAGTAAGTTTAGTTATGCAAACAAATTTGCCATGTAAATGTAAACATGCATATAAGCAATATAGGGCTGACACATTACATTCTTGGCTGTAGGCTTTGCTGAAGCATATTGATTTTGAAGTAGTGCAATGTGTTGTTATTGCAAGCCCTGGCTTTACAAAGGTAATTCTCGTGTAAAAAGAAACAATATACCATACAATGGCTCCTTTTGTAAAAGCAAAAAAGAAAAGAAAAATCTGGTAGATAATAATTTTACAAACATTCAAGATTAACTAGCTGGAGCTAGTTAACTAGTCGGTCGGACCCTTCCCCGGACCCTGCATGCACCGGGCTGCCCTTTATTGATTAACTAACCAGTTGCGTGATGTTAGTAATGTTTAAACCGACCTTTGTAGACATGAGTGCATTATGAATGGTTAATTGGCTGGTCTATTGTTATTAACTCTGCAATATGGACACCACTACACTTGAATCATATGAGTAAATTATCTGTGTTGGCTGAACATGATATTATAGTTGCAGTCGCATTTACAACTGCTTGTAAGTAAAGACAAAATTGTGTCTCATACCATTTGCACTGTCACGTTTCATCAGTTCTGTTACAGTTCATCTCCCTTTCTGTTTTTTTTCCTACCGCTATGCAGTTACACATAAATTCCTTTCTCTATTAAAATAATTTAATCTTATGTAATTTTTCATGTCCTGTTTTTAAATCTTGACAGGATCAATTTCGTGACTATTTATTTCTTGAAGCTGCACGGAGAAATTTAAGAGTAATAATTGAGAACAAAGCACGCCTTGTTCTTGCGCATGCAACTTCAGGCTACAAGTGAGTTTTCCATCTTAAAATCTGATAGTTAACTTTGTTTGTGAAGGATAATATGTTTACTTCGATTTTTTTCATTGTATTTTTGCCGAATTTAGTTTAGTTATCTAATCTTACGAAAGAAAGTTCCATCTTTATGACCTGTTGGAAACTTATTTTCTGCCATTTTCTCTAACACCAATGACTATTATTTGATAGAATTGGCTCATTTATATGTGATAAACTGCATGATCCTTCCTTAAGACCCCTAATCCTAAAATCTAATCCTGTATTTGCTAAATTTTTAAGTGATCAAATTTTTATTTGATTGTCTCTTTGCCCTTTACTATACCTTTCAGTAGCTCTAATTTCATGTCTTTATTGATTTTGTTTGCTAGGCATAGTTTAAAGGAAGTTTTGGATACTCCAGGTGTGATGTCACTGATAAAAGATACAAAAGCAGCACATGAGGTAAGTCTGACTCATAGTCAGACCTGTCACTTAATATGCTAATCTGCTGATGTTTTAAATATTTACTCTTTCATGATTAAAGAATATTTGCAGTGCACTCGGTCTGAACTGACAGTACTAGCTTCTGCTACCTGTTTCATCCTCTAACCATCTGTTTCATCTTTCTTATTTCTAATTTGCAGGTCCGAGCTTTGCAGGAGTTCTTCAATATGCTTACTAATGTAAGTGTGTCTTCAACCACTCTTCAAGAAACATACTTTTTAGTTGCCTTAGAAAAGGTGCATTAATATATGAAGTTCGTAATTCTGGTGCTACTCATTAGAATTAGACCCTTAATACATGTATATGTGTAACTTCTAAAAGAGAAATTTGAATATTGATTTTACAATTGTATTTTTTATAGCTGCTAATGCTGCTTATTGAAGCATATATCTGATTTGTATATATGTACCTTGTGTTACAAGTTTGGATAATAATTTTATAGGTGTATTGAATCTAGCTGCTCTGTTTAATTTTAGCATATCTAATTGAATTTGTCTGTTTGCTGATTAATTGCAGGACTCAGCTCGTGCTTGTTATGGACCAAAGCACGTTGAGATCGCACATGATCGTCTTGCTATCCAGACTCTTTTAGTAACTGATACTTTGTTCCGGTAAGTTGTGTTTACAAAACTGATGATTTGTTGTAAAGATTATTTAGAACAAAAGGAAAATTACAATAAATAAAAAACCGAGGACAAACAGAAGGGTGAGCCTAAGCATGTTCATAAAACTGATGGTTTTGCACAATACTCTAAGATCAATGAAATAGCTGGGTTTTCGAAACTCTTCTTTTTTTGTTGGTTTTCTTGCCCTCAATTTTCATGATATAGATGGGCATTTGGTACCATGATCACATTAGCTATTATCAGACCTAACTGATGTGTCCAATGGTAAAAGAATCCAGTCATTCCAGGACATAGCCTGCTTCTTTGTATTGTGATTATTGGGCAGCAGCTTATTACTGAACTTGAGGGTAGATCTTTCCCATTATTTTTTGGTCCTCTGTCAGCCATATATAGGGGAGTGGCCAGAACCCTGATTTTTACCTTCCCCTCTTTTTACCTTAACCTCTTGGTCTTTACTTTTTCTTCCACTTCTTTATTTTTATTTTTATTTTGGTTTGTCTTTTTTTGTTGGTTCTTGTGAGTTTTATCTCTAGTTTACTGCAACTTGCTTAGGACTAAAAGGCTTTATTGTTGTTGTTGCCTCTATCAGTGCATATTTCCTAATAACTGTTCTTGGTATAACAAAGTGACAACGCATACCCTAATATTCTGGAATGGTTTGAAGCTGTAATGCTGTATATCCGTGCAATACTGCACATACCATTCCAGTGCAATATTCTAGAATGATTTGGAACAGAAGTTTAGACACTGGAACTAATTTGACCGTGTTGCTGAGTTGTTAAATTTCTAATTTGAATTGTTTTTGTCCTTGTATAATATTTCTGGGAGGTGGACTGAGTTCTTGTCAGTTTGTGTAGTGACTGATGGGACAGCTAAACCTTTTGTTTTCACTTGCAGAAACACCGACATTGCCACTCGGCAAAAGTACGTGCAATTGGTTGAATCAGTCAAGAAATATGGTGGCACAGTGCACGTATTTTCTTCAATGCATGCCTCCGGAGATCGTGAGTGTACTTCTGTGCTTTATGATATGCTTTAATCATATTTTTGCCTAGGATTGATGAAAGTTTACATATTAAGCTATTATAATATTGGATATTTGCTCCATTTGTGGATTGTTGACGTTAATACGGAAGTTCAAAACGTCAGCAATTTACAAACAATGGGAGTATGCTTTAGAGAAAACACAAGCGTTACTTTCTGTGTCATTTTCAAAGCAATAAAGAAACTTTATATTACATTTATTTGCTTGCTGCAGTGGCCCTGTATTTAAACTGCATTATTTGACGTTTGTTTGAACAGAGTTAGCGCAGCTGACAGGAATAGCAGCTATACTTCGTTTCCCCCTTCCTGAACTTGAGGACATCGAGATGTGACTGCACCAACCCTTCTCAGCTGTTTTAACTTTTTTGCGTGTGTGTGTGGGGTAATGTGTAACATGTAACTGATAGCAAGTGTAACTTTATGGAGTCGGTTTTGCATATGTAACTCTGGAAAGAAATGAGCAGCTTTAAAGATATGCTAATTGTAAACGGTAACTCTGGAAAGAAATGAGCAGCTTTAAAGATATGCTAATTGTAAACGGTTGTGCCTTATTTGCTGATTATGTTCTTAATAAAGACCCCTTGGTTCTCGGAAACGACAGTGCAGACATGTATTAAGCATATCTGGGTTAGTCGTGTGCCCCTTCTCAGCCGTAACTGACCTAGCAGGGTGTTCGTACTTGGTTATTGGTTGATCACATATTCCGATTCTACCTGTCATCACCGAGGGCCAGAAATTCAGAAATTTGTGCATGATGTTACATAATCAGCAACAAATTACAAATTACAAGGTGGGTCTACGTGGAATAAATTACATAATCAGAAATTCACAGAAGAATAAATTACATTGATGAACATTAAAGTCCAACATATTACAAGGTGGGTCCACGTGGGCCCACAATGACAGATACAACTACTTCGCCAGCGGCAAACCGACACCATTCCTGTACGGACGTGACCAAAGGGTGAAGCAGCGGTTTCTCTCCAATAGACGCCATTCACATCACATGTACATGTATATAAAAAAGAAGAGATCAATAAGAATAGCATATTATCATTTGTCCCAAACATTTATCTACTTTTACTTCATAACACGTTATCAACACGTAGACAACCGAGAGCTCATAGGCTTTGTAAGAATTAGAAGGAATGGCTAGAGTTCATAGACAAGATACTTTTGAAGTTAATCTAATGGAACAAGAAATGTGCCTAGTGGATAGTTGCACAACAAATTCTATACTTAAAGAAACAAAATATTTCCAAACACCTACAAGAACTGAGAATATTTTGACTATCGCAGGACGCGATACGAATATAGTTGGCCCTAAACGAGCTAGTATAGTTCTTCTCATGGGTACACAAGTAACAATCGAGAATGCACTTTTGTATCCCGATTCTACTCGTACATTACTAAGTTAAGATATTCGTATGAATGGGTTACATGTTAATACCATGAAGAAAATAATGAGGAGTTCCTCCACATTATTAAGAAAAACGGTGACAACTATGATAGTCTAGAAAGAATGCCTTACTTACCGTCTGGATTATATTATACGTACATACAACATGTTCCACATGTTACATACAAAGTAATCTTCCAGGAAGTACTCGATGCATTCGAAATCTGACATGAACGACTTGGACATCCAGGAGTGAGAATGATAAGAAATATTATGGTTAATAGTTATGGTCACAACTTAAATTCAGCCAAATTTCTAAAATCTTCAGATTTTATATGCACAACTTGTGCAATTGAAAAATTAATCTTAAGACCATCACCAATCAAGATTAAGGTGGAATTACTTAAATTTCTTGAGAGAATTCAAAGAGATATTTGTGGACCAATAAGACCATCGTTGGGTTCATTCAGATATTTTATGGTTTTAATAGATGCATCTACAAGATGGTCACGTGTGTGACTTTTATCAATAAGAAATCATGCATTTGCTAAAATTTATGATACAAGTCATGAGATTGAAAGTAAATTATCCTGAACACCGACTAAAGTCTGTGAGATTAGATAATGTTGCAGAATTCACTTCAAAAGCTTTCAATGATTATTGTATAGCTCAAGGAATTGAATTGCAACATTCAGTACCATATGTACATACTAAAAATGGACCGGCTGAATCTCTTATTAATTTACCTACCACATGTTTGGGAGATGCAGTATTATATGCTGGTGACCTTATTCAGTTGCGACCAAGTGCATATTATAATGTCTCCCCACTATGTAATGTACGTGGTAATGCACCAAGCATTTCCCATCTGCGGAAATTTGGTTGCGCGATATATGTACCAATTTCACCATCGTTAGCGTACCACAATGAGTCATCATAGGAAGATGAATATTTATGTAGGATATCATTCTTCTTCTATTATAAAATACATAGAACCCATGACTGAAGATTTATTTACAGCAAAGTAAGCTGACTGTATTTTTAATAAGGATGATTTTCCGACATTAGGGGGAGAACTTAAGAATAATTCAGAATGCTAGAAAATAAATTAGGATGATAAATCTAATATATCCTCAGATCCACGTACACAAAAGACTGAACTTCAAGTTTAAAGAATAATAAATTTACAAAATGCTGCAAATAATTTGCGAAATGCATTCATAGACTATAATGATGCTATGAAATCCTGAAATCTTGCGGTTAATGCACCCGAGCGAGTGGAGACACCAAAGAAAACCACTCTGGCTCCTTCTAATAAGAAGAGGGGAGGGTAGAACCTAAAGGAAATGATATCGCTTTAGAAAAGCGACCAAGAAGGGAGAAATCAAAAGCTCCTAGAAAATCCATAAATGTGATGGAACTACAAAGTGTACAACATCATTTGAATGCAAATAATTCACACTCTAGTTCTCAAGCATACAATATAAATGAGACTAGAAGATCGGAAAATCCCGATAACCTCGTATTGGGAAATCATGAGGAATCAAATGGGATACAAGAGATTTTCATTAATTATACTAGTTCTGGGAAAGTATATGATCGTAATACAACTATTGCAGATCTATGTTTTTCAAATATTATTGTTGAAAATTTTCAAGATGATCCAAATTCTACGACCATGGCAGAGTGTAAGAAATGCTCAGACTAGAACAAATAGAAAGAGGCAATTGAATCTAAGATTAACTCGCTTAAGAAGAGAAAGGTGTTCATTGATGTTATACCTACACCCCCCAGAACCTTTCCTGTTAGGTTCAAGTGAATTTTCGTTCGAAAAAGAAACAAAAATAATGAAGTGATAAGATATAAAACAAGACTGGTTGCATCAAGTTTTACGCAGAGACCTAGAGTTGATTTTAATGAAATATATTCCCCAGTAATGAATGAAATAATATTCCAATATTTAATACCTTTGGCAATACATAAGCATCTATCTATGTAGTTGATGGATGTTGTGACTGTGTATTTATACGGGTCATTAGATTCAGATATATATACGAAAGTTTCATATGGAATTCCTATACCGAATTCGAATACAAATCGCAATATGTATTGTGTAAAACTTATTAAATCCTTGTATGAATTAAAACAATCAGTTAGAATGTGATACAACAGACTAAAATAATTTTACTAAACAAAGGATACACAAATAGTGATGATTGTCCTTGTGTATTCATTAGAAAATCAAATACTATTTTTTGCATAATATCAATATATGTTGATGATCTAAACATGATTGTTCATGCAAAAGAAATAAGTGAAACACACAATCATCTTATGAAAAAAATTCAAAATGAAGGATTTTGGTAAAACCAAATTTTGTTTAGGATTACAAATAGAACAACTTCAAAAGGGTATACTTTTACATCAGTCAACTTATGTCAAGAAAGTATTAGAAAAGTTCAATATAGACAAAGCATACTATCAAATGACTCCTATGATAGTTCGTGCCTTGAAAAAGGATAAAAATCCGTTTAGACCGAAACAAGAAGGAGAATATATTTTGTGAGCAGAATACTCATACATTAGTGTCATTGGTGCATTGATGAATCTTACAAATAATACAATATCAGACATTGTGTTTGCAGTAAACTGTCTTGAAAGACGCGGTTCAGCACCCACAATACGTCATTGAAAAGGTGTTAAAAATATCTTAAGATGTTTAAATGTGTCGGTGGTTTGGAACCGGCAGATCTCCCTATACTGCTAAAGTGATAGGTGAGTTTGATGTTCGGTATGGGCACGCGGAGATTCAAGAAGGTGAGTAGGAAATGACACAGGAGACACAAGAGTTTACGTGGTTCGGGCCGCCTGAGCGTAATACCCTACTCCACAGGTGTGTTGGTGTTGTATTAGCTGTATGAGCTTGTGTTGAGCGTCAATGGTGTGTGTGTGTCTCTAGCCCCTGAACGTGTTGTCGGCCTGTCCTTTTATAGTACAAGGGCAGGCCGTTACAAATTAGCCTGGCCCGACATGTGGCCCCGGCGGTTACTAGTATTGATACACGTTTAATTGCCCGTAATGACCCTGTAACGGGCTTTGATAGCACCATTACTGGTGTTAAGATCGTCCGTTTAAGTGTCATTAATATGGTATTAATGACACTTAATCGGGTCTTGAAGTCCTTGATTCCCCTTGAAAGATCCGGAGCCGTTGCGGGGGTCTTCCGGAGGTTAAGTGTTGAAGATTCGACGATTGGACACGTGGCAGCTCCGGAGCATACTGTGGGAAACAGGGAGCTCCGGAGCTACCTGACACGTGTTAGGTCCGGAGCTTCTCTCGGTCTGGGGTTAAGTCTGGAGGTGCCATTTCGGTACATGGCTCGGAGCTTCCCCCTTGTGGGTGGTAGCTCCGGTTTGGTAGTACACGTGACGACCCTGGGATTAACCATGTTGGAGAAGCGGGTCCGGTTATGTCTGACATGTGGGCCTCCGAGGGTCTTAAAATCAAGTATATGACTTTCCTTTGAGATTTTTGTAACCTCAAGGGTGCGGATCTCACGCAATTGAAGGTCGTCAGTTCCCGATACAAAAACCGTATCGGTTCCGCGTGCCTTGTCAGGCCGCCGCCTTTGGGCTTCCCGCCTCTTGATGACAACCGTTCACTTGGGTAAGAACCTCGACTTGATCGTCGGGGTGGTCCCGGGCCCGCTTGTCATCGGGTGGGTGGAATTTTTGGGTGGTACCTTCGACTTCCTTGCGGTTTCCATCCAAGCGTTGTGAGGGCTTACTTAAGAAGGAAAGTGCGCACCGCTGGGAGTTCTTTACGCCTCTCATCTGTTCTTGCGATCAAACTCCCAACTTGTGCTTCGCTTTTCTTCTCTTGCCTAGCCGTGCCGCGATGGAGTTGGGTCTCCGCGAGAGTCGCTTGAAGACCGACGGCGACCTGAAGAAGGTCCGGGCCCTCATGGGGTGGTCCTCGGACTTATTCAACCGTTCGGTCCGCGCCGATGGAGAGCTCCCATTCGAGAAGGAGCACGCCGGCGAAATGGTGTACTTCTCCTCGTACGCCATGGTGGGGTTGATCCCACCTTTTTCTTCCTTTTTCTTGATGCTGCTAGACTTCCATGGTCTGCAGTTATACCACCTTGGCCCTCACTCCATTCTCCTCGTGTCTATCTTCGTCCACTTCTGTGAGATGTGGGTGGGCATCCCCCCTGCATTGAACTCTTCCGGACCTTCTTCACCGTCCACACCACCGGCCGGAGCAATGAGTACCTTGGCTTCTACTACTTCGTGAAGCGCAAGAAGTGCCCATTCAAGTACCTCCGGTCATTTGCCTCTGGGAAGTGGGATGACTGGAAGAAAGACTGGATAGTCGTCAGGGTGGAGGAGCACGAGAGGTTGGAGCTGCCCGATGGTCTTCCCGGCATCGACACGACAATCTGGAGTGAAGCTCCGGTGCTGGCGGAAGCTTTCAACCCTGCTTTGACCAGGATCCGCCAATGCGTGGAGGGAGGATTGACTCCTCAGGCGGTATTTTGCAATTTCTTGGTCAACAGGTGGGCGCCGTTGAAGAGGAGGGAGAAACTCGCTTGGGCCCTCAACAGCGTGATGGACGACGACCGGGTTGAGATCGAGTTGAAGTCCAACATGGTGGGGAAAACCTTGGAGTTCCACCTCAAGAAGTTCCAGCACGGCATCGACGTCGACGGTGATGACTTGACTCCCCCGTCAGCCTTTCTCCCTCTGAACGTGGAAGTGGAGTTCAGCAGGGAGCTCTGGCGAAAGATGCCCGTACTTGACGACCTTGGTGTCGTCGAGAGAAGATCAACCACCCGGGTGGCGATCCCCGGAATGCCCGAAGATGGCTCTGTCCCTGCCCCAAAGCCGAGGGTCGAGGTCGTCGGCAAGGGCAAGGAGCTGGCGGATGAACCCGAGAGTCGGAAGAGGAAGCTGCAGTATGCCGACGGAAGGTCCGTCAGGCCCGCAACTTCCGCCTCGACTCCTTCTCCCCGGAGGGGAAGGTCTTCTACAACTGTGGCGACTGTTCCCGTAATGGGGTCCTCCCGGAACACGACCGTTCCCGCGGTGGGGTCCTCCCGGAGCGCGTCTATTCCCGTAGTGGGGTCCTCCAGGGGTGTTAGCTCCGGGCGCGCAACTCCATCACATGGGCCGGTGGAGTCCTCCAGGTCCGGGGGTTCTTCCCGATCGAGGAGAGCCTCGACTCGGGAAACGCCCGTGGCCGCGACAAGTTCCGGGGGCCCTTCCGGAGCTTCCACGCCGGCTATGGCCAGCCCAGAACGCCCAGGAAAAAGATTCCGCGCAAGCTGGTGCGGAAGCCTACCAAGGTAATTTTTAATCTCTACCTTGGATAGTTGTTTTAATTGTAGCAACTATTTTTTAATTTTCTTCGTTCGTCATCTGCAGCGTCCCCAAGAAGGGGAGTGAGGCTCAATCCTCAGCCACAGTGGCTGAGGCCGTGAGGGTGGGAGATTCAGCTCCTGTCCCGATGCCGCCCCAAGTGGTGGCTGAAGCTACGACAACTCCGGCGCCGGCTGTCGTGGTCATGGATCTCGACTCATCCCCAGAAGTTCCCGTGGTAGCGCCGGACCACGGGAGTGAAGAAGCACCAGCGGCACCTGTCCCGGAGGTTGAAGCTCTGGGTCCTGTTGCTGAGATGATGGAAGCTCCGGCTATTGAGCCGGAGGAAGCAGTAATCCCGGCCTCTGAGCCGGAAATTGTCGAAGCCCGACGGTTGAGCCGAAGGTGATTGAAGCTCCAGCGTGCGCCCGAAAACTGAGGTAGTTCCGGTAGTTGGGCCGGCTACCTCCGAAGCACCGGCCGCTGAGCCGGTCATCGTTGAAGCTCCGGCCACAGGGCCGGTTGATGTTGAAGATCTTTCAGCTCATGAGCCAGTTGTTGAAGAGGTGACGAAGCTTGAGCCCCCATCAGAAGAGGTGCCCAGACCGGAGTCAGCAGCGGCTCCTGCTCCGGAAGCGACGACTTCGGAGGTACTTGCGGCCGAGCCGGAGTGCCCAGGCGAAGTTGCTGGCCCCCTGCCTGAGGGGGTGAACGAAGACCTGGTGGCTGGGCCTTCCTTGATGGCAACTGAGGTCATCCCGGAGGACGGCCCTAATGCCATGGAGACTCAGGGGACCACTCTTGTAGAGTGGGACCCAATTTTTGTATCTGAAGACCCGCTGGAACCAGCGGAGGAGACCCCGGCAGGTCTGGAACCCATCCCGTTGTCGCTGTCCATTGACAACGCATGTTCCAGTCTGCGTCAAGTCCAACTGGCCTTCTTCCATGACAGCAAGGCTCTTGAAGAGGAGCGCCAAACCCTTAGGCGGTGGCGTAATCGGCTCTACTTCGAGACCAAGCTGGCGCAGTCGAGGCTAGCGGATGACAAGGAGTGGATCAAGCGGGAGAAGATCCGCCTGGAGTACTGGGGCAAGTTACTGGATGACAGGGAGAGTATGACTCGTGCCCTCGACGCTCAATCCTGGGAGATCTACGATCAGGCCAAAGCAGCCAATAATGCGGCCGATGCACGTCATGAACAGCTTGAGGCCATTAACACTGCACTCATCAAGCGCCAAGAGGCACTTGAAGAGAGGGAGAAACGGCTCGAAGATGAAGAACAGAAACTCCTAGAGCTGCGGGATGACGTCCTGAGGAGGGAGGAGGAGCTCACCGAGAAGGTGGCTCTGGCTGACAAGGGCCTCGAGGAGCGCGCCAAGAAATTGGAAGAGCATTGCCAAGAGGAAGAGGAGAAGGTCTGGGTGCGAGGGCAGGAACTCTATGAACAAGAGTGTGCCCTTACGGCCAGAGAGAAGAAAGTGAGGGGTAGAGAGAAGGACCTGGTTGACCGCCGGAACAAGATCCACCTCCGGGAGGAGGAGCTCGGAAAACTCGAAAGGCGGGTTGCTGAAAAGATTCAGCAAAACGCCAAAGAAGTTGAGCGCCTCGCCCGTGAGAATTCCGAACTGACGGCGGCCAGGAGATCCTTGGAAGAAATGAAGGGCTTGAGGACTGCGGACTCCCTACAAATTTGGGAGTTCCTGGGCAAGGCCAACGACGCGCTGACACCGATGGGTTTCAGCCCCGGGCGCCCGGATGATCCGGAGCCGGAGCCGGACCTAGCGCTGCAGGCGTTAAGCGCAGCAGGTAGCAAGCTCTCCAAGGTGGGCGATGTCATCGCGGACCAACTGGAGGTTGAGGGGCAATCCCTGGCGAAGAACGTCGCAGAGTATGTGCTGACGTGCTACACCAGCCGGAACTCCCAATTTCCTTTGGACCCGGTGCTTGAAGGTCCCGTCGAAGGAGAAGGCGAAGCTACCCGAGCCAGCGTATCGGAGGTTGCCCAGAAGGTCGCCCAATTCTTCCATAGGGTCTAGGACCATCTCTATAGTTCTCACTTGTATTTTCTCTTCTTCTTCCTCAATTTTGTAATCCCTTGTCTCCAGATGTCATTCCTTGTCTCCAGATGAATGAAATCCCCAAATTTTGTGAATTTCACTTTTTGTCTTCAACATTTTTGTCTTCACTTGGCCCCCTGGTAGATGTACACAATTTGATTGTGAACATGTACCAAGAGGATATTGCGTTTTGTTGAAGACTCTTTTGCTCCGAACTTGTAGAATTTAGGTTCGAAGTCTTCGATAGTGAAGGCCCCCTGAGGTTGTCGGAGCTTAAAAGCTACGGCATTGTCCATCGCTGGAGCTTGATAGCTCCGGCAATAGTCCTCCGGGGCGTCGGAGCTTAGTAGCTCCGGCAGTGACCTTTGCCAACATGTAACTTGTCGACAGCAGACTCCATTTGAGGGGTCTTCTCACCATCTTTTATTCAGCGTTGATGGCTGACCCCCCTAGCTTTACCGGAACTTGATTAGTCTGGTGATGCTTGTTTTCAATGCGTAACATCGATTACAAACCACCTAGGGGAGTCGGAGCTTTGTTAGCTCCGGCTTTTCTCCATCAACGTGTATTTTGTTTTTCCTGCACACTGAAGTCAAGAAAAATAGTAAAATTTGTTTCTTGTCTATAACTTCGTTGCGGCTTACAACTCCCAAGAAGATTTTAAGTCAAACGCGATTCTAAATACAACCGAATGCGTTGTCTTTTCTTCTAGATCTAACTGTACACGGACCCGCCTTACTTCGGCCTGCCGGGGTGTAGGTAGAGTGGCGTACTTAGGGTGCTTTACCAGGCTAATTCTATAGCACACTCCGGCCCTAGATTGGCTTGGCGGCTTTCAGGCGAGTTGGCCATGAACAATATTTGAATCCAAAAGAATTGACAATACAACTCGAATCGTATATAAACCGGTTGAACTAAAATTTCTTAAGAATTGCACGTCTTTGTTATAGACAAGAAAGAGAAAAATAAAAATGTTGAGCCTGTACAAAATAAATGCACGTGGAGTCTATTTCACATGAAGATGTCTTTCATTATAGGTCCGGGGTACAGGGGAAACAAGTACACTCTTAGGGTACGGAACCAGGCTAAGCGTGTTTTATTTCTTGTTTGACCCAGGGTAGTTAGCCACACTTTTAGTCCGGAGACTGTGACAAGTGTTGCATGAACTTTGCGGACCTTTCGGGAAAGGTCCGGCTGCTCTCCCGGAGGAACTACCCAACTCTGTACAATGACTATAACATACACCTCAAGTTACTCAAGACTCACCTCTGTGGTATTAAGTGTAGAACTTACGGAGGTGCTCGATGTTCCAAGGATTTGGGAGAGGTGTCCCATCCTCAGTAGCCAAGCGAACACTTCCGGGACGGGATACTTTAATCACTCGGAAGGGCCCCTCCCAGCCGGGGGAGAGTTTGTTTAACCCTTCTCTGGATTGTATTCTCCATAGCACCAGATCGCCTTCCTCGAGCTGTCGGTTGTGTACATGCCGCTGATGATAACGTCGTAGGGCTTGGCGATATCGGGCATTCCAAACAGCTGCTTGGCACCTTCCCTCCTCAAGGAGGTCTAGGTCTTCACGCCGGAGCTGGTCCTGCGCGGCTTCATCGAAGGTCCGGACCCAGAGTGAACCCAAGGTGATTTCCGGAGGAAGGATTGCTTCAGCTCCGTACACCAGAAAGAAGGGTGTCTCTCCAGTTGACCGATTTTGGGATGTCCTGTTGGCCCATAAAGTGGGCGTAAGCTCTTCAATCCAGTTGGCTCCATGTTTTTTCAAGTGCTCATAGGTGCGCGTTTTGAGTCCTTTAAGGATTTCAGCATTTGCTCTCTCAGCTTGGCCATTGCTGGCTGGGTGAGCTACGGAGGCGTAGCAAACCTGTATGCCGAGGTCTTCGCAATATCCTTGGAATGCGGAGCTTGTGAATTGGGTCCCATTATCAGTGATGATTTTGTTTGGGACTCCAAATCTGCATACAATGGACTGCAAAAAGTTGATAGCAGATTGTTTGTTGATTGTCACAACTGGAGTTGCTTCCGACCACTTGGTGAACTTGTCAATGGCGACGTACAGGAACTTGTAACCTCCGACGGCTCTTGGGAAAGGTCCCAATATGTCCATCCCCCACACAGCGAAGGGCCATGTAGGAGGTATCATTTGTAAGGGCTGAGCTGGTGTGTGAATTTGCTTTGCATGAAATTGGCATGCTTCACATTTCTTCACCAGCTCAGTTGCATCCTGGAGTGCTGTAGGCCAGTAGAAGCCATGCCGAAAGGCTTTACCAACCAGCGTGCGGGAAGACGCGTGGTTCCCACACTCGCCTCCATGGATTTCTGCGAGGAGCTTGCAGCCTTCTTCCCTTGTGATGCACCGCATTAGGATGCCATTGGCACCGCGCCGGTAGAGATCCCCTTCTACCAACGTGTATCTTTTAGCCAATCTGACTACCCGGTCAGCGGATACATCATCATCAGGAAGGATGTTGTCTTTCAAGTAGTTCCGGATCTCCGAGATCCATGCATCGGAACTAACTTGAGCATTTGAGTCTTGCGTGCTGGGTTGCTCGGAGCTTCCGGCAGAACCTACGACCCTTGATGGCTGCCATGGTAACAGGGCCATCGGGACTGTCAGCTTCGCGATGCTGATCTCGCCCCCTTCGCTCAGTTCGGCAGGCTGAGCTGTTGGCTTTGACAACCTCCAGACAAAGATTCCGTCAGGAGCCGGAGCTCCGGTTGACACTTTGGTCGAGAGTTCGTCAGCTTCAGCGTTATGGGCACGCTGAACATGGTGGAGATCTAGGACTTCGAAATCCTTCTGAAGCCTCTGGACTTCAAGGAGGTAAGCAGCTAGTTGGAGATTATTGCAGGAGCATTCACCCTTCACCTGCTTAATGATGAGCTGTGAATCTCCCTTGACCAGCAATTGCTTGACACCATATGACAGTGCCACCTTTAGTCCGTAGATGAGTGCTTCATACTCTGCCATGTTGTTGGTTGCCTTGAAGTCAAGGTGTACCATGTATTTCACCTTCTCCCCAGTCGGTGCAAGGAGAAGGATTCCAGCTCCGGCTCCCTGCTTCTGCATGGAGCCGTCGAAGTAGAGGGTCCAGTGAGGCTCGGTGAAGGTTGGAGCTTGATGCTCCGTCTTCTGCTCACTGGGGCCCCCAAGGTTTGATGGAGAGGGAGTCCATTCTGCCACAAAATCTGCCAATGCTTGACTCTTGACTGCTTGTCTTGAAATAAATTCAAGATCAAATTCAGCCAATTCCGCTGCCCACTTTGCAATATTCCCAGTTGAATTGGGATTATAAAAAATTGCTCGAAGTGGGTAGGAGGTCACCACTGAGACTTTGTGAGATTGGAAGTAATGGTGAAGCTTTCTGGAGGCAATAAGGACTGCATAGAGCAGCTTATGCACCTCTAGGTATCGAGTCTTGGCATTATGTAATACTTCACTAATGAAGTACACCGGGCGCTGAATGGTCCGGACCCTCTCGGAGGGGTTCGGAGCTTCCTCTTTACTGACCCGGATCCTCTCGGAAGAATCCGAATTTTCTTCAGGGACCTCCGGGTTCTGGCTGGAGGAACCCGAAGCTTCTTCAGAAGCGACCTGGACCCTCCCAGAGGGGTCTGGGTCTCCTGAAGTGACTTCTTGTGGATTCGAATCTGGGAGTTGGGACCCAGACTCGCTTTCAGGAACTTCTGGACCCTCCCGAAAGAGTCTGGATTCCTGAGTATGGGGTAGTTCTGGTCTCTCCGCAACCAGAACCATACTGACGACTTCGTCAGTAGCTGAAATATAAAGCAACAGAGGCTCACCAGGGTTCGGAGCTACGAGAATCGGTAGAGTGGTGAGGAACCGTTTCAGTTCCTGGAATGCCTTCTCTGCTTCTTCGGACCCTTGAAATGATCCGGACTTCCTCAATAACTTGAAGAAGGGGAGTGCCCGTTCCGCCAGTCTTGAGATGAACCGGCTGAGGGCTGCTAGACATCCAGTTAACTTTTGGACATCCTTGATGCGGGTTGGTGGCCGCATGTCTTCAATGGACTTAATCTTCGTCGGATTAGCTTCTATGCCCCGGTGACTTACCAGGAAACCAAGAAGTTTTCCGGAGCTAACCCCGAAGACACACTTGTCTGGGTTTAGCTTTGTGCGGGTGGCCCGCAGCTTGTCAAAGACAGCCTGCAAGGTGTCAAGGAGTGACTCCTTGTTCCTGACTTTGACCATGATGTCATCAACGTACACTTCCACTATGTCTCTAATAAGTTCTTCAAAAGTTTTGTACATAGCTCGTACAAAAGTTGAAGCTGCATTCTTGAGACCAAAGGGCATGGCTGTGTAACAATACAATCCATCTACTGGGATGAATGAAGTATGCTCTTCATCTTCCCTAGACATCCTGATTTGATGATATCCGGAATATGCATCTAGGAAACACAGTAATTCACACCCGGAGGTGGAATCCACTATCTGATCTATTCTAGGTAGTGGGAATGGATCTTTTGGACATGCCTTATTTAGTGTGGTGTAGTCGATGCACATCCGAAGCTTCCCGCCGGCCTTGGGCACAACGACTGGGTTTGCCAGCCATTTTGGATGGAAGACTTCTCGGATGAATCCAGCTTCGAGTAGCTTCTTCACTTCTTGTCGGATGAAGTTCTATCGCTCTACGGATTGCTTCCGAGGCTTCTGATGCACAGGTCGGGCATCGGGGTAGATCTTCAGATTGTGCTCAATCACTTCCCTGGGGATCCCAGGCATTTGTGACGGTTGCCAGGCAAACACATCGATGTTAGCCCAGAGGAAAGTGATGAGCGCGAGTTCCTATTTGTCGTTCAATCCTCCCGATATACGGGTGGTCTGAGCGGCATCGGAACCAATTTGGACGACTTTGACGGGAATGTCGGTGTCGCTGCTTGGCTGCACACGAGGTGTAGAAGTCGAGCCTCGTTGACGAATGCTCGGGGGTTTTGGAGTTTGCTCCTGTCTGGAGTCCTCCTCTTGCGTCGTGGAGAGTGCATGGAGTTCTTCTAGTGCAGTTACTCCAGCAGTACGATCTCCGCAGATCCGGAGAACTGAAAGCATCTAGGCCCCCGTGAGGTATGGTTTTGGTGATTTATGACAACCATTCGTAATTACTAATGAGTTTGTGGATGCAAGGTTTCACGTATATCACGTCCAGCGTTAACGACTATCTATTCAAATCATCTACCACTCATTGGATACGAATGGAGACCCCTCAAACGACCTATTTTAAGGGGGTTATTCAATTCTCATGAAGGCTAAATGAAGAACTCACACAACGACTCTATTCTATCAAAATTGGCAACACAAGAAGATCAATATTCATCAGAACATTATTTGCAACAAGTGTCAAAGAGGTCACTCGAGAAGCTTCTAAAAGTTCAACTCGAAGCAAACAAATTACACTCACCGGATCGTCCGATGTTCTGGAAAATGCACACATCGGTCGATTGGTGCTCAACAGAAGAAGAAGACCTTAGAATGAAGTGCACACCGGATCATCCGATGCTAGAGACAAGTGGACATCGGTGAAGTTCAACAGAAAGATTAATTTGTCTCAACAATTCTGGAGAAACACTCACCGGATCATCCGATGCAGAAGCAAAGTGTACATCGGTCTAATTCAACAGAAACATTATTTCTGGACCAAGTCTGAAGACAAAGCTCACCGGATCATCCGATGATTGAGAAGGGGCAGCATCGGTCGAATAACGGTCACTTCTGACACAGTGACGTCAGCTAATCTAATTAGACCGATGCTCAGAAAAGGTGGTCATCGGATCATCCGATGTGCACAGAAAAAGTAATCAGCCAACTTTTTCAACGGCTAATTCAGTTGGGCTGGCTATTTAACCCCCTTCCACCAGTCATTTCGAAAACACTTGACAACCAGAGCATGCCTACCCATCCTCAAGTGTCCAAGACCTAGAACAATCATTTACACACCCTGTCCGTCCATCTACACCTCAAGATATAGGCTAGACCTAGCTAGAGAGAAGCTTGTGTGCGTCCTCTCTGGTGAGTGGAGTCTCTAGACCAGTGAGAGCCGTGAGGGAGTGCATTCTTGGTGATTGCATTCACCTTGTATCAAGAGGAGAGTAGAGAGATTGCTCCGGAGCTTGCCGAGACATTTGTGGAAGCCCGGAGGATCGAAGTTGTACAAGGCTTGAGCTCCACCTTGCCGGAGATGGCGAACGGAGAAAGTTAGTGGATTCCCTCGTCTTGGTGACCTGGGAGTGGCAATACCCTTTGGTGGGTGCCACAACGTGGATGTAGGAAGATCCTAGTGATCTTACCGAACCACGGGAAAAATCGTCGTGTCTCCGCGTCTTCGAGCGTTTGCATTCCTCTCCCTACCCCTTTACGATTACGTTTTACTATTCCGCACTTAACTCTCTTGATTGCGTAGTTGACTTGCATAGGGAATTGGGCTTAACAATTAAAGTTTTTAAATTGCCTTAAAATTTGAAAAAGCCCAATTCACCCCCCCCCCCTCTTGGGCGTTTTGATCCTTACAATTGGTATCAGAGCAAGGTTGCTCATAGGATCATTCTAGCTTCACCGCTAGAGAGCTTAAATGGCCAAGAATGGGGGTTCGGTTCCCACCTTCAAGGGCAAGAACTTTGCCTATTGGAAAGCACGCATGCGTGCCTACCTAGAGGCTATTGCTCCCGAAGTTTGGGAAGCGACCCATGCGGGTTTTGGAGATCTCAATTATGTTGGTGATCAACTAAAATGGGATGCTAAGGCTAGAAATGCTATCTACGAATGCATAAGTCAACACGTATTCGCTAGAATTGCTAGTAAAGAGAAAGCATGTGAAATTTGGGCATGTTTAATTGAAATACATGAGGGCTCATCTCGTGTTAAAGAACTCAAATATCACTTGCTTAAATCCAAGTATGATGAATTCAAAATGCTTCCTCATGAGAATGTTAACCAAATGTTTTCCCGTTTAAATGTACTCATTGAGGAGATTAACGCACTTGACATTGCCTCTCTTGGTAAGGGACTTATTAACCGCAAGATCCTCATGCTTCTACCCAAGCCCAAGTACAACATTATCAATTCAATGCTCCAAAAGGAATCGCTTGACAACATTGAAGTCTCGGAGCTTATTGGAGAAATTCATGCTCATGAGATGAGCGTTCTTGGAATGATGGAGGAGTCATCGTCAAAGACCATTGCTCTCAAGGCCTCAACCAAGAAGACAACTCCCAAGAAGAAGAAAGTAGTTGAGCCTAGCTCAAGTGAAGAAGAGCAAGCAACAAGCGAAGAGGACGATGACGAGCTTGCATTGATGATGAGGAAATTCTCACGGTTAAACTCCAAGATCGCAAAGAAGGGTTACTCCTTTGATCCCAAGAAGAAAGCCTTCCTTCCAAGAAAAGATGAAAACAAGATATGCTATAATTGTGGTGATCAAGGCCACATATCATATGATTGCCCAAAACCGGACAAGAGGAAGGACAACCACAAGGGAAAGCATCGAAAGCTAGAAGAAAATGATGAAGATGAAGTAGAGGTCAAGCCCAAGCGCTCCTTTGGAAAGAAGAAATTTGATAAAGGCAAGAAGACCAAGCTCTTTCCAAAGAAGAGAAGATGGCCTCAAAAGGTCTTCATGTGCGAAGCCAATGAGTGGGTCACCGATGAGGAAACAAGTGACGATGATAGTGAAGATGAGGAAGAAAACTTGGCAAGCCTCGCTATCGTCAACAAGGATGACTCACCTCTTCCCCCACCGCCCATGTGCCTCATGGCGAAAGGTAACACCAAGGTGAACTACAAAGCCGGAGGAAAACATTGGGTACTTGATAGTGGGTGCACTCAACACATGACCGGCAATGATGGTATGTTCACCTCCATAGAGAACCCCGACAATCACGAACAAGTCACCTTTGGTGATAACTCAAAGGGGAAGGTAATTGGTTTAGGTAAAATTGCTATTTCCAATGATTTGTCTATCTCTAACGTGCCTTATGTAAAGTCTCTTAGTTTCAATTTACTCTCTATTGCTCAATTATGTGATCTTGGACTAACGTGCACATTTGACAAGAATGGTGTTGTGGTGTCTAGTGAGTCTAGCAAAGAACTAATCTTCAAGGGGTTTAGGCATGGACATCTTTACTTGGTGGACTTCTCCAACAAGAACGCTAGCTTGACCACTTGTCTTTTCACCAAGACAAGTTTGGGTTGGCTATGGCATCGACGCATTGCTCACATAGGGATGAGTAAGCTCAAGAAGTCATTCAAGCTTGGGATGGTGACCGGCGTGAAGGACGTCACATTTGAGAAGAACAAGCTTTGTAGCGCGTGTCAAGCCGGGAAGCAAGTTGCTTCGCACCATCCGATGAAGACAATGGTGTCAACCTCCAAGCCACTTGAACTGCTTCACATGGACCTCTTCGGACCGTCCACATACCAAAGTCTTGGCGGTAACCTCTATTGTCTCGTTATTGTCGATGATTATTCTCGATATGCTTGGACTTTGTTTCTAGGTGACAAGGGTGAAACTCCGGAAGTCTTCAAGACCTTTGCAAAACGAGCTCAAAGGTAATTTCAACTTCCCATCATCAAGGTCCGGAGTGACAACGGCACCGAGTTCAAGAACTACAACATTGGGGAGTGGTGTGACCGTGAAGGCGTGAAGCACGAGTTTTCGGCTACATACACCCCTCAACAAAATGGTGTCGTTGAAAGGAAGAACAAGACTCTCATCACCCTTGCAAGAGCAATGCTTGATGACTATGGCACGTCGGAGAAGTTTTGGGCCGAAGCGATCAACACGGCGTGCCATGCCGCCAATAGGATCTATCTTCATCGACTACTTCAAAAGACCCCCTATGAGCTCCTCATTGGGAGAAAGCCCAACATCTCTTACTTCCGAGTCTTCGGATGCAAGTGCTACATCTACCGCAAGAAGAGGCTCAGTAAGTTTGAAAGAAGGTGTGATGTTGGTATTTTTCTTGGTTATGCATCAAACTCAAAAGCATATCGAGTATTCAACCAAACCTCCGGGTTAGTTGAAGAAAGTTGTGATGTTGAGTTTGATGAGACTAATGGCTCCCAAGAGGAGAGTTTTGGTCATGATGATATAGATGATGAGCCTCTACGAGAAGCTATGAAGAACATGACCATTGGAGACATCAAGCCTGAAGTTGAGGAGAGCCATGATCAAGGGGGAGCCTCAAATGCTAACATCGACACCCCCATGGCACCTCAAGTTGACGAAGAAGAAGAAAAAGATGATCCATTGCCTACGCAAGATTCACAAGTCCTACAACATCAAGATGAAGAAGAAGAAGTCCAAGATCAAGTCCATCCACAAGACGAGCAAAACGCATCACCACCGCCAAGTGCTTCACAACCACTCATGAGGCATGGGCGCATCTCCAAGGCGCATCCGATGGATCAAATCATCGGAAGTCCGTCACGGGGAGTAAGTACTCATTCTCGCCATGTCGCTTCGTTTTGTGAGCACTACTCGTTTGTTTCGTGTGTAGAACCCACTCGCATCGAGGAAGCACTTCAAGATCCAAATTGGGTGATGGCAATGCAAGAAGAACTCAACAACTTCACCCGCAACGAAGTTTGGGTGTTGGAGGAGCGACCCAAGGACAAGAACGTCATCAGAACGAAGTGGGTGTACCGCAACAAGCAAGATGAGAATGGCGTTGTGGTACGCAACAAGGCAAGACTTGTGGCCAAGGGTTTTGCGCAAGTTGAAGGACTAGACTTTGGAGAGACATTCGCTCTGGTCGCTCGGTTAGAAGCTATTCGTATACTCCTTGCTTTTGCTTCACATCATAACATAATGCTTTATCAAATGGATGTGAAAAGTGCCTTTCTTAATGGCTATATTAACGAGCTTGTTTATGTTGAGCAACCTCCCGGGTTTGAAGATCTGAGGAATCCTAATCATGTGTATAGGTTACACAAGGCGCTCTACGGACTCAAGCAAGCACCTAGGGCGTGGTATGAACGACTAAGGGATTTCCTAGTCATGCAAGGATTCAAGATCGGGAGGGTGGATACTACACTCTTCACCAAGGACATCGACGGAGATTTATTTCTTTGTCAAATTTACGTTGATGACATTATTTTTTGCTCAACTAACAAAGCTCTTAGCCATGAGTTTGGCAAAATGATGTCTAGGGAATTCGAGATGTCAATGATTGGAGAGCTCAACTTCTTCCTAGGATTTCAAATCAAGCAACTTCAAGAGGGGACCTTCATCTATCAAGAGAAGTACACAAAGGACCTCTTGAAGAAATTTGAGATGGGAGATTGTAGCTCAAGAAGCACTCCAATGGCGACAAATTGCCATCTCGACGCGGACATGGACGGTAAACCTATTGATCAATCTCATTACCGTTCCATGATTGGCTCATTGTTATATCTTACCGCATCTAGGCCCGATATTATGTTTAGTGTGTGCTTGTGTGCTCGCTTTCAAGCGACACCTAAAGAATCGCACAAGAAGGCGGTCTTTAGGATACTTCGGTATCTCAAGCATACCCCAAGTGTAGGTTTGTGGTACCCCAAGAACGCTAGTTTTCATCTCTTAGGCTACTCGGATTCGGACTTTGTCGGATGTCGTGTGGACCGCAAGAGTACCTCCGGAGGGTGCCACCTACTTGGGCGTTCCCTAGTATCTTGGTCTAGCAAAAAGCAAAATTCTGTGGCTTTGTCCACCGCGGAGGCGGAGTATATAGCGGTCGGTGCATGTTGTGCCCAAATTCTATATATGAAGCAAACCCTTTTGGACTTTGGAATTAAGTTTGGTTGTGTGCCTCTCCTTTGTGACAATGAAAGTGCGGTTAAGATAGCTAGAAACCCCGTTCAACACTCCCGCACCAAGCACATTGATATTCACCATCACTTCTTGCGGGACCATGAGGCTAAGGGAGACATCTCATTGCAAGGTGTTAGGTCCGAAGAACAATTGGCGGATATCTTCACCAAACCACTTGATGAGAAAACTTTTTCTAGGCTTACAAGTGAATTAAATGTGCTAGATGCATCTAACGTCATGTAAGTTGCCATGTTCATGTAAGGTTGCATATCATATAGGTCTTGCCTAACTCCCAAAGGATAGGGGCGAGCTAGAAATAGTTTTCCCTGAGGAAGCCTTTGGAAGGTTTAAACTTGGCAAGATAGATTTATTTTATGCCTTGCATGATTCCTGCCATATAAACTTGCACTCATTTAATATCTTGCATTAACTTGTTTGGCATTGCATACGGTAGATTGTCACAAAGGGGAATCCACATCATGAGAAGAAGACTTGTTTGAAATGCAATATCTTAACTCATATGATGTGGAAAGAGCAAAATTCTAAAGGAACATGCTTTAAAGAGATAGAAGTCTCCATACTCTAGCTCACAAAGCATGGACCTTACATTTTCTTGGTTTTTCCCTCCTAATTTTTCCTTATGTGCTCTATTTGTTTAAGGGCTTAGCCAATATGTGGCACTATATTGAAAAGCCTATTATTAGGGGTTAGGAGGTGCCCAAAAGGTCCTAAGACTCGTTTTCTCTTTGTGTGTTTTTAGTCAACGGACATTTATGGGTATTCTTAGGTTTTCTGTAGTCATCGGACTATCCGATGCTAGGGTCAGCAGCTACATCGGATCAATTGATGCTTCAGTTCATCGAACAGATCAGTCAGAACCAAGAAATCGACCGATGAGTTCATTTCAGGAAACATCGGAGCATCCGATGTTCAATCCTCTGTTACCCTGCAGAATTCGACCGATGATCGACGTAGCAACGTCGGATCATCCGGTGTGCAAAGAGAGTTTTTGGACCAACTCTATGTTGAACTCGACCGATGACCCCACCCGATGCGCATCGGTCGATCCGGTGTTCGCGTAACCGTTAGGTCATCGGGTTCCTATTTGAAGATGTACGGGCGCTTCGTCTTCTTCACTCCGCGCCGCCACCTCTTCGAGCCGCCGCCTCAGACCACGCCGCCGCCGCGCCTCCACCACCGCCGCGCCTCCCGCGCCGCCACCTTAGGCCGAGCCGCCGCCGTGCCTCCACCGCCGCCGCGCCTCCCGCGCCGCCACCTTAGGCCGAGCCGCCGCCGCGCCTCCACCACCGCTGCCGCGGCCGCCGCCGCCGTCTCTTCAGGGCGCCGCCGTCATCGCCTCTCGGCCTCCATCACCATCTCGTCGTCTCTCCACCTCACCGCCGGCAGCCCTCCTTCCGTTCGACGACTTTCGTCGCTAGGGTTCCCACGAACCACGCGACATCATCCCGATCGCTGCGTCGCCGTTCATCGTTCGTGTGATCCTTTTCGTCGCTAAGGTTTGTACCGTACCGTGCGACATCCATCCTTGTTCCTCGTCGATCATCTTTCCGCTAACCCTAGCCCTCTCTTTTGCATCAAGATGGGCCGTGATCGCAAGGGAAAAGGCAAGGCCATCAAGGAGCCCGCAGCGAAGAAATAAAAGCTCTCGAAGGAAGCTCGCCGGGCAGAGTTGGCCGCTCGCGCCGCCGAGGAGCATGAGCGCGGCCATCGTGGTTCCTTGCGGCTCCGCGAGTCTCGGCAGAGGCAGCAGCGGCCCACAGTGCAGCCCGTGCCGCCCGACGACTCTGAGGATGAGGAGGAGACCGCGGTGACGCCACTGGTTCGCCGGCGCACCGTCAGGACCCGAGGGGGAGGTCAGACCCCCACCGCGAGTCAGCGCCCCACTGCTGCCGACCGCGCAGAGGACAGAGAGGCCCAAAGGGCCATTTACGAGATGGATACCGCTGCCAGAGTTGCCGAGGATGTCAGGCTTACAGACTATCGCAAGTTCAAGGCAAAACAACTGAAGAAGCTCAGATGGACAGCATTGCCAGAGGAGTGGTTCCCGCTGCCTAGGGACACTCGGGTTGATCCCCGCTTTTGGACCCTGACACAAGCGTCCCTGTACGAGACGTACAGGCGTCGGGGCCATAAGCTGTTCCAGCACACTTACATCGATTGGAATCAGCTTGCAACAGCAGTTGGACACGGGATCAGGCCATTCTTCGAGAGGTACAGAGGCCTTGTGGAGCTGCTCTCACGCCAGAGGAGCGCTTACGTGGAGGAGTGGGTTCGAGTCTTCTACGCCACTCTCTATATCTCAGAGGGTCGGCGCTCGATCCACTTCATGTTTCTGGGGCAGCAGCACACCGTGTCTCGAGAGCGACTGGCACAGCTGCTTGGAGTGGACACACACCTCACTTGTCTGCACGAGGTGGTCTACGAAGGAGCCGACCCGCCGAGGAGGCCGCTGACAGGGGGAGTGTCACCGCCGTTTGAAGAGATCAGAGGTCTGTTCACCCCTCCTTTCACGCCAGACCAGCCGAGGGTGCCAGCTCTCCTCACTCCAGCTGCTCGGACAGTTCACCACATCCTCAGGCGTACCCTTCTACCGAGGTCCGGCTACCTAGAGGGCTTCACGAGCCTCCAGCAGACCATCCTGTTCTATGTGATGAACGGGATGGAATTTGATATCGTGGACATCTTGATCTGCGAGATGGAGGACGTGATCACTGACGGAGTTGGGATGTTGAGGCAGTTGGTCTACGGGCATTGGATCTGCCGTCTGCTGTTCCTGCTAGCACCTGAGGAGTCGCCAGCCACTGCTCCCCTGACAGAGCTCCACGCCACTCGGTTCGGCCACTATCGAGTGCCTACTCCTGGAGACCGCCGCCTTGGCCGTCCAGTCGAGCGTCAGGTCAGAGCCCGACTCTCCGAGGAGGACTAGACCGAGCTAGCCCAGGAGGACGAGGCGCTCGCCCAGGCAGAGGCACAGGGTGGAGGACTGGAGCACGTCTGGTCGGACAGCGACACCAGCGACAGCGTCGAGGAGTACTTCCCTCCTCCACCTCCTTCTCCGAGGCAGCACGATGCGGAGGCGGGAGGTTCGACTGCTCCACCACCTCCAGTGTCCGAGGCTCAGGTGTCACAGCCGTCAGAGCTCACCTCGCTGCTCCAGCAGATGGTCGAGCAGCAGCGCCAGGACAGGCTTGCAGCTGAGCAGGCCCAAGCGGAGCAGGCTGCACGGCTCGCGGAGCTACAGAGACAGTAGCAGGAGATGCAGTTGGAGATCGCCCGCCAGAGGCGAGAGGACACTGACCGCTTCACGAGCCTGGTGGATCAGATGCACCGGAGGACCCTGGACCAGCAGTAGCAGACTCAGCAGGCTATGATGGGCATCCTGGGGTTGATCACCAACCTCTACCAGCAGACCGGGATAGCCCTTCCGCCTCAGCAGTCGGGTCTTGGTCAGGCTCCAGCAGCTTCTCCACTGGCACCTACTGCAGCTCCAACACCGGCGTTGCCCATACCTAGCTTCAGCATGTCACCTCTACTAGCCTCGACAGTGCCATTCCAGTTCTCACCTCCACCGGCAGTACCTTCTCCGCTGGCGCCAGCAGTCCCAGTAGATCCCCCAGCAGCGTCAGCAGCTCCAGCTCCTCCCGCTCCAGCGCCAGCACCTGCGACCTCCACCTCGAGCAGCTCCGACGACAGCACCGCCGACGTCGACCGCTTCACCGTCGCCCCGAGTGCTCCGGAGTCCTAGGTACTCATCTTCCCTTTTTGGTGTCTTGATGCCAAAGGGGGAGAAGAGTTAGAGTCAGGGGGAGTTTACCTCTAGGGGGAGTCAGTCTTGGTCTTAGGGGGAGTTTGGGGAGTTTTACCTTTATCTATTTTGGACTTATTGTCATTTGCTTGTTATCTTTTGCTTCTATTGTAATTCAGTGTGCCCTTTCGTGACTTATTTGATCACTGTTTGAGCCTTCGAGCTCCTTGTGTTGCATTTTGTTCCAGTTACAATCTTTTATGAGCATTGCGTTATTAAATTCATTTACTTCTATGCTCTACTCGTTGTGTTGTCATCAATCACCAAAAAGGGGGAGATTGAAAGCATCTAGGCCCCCGTGAGGTATGGTTTTGGTGATTTATGACAACCATTCGTAATTACTAATGAGTTTGTGGATGCAAGGTTTCACGTATATCACATCCAGCGTTAACGACTATCTATTCAAATCATCTACCACTCATTGGATACGAATGGAGACCCCTCAAACGACCTATTTTAAGGGGGTTATTCAATTCTCATGAAGGCTAAATGAAGAACTCACACAACGACTCTATTCTATCAAAATTGGCAACACAAGAAGATCAATATTCATCAGAACATTATTTGCAACAAGTGTCAAAGAGGTCACTCGAGAAGCTTCTAAAAGTTCAACTCGAAGCAAACAAATTACACTCACCGGATCGTCCGATGTTCTGGAAAATGCACACATCGGTCGATTGGTGCTCAACAGAAGAAGAAGACCTCAGAATGAAGTGCACACGGGATCATCCGATGCTAGAGACAAGTGGACATCGGTGAAGTTCAACAGAAAGATTAATTTGTCTCAACAATTCTGGAGAAACACTCACCGGATCATCCGATGCAGAAGCAAAGTGTACATCGGTCTAATTCAACAGAAACATTATTTCTGGACCAAGTCTGAAGACAAAGCTCACCGGATCATCCGATGATTGAGAAGGGGCAGCATCGGTCGAATAACGGTCACTTCTGACACAGTGACATCAGCTAATCTAATTAGACCGATGCTCAAAAAAGGTGGTCATCGGATCATCCGATGTGCACAGAAAAAGTAATCAGCCAACTTTTTCAACGGCTAATTCAGTTGGGCTGGCTATTTAACCCCCTTCCACCAGTCATTTCGAAAACACTTGACAACCAGAGCATGCCTACCCATCCTCAAGTGTCCAAGACCTAGAACAATCATTTACACACCCTGTCCGTCCATCTACACCTCAAGATATAGGCTAGACCTAGCTAGAGAGAAGCTTGTGTGCGTCCTCTCTGGGTGAGTGGAGTCTCTAGACCAGTGAGAGCCGTGAGGGAGTGCATTCTTGGTGATTGCATTCACCTTGTATCAAGAGGAGAGTAGAGAGATTGCTCCGGAGCTTGCCGAGACATTTGTGGAAGCCCGGAGGATCGAAGTTGTACAAGGCTTGAGCTCCACCTTGCCGGAGATGGCGAACGGAGAAAGTTAGTGGATTCTCTCGTCTTGGTGACCTGGGAGTGGCAATACCCTTTGGTGGGTGCCACAACGTGGATGTAGGAAGATCCTAGTGATCTTACCGAACCACGGGAAAAATCGCCGTGTCTCCGCGTCTTCGAGCGTTTGCATTCCTCTCCCTACCCCTTTACGATTATGTTTTACTATTCCGCACTTAACTCTCTTGATTGCGTAGTTGACTTGCATAGGGAATTGGGCTTAACAATTAAAGTTTTTAAATTGCCTTAAAATTTGAAAAAGCCCAATTCACCCCCCCCCCCTCTTGGGCGTTTCGATCCTTACAAGAACGCCTACTGGTGTTGGCATCTTCAACACCAGATAACCATAATGAGCAGCTGCCATGAATTTGTACAGGGCAGGTCTACCCAAGATGGCATTGAATGGTAAGTTGATCTGAGCGACGTTAAAAACCAACTTCTCGGTGCGGTATTTCTCCCGTGTCCCGAAGGTAACGGGGAGAGTAATAGCTCCGAGTGGGGTAATGGCCCCCGGACCTACTCCGGAGAAAGGTCGAGAGGTGTGGAGATCCGAAGGTCGGAGCTGGAGCTTAGTGAAAGCTTCGAAGCTAATGAGGTTTAGCCCCGAACCTTCGTCTACCATGACGTGGTGGAGCTGGATGTTGATGGTAGGAGATACCATCAAGGGTAATTGTCCTGCTCCAACCATGCTCCGAGGGCAATCCGAAGCATCAAAAGTGATGGTTGTGTCCATCCACTTCCGATGAGGTTCCGGCCTGACTGTAGGAGCTACAGCGGCCATATCCCGACCCATAGTCTTGATGACGCGACGGGAGGTGATATCCCATGATCCACCAAAAATGGTGTTCATGGTCTTCCGACGCTCGTTGTCAGAGACGTCAGAATCATCGTTGACGGAGGTGTATACGACCTTCAGGACCTTTTTGGGATCCTGAAACCCCAACTCCTCTTCAGCCGGAGCTTCGTCGACTTTTTGCTTCCCTTCCCTCTGTCGGAAAGGAGATTCTTCCGGGCGCTTGTTGTAGCGCTCGACAAGGTTTTGGACCTCCCGGCAGTCTTCCAAACTGTGGCTGCCCGTTTTGTGAATGGGACACCACACTTTGGGTTTGCCGCCGTCTTCAGAAGACGGTCGAGGTAGCTTCTCGGGGCGTGGCCCCCGGCCACCCGGAGTTGCAGCAGCTGCAACGTTGGATGTGCCAGCCGATGGCTTTTTCTTGCCGTTGGTCTTCTTTTTCTTCTTGCCACCCCAGGAGGTAGTGGCTTCTTCTTTGGAGGATTTCTTGTGATCCTCCGAGGTTGGTTTGGAGTGCATTTCACGGTCCTCCGCAGCTCTGGCACATTTGTCAGCCAAGCTGAAGAGTTCCGTGACACTGGTGATCTCCTTGATCGCCAGTTTCTCCAACATCTTCTTGTCTCGTACATCCTGTCTGAATGCCACAATGATAGAGGCACTAGAGATAGAAGGGATAATATTTCGTACCTGAGAGAACCTCTGGATGAACGATCGCAGAGATTCTCCCTCTTTTTGCACGACTGCAAAAAGGTCCAGTTCAGTGCCTGGTCGGGTGTATGAACTCCCGAAGTTGGCGGTGAACTGCCGGCACAGCTCCTCCCAACTGTTGATAGAGTTGGGTGGAAGGCTCATAAACCAGGACCTGGCAGTCCCTGTTAAGGCCACTGGAAAATAATTGGCCATCACGGCCTCGTTTCCTCCAGCTGCCAAGATTGCAATGGAGTAGATCTGAAGAAATTCGGCGGGATTGACAGTCCCGTCGAATTTTTCCGGCGGGTGAGGCCGGAACTTTTGTGGCCACCTGACCATACGCAGATGCATGGCCAGGGCTGAAGAGCCTCCTCCCACTCCTTCAGGAGCAGAAAGGTCCTGAGCTTCCTGTCTTTCACGGGCACGCTCAATATGGACTCGGCCGTCCTGCTGGCGATATCGGCGATCAAGCTTCGCCCGGAGGTCATGAGTCGAAAGCCTAGACACCGTATGAGTACGTCGTGCCCCAGGGGGCAATGACGTCACTTGTTGTGATGCAGCACGTCTCCTGCTATTAGAAACGTGCGGACCAAGTCTACTAGACAAAGTCCGCCGCTGCGACGGGGCTCGTCCTGAAGGAGGAGGACCCTGATTGCTGAGGCGTTCAGCTGCTGCTGCAACCAAATGCTCCACATCAGCCCTCCACTGTTCCAGGGCATCCCGGGATGCGCCCGGAGGTGGTGGGCGTTGGAGAAGAGCACGCGCTGCATGGAGCGCGTGTTCCGGGTTGTCATGATTTGCCGACGCAGTAATTGACGCCGGCTCACCATCACGTTGCCCAGCACGATTTGCTGGAGGAGACGGTGGTGGTGGGAGTGTGACTCCTGCTGGTGCTGAGGCTCCTGCTGGTGGCTGCCTATTGGGGGGATTGCCCCCAACAGCCTGAGCAGCAGGTTGACCGTTGGATGATCCAGCAGCTGAGTTCACCATTATCAAAACCTCAGGCGCCCCCTACCTGGCGCGCCAACTGTCGGTGGTTTGGAACCGGCAGATCTCCCTATACTGCTAAAGTGATAGGGGAGTTTGATGTTCGGTATGGGCACGCGGAAATTCAAGAAGGTGAGTAGGAAATGACACAAGAGACACAAGAGTTTACGTGGTTCGGGTCGCCTAAGCGTAATACCCTACTCCACGGGTGTGTTGGTGTTGTATTAGCTGTACGAGCTTGTGTTGAGCGTCAATGGCGTGTGTGTGTCTCTAGCCCCTGAACGTGTCGTCGGCCTGTCCTTTTATAGTACAAGGGCAGGCCGTTACAAATTAGCCTGGCCCGACATATGGCCCTGGCGGTTACTAGTATTGATACACGTTTAATTGCCCTTAATGACCCTGTAACGGGCTTTGACAGCACCGAACTGGTGTTAAGATCGTCCGTTTAAGTGTCATTAATATGGTATTAATGACACTTAATCGGGTCTTGAAGTCCTTGATTCCCCTTGGAAGATCCGGAGCCATTGCGGGGGTATTCCGGAGGTTAAGTGTTGAAGATTCGACGATTGGACACGTGGCAGCTCTAGACCATACTGTGGGAAACAGGGAGCTCCGGAGCTACCTGACACATGTCAGGTCCGGAGCTTCTCTCGGTCTAGGGTTAAGTCCGGAGGTGCCATTTCGGTACATGGCCCGGAGCTTCCCCCTTGTGGGCGGTAGCTCCGGTTTGGTAGTACACGTGGCGACCCTGGGATTAACCATGTTGGAGAAGCGGGTCCGGTTATGTCTGACATGTGGGCTTCCGAGGGTCTTAAAATCAAGTATATGACTTTCCTTTGAGATCTTTGTAACCTCAAGGGGTGTACGGTTTCTAGGGTACCGACAAAATGGCATAATAGATCTTAGTTTATTCTTTCAAAGAAATCATGAATAAAATCTTCAAAATACTGATGCCGACTATTTATCTTATCCACATAATGGAGATCACAAACAGGATTTGTGTTCTTACACAACAGAACTGCTATTTTATGGAAGTCTTCAAAATAGACTTTAATAGCAACATCTACGAATCACTTAGAAATTATTGCATTATGCGAGGCATCAAGAGAATGCGTATGGTTACGTAGAGTGATTAACCACATTGAAATATCATGTGGTATAGGTGCAATTAAGTCACCTACTATTATCTATGAAGATAATGCAACTCGTGTTGCTCAGATGCAAACAGGATACACAAAAAACTAATTATACAAAATATATTTTTCCAAAATTATTTTATCCACATGAACTCTAAGTACATGGATAAATTAATGTTACACAAACAAAGTCTTGTAATAATCTTTCAGATTTATTTACAAAATCATTACCACCAGCTATTTTTGACAAATGTATCAAAGACATTGGGATGAAAAGACTTAAAGACTTGCAGGTTTAGGAGAGAACCTCTATAAGATATTCTGATCAAGCATCACATTGTACTTTTTTCCCTTTATGAGTTTTATAGAATTTCTTATTGAAAGGTTTTTAATGAGGTAATGTGCACACAAGTTTTATGTATGTCGTATGATTTTTTTCCTACGGGGTTTTTGAAAGAGACATATAGACATATATTATAAATGATATATACATAAATAATTGGGCATCAACTGTCCAAAGGGATGTTAAGAATAAATTACAATGATGAACAGTGGAGCCCAACATATTCCAAGGTGGGCCCACATGGGTCCACAACGACAGTTACAACTCTTTCACCAACGGCAATCCGACGACCTTCTCGTACGGACGCGACCAAAGGTCGACGGCAGCGGTTCCTCTCTAATGGACAACATTCACACCCCATGTATATGTATATAAACAAAGAAGTGATCAATGAAAATAACAGATTATCATTTGCCCCAAACATTTGTCTACTTTTACTTCATAATACATGAGACCTTAAAGATCTCCTTGCACCACTGATTTTTTACGCGCATGTATTTGTTCCCTGAAAAGAAGAGGTAAACACCTGATGAATGTATCCATTTTAGCTGTGGGCTTCTCCTTGCCTGCGGAGCAGACGAGAGTCCCGATCTGTTTTTCAGACTTCATCAATTAGATTTCTGCTGTTTCCATCCGTACACTATTACTCTGTTGTTATCGTCGCAGAGAAGCTTATCAGGAACCAACCAATATCGTGTATCTCTCTCTCTTTCATCACGCTCTGCAAGGAGACAAGCACGGGAGGGTCAAATGCAGCAGGCTTCCTGCGAGCATCCGAGTGACTAGAGGTGGGAAAAAAACCGGGACCGAAAAATCGAAATCGAAAAAACTGAGACCGGAAACAAAAAGACCGAAATACCGGGTATCGGGTACTTTTCGGGTAGCGAATATAAATAACCGAAAAATAAATTTCGGGTTCGGGTATCACCCTCAGGTAACCGAAATAACCGAATAGTTGGTCCATAAAATAATATGTTAAATTATGCGTGATAAACTATGACCAATCCAAACTTTGATATTTTATTTTCAAGTTGTGATGTGTGAAGTTGTTTGATTTAAACGTTTATTTGTGATTTGTGATTTGTTAATTTATAATAAATTACCTCATGAGATTAAATTCATGAATCATATTAAATTTGTGCAAACATGACATAGATATAATGTATAATTCAGATATATCGGGTAGGACCGAAGACCGAACCGAAATTTTGGACCCAAAATTTTCGGATATCTAATATTACTACAACAATTCGGGAGTGATTTCAAGAAACCGATTTTTGAAAAAGACCGAAATACCCGAACTGAAATATCGGGTAGACCGAACACCCACCCATACGAGTGACCTGAGCGCCAAAACCAAACGACAACCGTTTGTAATTTTGAAAGGAAGCACATCCACATCACTAGGGTCTTGTTTGGCATAACTGGAACTTGTTACAAAAGCAGCTTATTTGAAAAGCTGGTGGTAAGCAGCTTCTGCTTATGTCCTGCTTTTAGTTTATTTTGAGAAGCAGCTGAACTAATAAGCTGTTACAAAATTTTTCTGTTTGGTACACCTTCAATTTATTTTTATGAAGAAGTTGCAGCAAAAACTGTGTCAAACAAACAGGGTCTAGGCCGGCCCACAGCAGTGGTACTAGCTTGTCTGGTTTTCGAGCTCAGCAACTATGCGAACTCCGGCAGAGATTATATATTTGTACGGCACCCCGTCAGAGTTTTTGCTTAAACTTTGTGCCGATCTGTTCCTAATAGGATCAACACGTTTTGATCTATCTGCTTTGTTCCGTTTCGAAAACAACAAATGTGGAGCTTAGTCAGTTCGCCACCGTCCCTAGTTAATCAATTAGCATCTTAATTTGTCTTCGTGGCACCCGGCCTTACACGTCAAACACAAAAAGTTCAATCTTCAACCCTTATTTTGGTACGTACTATACTAGCAACAAAGCTTTGTTTTCCTGATATATGTGGGTACATACATATGGCCCCAAACATAAGATTACTACCTGTAAACTATCCAACTTTAATTGGGCACAACAGTACTTAGCTCTATCTAATAAATAAAGAACAAACTCACAATGGTGCCACTAGTCACACCTAGCTGAATAAAAGGACCAACTAGGCGCGTAAAGAAGCGCGGAATTCTAGCACTTTACGCCAAATGACCTTATTAATTGACAATCTACCCCCTCACTATAAATTGAGCCCTCTTCACTGGAATGGCAGTGTGGAACGGCAGCTAATTAAGCACCACTGTCAGCAGCAAAGTTTGAGCTTCTTCGCGCAAGGTCGACGCAGTCAGTGAGAGGTCATATATGGCTAGGCTGGAGCTGGAATCGGTGGTGGCGCGGTTGTGCGGCGGGTGGAGGCAGCGGAGGGCGCGGCAGAAGCTGCGGCGGCGCCAGCAGTACAACGGCGGAACGGTTTGGCTGGGGCGGCGCAGAAGCTGCCGGCTGTACGTGTCCCGCCTGGTGCTGGTGCGGCGGCGGATCGTAGCCGAGCTGCTGCGGCCCATCAGGAAGGCGCTGTTGGAGATAGCCGCGGGAGCGTGGAACGACGGCCACGGGTAACTTTCCCTTCGTCGGCAGGCTCACTCTCCCGGCTGTTGCTTGAAACGCGGCGTAGTCGATGATATATGTGTATGCTGTGACTGTACATCGCGGCTACAGTATGATTCATTAACACGAGGACATGGCTGACGCGCACCTGCTTCTTATGATGGGGACGGAGGGAGGGAGGGAGCCGGATCATATTGTAATCGTAATTGAGAGATAATTTGAAAGAGACACATGATGTATGATTTTTTAATCATTTTATTTATTTACTAATCTCTTTTTATACAAATTTTATGGACGGACGTGTCCGCAGGCGATCAGGAGCGAGGAGGCGCGCGCTCGCGTCGCTCGGGCGCAACTGGGCGTAGCGGTTAAGTGCTCACGTGAAAAATGTTTTTTAACGCTTCCCTTTGAGCACTTGATCTCCCTTTGGAATGAATAATCTTCGAAAAACTCATTTAGAAAAATCTGAAAATATATAATTTAATGCTTGTGTAAAAACTCCTGAAAATATTGTTAAAACAGGAGAAAAGCGCAACATTTAAATGTCATATTCATTTTCATATAAAAACCGTTGTGGGGAAAATAAAAAAACGGACATTATCTTGCATTCTCATTGGCTCATTAAAACTTATTGTGAGAAAACTTTTAAAAGTAAAAACTCACGTAAAGAAAAAGAGTAATATTCGATGTAATAGTCATGAAGCTCTATGATAAAGCTCTCTCTAAACTCTGTAAATATCTAAGTCTTCGCATACCTATACCATCGACACATTTAGAAAATGTGGAGTATGGTAGGAAATTCACTACCATCGATACATTTAGAAAATGTAGAGTATGGTAGAGACTTAGTGAATAAATCAACTAAATTATCACATGATTTTGTTTCTTTGAGACTAATTTCTCCATTCATTTGAAGTTCATGGAGGTAAAAGAGTTTAGATGTTATATGTTTAGTAACATTAATTTTCACATAATCTGACAGCATCTAAGCAATGCAAGCTGCATTATCTTTATAGATAATGCTAGGTGACTCAATGAATCCAATGTCATAAGAGATTTGAATATGGTTAATCACTCTACGTAGTCATGCACATTCACGTGCAACTTCATATAATGTGTTGATTTCGGAGTGATTAGAAGACGTAGAAATTAGAGTCTGTTTGGAGACTTCCAAGAAATGACCGTCTGTCCGTGTAAAAATACGAATCCTGTCTGAGATTTACCATTATAGGGATCATTTAAGTATCCAACATTAACAAAGCCAATGAGGTTAAGATCTTGGTTTTTTTTAAAGAAAAGACCTAGATATGTTGTGTCTTCAAGATATCTAAAAACATCTTTAACTCCTTTCCAACCACGCATGTTTGGAGCGACACTGTATCTTACTAGTAGATTTACTGCAAATGCAATATCAAGCCTCGTATTACTTGCAATATACATAAGTTCTCCAATGACACTTAGGTACGAGTATTCAAAACCCAATACTTATTTTCCTTTTTGGCGTGACCGGTGTGGATCTGTATCCTTTTCTAAGGCTCTAACTACCATAACAATTTTAGATAGATAAGCTTTATCCATATTGAATTTCTCAAATATTTTTTGGACATAAGTCAATTGATGTACGAGAATGCCCGTTTTAGGATGCTCCAGTTGTAGACCTAATCAAAATTTAGTTTTACCTAAATATTTCATCTCTAATTCCATCTTTAGATGATTGCGAGCTTCATTAATGTCAAACTCAGTGTCAATGATATTTAAATCATCAACATATACTGAAAATCTAGTTAAAGATTTGTGTATGAAGACACAAGGACAATCATCATTAGTAGAGTAGCATTTGTTTAGAAAGAACTCCTTCAGTCGGTTATACCACATCTTTCCAGACTGTTTTAAGTCATATAATGATTTGTTGAGCTTGACACAATACATGTTGTGTCCTATGTTTTCATTCGGTACATGTATCCCATCAGAGACTTTTATGTATATTCCCGAATCTAGTGACCCACATAAATATGCAGTCATGACATCCGTCAACTGCAAAGATAGACTTTTTATGTTGCCAGCGATATAAGATATCGGAAAGTTATTCCATTCATTACCGAAGAATATGTTTCATTGAAATAAATGCTGGCTCAATGTGTGAACCCTTGTGCAACTAGACTTGTCTTGTATCTCACAACCTCATTGTTTTATGCCGTTTCCGAACGAAAACCCACTTGAATCAGATAGGATAGGTTATAGGAGGTGTAGGTATTACATTGTCGAATATCTCTATCTTTTTCAGTGAGTCAAGTTCAACCTTGATAGTATCTCTCTATTTAGTCCAGCCCGAGCGTTGTTTACACTCTGTCATAGTCTTAGAATCAGGATTATTGAGTAGTTCAGCTATCTTGGTTAAAAAACACGAGTTGACAACCGTTGTATTACGTTCAAGTAATTCTCCAGAACTAGTATAATTGAGGAATTTTTTTGTACCCTGTTGTAAGGATCGAATGCCCAAGAGGGGGGGTGTGAATTGGGCTTCTTTTCAAAAATTATAGTGATAAAACTTAATTACTAAAAGCCCAATTCCCTATGCAAACAACCTATGCATTCACGTGAATAGTAACTTTGCGGTATATGAAATGCATAAGTGTAAGGGGAGAGGGAGAAAGCGCAAACTCCCGAGGAGACACGAAGACACGGAGATTTATCCCATGGTTCGGCAAGATCGTCAAGATCTTCCTACATCCACGTTGTGGCACTGAACAAAGGGTATAGCCACTCCCGAGTCACCGAGACCAGGGATCTTCACTAAACTTCTCCGTTCGCCAACCTCGACAAGGTGGAGCTCAAGCCTTGTACAAGTTGGATCCTCCGGGCTTCCACAACTGTCTTGGAAAGCTCCGAAAGGCTCTCTCCAATACAATCACCAAGGGACACTCCCTTACAGCTCTCACTATACTATAGACCCCAATCACCAAGAATGGAGGCATAAAAGCACTATCTCTAGCAAGTTCTAGCCTATCTCTTGGTGTGTAAGTGGTGTAAATGATGTAGAAGTAGTAGCTCAACGTCTTGAATGCTTGAGAATGTGTATAGTAGCTCTGGTTGTCAAGACTTGTCGAATAGACTGGTAGAAGGGGTATAAATAGCCAGCCTCCACGAAATAGACGTTGGAAAAATAGGCTGACATCACTGTTCTGCGAACACTGGATGATCCGATGTTCTCCCTTCAGTTGTCATCGGTCGAATCCAAATTAGCTGATGTCACTATGTCAAATATGACCGTTGATAGACCGATGTTACACTTGTCTTCTCATCGGATGATCCGGTGGCACTTCATCCAGAATTGGTTCAGAATTAATGCTTACTGGAGTGATTGATCGATGTGTTATCAATTATACATCGGATGGTTCGGTGTTACACTTGGTTCAGGGAGGTTGCTTACTGTACTGATGGACCGATGTAACATTCCCTTCATCATCGGATGATCCGGTGAGTACTTAGATCTAAGATCTTCTTCTTCTGCTAAACCAACTCGACCGATATATTGTTTTCTGGAAACATCGGTTGATCCGGTGAGTTGATTTTGTTTGCTTTGAGTTATTCTAAGTAATTTTTTGGGAATTTGCTCGATTGACCTCTTAGACATTGGTTTGAAATGTTCTTCTGATGATTACTAAATCTTGAGTGTTGTCAATTTTGGTTGAATAATTTTGACATATGAGCTTTTTCTTCTAATATTCATAAAAATCGATTGACCTCATAGAATGATTTTTTAAGGAGTCTCCAATCGTATTCAATGAGCATTAGATGATATAAGTGTAGAATCCATTAAGTGTGATGAGATATACGAGAGACCTTGCATCCACAAATTCATTAGTAATATCCAACGATTGTCATTAATCACCGAAACCATACCTCATGGGGGCCTAGATGCTTTCAATCTCCCCCTTTTGGTGATTGATGACAACACAACGAGTAAAGTATAATAGTAATGAAATTAAGAATATGATACTTAAGAGGATATGAAATAAGTACAAGATCTGGCACATTAAATTTGAAGACTCAAAAGCGATTAATAACTTGAGAGAATTAATAGGTACACGAATACTCAATGAATAGCAAAAGAGTAGCAAATCTCCAAATTACAAAAGACTCCCAAAAAGATAAACTCCCCCTACAGCTAGGACTCCCCCTAGGACAAAGCTATCCCTCCCCCTGACTCTTCTCCCCCTTTGGCATCAAGACACCAAACAAGAAGCCGAGTGCCTAAGGATCCTGAGCGCTCGGGGTGATGACGAACTGGTCGCCATCGGGGGTGCTGTCGTCGGAGCTGCTGTGTGCTCCTGCTGAGGCTGGAGTAGCGGTGACGGGAGCTGCGGGAGCTGCTGTCGGTGCTTGCTGAGTTTGAACTGCAGGTAGAGGGGCACTGAAAACGGACATCGGAGTCTGCTGGAAGAGTGTCGTAGCCGGCAAGGGAGAGTGAATAGGTGCGCCTGGAGCAAGCAGTGGGGACATGCTGATCGTCGGGATCGGCGTGGTCGGCACTGGTGCTGAAGCTGGTGCTAGGACAGGCGGACCTGGAGCTAGGCCTGGAAGCTGCGATGGTAGAGCAATCCCGGTCTGCGTGTAGATATTGGTGATCAACCCCAGGATGCCCATCATAGTCGGTTGCGTCTGCTGCTGCTGGTCGAGAGAACGCTGGTGCATCTGATCAATCAGCCCAGTCAGCCTGTCAGTGTCCTCTCGCTTCTCGTGGGCAATCTGTCGCTGCATATCCTGCTGCTGCTACTGGACCTCCAAGAGACGCGCAGCCTGCTCAGCTCGGGCCTGCTCAGCTGCAAGCCTATCCTGTCGCTGCTGCTCAACCATCTGCTGGAGTAGAGAAGTCAATTCAGATGGCTGAGAAACCTGTGCCTCGGACACTGGAGGTGGAGTAGGAGGTGGCACAGTCGAGCCTCCAGCCTCCGCGTCGTGTTGCCTGGGTGAGGGAGGAGGTGGGAAGTACTCCTCGACACTGTCGCTGGTGTCACTCTCGGACCAAATGCGCTGTAGATCCCCACCCTGAGCCTCAGCCTGTGCTAGTCTCTCGTCTTCCTTCTCCAGGTATGACCAATCTTCCTCAGATAGACGAGCACGGACCTGACGCTCAACTGGACGGCGAAGGCGGCGGTCTCCAGGAGCTGGAGCACGGTAGTGCCCGAACCGTGTGATGTTCTCATCGGTGAGACTGTCACGCACGGCGGGCCCCTCTGGAGCGATCAAGTAGAGTAAGTGACTGATCCAGTGACCAAACACAAGCTGCCTCATCATCCCAACTCCATCAGTGATGATGTCCTCCATCTCACATATAAGGATGTCCACAATGTCGAACTCCATCCCGTTCATGACATAGAACAGGAGAGTCTGCTGCAAGCTGGTAAACCCCTCAAGGTATCCGGACCTCGGCAGAAGTGTGCGACGCAAGGCAAGGTGCACAGTGCGCGCAGCTGGAGTGAGTAGATCCGGTACCCTCGGTTGGTCTGGAGAGTAAGTCTGAGAAAATAGTGATCGTATCTCCTCATAAGGTGGTGCCACACCTCCAGTGAGCGGCCTCCTCGGTGGGTCATCCTGTCCATACACTCTCTCGTGTAGGCATGTGTCGTGAAGATCCACTCCTAGCAGCTGTCCCAAAGTCTACCGAGTCAGGTGGTGATGCTGGCCCATGAACATGAAATCAATGGATCTGCAGCCCTCAGAGACATAGAGTGTGGCATAGAATACTCGGATCCAATCCTCTACGAAGGCACCCCTCTCGTAAGACATCAGCTCCACTAGCCCTCTATACCTCTCAAAGTAAGGGTGTATCTTCGTCCCGGTTGCAAGTGCAAGCTGATCCCAATCAATAAAGTTATGCTGGAAGAGCTTATGGTCCCGACGTCTGTAAGTCTCGTACAGTGATGCCTGAGCTTCCTGAGTTGCTTGACCTTCAACTTCCTGTAATCTGTCAGGCGGACACCCTCACCAACACGGACGTTGGTGTCCATCTCATATACGGCTCTCTGGGCCACCCTGTCCTCTCGAAGGTCAGCTGCTGACGGTCTCGGTCTCGGGGCTACAGCTGGATGACCCCTACGGGTCCTGATTGAGCGCCGGTGAACAAGTGGCACTCCAGGATCCTCTTCCTCCTCTGGCTCCTCAGGCACTGGAGGCTGCCTCTGTCGGGCCTCCCGGATCCTCAGCGATCCTCCTCGGCCACGCTCTCGCTCCTCAGCGGCGCGAGCGACCATCAGGGCTTTCTTTGCCTCCTTCGACATCTTTTGCTTTTTAGCTGCCAGCTCCTCAACGGCCTTGCCTTTTCTCTTCTTGCCACGTCCCATGACGACGGTGAAGATGAGCACGCGAGACAACGAGATCGGGCGCACGAGACGACGACGCAAAGATCGTCGCGACCGGGGAACCCTAACGGCAAAGCGGTGCGACGGAGTGCACAGCGACCGAAAGAGGGGCACCACAGCGGCGCAGAGGGCGGTGGTGCAGCGTGGGGCGGCGGCAGTGGTGCGGCTGCGGCGAGGCATGGGGAGGCGGCGGCAGTGCTGCGTGGAGTGGCGGCTCTGCGTGGGGAAGCGGCGACGCTGCATGGGGCAGCGGCGGCAGCCGGAAGGCGGCAGTGGCCGGAGGCGGTGGCGGCCGGAGGAGTGGGCAGTTGGAGGACGGCGGCAGGGCGAGGCACGGAGCGGCGGCGGCGAAGAGAAGGTGTCGGGTCGGGGAGAGAGACGGTGAAGTGAAGCGGCGCGCTAAAAAGGTGGGGCCCGAACCCTAGCTCAAAATTTAACATCGGATGAACCGACATCAGATGATAGGAGCATCGGTCAAATGATACAGTAAGGGTATTCCAAAAGTACCATTGGCATCGGATGCTCCGATGATGAAAGGATTAGCATTGGTTGATTTTGGCATAACTCCAGAAATGTGCACATCGGATGCACCAATGTTTCTCAGAATGAACTTGTCGGTTGATTTGACTTTCATACTGAGCTGACCCTTGGTCCTTGAGCACAAACTGATCCGATGATGCTTCTGGCCTAAGCATCGGATAATCCGATGACTACAAAACAACAACATCCCATATATGTCCTTTGACCCAAACAAACAAACAATGAGAAACACATGTCTCGGGACTTTTTGGGCAATCCCTTACCCCTCAAAAAGAGTAGTTGCCAATAACTTGGCTAAGTCCTAAAGCAAATAGAACACCGAAAAATCGAGGAAGAAAACATCTAAATAAAATGTAAGGCACATGCTTTGTGAGCTAGAGGATGAAGACTTCTATCTCTTTAAAGCATGTTCCTTTAGGCATTAACGCACATAATATTTTGTTCTTTCCACATCATATGAGTTGAGATATTGCATTTCAAACAAGTCTCTTTCTCATGAAGTGGGTTCCCCTTTGTGACAATCTACCGTATGCAATGCCAAACAATTTATAATGCAAGAAATTAAACGTGAGTGCAAGTCTATATGGCAGGCATCATGCAAGACATAAAGTAAATCTATCTTGCCAAATTTGAACCTTTCAAAGGCTTCTTCAGGGAGATACACTCTCCAAGCCTTGGGGAAACCCAAAAGAACCTCCATCCCAAGCTAACCCTTCCTCACCCCTATCCTTTGAAAGTTAGACAAGACCTATATGTGATGCATTCTTACATGACCATGGCAACTTACATGACGTTCGATGCATCTAGCATGTTTAATTCACTTTTTAGTCTAGAAAAGGTTTTCTCATCAAGTGGTTTAGTGAAGATATCCGACAATTGTTCTTCGGACCTAACACCTCTCAAGGAGATGTCTCCCTTAGCTTCATGGTCCCGCAAGAAATGATGACGAATATCAATGTGCTTAGTGTGGGGGTGTTGAACGTGGTTTTTAGCAATTTTAACCGCACTTTCATTGTCACAAAGGAGAGGCACACAACCAAGTTTAATACCAAAGTCCAAAAGGGTTTGCTTTATATAAAGAATTTGGGCACAACATGCACCGGCCGCTATGTATTCCGCTTCCGCCGTGGACAAAGCAACGGAATTTTGCTTCTTGCTCGACCAAGATACTAGGGAACGCCCAAGCAAGTGGCACCCACTGGAGGTACTCTTGCGATCCACACGGCATTTGGCAAAGTCCGAATCCGAGTAACTCAAGAGATGGAATTTTGCACCTTTAGGGTACCACAGGCCAACACTAGGAGTATGCTTGAGATACCGAAGTATCCTAAAGACCGCCTTCCGATGTGATTCTTTAGGTGCCGCTTGAAAGCGAGCACACAAGCATACACTAAACATTATATCGGTCCTAGATGCAATAAGATAAAGTAATGAACCAATCATAGAACGGTAATTAGATTGGTCAATAGGTTTACCGTCCTTATCCGCGTCGAGATGACAATTTGTTGCCATTGGAGTACTTCTTGAGCTACAATCTACCATCTCAAATTTCTTCAAGAGGTCCTTGGTATACTTTTCTTGATATATGAAGGTTCCCTCTCGAAGTTGCTTGATTTGAAATCCAAGGAAGAAGTTGAGCTCTCCAATCATCGACATCTCGAATTCCCTAGACATCATTTTGCCAAACTCATGGCTAAGAGCTTCGTTAGTTGAACCAAAAAAAATATCATCGACATAAATTTGACAAATAAATAGTTCTCCGTCGATGTCTTTGGTGAAGAGTGTAGTGTCCATCCTCCCGATCTTGAATCCTTGCATGATCAAGCAATCTCGTAGTCGTTCATACCACACCCTAGGTGCTTTCTTGAGCCCGTAGAGCGCCTTGTGCAACCTAAACACATGATTAGGATTCCTCGGATCTTCAAACCCGGGAGGTTGTTCAACATAGACAAGCTCGTTAATATAACCATTAAGAAAGGCACTCTTCACATCCATTTGATAAAGCTTTATGTTATGATGTGATGCAAAAGCAAGAAGTATACGAATGGCTTCTAGTCGAGCGACCGGAGCAAATGTCTCTCCAAAGTCTAGTCCTTCAACTTGCGAGAAACACTTGGCCACAATTCTTTCCTTGTTGCGGACCACAACACCGTTCTGGTCTTGTTTGTTGTGGTACACCCACTTTGTTCCGATGACGTTCTTGTCCTTGGGTCGCTCCTCCAACACCCAAACTTCATTGCGGATGAAGTTGTTAAGTTCTTCTTGTATGACCATCACCCAATTTGGATCTTGGAGTGCTTCCTCAATGTGAGTGGGTTCTACACATGAAACAAACGAGTAGTGCTCGCAAAACGTAGCGAAATGGCGAGAACGTGTACTTACTCCCCTTGACGGACTTCCGATAATTTGGTCAATCGGATGCGCCTTGGATATGCGTCCATGCCTCATAAGTGGTTGTGAAGCATTTGGCGGTGGTGATGCGTGTTGCTCTTCTTGTGGTTGGACTTGATCATGGACTTCTTCTTCTTCTTGATGTTGCGTGGCTTGTGAATCTTGTGTCGGCAATGGATCATCCTTTTCTTCTTTATCAACTTGAGGTGCCATAGATGTGTTGATAATGGAACTTGAAGCTCCCCCTTGATCATGGCTCTCCTCAACTTTAGGCTTGGTGTCTCCAATGGTCATGTTCTTCATGGCTTCTTATAGAGGCTCATCATCTATTTCATCATGACCAAAACTCTCCTCTTGGGAGCCATTAGTTTCATCAAACTCAACATCACAACTTTACTCAACTAAACCGGAGGTTTAGTTGAATACTCGATATGCTTTTGAGTTTGATGCATAACCAAGAAAGATACCAATATCACATCTTCTTTCAAACTTACCGAGCCTTTTCTTGCGATAGATATAGCACTTGCACCCGAAGACTCATAAATAGGAGATGTTGGGCTTTCTCCCAATGAGAAGTTCGTACGAGGTCTTTTGAAGTAGTCGATGTAGGTAGACCCGATTTGCGGCATGACACGTCGTGTTGATTGCTTCGGCCCAAAACTTCTCGGACGTGCCATAGTCATCAAGCATTGCTCGCGCAAGAGTGATGAGAGTCTTGTTCTTCCTTTCAACGACACCATTTTGTTGAGGAGTGTATGTGGCCGAAAACTTATGCTTCACGCCTTCACGATCACGCCACTCCCCAATGTCGTAGTTCTTGAATTCGGTGCCGTTGTCACTCCGGACCTTGATGATGGGAAGTTGAAATTCCCTTTGAGCACGGTTAGCGAAGGTATTAAACACTTCCGGAGTTTTACTCTTGTCACCTAGAAACAAAGTCCAAGCATAGCGAGAGTAGTCATCAACTATAACAAGACAATAGAGGTTACCACCAAGACTTTGATATGTGGACGGTCCGAAGATGTCCATGTGGAGCAACTCAAGTGGCTTGGAGGTTGACACCATTATTTTCATCGGGTGGTGAGAAGCAACTTGCTTCCCGGCTTGACAAGCGCTACAAAGCTTGTTCTTCTCAAATGTGACATCCTTCATGCCGGTCACCATCCCAAGCTTGAATGACTTCTTGAGCTTGCTCATTCCTATGTGAGCTATGCGTCGATGCCATAGCCAACCCAAACTCGTCTTGGTGAAAAGATAAGTGGTCAAGCTAGCATCCTTGTTGAAGAAGTCTACTAGGTAGAGATGTCCATGCCGAAATCCTTTGAAGATTAGTTATTGGCTTGTTTCACTAGTCACAACAACATCATTCTTGCTAAAGGTGCACGTTAGTCCAAGATCACAAAGTTGTGCAATAGAAAGCAAATTGAAACTAAGTGACTTGACATACAATACATTAGAAATAGATAAATCATTTGAAATTGCAATCTTACCTAACCCAATTACCTTCCCCTTAGAGTTATCACCAAAGGTGACTTGTTCATGATTGTCGGGGTTTTCTATGGTGATGAACATATCATCGTTGCCGGTCATATGTTGAGTGCACCCGCTATCGAGTACCTAATGCTTTCCTCCGGCTTTGTAGTTCACCTACACACATGAATTCAATTTTTGACTTTAGGCACCCAAGCCAACTTAGGTCCTTGTATGTGTGATACAAGTGTTTTTGGGACCCAAATTTGCTTGGGGAGCTTCCCCTTAATGCCCTTCATATCCTTGCCAATGAACATTGCCTGCACCTTGCCATCTACTTTACTCAAGAGATAATAATGATCATTGAAAGTAGACTTGTAGTTAGTAGGCAATTTTGGAGAAGGCCGGTTAGGAAGAGGACACTCCCTTGTATGGTGACCGGTGACCTCACAATGTTGGCAATACGAACCAACTTCCTTGATGAAGCTTGTTCTAAGCTCTGGTGAGGGCACCTTTCCTTTGTTAGGCACCGGGAAGGATCCAAGTCCTCTCTTGTTGAAGGCCTTTGCTTGTTGGAACATGATTTCTTTGTGCTTGACTTCTCCCTTAGATAGTCTTGCCACACTAGTGCGGAGACTTTCAATTTCATCCATCAAATCCTTCTCCCTAGCATTTTCTTTCAAAGGCAAAGGCTTATACAGGACATTAGTAGCATGAGAAATAATAGATACCTTATCATTAAGGGTTTCCTTCTTTATATTTTCAATTCTTGATCAAGAACTTCATAAGCAAGGTTAAGTACTTGATGCTCTTGGATTAACTCATTGTGCTTTCCCAAGAGTGCTTGGTGTGCTACGTCAAGCTCATGATGATCTAGCTTGATTTGAGCCTTATCCTCCTCAATTTGCTTGACATGATATTTGAGTGTGTCATGCTCCTTAAGTATGCTTTCATACTTGTCAAGCAAATCGAGGTTAGCACTCTCAAGCTTAGCACGAGTTTCTTCAAGAGCCTTGACCTTACTCTTTTCCCTCTTAATGATTGTGTGGTATTCATTTATTAATGAAGCTAAGTCATCGAGGGAAAGCTCATCATCGCTATAGTCATCATATACCTCGGTGTTACCTTTTGCCATGAGGCACATGGGAGGTGGACGAAGAGATGAATCATGAATTTCAATTTAGCAAGCCCAAATTTCACAAGCTTTTTCTTTGCTAGCAATCCTAGCAAACACATCTTGACTAATGCATTCATAAATAGCATTCCTAGCTTTTGCATCCCACTTAACTTGATCACCTATATAATTGTGCTCACCAAACCCCGCATGGGTCACTTCCCATACCTCGGGAGCAATAGCTTATAGATAATGTGTGCTTTCCAATAGGCAAAGTTCTTGTCCTTGAAGATGGGAACCGAACCCCCAATCTTGGCCATTTTAGCTCTCTAGCGGTGAAGCTAGAATGATCCAATGAGCAACCTCGCCCTGATACCAATTGTAAGGATCGAATGCCCAAGAGGGGGAGTGAATTGGGCTTCTTTTCAAAAATTAAAGCAATAAAAACTTAATTACTAAAAGCTCAATTCCCTATGCAAACAACCTATGCATTCAAGTGAATAGTAATTTTGCGGTACGTGAAATGCATAAGTGTAAAGGGAGAGGAAGAAAGCACAAACTCCTGAGGAGACACGAAGACACGGAGATTTATCCCGTGGTTCGGCCAGATCGTCAAGACCTTCCTACATCCACGTTGTGGCACCCACCAAAGGGTATAGCCACTCCCAAGTCACCGAGACCAGGGATCTTCACTAAACTTCTCCGTTCGCCAACCTCGGCAAGGTGGAGCTCAAGCCTTGTACAAGTTGGATCCTCCGGGCTTCCACAACCATCTTGGCAAGCTCCGGAAGGCTCTCTCCAATCACCGACTCTTACACAGTGAGTACAATCACCAAGAGACACTCCCTTATAGCTCTCACTATACTAGAGACTCCAATCACCAAGAATGGAAGCACACAAGCACTATCTCTAGCAAGTTCTAGCCTATCTCTTGGTGTACAAGTGGTGTAAATGATGTAGAAGTGGTAGCTCAATGTCTTGAATGCTTGAGAATGTGTAGAGTATCTCTGGTTGTCAAGACTTGTCGAACAGACTGGTTGAAGGGGTATAAATAGCCAGCGTCCACAAAATAGCCGTTGGAAAAGTAGGCTGACATCACTGTTCTGCGAACACCGGATGATCCGATGTTCCCCCTTCAGTTGTCATCGGTCGAATCCAAATTAGCTGATGTCACTGTGTCAGATATGACCGTTGTTCGACCAATGTTACACTTGCCTCATCATCGGATGATCCGATGACACTTCATCTAGAATTGGTTCAGAATTTGTGCTTACTGAAGTGATTGACCGATATATCTATAGTTGTACATCGGATGGTCCGGTGTTACACTTGATCCAGGGTAATTGCTTACTGTGTTGATCGACCGACGTAACACTTTTTTAATCATCGGATGATCCGGTGAGTACTCAGTTCTGAGGTTTTTTTCTTCTGTTAAACCAACTCGACCAATGTATTGTTTTCTGGAAACATCGGTTGATCCGGTGAGTTGATTTTGTCTGCTTCGAGTTGTTTCTAAGTGATTCTTTTGGAATTTGCTCAAGTGACCTCTTATACATTGGTTTGAAATATTCTTCTGATGATTACCAAATCTTGAGTGTTGTCAATTTTGGTTGAATATTTTTTACATATGAGCTTTTTCTTCTAATCTTAATAAAAATCGATTGACCTCGTAGAATGATTTGTTAAGGGATCTCCAATCGTATCCAATGAGCAGTAGATGATATAAGTGCAGAATCCATTAAGTGTGATGAGATATACGAGGGACCTTGCATCCACAAACTCATTAGTAATATCCAACGGTTGTCATTAATCACCAAAACCATACCTCATGGGGGCCTAGATGCTTTCACCCATATTACTGATACTTTTGATCCTATGTTTAGGATCATTCGCTTTTAATCTTATGGCTTGTATCATAAATTTAGCGAAAGCATGGTTACGTGTAGATATTAAACATATGTGTGACCATATAGTAGATGCGTCAATTAATATCATGAAGTATCTAAAAGGACCACACATAGGTTGTTTGGGACTACAAATGTCTCCTTGAATACGTTCAAGAAACTTTAATGGTTCATCATGGATCTTAAGCAGAGAAGGCCGCAAGATCAACTTTCTCATAGTACATGAAGTGCACACAAAATCATTAGATTTTGAAGTTTTTACATTATTTAATTTATGGTCGGTGCAATTACCAATAATTTTCCGCATCATCCCTATTCTAGGATGACCTAGGCGTGAATACCAGGTCTTGAATGTGAAAATCACCTTGTATGCAACATATGGTACGGGTTTGATGTATGTGTAATACAATCCGGAAGGAGCAGAAGAAATTCTTTCTAGAACTTTATGGTCATATCTGGAATTATTAGATATAAGAAGAAATTCTTCTTTGTTATCTTCATGGGTACATACATGTAACTCATTTTTCTTGATATCTCTAAAACTTATGAGAGTACGAGTAGAATCGGGATACAACAAAGCATCATCGATCATAACTTGTGTACCAAACATCATAGTGGCTCGTGAGCCAACTATTGTTGCATCACGTCCAACAATGGTTAAAACATTTCATGACCTTCTAGTTAGGGTTTGGAAATATTTTGTTTCCCTAAGTATAGAGTTTGTGGTGCAACTATCCACTAGGCAAACTACTTCTTCCATCTTAACTTCCCGTGAGATCTAACAATTAAGAATTATAAAAATTCAATTAATTGCATTGAAACATATATATATATATATATATATATATAGACAAAATTAGAGTATTAAATAACTCTAATACAAAAGAACAATTATGTTCATTACAACACACTTTATTACATAGACTATAGTATTTACAAATTTATATGGTAAGCGATCTATATAAGATCGTCGAACATGTCATTCGATTTGTATTCAACCATAGTATTATCCATGTCCATGTAGTCATAAGCACTTAATGCTGGCTCGTTGTTACTTGGATTTTCAACATCCTTGCTTAAACAACCGACTTCAAATGTTGGCTTTGTTGAGATACTAAAATGAGTTTCGTACTCATTTTCGCATCCTTGAGCTTTCTTGTCTTTTGACAGTGATTTCTGGTATAAAGCCACAAGGTGTTTAGGAGTTCGACACTTGTCAGCAGTATGCTTATAAATGTCACGTGCCTTACACTACACATTTTTCCCTTTGAAGAGAGTATCATCCTTTTTCATTATCTTTGAGATTTTTTTATTTTTTCTGTCTATTATGGCAGCGTGGAAGATCTACCATTCTTCTTAGGAGTTATGTCTTTAGAAAAATTTGTTTTCTTCTCATTATGATGAATTTTCAGGTAGAGGGACAATCCCAACATGACGTTGGTGATGATTCTTAATAGTAAGGTCATCATGCTTCTCCGACTGAAGTAAATCACGAATGAAGTCAGCATATTGCTGGTAGTTGCGAGCTCGGTATTGATGTTGTAAGACCCGATCAGAGGGAAGCATTGTTTGAAGTGTCTTCTCAATTTTGTCTTTCTCTGATGGTTCTTTCTCACAAAATCTTAATTTGGCACAGACCTTATGAACAACGTGACTATAGTCTTCTATAGACTTAAAATCTTCAAGACGGAGTTGAGTCCATTCATGATTGGCCTCAGGCAATAATATGGTCTTTTGATGTTCATAACGGCTTTTTAATGACATCCAAAGATTAAGAGGTTCTTCCTCCATCACATATTCCAACTTTAAGTCGGGGTGAATGTGGTTCCGGATGATATAAAGTGCTTGATACTTATATGTATCCAAAAATGTTGCATCTCTTTCTGCGGGAGGAGTAAGTACATGCATGATTCCACGAAAAAATAAACTTATCTTGATATCAAGAGCCCATATAGAGTAGTTGGGACCATCAAGTGTAAGTTCTTCAAACTAGCGAGCCATTGATTCCTACATATAGGAAACCAAATATTTTATTAATAAAATCATCATGGTGGTGTTGCAATAAGAGTTTTTATCATAAATATAACACTTAGGAGTATTCATTTATGTCCAGCCAATTATTAAAATTAGGCTTAACAAAAAGAATAATCCTAAGTATATATCATATCCAAGCATAATTGTTGAATATGACGTATACACTTAATTCTTGCTCGTATTAAGCCAAATCATATGAAATAGCTTAATAAAGATGAACCAAGTCAGTTTATTTTATGTAACCATATTGCCAGATTATAATCCAAATTATGATTTTAAATAGCATATGTTAAATTTCTAAATATAGTGAACAAAATTATGTGTCTTTGGGCCAAATTTTCAAAAAAAAAATGGCCTAAACAAAGAAAATGTGGATAGTGTATCATTGAACAATTCATATTTATATTTGGCCAAAATTTTAAAATTAGCCAAATAGAATTTCGCATGACACTTGCAAATAAATATAGTATTTAAATGCAACATACATTTTCATATATAAACACATATATTGTTCATTAATATTTTGCAGAAATTCACAAGATTACATAAAAATCTGCAGTAATTAAATTAACTTATAAACAGTAATTAATCTCTTAAATTGAAAAATAATTAAATACTAATATAAATAAATAGGAACTAGGCCTGAAAGATGGGCATGACCCAGGCACGTGCGCGGCCCAAGCCAACGCGTGGCCCAGGCCAACGCGTAGCTCAATCGTCAAATGGCCTTGGCCAGCGCGGCCCATCCCTACGAGCCCAGCCCATCGTGGCTCGTGGCCATTGAATAAAAGGGGGGCCGGTTAGGACTAATCCTAACCGTGACCTTATCCCCTTCCTCCATGGCATTTCCAAATACTTCGTCAACCTTCTCTTCCTTGATGATGTCGCCATCCCTTTTATCCACCTTGACAACGTCGCACTTCCTCCCTACCATGTTTACTAACTATGGTCGGCCTCCGAGTCCCAAAATCTGGGTGCTCGGGCCTTGCCGGCGAGTTGAGCAAACCAGCAAAGAATCTGATTGCCACACAGACTCGTGAGTGCCGGTGGTGAGTCGGATCCCGAAGGTCCGACTCCTCCTTGAAGGGATTCTAGTAGGGGAACGTGGGCAGCAATGGAGGAGGGCGGCACCAGCGGAGTTGCTTGCATCTCCGTTGTTGAGGGCGATGCCAACGATGGATGCGGAGCCCTTGAAGCCAAAGGTCCTTGAGGTTGACCTTTCGGGCCGATGCGGATCCTTGCCGTGCGGCGAGTCGCCGGTGGCGCAACGACATCGGTGACCACCGAAATGTCGTGGTTGCCTTCTTCCTCTCTCCCCCCCCCCCCCCCTAACGGGCCGATGACGAAGGGTCTAGGGTCGATGCAACTCGTTTTGGACCATGGATGGCATCGGCCCCCTCTTGGTGACCCCATCGAAGGGTGTTGGGATCCAAGGGTCGCTCGGGAGAAGGAGAAAGAGTGCATATTTGTCTCTAGTGGACTTGCGCAGTGTTGAATGGCGTCGATGATGGCGGGTTCGTAGGAGCAACCGCCAATCTTCGGAAGCGACGGCAGCAGCGCCGACTTCCATTTCGACCTCTGTAGCTTCGACCACTATTGTGATGTTCTCTTGCAGGGTTAAAGTGGTACCATCCACCACAATGGCAGCCACGGCGAGAAGAATCATCTAGGAAGATGGTGAGAATGAAATCGGTGAGTCCTCCAAACATCTTACCCTCGAAATCAATCTTCTCGGTTCAATCTCTCTGGATTTGCTCGGTAGAGCGTGCTGATAACGTATTGTAATCATAATTGAGAGACAATTTGAGTGAGACACAAGATGTATGATTCTTTAATCATTTTATTCATTCACTGATCTCTTTTTATACAAATTTCATGGACAGACACGTCCGCCGACGATTGAGAGCGAGGAGGCAGTGGCGTCGCTCGGGCGCGACGGGGCAGAACGGTTAAGTGGTTACATGAAAAATGTTTTGTAACAATATGGAAGGATGGATGGTCGCACCGTGTCAACAAATACTAGGGTCACCAATTTTCAAATTCTAGAGGTTATCAGCCAACTTATTCTGCAATCCATGCACGAAACGAAAACCCAGATACTTTTGGTTACTATAAGCTATATAATTCAACAAATTATGTACCACAAGAGTTAAAAAAGTGGATTTCTTTGAAACATGTAACCATATCTCTGTATACATATGGCAAACCCTCGGGCATCGATACAATCTCACCGGCTACAAAAAGGTCAACAGAATGCCTTTTGCTACATCATCTAAGAGCTATTGACAAAAGTATTGGGTGCGAGTATGAAATGACCCAGTCCTTAGGTTAACAAGAACATAAGCAGATAATCCAGTAGAATGTACTGTCGAGCATCCATATTATGGTCGCTTCAAAAAATGCTGCAATTATTACTACCTAGGCTGCCTTCGCAGCACTTGCCACGGTATTATCTAAAAGTAACAGAAAGAAGAAACAAAACGTGACGGCAATAGCAGAACATCCTCTATCAACCGCACACAGACCAGATCAAAACTTTGGAAGGATTGCAGTGATCCCTAAGGTGCCATGAGCCCTTGGATCGTGTACTGAAGTGATTTTGCCCAGTCTTCTTTGAAAAGTAAAGTCTGTAATGTTTTCATAACATTGTAATCTGGATCCAACTTGCGCTGCCAGCCCTGCAAAAAAGTGGGACAAGAGTTCAAGGGTCAGAAATTGAAGAGTGTATATACATAAACGCGGATGAAAACCAATTTGAACAGCAGATAATAGACTCTTATTTCATATGATTCGTTTAAAAATCTTATCTTTAGCATAATACAAATAAATAAACCACCAAGGAGCAGATGCTAACCAAAATGGCCAAATACAATTCCTGTGTGACAGAAGAATTAGATAGGAGAAAGTAAAATGGAAACAATGTCTTCCTCCCTCCAATGTAGAAGGAATTAGATATCTACATGTAAATTTTAACATGTATGATCATCTGGTACAGTTTATGGCATCTAGGCAGTAGTTATTTCACCCTTGCCACACATGGGTATATCTTGTATCAAGCTGTGAAGTTAAATAGTCACAACTGTGCTGGTATGGTATCAAACTCAAACAAAATCGTTGCAAGATGTCAAGTGATCTGGTCATGAAATCGGAGAGTTCCATGACCAAGTGATATAGATTAATCCATGCATTTTTTTCTTGAGCACCTGTAACATAGAATTTCTTAACATATTACATAACATGATCAAATCTAAGTAATCTTTGCTGTCACAGTCAAAATGCTCGGTTGAACATAACGGGCATGCACTTGAGTAACAAAATGAGCAGTACATACAATGATTGAAGAACAAAATTCGGTAAGTAGTGTAGTTATGACAGTTACCTCAAGAACTAGAGTAGTCACCATGACAGTGCAGACATTCCCATCAATATTCACTTTATGGCGTCGGACTTGCTCAAGCAATTGATGCATACAGTCAGCTGGATGCACAGCATCACCCTCGGTGGTGCCCCAAAATGAAAACGATCGCTCAACTTCCTGTTGCAGATGTTAAGATTTATCAAGTCTCAACAACAATGAAAACATACATAAACTTATCCTTGTGAATCGGCATTTTAGCAAATGAAATAAAAGGAGTTTATGCAGATGTTTCAGAAAGGTGCAACAAAGAATTATCCTTGGTATTAAGGGTTCCGTTTTGGACCATCTACTAAATGTACCTAAACATAAAATTTGTTGCCATCGTCTCGACCTTTTAGCAGCAACAGCGTCCCATGACCACATCAGGCCACCATAACTGTACCATGGTAACTGTGACCACACAAAATATTTTTACATGCCCACAAAGCATCTTCAAAGAATCATTAGAGGTTTCTGTCTAAATTTTACGTCACTTTCCCAATCCACTTTATTTTACAGAAGGGAAATTAAAATCATAGTCCCACCTGTTTGCCCACAAGCCCAAACCCATAGTGTAGATGTACAAAGAGGCACGAAAAAATCTATGAAATAGGACCATATGCCTATTACAGGGCATAATAGCTACTAGACTTTACAGCATAAACTAGGAGCAGAAAGTGGTTGCCCTTAATGGACTTGCATTGTAAAACTGATAAGGCTCAAGCCTCAGTGAAATGGACAAATATTGTGACACGGTATGAATACCGGTAAGACAGACAACCAAGTGTTCAATTGGTGGAATATTACCTATCGATTCTGGAGAAAATATCATACACAGAGCCTACTGGAAAGTCATACTGATATAGAGATAGTGTGCATGTTTGCACACTCACTTTGTAAAGAAAAAATCACCAGAGTAGAACATCCTACTTTAGATCAAGATGAAACGAGCAGTCCAAACCTCAAAAGAGAAGGAAAAAAGAAAGGGAAAAACTAAGATTTGATACCAATGAATAAACAGTATAAAACAGAGTAACTACCTCAATGAAAGCTTTTGGGTTTGGGCAATTCTGCCGTTTTGATAATTTTAGTGTACTTTCTGCTGCTGTACGACCATCCCGGCGAGCTACAGCCTTGAAAAATTCAAGTAAATTCACACGGTCATTACTTGAAAGTTCAGCAGTCATCCCTACATCAAGAAATACTACATGCGGTCTTGACTTCAAAAGGCCCTTATTTGAGTTCTTTGGTTGTGCAACACGGACCAAAATATTTCCAGGGTGCATATCAGCATGGATGAAATTATCAACCTGGAAAACGACACAAGTGATGAACAATGTTATTGTAAATATAAGCTCTAAAAGTTAAGTGGTGATCAATAATACAACAGATTGTGCTAAGATCATAAAATCTTATCGGTATGCTCGCAGTCTAGAGTGGGTCGAGGACAAATTATTCCCTTACAGAAGTTATTTCAACAAACATACCAGCGACAAATGTCACTTTGATGCACATAAGATACCCAAGTCTTATTGACCTTTCCAAAAGAGAATAATTCAGGTTTCACGCAAGTTTAATTCCTTGACTTGTCAGAATTAGGTACTCATCTATACTCAACTACAAGGAAACCAATAAAAAGAGGACAAGGAAATCAAGAGATCGCTGAAATAAATTACCAGAAGCATTTTCAATAGTGCATGAGTGCCAATATGGGCAAGAGCACTTTTAATTCGATCATGCCCCTCGAGGTCATCAACATAGTGTGAAACACTTTCCCCATGCTCGTAAGTCTCGACCAAAACAGCAGGATGAACAAGAGGATAAAGAGGTCTTGGGAAAGATACATCCTTCCACCTTCGGAAGTTGTAGATAAACCGACTCAAATGAGCAGCTTCCCTTGCAAGGTCAACTTGAGACATCATGAAGACAGCAAACTGTTGCACACTCTCATCCAGCCGCAACCAATTTAAAGTAGGGATATATGTCGAAATTTTTGCCGCTGCATTAATGATAGTGAAATCCCTCCGTATAGATTCTCCTACACCAGGGTGTCTTACTTTTACTGCAACTGTTACACGCCTTGTTTGCTTGCTGGGATACCGGAACCTCAAAACAGCTCGGTGCACCTGAGCAACACTTCCAGATGCTACAGGATTCTCTTCAAAATCCTCAAAAATTTCAGACAGCTTTCGACCAAAAGCTTTCTCTACAGTTTTCTTGGTATATGCAAATCTGTGAGCAGGTGCTTTTGTGTGTAGCTTTGACAATTCAGTACAAAGATCACTTGGAAAGAGATCAGGGCGCGTTGCAGCCCACTGGCCCCACTTAATAAACGCAGGACCTGCCAGCTCCAAAGTACGATGGACAAGTTGAAGCCAGGTTTTCCTATACTTACTGCCAAGAGTATCGGCAAATGGGGCCATCAGTAGGCTCGGGGTAAACAACAGTGACAAATATATTGATCTGAAGATTATGATAACCATCTCCACTACTGAAAATAGCAATGAGGTAACATAAATACGACCATCCTGAGCTCGGGTGTAAATGTTATCACGTATTGGGTAGTACTCGCCATCTGCAGATATCTTCTTAGCTAGCATTAACTCTCCTGCTATGAAAGTGAAGAGGTAAGGCACTAAGTTGGATCTACTCACAGACAAGCTGATGGCAAAAGCAACCTTGCTCAAAAATGGTGATGCTTCTGGTACACGAGAACGAATTGCCATGAGCTGCTTCCAAGCAAGTTGGCCCTGAAATGCATTCTGACTACAGGGTGACAGGACTGAGAACCTTCTCACACCAGTGTTCCGTCGTAAGCTCTCATTAGCTCTTCCAAGCATGTACGAAGTGCTAGATCCATTATGAACCCTCCCATGCAAAAAGGCCCTGCTGGAGTATGGCAAACCAAAACCAAAGTTTGAGCCAACGCTTTCTGCTCCAGGATTGTTGGGTTTTGAGGTAGCCAATAGGGTTTGAGCAAGTTTTCTCCTCTTTCCTACATCCCCAGCAAACCTGGTAGTCACAGGGAACTTCAGCATTGGATAAATTGCATAAGGGTAAAACACTGATCAGAATGATTAATGAATGATACTTTGGAATTTAAGAGCTGCAAAGCTGACCTTGACAACATGATGTTCCTTATGGACGGAATGTCACCGTAGAATCACAATAGCGAGCTTACGCAGGGGCATGGGTGCCAGACTTCCGGAAACGTAAACCGCACCGCACCGCACCGCACCTTGAATCCCAAGTCCTATGGCCTCGACTGAGATCGATCATGCACAAGAGGAAGACGAGCCTAATCAAACCGAGCCAAAGCAAATGATGTATGGGTTAGATAAGTACGGCTCGATGCAGAACCGAAATCCGCTAGTAATCGACGCAGCAAAAATAAGCATTTGAATTTGACTGCTCACAGCATTTAAAACATCCAAGGAGGCTAGGGTTCGTTACAGACAATCGAAAAACCAATCCCGAGTCCGGACGGATCTCCGGCCCACCCCCAATCCAACACCCGGAGGGATGAAGGCGGAGGGCGTACGACGGAGAAGACTCCAGGATGCGCCGCGTCGGTGTGCCTGGCTAGCGCGCTGTCGTGGACGGAGAGGGTGTGGAGGAGGCGAGTTCGGCGGCGCGCGGAACGGGCGCTGGGGCGAAGGTGAGGACGACGGTGTGAGGCTGCGAGGCGAGCGATGCCTTGTGGTTCTTAAGCGGGCCGGGCCTCCCTCTGGCCTGATGACGGCACATGTTGCGGATCAAGTGGATAGAAACCAGCCGGCGGCCGGAGGATGATTGCGGCAGCTCAGCCCGGCCCGGCCCGGCCCGCATGTCCAGGAATGGGGAAACGCAAGAATATGAGAAAAAGCAGGGGGCAGACAGGTAAATTCCGGTGAAAAGTCGCGGGTTGGACTGTTGCGTGGGTCCCGCTCCTCCTCGCCCGGCTTCGTTCGGCGCTGCCGGCAAGCAAAACGCGCAACACGAAGCGGGCGTGAGTTGGGGGAGGCGGGGACGGGGATCGAGGGCAACGTGGCGTGGTGCGGCCGCGACGGAAGGGCGCCTTTGCTTCCCGCGGGGGGCGGCGGATATAAAAGGGGGCGCGAGATCCAGATCTGGGCCGGCAGATGCGACCGCCCTCGCTGCTCTCCCTCACCCTCGACTCGGCGCTCCTTCGCATCGCCCATATCGCCGACCTCTCCCACCTCCCCGACCACCTCGTCATCGACCTCTTCCGTGTAGGGACCCCCGCAACGTCCTCTTGCTACTAGTAATTCGTGCTGATAATCTCTGGTTCTCGGCGTGCACGGTGTCGTGTTGGCGGTGTCAACTTGGTTTTCGTTTGATCGTGTTGGGTTTGCAGTTGTTTGTCCGCTCGTGTGGCTGTTACGCTGATTGATCTGTTCTGGTTACATGTTATGCCCTATGCGCTATTGATAGAACTTCTGAGTTGTGGAGAAATGCTTCGAATTAGTTGTTACGGGATCACGCCTTCGTCTACTCCCCCAATTTTAAAATTGTTATCGTTAGGACAACAATTCTAATTTCAAAAGTGAATCCAAGTTGTTGTCCTAATGACAACAATTTGAGAATGGAGGGATTATTGTTTATGATTTTTGTCTGGTTTGATGCTACATTCACCATGATAATGTTACCAAGGATTTATGTTCAATTGGTTCTAAAATGAAAGCACTACGGTAGTTGGTGCACATGAACTGCTTTGGTGGAGGGAAGGGTTTATGGTTCCTCGTTTGTTAGTCAAGATGAGGCACTCCACAAACTGTAGTGTCACAATTCGATTCTCTGAAATGGGACTCGGGGGCTCTTGGAATTTTATTATTTAATATACTGTGGTATGAGGTAGTTGATATCATTCCTATTTAAGATTTATTAATATGTCCCAGCAGGTATAGGGGTCATGTCCTAGTATCTGTGGCGCATGTTCTCATCTATCTGCCTTCTGGCTAAAGCAATGACAATATTTGTATGCTTCTTTATGTGTTATTGCATTTTTGGCTGCAGAGAACCCTGAGTGCTGGTAAGCTGACAGAGAAAGTTCTCAAGTTGTTTTTGGCAACTGGCTGTGAGGAAATCATTTTGGCTATTCAATTGTTAAACATTAAACAGCCACTTGTGCCAGTCCTGCCCACAAGTATGTCTGTCATCCTTGCGCACTTGTGCATTTTATTCCGATGTCACAGCAGCTTTTGTTTTTGACACCATGTCTGCTTTTTTGCAGGGTGCTCTGAGAGGTTCTAGACCAACATCAGTTTGATTGCCTGGGAAGATGTCTTTGGAAATTCATGACAGCGAGGTTGATATCGTGATCGCAGCACTCCAGCCGAACCTGATCACCTTCTTTGAGGCATGGCGGCCATTTTTTGCTCGTTTCCAAATCATTGTTGTCAAAGATCCAGAATTGGCAGAGGACCTTCAAATCCCTTCAGGCTTTGATCTGAAGGTTTACACAAAGTCAGACATCGATGGACTGCTCGGTGCCACACCCATTAACTTCTCTGGGCACTCGTGCCGTTACTTTGGGTACCTTGTCTCACGCAAGAAGTATGTGATTTCAATTGATGACAATTGCCTCCCAGCAAAGGACGCTGGTGGTTTGACTGTTGATGCTGTGCACCAGCACATGGTCAATTTGAAGACACCTGCAACACCTTTCTTTTTTAACACACTCTATGATCCATTCCGGAAAGGTGCTGATTTTGTCCGTGGTTACCCATTTAGCTTGCGTGAAGGGGTTGAATGCATGCTTTCATGTGGGCTGTGGCTGCATAATGCAGATTTCGACCCAATGACTCATGTTGTGAAGAGAAACCTACGGAACACAACCTACGTGGATGCTGTGATGACAGTTCCTCTTGGTGCCATGATGCCTGTGAGCGGAATAAATGTTGCATTCAACCGTGATATGCTGGGACCTGTTATCTTCCCGGGCCTGCGTCTACGCAAGGAAGGGAAGCACAGATGGGATACCCTTGAAGATGTATTTAATGGTTTGTGTGCTAAGGTTGTGTGCGACCACTTGGGGTATGGTGTGAAGACTGGACTGCCTTATGTGATGAGAAGTGATGCAGAAGCAGGTAAAGCTCTCGAGAGCTTAAAAGAATGGGAAGGGGTGAAAGTCATGGATGATGTTCTTCCATTCTTCCAGACGCTGAAGCTTTCGAAGGATGTGGTTACAGTTGAAGACTGTGTTAAGGAGCTAGCAATTACCGTCCGGAATAAACTAGGAGCCCGGAATGCAGTCTTCACGAAAGCAGCCGATGCCATGGTGGAATGGATCAATCTCTGGAAGTCTCATGGAGCTCAGAGTGCTTAGTTTGGGGTTTGGTGTCTCCTATAGAGTATCTATAATTGTCCGGAATACTAGTTTTCAGTTTAAAGTTTCCTTGTGTAGCTGAATAAGCAGCATTCCTGTATGCTGGAAATTTGGCATCGAGTAATTAAGAACTTCATTGTGTACGCTCGAGAAACATGTAACCATCAAATGATCCTGTGATTTGCAGTGTGTTTGTTTTATGCCTGTTCCTTTGATCATGTTATTTTGTCATGACTTTTTTTGTGAGATGGAGTGCCTGCCTGAGCAGCCGCTTTCAAATGTTTCCGGTGCGAGGCGAGCAGAATAATATAACAATTTGCAATCCACTGGATCTTTCTTAACCAGCTCTAGTTATCTATGATTCGCATACAAGTTAACAGTATTTCCCAGTAAAACCGAGTCACGAGACCATACCCAGAAGGAAGACATGGCAAAAGTTTACCAACACAATATGCAACAAAATGTCTAAATGAGTTTTGTTGTATTTCAGAGACGGCTAATTTACAAAAGCCTCACTAACGTACACTAACTATAAACAACCATGGTCAAACCCCAACTTCTACCCTGCACCGGCATGTTGAACCTTTCTCCAGATAAAAGAGGGACCAGGTGCAACATGCAGTCTGGCGCTCATGAGAAACGATAGTACAACATAGAAAAAAAAAAGGAACGCTTTTCCTCTAGGACAAACATATACAGCTTCAGAGGAAAATACATGACTGGCCAAAATCACAACACTGTATTAATGTGCAATGCTTTCAGCAATGAGGTGGCCATCTGTTTGACCAACACTTGTTGACCCCCACGTTGCCCATCCCTTCTTTCTTCAATGAGGTTCTGCAGCTTTTGTGGAAGGTCATTCTCTACTATGAGCTGCTTCGGTCGAGGGTGATGCTCATACACAACCTGGAAAAGTTCCATAGATCACAAAGTTTATTTCTATAACTATTTATTTAGAAGCTTACGAATAAATACTAAGAAATAGATGGCAAACCTTTATGAGTTTCAGCAGAGTCAAGCGAGCAATAGCTTCTCGATGGTCAAGTCTTGCAATAAGCAATGTTGTCAAACCATTGGTGGCCATTGCTGTATTTATTCGAGAAGATTTACTGCAGCAGACAATGCATAAGTTAATGCATCAGTACTCTGTACATGGCAGTAGATATTGGATAATCCACAAACGTGGTTCTATATTCTTACGTGATTATCTTCAAGAAAGCATCCAATATATGGACAAAATATTGTTCTGGGCACTCTTGGAAAAACTTAACCAACTTCTGAATGGCCTCTTTCTTCAATAATGCTTGTTCTACTCTTCGGTGATCATTATCGTGAGCCAGGCAAACAGCAATAGAATCTAATGCAGTGCATGCCCAGGCATCATCCTCCAACAGATTTAGGTAGACATCCAGTCCTCCATGAGCCCTCAACTGCTCTCTCGAGTTGCGAGAAGCATGGGCCATATCACACAGCAATGGCAATGCATACTGTCTTAGAGGTGAGTCCGACATGACAAAATTCATCAAATGAGGGATGATTCCATTTTCAGCTGCTTGTTCCTGTCTTCTCTTATTAATCTTGCAGAGGTTGAACAAAGCATTGAGGACCTAAAGAGAAAGAGAACCAGTTATGATGTGCTCCAGAACTCTTTCAACAGACTAAACTAACAGACCATTTGACTAACTGAAAAACACCTGCCTGCATGGTTATAATCATGAGTTTATTTAATAGCATGAGTTTTTAATAGAGAACCCTGAAAAAGGAGCATTATTACAAGCACATTGTCTTCTTGCAAGAAATGATTGTTACCTATAATCTCTTTTATCAGTCAAATAAGACGGTTTCCTTCTGCAAGTTTGAGCATGCAATATCCATCACATATTCATAACAATTAACGGCATATCAGATTAATCATTTATAGGCTCTTGGGCTCGGGAACAGTGTATTAAAATTTCATTTAAAACTACTGAACATCTTACATATAAAGAGGAATAGTGCATGCTTAAACACTGGTGATATTTCCCCTCTTCCAATGGTGTTTTGAGTACAAGCCTAAAAAATGCGCACCTCGCTATGTATTTGATAAACTAAAGGTCCATTACGAAGTTCAAGAATTGGTATCAGGTGTTTGATTGCATCTGTACGTTGAAGTGTCTCTAGACAATTAGGATCACCAGACAAATGATTAATGCACCTAAGAATCTGCAAAAAAGGATAAGTAGTTACAGAACAGAAACATAAAACTTAAACTGATCAGTCAGCTTAACAAGAGAGCAAAAATAATCATCAGAAGTGCATCAGGCTTTACCTTAAGGAGAATAGGAGGTTCTATCTTGTTGAACATCTGGAAAAGTCGTGCAAGAAGGCTTTGAGTGGACATAAGAGATTTTACCACGGTGTCTGCCTGAGCAAATTCCAAAAGAAGATCTGCAACTTTATCAAGATATTCATGTGCTACATCTGCGCTCATGGAAGAGAACATCTGAGCTAATGGACCGGATGATGTTGTACTTCCTGGTCTTAAATTGAGCACTCCTGATCCAGATAACACACCAGATGTTGTCTGCGATGCAGCTCCAGATGTTGATGCTCCTTCATTAGAAGCTGTTGCACCCCCCGATGGTGCATATTTCATACTTTGAACTCTATTTGAAGCTTTTATACCTGAGTCAAGAGGACCATTCTCCCTTCCCTGTCTAGAGACCTCTGCATGAAATTCAAAGACCAGTTATTTATTTAGCATATAAAGAAGGGTTATACCATAGCATCTAATGTTCCTGTCTACATAAATTTCTTAAATGAGGGAAATGACCACCTTTTCATTTTTTGGTAAGAGAAAGTGGATGATGCTTCGTAATCTAAAACATAACATTCCCTTATGACTGTTAGTGTGATAAAATACATGCAGTTATTTGTAGACACTAGGCAATGTCACTGGTAATCTGTAAAACTGAAAATCAGGTATGTGTAAATTATTTTATGTACCAGCAGGCAAAAAAAAAGTCAGTGAGTGACCCTCTGCTCCGGTGTTCGGACTTGAGGGCCTCTTTGGATTGTAGGATTTCATAGGAATTTTGAAGGATTTCAATCCATAGGAAAAAATTCTATGAGAGCTTGTTCATGTCAAATTCCTATGAAAAGACTTGTCCCAAAGGGATTTTGGTGGATTTCTAACATGAGCTCCAACCTCATGGAAAAAGGCAACATGTCCAACAAATGAGTGTCGCAGAGATGCGCATTGCTATGGACTACGGTGGATGTGCGGTCACACAAGAAGAGACCAAATTAGGAATGAGGAGATACCTGATAGGGTAGGAATGGCTCCAATTGAGGAGAAGCTAGCCCAACATCGACTAAGATGATTTAGGCATATCTAGTGGAGACCTCCAGAAGCACCAATTAACAACGGGGTTCTAAAGGATAGGAAAATATTAGGAGGGGCAAATGGCGACCAAGGTTGACATGGCAGGAGGCAGTGAAACGACACTTCTGGGAGTGGAATGTTGTACCTAAAGAGTTGGCTCGTGATAAGACTGCTTGGAAATTAGCAATGCATGTCAGAATATTAGTCCACTCATATTTTGTTACTGTTATCTTTTTTTCTTATCATTTTTCTCTATTATTTTTTAAAAATAAATAAATAAAATTGTTGGATTTCATATCTATTCGACCCAACATGTTTGGGACAAAAGCTTGGTTATTGTTTGTCTACTTCTCTAATTCTTGTGGTTTCCTGTGCACCATCCAAACAGTAGTTCCTGCAGTTTTCCTATGTTTTTCATTCCATAGGATTCAAGGCGCAAGGGCGATTCAATCCTGTGTTTTTTTCTACCCATGCGTTCTGAGAACCCTGCATTCCAAAGAAGGCCCACAAGGAGGATTGTTCGATGTATTTTGGTCTTTCCTTTTTTACCGATTTGTAACTGTAGTGATCTTTCAAGTTACTTACCCAAAAGAATTCAATGACACAATTTTAGAACATCCATAACATAATGGTATGGCATACCCTACAAGGAAAGAACTATGGAATGATAAATCAAGAATATGTCGTCTAGCTTAGGTTTCTTTGTCCATGTGTAATGAATATGATAGCTTCACACAATGGATAAAAGTAAGCACTTTGAAAAGAGAAGAGTGGAACAGAATGACAATTTTCTACCAGTGATAGGTTTCTTTTTCCATGTGTAACAAATTCAAAAACTTAACAAATGGATGCACAGTTAACACTCTGGAAAGAGAAGAGTTGAATCGACTGAAGTGATAGGAACATATGCAGAATGTGCTTTAATGTGCAAAAGAACTGAAGTTTTAAATAGTGGGCACAGGATAAAGTACCAGCAAAATCCGCCATTAGTAGGTCAAGTGCACCGTTTGTTTTCCTCTCTGTAGAAGAATGTAACAACGGCAAAATTGTTTCATGCTTTTCCAATCCGGATAAGTGGTGGACGTAATCAAGTTGGCCAGATACATGCCGTGAAGGTGGTTCTTTCTCCAACAAACTCAGTAGAGGACGGATTTGGTCATTTTGACTGATGTTATGACCATTTGATACTAGTTCGATTTGCTTTGGCAATCGATCTGTAGATGTTCTTCCTGCAGTGACACTAAGTCTCTGAGGTTTAATCAAGTCATTCTCATTCCTCTCCAAGTTACCAGCACCAATTTTATCGCTGAATCTAGGAGATGATGAAGGATCCATCAATATGTGGTGCTTATCTGCATCTGATTGTAGGGATTGCAGAGAACCAGATGAGTGGTGATGATCCAGCTTCGTCTTGGAAATTTCTAGCATTGATGGATCTAGTTGACCAGATCGCCGCCGAGGGGTTGAACCATTCTGTGTTGCTGAAGCACCCGATCCTGAGATGGAGGCAAATCTTGTGGCTTCATTCAAGCTGTGGAGAGTATTAACCAGCCTAAGAAGTATTCCCTTTTTTGCTGCTATATGGCAGAAGTCATTTCTCTGAGTTGAATGCTGGAGCTTAAAGACCTGCCATATACCATCAATCGCAAGATGAACCATATCCCTGTAATTAGAAATACATTAAGATATATCAGTTAGATACAAGGGTTTGATAAGACCAATGGATAGAGGAAAAAGTTGAAAAGACAGCACTTATGACAACCAGCAAAATTACCTGTATTTTGCGTAATCGGGCTCCAGAAAGCCCACCAAAACAGGGATCCCTTGGCACGCAATGAACATTTGCAGCGTCAATATGCTAAAGGAAATTGAAAATTAGTAAAACAATTTATCATTTCCATTATTAAATATTTAAAAGAACATCAACCATGTTGTGGAAAGAAAAAAACCTGGCCTGACAAAGCTGCTGAAGAAACAAAGATGCCTGCATCCGAATATCCTTTGGATGGACCGGCTCCGCAAAATTCATCACCACTGGAATCTGCAAATATATTTTAAATATGAACTATCTTATCCTGATTGTCAACAGAACATGACAATCATGAATTTCTCTGGAGCAATACTCACAAGGCCAACGAGACAAGCATTTTCTAGGTAGCCCGTGTTATCTTTTACAATGCAGTTGATGAGCTGCAGCACAGAGCATATAATCTGCAGAAAGCAAAAAAGTCAACTTTCAATGTAAAGAGGAATAAAAAGGTTTATAAGACCAAAGTAAAACTTCATACACGGTTTTTGGGGAGTTCAAGAAGTTCCATTAACGGGAGGAAACCATTTTGTGTCACATAAATCTGTTTTTGCTCAGGCCGGTGACTGAAGAACAACTGAAGCTTTTGGCACGCTGACAATATTACTTCTTCACTTTCCCCAGTTTTCAGTTGTGCCACGATTTTGCTGTATTCCACAGACTACATGAATAAAGGACAATAGATATGTCAAGGAGAAGACATGGCAATTCAAAATGTACGGAGGTAATGTATATTCCTCAGCAGATAATTCAGATATCAAACATAAGTATCACTGCACCGAGTAGGAATTAATAAATTCCTTGGAAGAGGCTGAATTTGCATAAGGGGGAACCAAATTAACTTATTCAAGAATAATAAAGACAAATCACATACTATCATATCAAATGCAAGTATCATATATTTTAATAGAAAACAATGTGTCTTATATAATACTTATGTCATGAAACAAGTCACCAAAAAAATTGCACTACAGTAGGGGCCTTCCCTATTCTATTCCCATAAAAAAAAAAAGCAAACTGGCTGTTGTGCGACATTTTCACTTCAAAAATGATGTCAATAACATTTCCAGGTCTCAACTATTGACACACTCTGCAAGAAGTGAGTTTGCAATAGAGAAGATAACAACCACCAGAGTCATAGTAAATGCCATGCTACTACCATAGCTGGACATTTCAATAGGCACCGTGTACAAAAATATACATTTGGGTCAGTGCATAACGACAACAACTAAGTCTTTGAGTCTCAAGCAAGTTGGGAAAAGCTGGCCAAGAACCAAAGTAATGAAATTGATTTAAGAAACACGAGGAGTTGAAGAGAGTAGTCAAACTAAAGCAGCACACCTGTAAAGGGAAAAGACTCTCTCCAGCAATATTGTCACCAAAACCCTGTAAAAAATGTTTGATAATACATTGAAATCAGAGCTATAATTACCAGACTCTTGTTAACTTTTAAGATTATCAAAGGAAGGTATAAAGAAAAAAAGAGTAGTGATGAGTGCAGTACTGGTCCATCAATATCTTCTTCCCTCAATTGCATGATAAACTGAACAAGCTTTCCACCGTTCATGGGCTCACTACCATTTTCCTTTTGCTTCTGAGCTATCCTGGCCTTGAGCTCCTTTGCAAGGTCCTCTTGTCGACCATTATATTGATGTTTTTGGCCAGTAGATGATGTTGAAGCTTCAGCTCCATAATCTCGTTTATCCATTGGTGGAAATAAGTCTTCCAACGAAGCATCTCCAGGTTTGTCACTAAATCTACTTAGCTCATCTGGTTCCTCAACAACTGAAGGTTCACCCACCTTTGAAGACAGGACACATTTAAGGGCAATTCACTACTAAAGAAGTTCTAACAAAATTTACAGTTAGAAGGAATGTATATTAGTTCTAGATTTTGATAGCGAGGCAACAGTAACTACTGACAAGCAAACAAGAAGATTGGTCAAGGGATTAGAGGCTACAATGATTTACTAGTTCCATTTAAACACCTGCAAATTTCATAAATCAGTATTTACCGAAGTGATGGCCTAGCTGCAGATCAAGGAATAGGAGGCGTACGATTTGTGTTGAATGATCTTTCATGTAACATATTTGAAAATCAGTATATAACTACATGAAAACCTAAATGCATTAGGACTAGTCTTAAGGGTTTAATTTTAAGTTTTTAACCTAAGTTTAACTGAATGTATCGTTCAACACATTAGATTGAAAGTTCAAGAAATCTCATTCTGTTCCTTCACAAGGATAATAGGTAAAGAAAGTTCAAGGCTTTTTCTTCCTATGCTTTCCTTCGACTTTCCCCATTCCCACTTGTACAAAAAATAGTTGACATTGTAGGAAAAGTGTATAAGATAAAAACATGTGTATCATAGTGTTAAAATCTTTTGTTGTATTAAAATGCTGGGCAGAAAGCTCTCACCGTCTGGAAATCGATATTCTGTCTCCCTGCCTGAAAGGAGAACACATCACCATCTTCAACACTTGTTTTTTCTTCACTTTCGAGCTCAATCTTACTTGACAAACCACCTTGCAACAGTTCAGGTGTCATTATTTTGCCATCTAAATCAGCATCCCCAGACGACGATTCCAGCGGTAGCTTCTCATGAAAAACTAATGTCGGGTCTTTATTAAGAACCATGTTACCTTTCGTTAATTCCACATTATTTGCACTACTGTTGTTGGTACGTTTAGAATTCTCATCATGAAGCTGATCAGCTTTATCTTGTGCAGCAGATTCTGGAATTGGTTCTGTTCTTCCATTTTCCTAGAGAGTATAATAAAAAATATTTTATAACCAGTAAGCCTGGAAATCCTGATTGTCCATCGCAAAAGGTTACGAAGAACACTCTGAAAATTTACCTGTTCAATAGTAGAAACCATAGATGTTTGGGTATCTCCTGTTGGGCCACAAAAACCAGAGTTATTATCACCACTTGAGCCTTCATCATCTCCTTCAATGTTTCTGAGTGCACCAACAGAACGAGCTCATAAGTTGGCAATCAAGGGCATTTTGGTAAGAAAGTTCACAATAATATGTCAATACTGATATTGATTCTTGACAATAAAAATATATATTTGGGTGACTATCTTTACTTATATGGTATATTATTAGGCAGAAGTAAAAGTCCATGAGTGAGAATGATTTGAGCGAGCATTAGAAAGATGTTCAACATGAACTCATGAACCAAGAGAAGTTTAAGCAAAGAAAATGAGAGTTATCATGGAATTTTCATGCTGCGTGTACTTTTATAGCCTGTATATTGGTTCATCAGCTATTCACAATTACTGATTCCAGTGGAAAAGACTATTCACTCTCACTTATACCTCAATGATCGAGCGGGCTGCCGAAGTGATGGCAAAGTGCGCTTTGAGTTTTGCAACCATGGATGCATCAATAATGTTTTTGCATCAGGCCTTTGCATTGAATCCTACAATTGCTTTTTTAAGTCAGAACAAGTAGTATGGGAAACCTAATAGAGTCCTCAAAAAATACCAAATAACAAAAAAGAACCTTTTGGAAACATTGCCGGAGAAAATCAGTAATCTCAGGAGACAGTCCTTCTGGTATTGGTGGTTGCACATCCTATATAATGCAAATAATATTCTCACATAGATGGAAAAGGAGACTTACAAAACTGTGAGAAAATGCCAATCAGTTGTGTAAGCAATATACCTGAACAATGCGAAAAAGTGCAGGCATGGGCTGGAGGTCATAATATGGAGGCACACACGTGAGCAACTCAATAACCGTGCAACCAACACTCCATATATCAGATGCAGCACAAACGCCAGACATTTCAATGACCTAAAATAGTTACGTTTGATAAGAAAATGATGGATGAAACTAAAAAGATCAGACACTGTCTAAAGAAAATTTTGGTGATGGTGAGAGATAGAAGTCCATAGGAACCTCAATAGCAATCAACATTATCCTAGTCTAAGTATTTATCTTCTATTGTGCCATGATACATTGACAATAACAACAGTAGCATGTAAAATTTTATTATTTCACTCAATTTAAGTTCCCTGGTTGACAATGCAAGTTACACACTTTGGCCTACAGCAGATCTGTTTAATCGACCATGCTTCCATACATCCTTCACAAATCAACAAATATAGCGGTGCCCTTGACATGCATTTGTAATATTATCCTCATTGCGAAAAAATGAAAATTCAAGAAGCCATGTGACACAATAGCATGGTTAAGTTCCACTGAATTCAAGAAGCCAACTTAATCTACCTCCGAAAAAAGTCTAACAGTGAACGTTTCTTCTTTTCTCCAGAGAAATGGAAGCACCAATTAATGAACAAATGATTAACTAATGGTTGTCTTAGCAACGCTCCAGCATAAGGTGGTGAAGAAAACATTTAATAGTAGAATGAAAGATAAGAAAGTAGTATATTATAGTATGTTAGTGGCATGGTGCATCAGTAATTTCAGCAGAAATATTGTGTTCAATGAACAAAGACAGTTGTTCGAGAAGAAAAAATGGTTTGAGAAGGAAAAAAAGACAGTTATCAATAACCAACCTCAGGGGCCATCCAGTATGGAGTGCCAACCACAGAATGTGTGTTGATATCAGCTTCAGTTAATTTTGTGGCAACTCCAAAATCAGCAAGCTTGACAAGGCCCTAAACAAGAGGCATATACAGGTCGAGATATGAGCTGAAAATGTGCTAGTCCAATGACAATCTTGCAGCTTTAAACATTAAAGAGTAATATTAGCCATAAGCTACATCAGTCATGTAAACTATTCCCATTATTTCATAAGCGTTTTTTCTTGGAATGTTATTTCAAAATTTGCCCGTTAAGCGAAATGCCATGGTTATTGCAGAATTTGAACAATATAACCTGCTTAAATGCAGTAAAAGATATAATAGTGCCCTTTTTCCCCAAGATATCTATATCTCTCAGGTACTGGTATTCTGGGTCAGCATCCAATATTCAACTATTGTGCCCTCATGCTTGCATGCATATGGGTAGATATTGTTGGTGATAGTATCAGTACGCCACAGAGACAAGTATCTCTGTTTCAGGGGCGGGGACTTATATTTCACAGTGAGATTGAAATACATAGTCCAGGAGCAAGAATTCAAAATGATATTGGAATCAACCATCTTTTATTGCCAAAAATAAGCTACAGGGCATTTACGAATGTGTTGCTGCCCAGATTTTGGTATTTTTTGCATAATTCAGCATACTCTGTTATCAGTAAATATAGAATTATCAATGACACTTTGTGCTTAGAGTGATCGTGAGGTGGAAGGGATAACTACATTGCATATACATAGTTACCAGATTCAATGATCAAAACAGAAGAAAAAATGTCAAAATCAGCACATATACAACAATGAACCTCTTTCGTAGTCAATATATTTGCGCCCTTGATATCTCTATGTATGACACCTTGCTCATGCAGATAAACAAGACCTTCCAACACCTTGTCACATAAAAATTAAGATCAGACACAAAAAATGAAAAGGAATAGAGTAGTTGCGTTGCAGTAATTGTCATGCTCACCTGGGCAATGTAGACAGCCACCAATGATTCAGGAAAGGGTCCAAATTTGTTTGGCTTGATAATATTGGCAAGTGAGCCATTCTCCACATATCTGCAATCAGGCCAATGGTATAAGAACTTCCATGTCAAAATTCACAAGATAATGTTCCACTACCTCACATCACGACATTGGGAATGTGATTGCTTACTCTAGAATAATATGGAGGTGGCTTCTTGTCTTCAATGATCCAAGATACTTAACAATATTTTTGTGATTCAGATTCTGCATAAAGAAACATAAAGATTAAGAGTTACACTAAACAATCAAGGTCCTATTCTCAGTTTCTGATACAATGGAAGCTACTAAAGGCAATTGCAAATACCAAAAACGAAGCCTATTGCACCTCACTAATTCCAAGATTTTAGTACCTTCTTTCTTCAATATGTGTAGGGACTAGGGAAAGATTAGGAAGATGTCACATATTCCCGTTTGTTAACAGAATATGAGCATCACTCGGCGAGGGGCTTAGAGCATAATGAAAGAATTAAAAAATCGACGAAATGAGATAAATGTATCCCATTAGCATCCTATTTACTAGGGATAAGAAAGAACTAGTGTCATCTTTATGGAATTGTAAGCAGCTACAAAACTTCGATGTAAAAACTGGTAAAGCATGCATGAAAAATAGAAACAGATGCCTAACAAATATAAAGAATAGTTGAGGGAAGGATGCAACAAACAAGAATAGGAGCCAATCTGAGGTAAGTTTACAAGGAGATTATTAAGCAAACAGATTAATCTCTGCATAATGAAAAAACAGAGACTTACTTTCAGTAAATCAATTTCTTGCTGAATCCACCACACCAGAACCATAAAGAACGTTGTACATAGTTATAAACATACAAAAAGAAAATTAATTAGTTAGAACCCTTAGGTTTCAGAAATACAAGAGCTTCTGTAGAAAAGTAATATTCACTAAAAAAACTGCTCTAACAGTTGTGATAGGAAATCCTATGATCTTCTGAATAAACATATATATTCTTTCCTGGGCAACTTGCAAATTTGGAAATAAATTTGTGCCTATGTAAATATACCTCCAATGACCAAGTCAGCCGCATCTAAACAAATGCAGTAATAGCCAAAAGCAGGGCTCATTCTACATCGTTTTTCATGTGTACTGTAATACGTCATGTATGTTTTGCGTAAATATGTATCATATCTTTATACATATATGTGAAAAAATAGCTCAGTTGATCCATTCAATTGCAATTCACAAACATATGCCCAAACTTGCTACATAACATGTGTCTTTGACTAGCGTTATTACTGTTCCAAGTCTGAGCAGGCCAGTGTTGTCCAGGCGTCGCCTAGGCGACGCCTAGGCGGCGCCTAGGCGTCCAGTCGCTCGAGGACGGACGCCATGACCGGTCGCCTCGCCTGGAAGGAGCTCCGCCGCCGTCCGCAGCCGCTGCAGCCGTCGTCTGCCTGGAAGGACCGCTGCCGACGTCGTCCCCTGGCTGCTCCACCGCCTCCAGCGACCGCATGGCTGCCGTGAAGTGACTGCGGCCGCCGCTCGACTCGGGCGCGGCCTCTGACGCCGCCGGTGGGAGGAGAATGAGAGAGGATTAGAGAGAGATATCTAGGGTTGAGTAGGAACCGGTTTTATGATCCCATCTAAAGATCCGACGGCTTAGATTAAATGGGCCGAGTTGGCCACTTGGCCCAACTCGCCCGCACCGGCGCACCCGCCCGACTGGGTCACAGAACGCCCGACTCCCTTCCGCTTCCGCCGCCACGCCCGAGTCCCGATCTGCTTCCTCCCGCCGCCCTCTCGCCGCCACTACCGCCGCCCTCCCGTCGCCACTGCCGCCGCCGGCGGCGCCTGGCCAGACGCCTAGGCGCCTAGGCGGCCGCCTGGGCGTCCAGGCGCCTCCCGGGCGCCTAGGCGTCCGGGCGTTCATTTACAACACTGGAGCAGGCTACACAGGGGGCTTGCTAAGGTGCCACACAAGTAGGCTAGGGGAACTTAGCCCTAGGCATGTTGTGCAGCTAACAAAACATTTATACTAGCAGACAGGTAGCACGCATAGCTCAAACTTGTAATCTCATTTTGAAGCTGATGAAGCTTCTGCTGCTGACTTAGGTTACACGACAGACGAACAAGACCACATTCCATGTAATTGCACACATTTGCTACTCAACCCTTGCATCGCGTCATAAGAGAAGCCAGAAATGAAATCTCACCATTATTATGTTGAGATCCTCCTGCGGGATGTTCTCCAGCGAGACCTGCTTGATGGCGACGAAATCGCCGTTCTCCAGGTCGAGCCCCTTGTACACGCGCCCGTACGCGCCCTTCCCTATCTCATCACCAAGCATCTGCAGACGCGCGAGCGGACACGGAAACACGAGTGAGCGAGAGGAGGGCCGTCGGCCGGCCCCGAATTGGGGGGCACGAAACACGAATTGAACCCGGATCCGAGGGGGTAGGACCGCGAATCCTCACGTATTTGTTGTCGAGCGTCTTGGATTTGTGGAACTGCGCGTTGTGCTGCCTCGACGCCATCTCGACACGTCCTCCGGGACAGGGCCCCGGCGGCGCCGTCAGCGGGAGCGTGCGGATCGGCGGTCACCGGCGGCGGGTTACCGGTCCCCGCGAGCTCGCGGCGAAGGCCATTTAGCTTCGCTCTAGGGTTTGGGTGGAAGGGAATTGGAGGTCGGGGGAAGCAGGAAGACGAAGGCGAGCGAGGAGGGAAGAGAGAGAGGGAGGAGGGGCTTTTCTGTAACTATTACTATTATTTGTTTTGATTTTTCTTTTCTGTGTATGGGAAAACTGATGGAATGGGGTTGCTAGCTATTTATACCGAGGGTGTAGTTGTGCTTTTGGAAAGTGGCGGAAGGAAGCCAACGAGGATGTTTCAAGGATAGGCGGGCGGAGGGGCTGTCAATGAGCTGGCATCGACCAGCGTCAGCGATTTTCGTGACTCATCTGGGCCCCGCTTCGATTCATCATTTTTTTCCTGTCCCAAACGGAAGCATGACGAGGTTTTGTGTCGCGCTAGCTTGCCTATCTCCACCTCTTCTTCTCGTCAAGAATCGAGTTTAGATCGCCTTGTTACACTATTGGCATTCCGTGTCTAATAAATATTAGATTATATTTGGGAATAGAGTATTTCAATATAAATTTTTTTGGTAAACCAGTTTTTAAACAATATCAAAGTATTTCAATACCGCAGTTTTGTAATATCACGATTTTACAATACATAGGACTGTTTGAGAGCAAAGTAGCAAGCATCAAGAGCAAACAAGAAAAGAAAAATTTTGCTTCCGACCAAAGTTTCCTATACACCAAAAGTATAGACAAAACCTAGTTTTTGAGTTGGTTGTCAAACATCATTCTTTAAAAAGTACCAAAGTAAGCTCAAAAACAAAATTTTGCTTTAAAATTCCAGAAATATTGTGTTCCTAAACATAACCTTAAGCAGTGACACTTCGCGCGGTTGGACTTCTCGTCACAGGTTTATACATTACTCCATTTTTTTCTATGTGACGTTGTTTAGTTCAAAAAAATGGAATAATCAGCGTCAAATAAAAAGTAACGAAGGAGTAGGTGACAGAAAAATGATTGTGGAATGATAAGCTACTTCAAGTTCTCCCTCACATTGCAACTCAGCTTTCTGAACAAGGCGACCATCGTGACCGACACCACCGGTGAGATACATACCGATGGCTCCCCGGCGAGGCCATAGCAGCTTTGCAGCGTGCAGCAGGTGGAGGATGTGAAGTGCCAAACTCGTGAAGATCATCCCGTGTGGATCTCCGGCGTGATGTGGTTCGCCTTGCGGACGGAGATGATCACGTTCCTCCAGGCTTCGACCATGGACACACACCTTCCCGCCAGCGTCCATCATCACCATGTTCTATCTTCTTATTTAAGTTCGACAGCCTCGACAATTATAATTTCCTCGACACTTGTTTGCTCGATTTTTGTAGTGATGGTGGCCGACACCGCTGTGAGATACATACCGACGGCTCCCCGACGAGGCCATAGCAGCTTTGCAGCGTGCAGCAGGTGGAGGATGTGAAGTGCCAAACTCGTGAAGATCATCCCCGCGTGGATCTCCGGCGTGATGTGGTTCGCCTTGCGGACGGAGATGATCACATTCCTCCAGGCTTCGACCATGGACACACACCTTCCCGCCAGTGTCCATCATCGCCATGTTCTACCTCTCCGTGTGGCGTTCTTTGCGCCTGTCTACGACCTGGCGGTCGTCGCCGTCCACGTTCGTCCTGGCCCGCAGCTCACCCCGATGGGCGAGTTGGACGCGTTCAACCCGGGTGGGGGGCAGATGGAGTGTGTGCAACACCACTGAACACGCATTTCCCGGACCAGGTGCCCAAAGGCTTCGAGATTTCTGCGTACTGTGTTACTACGGAGTCGTAACAGAAGCAACGGAATGCATAGATGATCAGATCGGGTGTGTAAGCTACATGATGGAGCAGGGCGGGGGGTCCTGCTCGTAGACCACTCTCTCGTGGTACATGGGGGCGGCGCACGGCCACGAGGCAGGGACGTGGTGGTGGACGAACACCACGGCCGGCTGCTCGGGCGCCCTCCTCTCCGCCGCGTCCGCCGATTTCTTCTCCTCCCCGGCCTTCTTCCGCTGCTGCTGCTCGGGTTTCTTTTCGTCGTCATCAGCCTTCTTATTCGGCTGCTGCTGCTCGGGTTTCTTCTTCTCCTCGGCGGCCGGCGAGCCGATGGTGACGACGCTGGCGCGCTTCCCAGTCTTCCTCGCCTGCGTGATCACGGCCACCGGGTCCACGCTGCCCGTCACCGTCATCGTGCTGTTCTCCGAGTCGACCTCGATCTTGTCAACACCTGCATGGTGCAAACACGATCACACGAACACGTACGACATGGTAAGCTTGGAATCGTCGGAAGAATGATGGGTTGTGTTTCTTTGTCCATCCGCAGAAAGACTTTGGTCGCATGCATTCGATTGGATGCAATAGTGACCTGACTCCCCTGCAGCGCCGGAACTCATCTTCCATGGTTGAGAGAAGCGGGGGTCGGTTTCGTACCTTGGAGGCCGGAAACAGCCTGCAGGACCTTGCGCTTGCATCTGGCGCAGGAGGTATCCACCTTCAGCACCGTCCTCTTCGACATGGCTGCGAATGCCGGCAGGTGTTTGCTCCCGCGCCGTGAGAGGGTACAAATATTTTGGTTTGTTTTCAGGTGGTTAGAGGGACCAGTCGAGTAGCTCAACTCCTTGACTGACAAGTCCCAACCCATGTGTCTTAGCATTGGCTAGCTGCTAAAATTGTCATCACCAACCCAATCGCTGATTTGCCAGTGATTATACCGCGCACGGCATATTAGACGAAGCATTTCACTCGTGCAATGGTTTCAGACCTACTCCTTCCATCCCAAAATACTTATCACATAAAATAAGAATTCTAGTTTATTTTGAACTAAAATCCTTATCCTAAGTGACAAATATTTTGAGATGAAAAGAATATGGCATAGCCTTGTAGGACTTGGACGCCCAAATACAAGCTATAAGGTATAGTTTAGCTTGAATTCCTAACTGTTACCGTGCCAGCGGGAAGTCCTGCTTTTCTTCATGTCTAGAAGCTGGGAGTTGAACCACTGCCTAATGTCTATTCTGTGAAGGGCGGATGTAGACAAGAGATCAAGGCTACAGTATTCTAGAACCGGGACAACACACATACAATCAAGCAGTACTAGGAACAGATCCTGACTTTTCAATTTCTCGTCTAGCACGGCAAAGTTATGCAACAAGACATTCGCTTTACGACAAGGGTTACGACAAGGGTGTGTGGCATGTAAAAGGGTACTCCCTCCATCAGCTCTCAATTCTACTACTGGGAATGTTACACGATTCCCACGGCAAACAGTTCGGTTATCTAGAGTTCCCAACGAGCACCAAGCATCTCAGCAAAATGTTGTGCCAAGCCGCAATAGAGTTACAACAACAACAGCTCCTTGTAAGTAGTAACCCTTTTCCACCCGCAAGGATCGAGCTTCCCAACCTTGGGACTACTCAAGTTACAACAACAGCAGCCACAAACAACGATCAGCACTTCCTATGCGGCTGCGCTTTTCACATAGGAATAAATTTCTTACTGTTGGAGCTGAATCAGCGTTCAGTCACAGTGCCACTTCCCATTGCAGATTGCCCAACCTCCCCATTTCTTGAATAGAAATGGACAATCTTCTGGTCCAGTTTAAAATAATGTTCCATTTTACCCAGAGGTTTCACATCCAGATCAATAAAATATGCCTGCAAAATAAATGTGCGAGTGAGCACCAAAGAAATGAATCACAAACTGAACTCCGTTGTTCATTATGAACTATACAACTAGCTCAGTTGCTATACAACTTAAATATCAAGGGATCAGCAACAGAAATCACAGTAGAATACCTTGTAATCATAGCTTTTCTTCACTGATTCAAGAAATACTGAATCATACTCAGAATCTGTTGTTGCACTCTCCCTTGGACAAAAGCTGATCATTAGGCTACAGTCCTTTGCAGTAGCAGAAATAAGAAAGTCCCGGATAATCTTCAGGCTCTTGTCCAATGAAAGAGAATGCAGAAGAGCATATTTCCGCAATAGCTCTGCATCAGTTGTATTTTTGCAGACCAAACAAGGCTGAGAGATTATGTTGTAGTACAAATGAATTGCCCCTTCAATGTCATGATCGTCCAGCTTTTGAGTGGCTAACAGTTCACTTAGTACTCCAGACTTAAAAATTGCCTCTGATACGAGCTCAATAAAATCAGATAGCTCCAGGCCACTAACCTTGCTCAGATCTTTGAGACAGTTATCTCTTTCATCAGGATGAACACTGTCCGCACCACCTCCCATGCCACCAAAAACTAAAGAACCATTGACAAACACCCTGAAGTTGTTCTGAGGAGTCGAGAAAAACGCCTTGATGGCCATGCATATTCTTTCTTTTGATCCAGAAAATAGGTCAAGTGGATTGTATTCACTAGTCTTCGATATCTGAAATTTGTGCAAGAATGTGTTGGGAATCAACCTGATTTCAACAATCAAAAGAGATGGTGCATATTACCAAAGTGCCATAAATTACAAGAATGATTGACACTGTTGTCAGAAACTGTTTCTTGAATACACATTTCTTTTTAAGTAAGCAAAGAGAGTGGGAATTATCTTGTATCCATACTGATAATTGTTTCGAATCCAGTGCTTGCGATTTACATACTTCCCCCTGATGAAACTTGAGGTGCTGATGCATTTTATATCGTGTTACTTTTTTCTTGATAGAATTTTCTTTTGATATATATTCTGACGATGGCAGAAACCCACATTTAGCCTGAAAGAAGCACACCGAAAAGAAGCCAATCGGTAAGCACATATGTCAAAATAAAGAATATGAATAAAAAAGGAAACCTGAAATTACCTTTATCTCTACCGCTATGCAGCTGCTATCTTTAGGATTACCTGATATAAAGAAAGAACCGTGGTAAAAATAAATATGCATTCTGGAAATCCAGAAAAGAGGGCCCCAAAAGCTAGTGTAATACCCATCCAAAGAAGTACCAAGACATCTAGAATGATTTTGCATCACTGCTTCAGGATAAGCCACCATTACAGGACAGCTACCAAGCTCTTGCGGCTGAACAATGAACTAAACTACAAATTGGTGACAAACAAGCCACTCACCTTTCTTTCTGTTGAATCAAGGAACTAGGGAATAAACCTATTATACATTTTTTAAATCGTTTCCCAAGTTTCAAAACTGGTAAAAGTTAACACTAACATTGTCTCCTTGGAGAGATATCGGTTGCTACTTGTCACAGATCTTGATGGTACCATACAGGATAAGTAATTTTTGGAACTTTAAAGCCATACAAACTTGACCAGGTTCATTAAAAGTTAAGATGAGTATCCATATAATACAAATATAAGCAACACTGTTACTGCAATATTCCATCGAAATTTGGTGTGTAAGAAAATAAATATAGCACCAGACCACACTGAATCCATCATCCGTTTGTAGTCCAAACAAGCACTGAATTATAGTCAGATGAGCGACGAAGGTATGCAAGAGTTTACCAGAAAACAATGAGTGGTCAGCTATTAGAAGAGCAACATTAGCAGTGCTATCGATTGAACTTGCATTCACTCTCCAAGTAGGGCGCCAGTTCAGCACATTCTTTTCGACAAGCTCCAGAAAATCCCTAGAGACGCCTATACATACCTGTATCACGGAAAGATGTGAATATTATTTAGTCATGCGGAAATTTGAAACACTTCAAAATTTCAGAAAATAATGCGATAACAAACGTCCATTTCAGAATCCAAGACATGGCACAGAAACATATAATAAATTACTAGTCTGTTGCTTCAAAAAAAAATCTACTAGTGTGTCATCGATTATTAGAACAGGGTAGCAATTGTCTCCTTTCTATAGAAGGAAAGAACATCTTGTCAAAAAGAAGTAGAAGAAAGGAACATCAAGCATCAAGGATTGCTCATTTGTTGATAACCAAAAACCAGAATTACATGACACAGATAAACTGGATCCGGAACATACCCCACCATCTACATGTTTGGCACCCAGATATTGGCTCATAACATGTACTGCATAGGCTTGATTCAAGCAATCTTGTTTAACAGACTCAACTAACTCCGGTATATGACCCCACAGGAGTTGCTCATGACTTGAGAAAACCATACAGTTGGGTGCTGGTTGTGACTTGTCTGTTAGGATCTTCTTGACACGCAGCACCTTCCCCAGCTGTAAACAGACCATAAAAGGACAAATCAAATCATATCTCCTAATCGCATCATGTCAAGTGACAAATGCATGCAGAATCACAAAGTGCGAAATCATGGAAACTGATGTAATATGCTTAAATTTGTGACAGAGGGCTGGAACCCCTGATCCCCGTGTCATCAATTCTTGGATCGATCATTTCTGAATGTAGAGCACCGGATCTGGGCTGGCACAGCCGCATCCGTGCATCACGTAAAAGGTGCCCAGATGTACAGCAGGCCAAGTAACCAATAAGGACAGAAGTAGAACCTACTAGGCGCCTACCAAAGAAGGCGATGAGCCGGTGTAGCTGAGGATGAGATTCGCAGCGCCCTCCCCTTTGTAAGCCCAATCCTTGGCATCCTCAGCTTGCAGAACCGCGTCCACCTCCATGGACAACCTGCAAACTGTTGTATGTATGAATCGAAGAGGGGGACAGTGGCTAATGAAGTAAAAACTCAACACGCAGAGTGGATCAGGTAGTTGCATCGACTATCTATCTCTGAAACTGAAGTTGAACTGCACAAAAAAACCAGAAGCGCGGCGGCACTCGTGAACTGAAATAAAGCAATGAGAATGGAGCAAGCTTGTTGCGGCATTTCATCGAGCGAGCAGCAAGGGCCAAGGGGGGAACACCCAAGCGAAGAGCAGCAGGTACAAGGGAGCCGTGCGGGGAGAGAAGAGCGAGGAGTGGAGCGATGCTTACCGGCGTGGGAAGGAGGGTCGCCCTTGCGTTGCCCCCCCCCCCCCCCCCCCCCTTCTCGGGCTATCGCCGGAGGATGAGGCTGATGGAAGCTGCCGAGATCACCAGCGCGTGCCGCCGCTGGAGGGATGCTAGTTGCATGCGGGCTCGGCAGGAAGATATCAGCAGCGGATTCCCGGGAAGACGAGCGGAGTGCGCAAGGAAACGTGGATTACGCCAGCGCCACGCGGATGCGGTCTTGCTTGTGGGTCCATGCTCCACACAGCGTACTGACGCCGCCGCATCCAGGCTATATTGTGCCAAGGAAACGTGGATGGAGAGTGGGCGCCACGTGGATGCCGTCTTGCTTGTGGGTCCACGTCCACACAGCGTAGAGCGTACTCACCGCCGCATCCAGGCATTGCGTTTGGAAGACGGGGTAAAAGTAAAAGAGTGATTCCCACTGTCAAATTCGGCCAAAAGAGTGATTCCCACTGTCAAATTCGGCGTACTGGCATGGAATGGCTGCTGTCAAATATACTGCGGATGCTTTGTTTACTGATGGCTCCTGATCCTGGGGAGAGGAGGGTGCAGTGAAGCACAAGGAAACGTTGAGAGAAGACAGGACCTCCAGATTCGCAATTGCACGTGGAACTACAGTACATCCCGGGGGGTCAAGACCAACGTCCCTGACAAGCTTGCCAGATCAGACACTTATGAGCCAGCTTGCCAAAACATCACTACCAAGTGGCTGTAGCAGACGCCCTGCACAAAAAAAGCTTTGCAACAAGATGGAAATCAAAATAACGTTGCCGGTATTTTGCAGCAACATAACAGGCAAGCTCGGTTGCAACTATAATAAATCCAAAAAACTATGTGATTAAATTTTACTAGATGAAGAAAAGGGAACAGTTTGTTCCTGAACCACTTGACTTTAGTCTTTACAAAGACTACAATGACATTCTCATAGTTACATCTATCATCGGGATGGTATACCCAGCACAGCAGATGAAAATGCCTACAGAAGAGACACTCGGAGTCTGAAGGTAGCTCTAGTACAACAGAATTCAGATGCAACATATTCCCTGACGGTCAAGAGAACACCAAGCTGTCCTCCCCTGCCTTTGAAAATTGTTTATACCAACTGCTCAAGTTGGCCAGCTCAATCAATGACGACAATAAGCGAACATGTGAGATCAGGAATGCCATTACATCAGATAATGAGCATTCCGGTAATATCTGTTAATGTACTTCGCCTGCAGAAAACAATATATGAAAGGTTAGATCAAGTGCACGTTCATATGATGTTTAATTAACGAACACTGACCAACACTACATACCTTTACGTTGCTCACATCAGGTGTGCCCGGGGTTTTTACAGGATAAAATTTGTAGAACTTGATACTTTCAAATGCCTCTTTTGTCTTCGGATCCATGTCATCGATAGCTTTCTTCCTGGCTTCTTTGGCCTGCATTATTTTTGGGGAAATTGTTGAGTATTAGAATACACTAATTCTCTAGTGAATGAAATAATTAATATTTCCGCTGATTGTGGACCTGTTTCAGCTCTCTCTTCGTTTCTCTAACCTTCTCTTTTAAAAACTCCTGTTGAAGAAATGTGGCAGCTGAATTAGAAAAGGAACACCACAATGGCACTTGACAATGATGATACAGTTTATGTAAGATTAAGGACAAAATTTATATGTACCTTAAACTTTTCTTTCTCATCCTCCGGCAACACCTCATCTTTAACTTTCTCATCAGCAAAATCCTGCATTACAACAAAGTGATTAATCACAAATGATCGTTCATATGTAGACACTGGAGCATCAGAACAGAACAAAATAGAAATCACACAATGACACAAACCTCGTAATCATCCATTTCCCAGTCAAAATCACAAACAATCTGCAAAAGCAGCACAATGTAAACACAGTGATCTATAATAATTAATAACAATCTACAATCATTTATAACTAAAGCTCAATAATAAAATGAAGCGCGACTATATGAATAATGTTTGAAATCCAATAACTAAAAGTGGAAAGAAGGGTAACAGAATTAATTCTAGCATCATATCAATAGTGGAGTTCAATTGAATCGTAACATCTGTCAATATTCAACAAGAGAAAGCAGTGCACCCAAGCTGCAGGCCATCAGCACCAGAAAAATGGAAAATAAGAAATCAGTCATAACATACAAGCAGCCTTGTGACCACATTAAGCCTGGAGTCTACTACCACCCATAGCTTATAAGGTGAAATCAGGAATTCAGGATAGCGGTTGTACTAATGAATGGATTCCAATTCAATAGAAAAGCGCCCCAACTGTGACCTCTGTAAGTTCACAACCAAATAGTCATATAAGGTTTGATGCAAACACTGCTCAGAAGCATATTCTACGGCCAAATAAGAGAACAAACATCTCCAATTACTTAATTACTTAGGTAAGAGGGCTAACTGATAACAACTAAAGGAAGCTTACAGGCGGTTCCAGAGGATATATGATATTGACAACTGTGTCATCTTCTTCCTCAGGAGGGTTCAGTGGCATATAATCTGCAATATATTAAAAAAAGTTCATTAAACATTAATACCATATCGTCAAAATATTTCATGTCAGATATATTTCAACTGACTGAGCAACCTAAACTAGTAGAACAGCTCAGGAATATGCGCGAGTATTAGAGAAAATGAGTTGTGCTGCAAAGGAGAGTATTGGCTGTTTTCTTCAAGGATCTTGCTGTGCTTGAACCGTTTTAGAAGGTCAATTATAACCTGCCTAGGCAGTTATCTAGGAACTATACGCTTTCTTGCCTAGCATTAAATTACTGCCTATATGGCTACCTCGCAGAACAACCATGAGGCTGCATACATCACCTTGCAGCCTGCCCAGCACTTGTTTAGCAAACTAAATGCTAAACCTCATTATAGCATTGCTGTGAAATGCACATGCTCTAACCCCCAAAGTTCGACAGAGAGCAATAAAGATCAATCAAATACTGAAATGCACAGATACAAAGAAGAGACTAACTTGAGGCAGGATAGTATGGGCTATTAAATCAAAAGGAAGCAACAAGGATATGGTTTGACGTAAAATTACTAAGATATATGCCATATATGAATTCTTAACAAAAATAGCAATCATACAACAAATACAACCAACCAAGTTCATTAAACTTCAAAGCAATGCTATCAGTTTAGTGAAACAATGTTCAACGTCCCCTGATAGTGAGTTGCAGTGTAGCAGTTTTTCACATGGCCTGTGACTCACACAAGTTTGTAAAGGATAAAAAATAACCAAGTCAACAACAGATAGTTCAAAAATATGAAGCCAATTCAGCTTACAGGGCATGCAGTAGTCAAATTTCTTGACTCTCTCAGTTTTGAGATGCTTCAGCGCAGACCTGCAAAATGTAGAAAACTGAGATTTAGAAACATTGTAACTAGGTTGTAGGAATGGCATTATGGCAGAGCTTAAAAGTGAACATATACAATCTCACTGGATCAAAAGCATGAAATCCAGGACGCATAAATCCATAATACTGACCTTCGCTGGGTGCAACCGAGAGTAAATATCTTCGTTTTCAGACTATCAATCCTGCTGAGCCTATCAACAAACGAATAGGAATACAAGCAAAATTAGCCACAATCACACACAAGAGTAAGAATACAATCAACAAAAAAGAAATGAACATTTATCAACATAAATAACAAAATTTATTAATTTACCGGTCCTCAAGTGGAACATAGGGCACCCATGCCATCTTCATCGCCTTCATCGGTACTATTTCTTCATTTTCCCTTTGAACCGAATTTATGCCAATTTTATCTGATGGGGGGAACGGACAGTCCACCTGCAGTTTTTTTTTAAAAAAAAAATCAAATGTTAAATGAGGCCATCCAGAAAATAACGAGCAAAAATATAACTAGCCATTACAGAGGTTCTTTGATGAAGCAGCAAAGCAACATATGACAAGGTAATTGAACAGTGCAGATTAGAGCCAACAAAACTAATCAGAAGATCACTAGCAAAATAGTTTCAACTAGGAAACCCAAGAAAAGCATTGAGCACCAGGATTGTTACAGAACAACGAACATAGAAGGTACAAAATGTGCAACGTAAATTCAGGCTGGAATCATTATAGAACAACAAAGACAGAAGGTACCATATGTGTAACTGTAACCCAAGTTCAGACTACTTGCCTGATTTTATCTTCATAAGTGTCATGTGCATTTTCATAAATACATTTTTCTAATAACATGTTCTGGTACTCGATAGAAAACATAATTATTGATAATTGTTCAGTCAAAATTTTTTATCGGAACTTACAGCAACAACAACAGGAATGAGGACTATCTTTGATTCACCATTAACATCCAGTAGTTGAGCTGCATGACAATAGAAATGAGGTCAGCCATGCATGGTACAATATTCAACAGAGCTGTGAACAAATGACGTAAACAGTGAATGCTAAAACATGCTTTATACATAAAAAAATCCATAGCGTTGCACAAACATAGTGAAGCATACTGATAGTTATCAAGAAAGAAGTTAAATTTATACCTAATGATGTTGATTACTAAAATTTTAAACAAACATGTACTACCTCTGTTTCAAAATAAATGACACTAAAATTAAACTAAGCAGTGTCATTTATTTTGAAACAGGGTATAAAAACTCAACAGAAGCAAAGTTAAATTTAAGCTAGCTGAAAAAACACATTAGGCATACAATAAGCAACTATTCTTTTACAGCATAACTAAGTAGGAGGCACCAAATGTGCAACCCAAATTAAGGACGGATTTTTTACAGAACAACGAATATAGAAGATATAAGTGTGCACACCAAATTCAGGCTGGAATCATTATAGAACAATGAAGACAGATGGTACCAAATGTGCAACTCAAATTCAGACTACTTGTTCAGGTTTTTATCTTCAAAAGTGACATGTGCATTTTCCATAAATGCATTTTTCTAATAGCATGTTCTGGAACCCAGCAATAAATATAACTATCATATAAATGTTCAATCAAAAGGATCCGATCTGAACTTAAAGCAACTACAACAGGAATGAGTGCATCATGTATAAAGATTGAACGGTGGAAAAATTAGCATTTAAAACAAAGTGGAAAGGATGTACACTTACGCTCAGTGCTTCCAAACACGTACACTGTCTTTCCATAAAGATCTCCGCCCTCTTCTAGCGCTTTCTGCTCATCAACAATAAACAACACATATCAATGAGAAGGAAAGCTAAACAGTCCAAATAAAAACTTTGAGAGATTAAGTTTCACCATAATATACCTCTAAATTTTCAAAATTCCAGTTGAACTCCTTTATTTTGTCAATGTTCTCCCACTGCAGATTCATAACAAGTTAAAAGCAAGGCAAAATGAATAGATTAAGCTGCATGCTATATCCAAGTATGCATGAAGACAGGAATGTGCACAAACCTCAGTCCCCACAGGAAAAGCGGATAACCACAGATCCTCCTAAACATAGCAAGAAAACATTAACCACAACATGCATAAATTAATATAGCAAGGCCACATACAAGAGTGAAGTGCAATTTAGATATAGTGCTAGAACTTCAGAAATGGTAACACATAGTTTCTTCAGAAAACTTCTGGCGCTAACCCAAAGATAATAAATTGCATGTGGCACGAGGAAATATGAATCATACCGAGTCAACGTGCCAGAAAAACATGGCCTGCATTCATTATCTTCCTACGGATCTCAAAAATCTAGTACTAATCTCGATTGTCGTATATGTAAGAAACTGTACACAGATTTAACATTTTTCAACAAAACGAATTCTGTGGCACTGGCACCACCTCATAGCATTTTTGTTTCCTACATTGATGGGGACAATCCAATAGTCGAACCAGATCTATTGGCGTATTAACCGAGAAATGCCACATATGAGAACAGGGCTCCCAGAAGAAGCGGGCCATTATCTCCCATTTCTGACCAATCCAAGCACTAAAATCTCGCTACGCTCGACGAAAAAATAGGACACGGAGCAGTTTGCGAGTTAAAATCGGATCAGAACGAATCTACCCGTACAGCTCGGCCAGAAAGTAACAAAGCGAAACAACCATCCGAGACAGGCCGTCGTGAAGCATTCTCACCAGATTTCTCTTCTCGGGGAAGTACTCCGTCTCGGCCTTGGGCTTGGCCGACGCCTTGGCGCGCTTGCCCCGCCCCCGCGGCGCCGGCTCCTTCACCGCCGCCTCCTCCGGCTTGCTCGATTCAGCGGCCGCCGCCTTCGGCTTGCTCGACTCATCGGCCGCCACCTCCGGCTTGCTCGACTCATCGGTCGCCCCCTCCGGCTTGCTCGACTCATCGGCCACCACCTCCGGCTTGTTCGACTCATCGGCCGCCGCCGCCGCCTGGGCTGCCGCGCGCTTCTTGCCCCTCGGACGCGCCATTCGTCTCGGTTGTGGGGTTAGGGTTCGGAATGGGAAATCTATTTATGCGTTGGGGTGAGAGGTAGGTGTCGAATTGGGGGAATGGGAATCGGAGCGTGAAATCGACGCGATCCAAAATTTGAAGCGGGGGACGAGAGGGATGAGCGAAGAAGGGAGCGAGGCAGCGGCGGCGCGTGTGTACTACGTGTTCGACGGGCTGCGAGAGCCGTTGGAATGAGTACGCGGCTAGCTTACGAACCGTCGATTGCAGTGCGAGACGTGGAGATACAGGGGGGCAGGCCGAGTGGTAAGAACGCTTTTCCACACCGCTGGGTATCTATTCTACGCCGTGAGATTCAAAATCTAGTGAGAATGACACGAGGGCCCACCGATGACTGGAGCCAGTCAGGATGGGATGTGTTGTTATCTGGGCCATTTCTAATCTATAAGTTGGAACAGTTATGGGCCTTCTTTGGAGCACTCAGTAAAACTGAGTTCGATTTTCTGTTGAACGAATTTCAGATTAAACTCCATAATATTAAATTCGGATATTGTAGCCGAATCTGAGATGTAATTATAAAAATAATTAATTCAGTTATGTGTTTAGCCATCCAGTTATTATCACCTTATTTTAACAATAAGATTGTAAATATTCGTATTTGGTTGTAATAAGCTAATCATAACCTGTGAGAAAGGTTGAAGCTTTCACCCATCATCTTAAAAAAACTCTTGAGTATAATTGGTGTTGATTATCTTCTGTAGGACAAAATACTCATGAGTTTGTTGGGTACTTTAGTTAAAAAAAATACACCCTTTGGCATATTAATTGTTGATGTTGCCTAGTGCAAATTTACACTGATCAACTATAACTAAAAATCATAGGTAGTACATGAATCTCAACTATTAACAGGATATAAAAAACATTTAGAGGAGAAAAGAATATGAAAAGGCATACAACATATATATAAGGAATCAATAAGTTTTGCTTTATGATGTAATTCTTTCCAGTGTGGAAAAAATTTACTAACCTTTGAGGCAAGTTTGAAAATAACACATGTACAATTTGTACTCTGGATTCATTTATATCTCCTAACCAATTCCCTTGCTCCAAATGGTTTCACACTTCCCCCATTTTATTATCAATACAAAAATTTAGGCGCAAAATTTAATATATTTCTATTTCTTGACCAAAAGAACATAAGGGTGAACTTGTAGAAAAAATATCTAAAGGACAAATATGCAGATTTTCATACCTTGAGATTTGCTTCTCGGACATAGAGTCGTAGATCTACTTATGCTAGTGTTTTCCAAGCGATCCAGTGTGGAAGCCAAGGCCGACACCTCTCGCTTGGATTGCCTAGGCCACCATCGTCGCCAAGTCTAGAGCTTATCACAATACTGTTGTTACGTCATCTCTCCCTCCGAAACAACCGTTCTCATTCCCTTCAAATGGAGATCGTTCTATGCATCCAGTCTCGACTGCTGTCACCCATTCGGCGCGATCGGCTATACCCAGACGCACGGGGACCAGGCGGGGAGGTTGGAACAAGGTGGGCAGCAGCGAATCGGGATAGGAGGTAATGACAACAAATTGGAAGGTGTGCGATGATGGATTGAAATGGGAGGCAACGGTGATTCGGGACGGGAGGTCGCGATAACTAATTAGGAGGTGGTGATGACCTATTAGGATGGGAGGCGGCGACAAATCAGGGTGGAGGGCGTCGACGATGAAACAAAACGAGAGGTTGCGACTAGTTAGGATGAGAGGTGATGACGACAGATTGAGACGTGAGACGGATACAACTTGGGATGAGAGGTGATGGTGAATCAGGACGGGAGGCGGGGACGACGAATCGGGATAGGAGGCGGCGACGGTGAATCAGGATGGGAGGCGGCGATGACAGATCGAGATGGGAGGCGGGGACGACGAATCGGGATGAGAGGCAACGTCGGCGAATCAAGAAGGGAGGCGACGATGACGAATCAGAATGGGAGGGGGGGCGACGGATCAGGATGAGAGGCAACGACGACGAATCAAGACGGGAGCGCGAGGACGACGAATTGGGATGAGAGGCGGTGGTGATGGATGGGGATGAGAGGCGACGTATACAGATCGGGACAGAAGATGTTGACAACAAATCAGAATGGAAGGCGACAGCGATGGATCAGGATTGAGATAGGAGGTGGTGGCGATAAATGAGAACCGGAGATAAAAAAGGTGGATAGGAAAAAAATCAGCTAGAGAGAGGCCTGAGGTGACCAATAAATTAGAAACAGGAAATAAGAACTGTTGACACGAGAAATAAACAATAGAAATAGTAATCCTAAAAAAGGAAATATAAACTCTCATCACATGAATTAGAAATAGGAAATAATAAGCCTCAAATAGAAAATACTCAAAAGTTTATTACCTTTTTATTCTTTTTTTACTAGAAGATAACATACTTTTAAGAAATGAGGGAGTAAAATTTATCGCCATAGAAAATAGGAACCATTGCCATGGAAAAGTAGAAGATATAAATCACTGTTCAATAGTGCTTGGCTCAACTGCTGATTTTGGTGGACACGGCGGTTAAGGATGTGTTTGGTTGGGAGTCAAAGTGGGATGGGATGGATCCATTCCAGTTTTTAGGGATGGGATGATCCCGTTTTCTGTTTGTCTAGAGGGATGGGACGATCCATGTTTCTTGTTTGTTTTGTGGGATGGTGTGGGACGAAATGGTCCCGTATCTTGTTTGAATGAAAGGATGAGACAGAGACATGTGAGTATGAGTACTTCTAGAAGGCCGCGCGTCTGTCTTCACGGAGGTGGGATGGATCTGTCCCCATGTTTTCGGTGGGATATTCCATCCCACATCTGGGTGGAATATTCTCTTTTGAGGGATGACCCCATCCCACATGTCTCCAAACCAAACAACAAAAAAGTGAGATCGTCTCGTCCCGTCCCACTATATCCCTCGAACCAAACACACCCTTAAAGGTGTGTTTGGTTCGAGTGATATAGTGGAATGGGACGGGACGATCCCACTTTTCTGTTGTTTGGTTTGGAGACATGTGGGATGGAGTCATCCCTCAAAAGAGAATATTCCACCTAGATGTGGGATGGAACCATCCCACCGAAAACATGGGGACGGTTTCGTCCTACCTCCGTGGAGACAGCCGCGTGACCTTTCAGAAGTACTCATACTCACATGTCCCTGTCTCATCCTTTCATTCAAACAAGAGACGAGATCATTTCGTCCCACACTATCCCACAAAACAAACAAGAAGCAGGGACCGTCCCATCCCTCTAGACAAACAGAAAACGGGACCATCCCATCCCTAAAAACTAGGATGGATCCATTCCATCTCAGTTTGACTCCCAACCAAACACATCCTAAGTGTTTCCTTGTGGTGGCGTCGGCCTATTGGGCCAAGGCCCAATTTGGATCCATCTGAGTTAGCCTGGTCCGTTTATTCTCATTCGGACGAGGCACGGCGCCGCACGGCCGCAGCCCGAGTTACGCTTTCGCCCCTCTTCCAAAGCTTTATTCAAAAGCGGACCTGACCTTCCGCTTCCGCAAGAAAGGAAAAGAGGTGGAAGCGCCCAAACCCAAAGGCGGCAGCCGCAGCAACGACGCAACCTGCCAATCGCTTGAACCGACGCAGAGCCCAAGGAGCGAGGCCGCGCGCCGCAGATCTGTTGTCGCGTTAGGATTCCGGCCAGGAGGAGAAGGAGATGGATGTTGTGAAGGCGGCGCAGCTGTCCGGGCGGACGCTGGAGCGGGTGGTCGTGCACCCGCTGGTGCTGCTCAGCATCGTCGACCACTACAACCGCGTCGCGCGCGACACCCGCAAGCGCGTTGTCGGTGTCCTCCTCGGCACCTCGTCCCGCGGCTCCGTCGACGTCACCAACTCATACGCCGGTAAGGGGTCCCGTCTCTGACCACAGCTAGGGTTTGCGGCGGCTCTGGCTCTGCCTCTGGCTCGCCCAAGTCAGGTTCAGAAGGGGTTGCAATTCTGCTGTGCCTAGGGTTTCACGGAGTCAGATGTTCTGTGTATATGTAGTTAGATTCACTGGTGTGAGTTGTCGTGGTCTTACGTGGTTGGATCTGTGAAGTTGTACATGGGATGTCTTGCTGAATCCGCAACCCGTGATGCTCTTGATTTTTACAGTGCCATTCGAGGAGGATGACAAGGACCCAAGGATCTGGTTCCTGGACCACAATTACCATGAGTCGATGTTCTCTATGTTCAAGAGAATTAATGGTATGCTGTATCAGAATTCTTGCAATTTTCCAGGCCTGCACAATCCATGATGCAATTGATTCTGTTGTCCTGATGAGCATGACTTGTCTTTGATGCAGCCAAGGAGCATGTTGTCGGCTGGTACAGCACTGGTCCGAAACTAAGAGAGAACGACTTGGATGTTCATGCATTGTTCAACAAGTAGGGTTCTGTGTCATAATCATGTACCCTGCAGTAGTTTATCTAGTTCTGCCCTTATCAAGCACACACAGTTGTTTCATGCTTGCATCCAAAGTTATAAACGAATGCATGAATTTTGATTCAGGCGAGTGCTGCTGTTTTGAAGTGTTGCTATCTGTAACCTAGTGTTCATAGCTGTATTTACTGTTAAGATACATGGAAGCATCTGACATTCATTTTAGTACGTTTGCGCTGTCACTCTAGGGAATGAGCCTAAAAAAATACTTAGCTAGTATAGTTTCACATGTTGCTTTAAAAGATGTATCTGTTACAATCCGGCCAATCATAAAGTTTGATCTAGATTGTTTGTGATAATAGTACATCTGGGATCAAGTACATCAGGGATCAAGATAATAGTCAGTGGAATAGTATTAACACCAGAGTTAGTTTGACCACCTAAGTTTCTCACTCCACAAGTATAATCAACGTTGGAATTGGATCAAGCTGAATCATAAATTTGTGTGCTATAATACCTTCTTGAAACATTGTACGCTACGTGCATTTTTCTTTTTCTTTTTAATAGGTGTGGGATGGGTATGGTGTTTTTGTCTGTACAAAAGTTTTTGATGATTAGTGTTCCTTGGGTCAATAGGTGTTTGTTATATAACTTGGTTTCCAATTTGCAGTTATGTTCCTAATCCTGTTCTGGTGATTATTGATGTTCAACCCAAGGAGTTGGGAATACCTACCAAAGCTTACTATGCTGTGGAGGAGGTTAAAGAAGTACGGTTTCAGAAGTTGTTGATTTATGCTTGCTTGTTCATCATCTCAACATACTTTTTTGTCCTTCACAGAATGCTACTCAGAAAAGTCAAAAAGTGTTTGTCCACGTCCCTTCAGAAATTGCTGCTCATGAAGTTGAGGAAATCGGTATGGCTCGATCCATCTGAAATTTCATGAGAAAGAGTGATTATGTGACATCTTACACGCCAGAGAATACTTTCCAGTCATTACATCATGTAGGGTCTTAGGATTTAATAAAAAAATGGAGATGATAATAACTGGGACTAGTGAGGAAACCATCCATTTGTGATTCAATGGTCCGTTAACACTATGTACTGCTGTTAACTGATGTACTATGTTGTGTCTTCAGGAGTTGAGCACCTTCTGAGGGATGTCAAGGACACCACAATAAGCACACTTGCAACGGAGGTAACTTTCATCACGGCACATTCAGTATACATGCTGCTTTATTTATGCAATGCCCTAATTTATCCTCATATCAATGAAGGTCGGTAGCAAGCTTGCCGCATTGAAAGGACTGGATGCAAGGCTAAGGGAGATCCGAAGCTATTTGGATCTTGTGGTTGAAGGGAAACTCCCACTGAATCATGAGATTTTGTACCATTTGCAGGTTAGACTGTCTGTTGCACAATGCTCAGGGGGATCGTAAGCTATTTGGGTCCTCTTCTTCATATAATACCACATAACCTTTTATGTACCTTAAATGCTTCGTATTGAATGCTGAAAGGAAACTGAAATGTGCTTAGAATATTAAGAAAAGTTGAACAACTGTGAGTGGGAGTAGGCTTCCCAATTTTATTCAGCCATAAGTTGAATCCGTAGGGTGTTGGAAGGGCTAAATATATGACATGACCTCAGAAATTATCTTTGGATAATCTATCATCTTATTTCTTTATGTTTTTCTCTTGGTCTCTTCAGAATTCTCTTTTTTCGCATCTTATTCTGTTGGGACGAGGTTTTACATACTCCTACTGCAGGATCATGCTTGATCTTCTAGCTAGTGTCTAAAAATGCATTTTCATAATTTTAAGTTATATTATAATTTCTTTTTGTGGACTGATTGTACCTTTGGAATTTGATCTGTTTGATTCGATATTTTCTTGCAGGATGTGTTTAATCTGCTTCCCAATCTCAACGTGAATGAGCTGATTAAAGCTTTTGCAGGTAACCTTGCTTGTTGCCCCTTATATACCGTAATTGACCTTTGCGGGATTATATGTTGCAGCAGCCTTATGTTCTGTTTGATTGGCGCAGTGAAAACAAATGATATGATGTTAGTCATATATCTCTCTTCTCTGATTCGTAGTGTCATTGCACTACACAACTTGATCAACAATAAGGTTTGTTCTTTCTATTTGCTGTTTCTAGTCCTGTAGGTATCCTATATATTTCCATGTTTTGTTGATATGCACCTTCACCTTGTGGACACTGATAACTGGTTATGAAATTATTTATTGTGAATCCAGATGCTAAACAAGGAGCATGAGAAAGCGGAGGATTCAAAATCAACAGCCATTCCTACTTCTGCCGGTAGCTAATTGTAGTTGCAATCTTTGATCCCCGGTGACAGGGGAAAAGGAACTCCTGACATTCACTGATGTGCTCAAACCAAACGTCTTGACCTTGAATGCATCATTTGAAGTTTATTTCATGTACGATAAGGTCAACAGCAGGAGAAACCTTTTTACATTGCATGAGCTTTAGGTCTTACCTCAAAAGTTCTTTTTTTTTTCTTTAGGTCTCATTGTTTCATCCGGTGCATCATGTTTGTGATGTAGACTTTCGTATGATTTATCTGTAGTAAATCTGTATGTCATGCAAGGCATAAGGATCTTGACGTAATGTGGAAATGGTATGTTGCTGGGGCACAGGGCTTGCTGAACATTGAATGTATTTTACCGGTCCACTGTCTTGGACTTGTGACGAGCCGATTAATCTAAACTAAGGAGACCTTACTGAAAGGCGTTGTGTTGAGCCAACGCGTGTGACTTGTAGCCAATTTTTACTTAGTATGTGCATGAAATAATCATTTTCTTCCAACCTACTCCCTCCGTTCTGAAATAATTGTCGTTTCAGACAACCAAATGAACTATAAATGAACTAACAAAGGTTGTCCTAACGACAATTAAAACGAAACGGAGGGAGTACATCGTGAGTGATGAAATCAATAGAAAATTATAATTATAGTTGTTCTAACTAGATCCGAGATGAAAAGAGACCCCTAACAGTTAATCCATCTAGATCGAGATCAAAAGAGACGGCAACTCTCTTTTTACTGTGCTCGCTGGGTCAGCGGGGCTCGGCTCCGACAGGTTAAAGATATGCGGTCCCTGTGCAAAGGGAGGAGGACGACGCGGTGACCGGTAAGGTGAAAGGTTGATGCAACGTACAAAGCTGACGTCGAAAAGAGTACGGTGCGGTTTTCCTCCATGGTGTGCCTAGCTTGGAGACCAATGTCAAACGCTACGATTTCGAGTCTTAGAATATAAAGTTGTAATTAAAGTTTGCCGTTTGGCAGTTCAATTTTCTTTTATAGTGTGCCTAGCTTGGATACCGATATAAAATGCAACGATTTCGAATTTTAGGATAAAAATTTGTATTCCCACCGTTATACAATTGTGGTCGTATTGCGTGAGTTGGTATGTCAATTGCTACAGTAGAGAGCAGCCAGCCCCACCACTGGTCACTGTCCCAACCACCGTGGTGCCATGAGCAACGGTGGAAACGGCGAGCGAGGAGTACGGATAAAGGAGGACGAAAGGACTACGGGCAACGCCGTGGTCCTGGTCCACGGCCCGGCCGGCTGCGGCTGCGGCTGGGTATCATCACACATGCGCCCGGGGGACCACGCCCCACATGCGCGCCGTGCCTCAGCAGAGCGGGCAGCGCCGCAGGAAGGGCGGGCCCGCAGCACAGCGGGAAAAGGTACTACACCGACCAGGCAGAGAGGTTCACGGGTCCGTCTCCCTCGCTGTCCCAGGCTCCCAGCGTTTACCAAAGCCGTAACTGTTAATGGCGGGCGAGTTGAGCTCCAACCACCCAGGCCCAGCGATCTCATCTTGGTCTGGAGTTATGGATAACTGGGTCCTGATCGCCGCATCTTTGCCGGCTGATAAACCTGATCTGATCTTAGTTTTTTTTTCCCGAGAAGGTTGTACGTAGTTTTTTTAAAAAATAGCAAACTTCTCCAGTGAACAGTGCTAATTCACTTTCACTCCATGCAGATGCAGAACCTGATGGCCTCAGGAGAAAAAGGTACTTTATTCCCGATCTCAGCAGATATAAAAATTACCACTGCAAAGCAGCAGTAGCTTTCTTGAGGCTCAAGTGCTCAACATTTCTGCTGCTTTCTTGAAGCTCTAACTGCTGAACATTTCTAAGTACTAGTTTGAAAACGAAATTAGTTGAGAGGAACGCTCATGTTCCCGTGGTTGTCAATCAGTTACTCCCTACTAACCTATTATTCGGTGGGTGGTGCTGATAAGTGATAACACCACCATAATCATTGCGACCAGCCTAGCGCCAGCACCAGCCTCAAAACATATAATTCTTCTACTTGTAGTAAAAGCTTTCTGTTATCTCCGACGCTATTCCTTTCCAAGAAAATCTTTAAACCATACGATTCACTTAAAAAGACTGAAGAAGATGTATGAAGACTGCAACGAGACTTCAAAAGAACGGGAACGAGGATGCTTTTTTCACTTGCAATGCTTGCCGAATCGCAGCAGTACATGTATTTACAGTAGTGAGATAAATCTTGAGCACAAGTGTTTTCCCGGATTTTGACAAGGGAATGAATGGATGACTAGATTTGACCTCTTCTAAAAATCCTACGACTTTCTGAGCCATCTCACTTCACCAACGCCTCTTCTTGATGGATTGCGTGTTTGTGTTTCCGGCGCGTCTCATCAGCTCCTCTCGAATGGAAATGGGAGGGAGCGAGAGCAAGAAAAGGAAAGAAGAAAAATAATAAAAAAAGGACAGCACCGGTCGCACAATGCAATGGCGCCGGAAGCGGGGTGGCGCAGCTAGCTGCTTTCACCACACGGCCTTGTCGGCGGCGATGCCGTGGTGGTGTTGGAGGAGCGGGAGCGCGTCGCCGGCGCAGTAGCAGGAGAGCGCGGCGCTCCTGATGTCCTCGAGGGTGACGTACCGCGACGACGCCTTGGACGACGGGGACGAGAGGTGGCGGAGGACGTGCTCGAAGAGGCCCTCGTCGCAGCCGGGGAGCGCGAGGGGGCCCGCGCAGGCGGCGCCGGACGGGAAGCCGAACTCCTCCTCCGCCTGCCGGAGCAGCTCCCGGAACACCGGGTGGTTCAGGTACGCGGCGCGCACCACGAACCGCCGCGACCCGCCGCCCACGCACACGGCCACGTGCCCCGCCGGGACCGCCGCCGACTCCCCCGCCGCGCGCGCTGCGGCGCGGGACCGCCACCGCCGCAGCGTCTGCCGCAGCCAGACGATGGAGCGGATCTTGCTGCTGCACTTGGCCATCGCCGGTCGAGTTTGCGGCCGTGGAAAGAGCGAGCTCCGGAGCTCGTACGTGGGTTAGTTTTTAATCAATTCAATGGCGTGGAAAGAGCGGGCGAAGTGGTACCGGTGGGTGGTGGCGAAACGGAGCTGGCTATTCGAAGGGACGGTGTAGGGAGGACTTTATAGGGAGGCGGGGTCGCTTCGCGAAACGGGGGGCCTTCCAGTTGGCCGGAATAAATTATGCTTCGCTCCTTAAAAAAATGGAGTGGTATTTGATTTTCGTCTCTCTTCTGTGGATTTCCGTTGTTTGTGTTCTCCCAGCTGGCCAATCTGTATGAAAGTGTGCTTTTATAGTGAATGGATATTTGATAGGAAATTGATCCTTCAAAAATGTATCGATCCTAGTTACAGCTTCTTTTAATACGTGGGATTTTGGATTTTCTGAATCTTACGTTTTCAGCGTGAAATTTAATATTTACTACAGAGAAACATGTACCGTTCCTTTGAAATTTATTTATTCCAAAGTCGGGCTAAACCTGTATCCATCGTGATTGAGTTCAGGGTAAGTTCGCCTGCTTAATTTTTTCAAATCCACCGTCAAATACACCTGAAAAAAGAAAAAGGAAAAAACAAAGCGTCTGTGCATGGAATTCTCGGACGTTGATATCCGAATTATTTTCTCAATGGCCTTGTTTGACAAGCTTCCTTTCCCGCGTTCCGTATCACGAGCCATTTCAGATCGAAGGAAATGAAATGCATATCGCGGCGTACCAGACACATTAAAAATCTGCTGTATGTGCACAAAATCAAACCATGTGGACACACTGCGTGTGATCTTCCTGAAACGGGAACACCAGAGTGGATCGCAGTGTCGAACGAGTTTTGGTATCAGGCAAATGCAGCTAGCTCGGTCAGGTCAGGAACGGACACCAGAAAACCAACACCGTACCAGCAGGCTCACTACTGTTCATCAGCGGCTTCGTGTCGAACGTGTGCAGGAAGTGGAGGAGAACACAGCACACAGTGCGCGGACGGATCACATGCGTCGTTGCAGCTGGCTACAGTTACAGTTGCCCAAGCGTAGTGGCTCCGCGCAGTTGGATCAGCGAGCGCTCGGTCAGGCGCGCGGCCTGCTCTGCTCGTCAGCTCCTCGCGCATGTGCTCCGCACTGTACGCGACGACGGGGCGGGCAGTCAATTCAATCCGGCTACGCATGTGCCCGAATTTGGTCTGTCTGATTTCGGAGATTTTTCCATGAGGATTTGTAGCTTTCAAGGATCGCCATGAGGATTTCTGGGCACGCCTTAATGCCTCAGTGGCAGGCTCGCTCACAGCCAGCCCCTTGCAGATGGACTTATTACCACAGTACAAGTTACTGCGGCTAACAGGTGGGCTCCACGCCCCGACCCCACCTGTCAGCTACAGCATATTTGATTCCACCGAAGATTCAGCTCTTGCAACACCTCAGTCCTGGCTTCAGTTCAGCATGGAGCAATTGTTTGCCGAAAGGTGCGTTTCATTATGACCAAAAACAAGGCGTCTCATTCAGGTAACAGGCTGCTACTTTGTCTTTGTACACTGTACAGGCAGCGTTGAGCCATGGCAGAGATCCAAGTACATAGAAGGAGGTAACATCCTGTTCTGTACTGAACACTCGATCAAAAGGGGCCTCTCGACCCTAACACATACTCCCAGCACACACGCGTTTTTGGTGCACGCATCTGCGGACTAGAGACGAATGCGATCCCCTGTCAAAGCCGTGATACCGGTAACTATATAACTGTCCTTTTTAACAAAGTAATGCATGCTTCCCGGCTAAGCAATTGCCGGCTGACAGTAGTAGCCGAAGGAAACGAAACCGCAAAAACAGCGCGAGCGCTGCTGCTGCACGTGCCAGAGAGGGGCGTCGCGGCGTCGATCCATCCAAAACGAGAGCCGCTGTTGGCCGCCTTTGAACGCGCAAGGATACAAAAACCCGGAGCAACGTAGAGGGTACTGGTGCAGCAGCAGAGCACAGCGACCGCAACGTCAAATACTCAAATGTGCGGCCAACCAACGGCCGAGCTGGGCGGCCGGGGCACCGTCAAACGGCTCGCCAGCCGCGGAGTCCACGGTTCCATTCGTGGAGTGGAGTGCGTTGAAAGGTTTGACACTGACAGGGTGGACGCGGCATGCAGCTTTTACTTGTCGCCGCGGCAAGTTCGGCGTCGTTGAGCCGACCGTCGCACCCGCCGCCGGAGACGGAGAGCGGGCTGTCACGTCGGACTACGCGGATCGAGCCAAACGGCGCCGCGCAAAGATGCCCGCCGCCGCGGGGCTGCGCGCGTCGTTCGCTCGCCGAGTGAACGTTCTCCACCACCCGATCGCCCCATGTGCCGCACCTCCGGCTACAGTATTTTACTACTCCCTCCGTAGTTGTGCACGCCTAAACTAATGCGCAGACGGCGGGGCGCCGATACGGCAAATCAAATCTGCGCGCGATCGATCGACTGATCCCTCCTCTGTTCATCGTCCGGTCGGTTGGTTCCCGCGCGACTTGGCATGCATTGGTTAATCATGGGCGCATTGGCATTAATTCACCGCGCGGTCCACACACTACTCTGCCGTGCATCGTACAGCATGCTCTAGTCTCGCACGACCAATTTACATTTACCTGCCGGTGCATGCATGTGCACAGTGAATTCCCTTGTAAGCTAGCACTTCTACATACTAGCAGTACCAAAGGATTAATGTAGCCGGTGCCGGGTTTTGTGTAGACTGGAGAACGGTGACAACACGCGTCTTCATACCTCGGGGAGGCAGGGAGCAGGAACTAAGGGAGGGGATACATGAGATTAGACGCAAAGCATGTGGAAACCCTTCTCTTTGTTCTGGCTGTCAATTAAGTCCACATCGACCGGATCACGCAGATGATTATATGGGGTTCAAGTCCCTGTTAAGCAGTACTAGCAGCCGTGGTCCTTTAATTTCACCAGCTGGCTGGCTGGGTTGCGTTTGTTGTTTTGGGTGTGAAGTCGACATCCCCCATTACGAACAAGAACTCGTGTCTCGTACCCTGCCGCTCTCTAAACCCTCTCGCCAAAAGAGGAAACCGAACAACACGTACAGAAACGTACGTGTACCACGATCTCATTCGTGGATGCCTAAGTAGAGGAAAAGGCCTGTGTTATTGCCTCTTGTCCCATGCTTCTGTCGACCCAACAGAAGGCAGAGACTATTAAAACACGTGCAGTAGCATTTCAGCAGCATAAACCATCGTCGTAATAACTCCACATTTTGTATCTTTCGAAAAACAACATAAACACTCCACGGTTTTGCAAGAAATAAACTGGAACGAACAAGACAACAACTCATGTTCCGACCGATCTGCCAGTGGCCATACTACGTGTGCAAGTGTGATCAGAACCCATCACTCGTGCAGGCACCAACAAACCTTATTTGTTCCCATAAAACTATCACAGTACTGTACTACGACGAGACGTAGTACCATTCATTAATCTCGCCCATCAATTACGGAATGCCAGACAATCCCCGAGTTGGTAGTACGCCGCATGGTACCCACCCTTGCATTGTCGTCCAGCCAGAGTGCAGGTGCAGCATGGTCACACCAAGTCATGAACAGCTCGCAAGTTGCGTTGTCTCGCAGGCAAGGTGACAGCCGCGATTACCTCTGATTCAGTGCAGCCGGCAGAGGAGTCGGACGACGCCGCACGCCAATTGGAGGACAATTCAGCGGCCGGTATCCACCTGCCCCTTCTCAGAGTTTGCGCGAGCAGCTCGTAGCCGTCGACCCGCCGCGGCGGCCACATGCCGCCGCCGCCGGCGGCAGTCCAAGTTCCGGACAGGCTGGCATTGTTCACTGCAGCATGGGGATATGTCGCTGCACAAGCACAAAAGGATCGGAGGATAAAAATGTCTGTGCGGTTCGTCAGAATTACAGCATACAGTGATGGCTGGATCTCAAGGATAAAAATTTCCGACTCGCTTGAACTCGGTCCATCTCCTAACAGTGAGGAGAGATTGAGGCCGCACGTCCCGCGACGTACGTGCTGATGAAGTGGCGCCAAGAGTGTAACGGAATCCGCAGGATTATTGCGAATGCAAAGGATCCTCGTAAAGAACTTCCGACGCGGAGGAAGAAGAAGCCCAAGGATCCGGACGCAGCCGCCGCCGTGCAGAACCCAATAGACTCTTGGGATTTTACGCGGAGACGCCATTGTTTCACTAAGCATTATGATATACTCCCTCCATTCCAAAAGTTTGTTCTTTATTAGTTCATTTTTGAACTAAAAAGGACAAATTTCTGAAGAGGTGTGAGTATTTCCTCCACTCTCTTTCTTAACGAATGGCAGCCCTGCTGCCTCTTTTCAAAAAAAAAATCAGTACAGGCTAGGGAAGAAGCAGCAGTGCAACTTACACGTACCATGTTTTGTTTTAAAAACGCCAGGTTCGGTGGTGTAAGAGTCCAAGCTTAATTTGGTGTATTTTTTTTAAAAAAAATGCCCCAAGCTTAATTTGGTGTAAATGTACTTGTAAGGACATGAACAGTGTACTTGAGACCCTACAGGTTGGCCAGCAAAGTGCAAAACTGCATAATCATTTCGTATGTCACTATTAAACTACAGTATGTTTGAAATGGCAGCAACTGACTAGCTAGCAAAATGGTCTAATTGATTAAGTCCGGATCCTCCAATCCGGCCGGTGAAAGTTCAGGAAAAGGACTGCAAAAACTATTCATCCTCTACCTTTTCAGGCTGGAGCTTCAGTTTTCTGATGAAGAAGTATCAACGAAAGCTGAAACGGTCTCTCGGGGGCGACCAAACCCTACCGGCTGGCAACGACCCCCTGACGCCCTTCACATTTTGTAACCATTGATGGACACCCTTCAAGCCCGACCCATCTATATCAATGAATTCAGGTAGAGATTCCCCCAGCCAGTGACCTTACAAAAAAATGTCGAAACGAACTCAACCAACCAAATGGTTCTTTCCTCATTGTTAAGCCGACTAGTCCCATCGCATCAAAAAAGCCCGGCTAGTCCTTGGCTACTGTTGACACGGTTGTTGCCGTCGAGGATAATGATGATGACGGCTTAACTTTCCCTTGCTCTGCTTTTGCATCCTAACCAACTGTCCAACACTTCTCGATTTTGTTTATTATGTTGTGCTAAGTGTCGTCAACGAAATAATCATTCATAATCGTGTACGCACGGCACGGCCAACGAAGCAAGGACAATGACGACTTAGAAGCTCAAGTAGGACTGAGAGCTCCTAAAATTACCGTGTTTTGCCTGCTTTTCTTCTAGAATTACAGTTTCCAAGGGAATCCTATATGACCAGGATGCCATGCTGAAATGTTTAGCGGCAAACCGCTAGGAGCCTTGTGTTTCCGCTGATCTGAAACGGATCCTACCGTAGAAGGACAAAAGACAGAGAATCAAAATTCTTGACGCTTGTACAACGAAGCAGACAGTACCACCTGCATCAGGATCGGCATACTTGTCAGGCTTATGTGAGCTCTCTGCAGGAGATACCTTTATCTGCTGCTATAGTACAATTTCAAATCATCTTGTTCCATCTCAACCGTGATTGCTTCCACAGATCAAACAAATGAAATAGTGTGATATGATTCCCGGGCATAAATTAGTGTTCGTGGTTTACATCAACCAGTACTCCCTCCTTTCTCAAAAGTTTGTCACCTTCTAATTCAAAAATGAACTAGAAGGTGACAATCTTTTGAGAAAGGAGGTAGTACATGATTCCAACCTTTTGTGTAAGCATTATCTAAGGACTTGTCATACAGCGCCAAAGAAGAAAGAATCAGCTGTGCTGTGCAGTGCAGTGCAGTGCAGTGCAGTGCAGTGCGTGCAAAGAAAAGTTGGCTAGCCCTTTGCATCTCTGCTGCCTTTATGCCAGCGAAGCTGGGGAAAAAACAGATGGAACTGAAACAAATATGTTACTCGTCGGTTTAAGTGTGCCGTACATTGGTTCTCGCTTTAGGTCATCGGGACAGAGTGTCATTTGCCAAGATGCATGCTTGCTGTATCGCATTAAGGTTTAATTAGTCCTACCATATCCAACGGATTTAACACTACAACAACGGATTTAAATTATTCATGTCTTTAACTAGCACCTTGTTTGACTACAAATCATTGGTCGAAATAATCAGCCACCAACTAATGTAGCGGCATATATATTTATCCCGTACGTTTCCCCATGCTACTACGCGCTGCTTCACCGAACAGATATTCTCTCTTCCGATCTTCGATTCGAGAAGGTGGGAAGGGGGGGCGTAATGAGGAGATTGATATGTTAGTAGCCATGTAGGCTTATTAGTGGCCAAATTTGCCAATCATATGGCACTTAATCAAGCTCTGATAGATGCTCTACGTGTCATCTCCCCAAGGTCAGTCTTACACACTTGATAGGTCGTCATTGCCGTTTGTTTAATTAGGTGGGTGTGCAGATGTCCTGCAATTCGCAATGATGACTCAAATGGTAATACATGTGGTGGGGGTGTGAGAGGGCAGCATGTGGCTGACTCTGCATGGCCATAGAGTAAGTACTATACACTAGTAGATTCTTATGACTTTGTAGACGATTTCAAACCATAAAAATCGCAGAAAACATGCCTCCCAGATGCAATGCAAGCATTACTTTCTCTGGATTTTTCCTAGCTTAGCTGGCTAATTAGCAAAATATGTAACCACCGTTGAGGAGCATCAACCAGTGAACGAACGGGAACTCGGTCAGGGTGTATGATATAATACAATGAGCATGCTCTGGCAAAGATTGAGCACTAGGAAGAAGTAGTGGGACGACGAGTTGACAGTCACACAATTACTTCCTCCTTTTCACAATAATTGTCCTTAAAACAACAAACTTAGTTCAATTTTGAACTATATTTGTTATCATAACGACAACTATTATGAGAAAGAGAGAATTGTATAAATAAGCATCATGAGGAAGAGGACAGACAGATGCTTGTATCCTGCCACGCGTGTATGCAGGTTCGAACCCAAGCACCCTACTCTATAAGACTGCCCTGATAAAGTACTCGTCGAGCTGATGTGATCCCGCAACCAAAAGGCCGGGCACGCGGATTTCGGTTTGGAACAAGCGCTCAATCCACGGGCCGCCCGCGCCGCGCCGCGCACGTCGTCATCATCATTGCTCAAGCAGCTCGCAAAGATTCTGGGGGGCTCGCATGTTCGTCGCCCCGGCGCGCGGACACGTACGCGCCCGTCGAGATCGATCGCGCACGAGCGGAGATGCCGCGCCGCCGCGAAATTTTTAGTCCGACCGCCGCGATAACGAACCTGCTCCAACTCCGAGTGCAGCGTAACTGGCCGATCGGCGGAACCCGTCGATCGCTGACGATCTCGCGGCGGGCGATTCGTTTCGGCGCGGTCGTGTTGCACGCTACGCGACGTACGTACCGGTGGCTGGGTTTAGCTCCGCCCGTGCGGCGAATCCGCGAAAAGATATGGTGTGTTTGAACGTCGTGTCGGAGGCCAGCTGAGCCGAGCCGAGCGGGGAAAGGTGTTGCCCTCATGCGATGCGTTCGGAACCAGATGCTCTTTGTTGATCGGCTTCACTTGCCTGCATCAGAACTCGGATGATGTGAAATCCGGAGGCAGCACCTGGCAACATGTCTGTCAAACAGGAACGGAGAGAGTACACTAGTGCGGTTTTTCTCTAGATTTATCTGGCACATGCGCTACTGCTACATATAAACTCGCAGGCTAGATCGGCAAGAACCTGAGCTTTAGCCACGTCGGGCATAATATCAGGGAGTTGGAGCTGATCATCCTGGACAGAGTAAGGTTATGTGCAGTTTCTGAACTAAAATGACTGACAAACCCTTCAGAGTCAAAAATCCATACGACCCTCTAGCCTGGTGAGGGCTTTGTCGGAAGGAGCTAAGATATCACTTGTAATTATCAAATCCAATACCGTGTAGTGCCAAGTTTCTTCGTTTCTGAATAGCATAATTAGCACGTCTCAATCGCGTACTAAACCAGTACATTGTACTCTCTCCGTCCCAAACGAGGGAGTACTCCTTCCGTTCCCGAAAACTTGTCGTTTTGTAGTTCATTTTTGAATTACAAAGCGACAAGTTTTCTACTACTACAAAAAGCATTTTCACAGGCGCCTCGATTTTTCAAACACAGGTGGTCCGTAAAAGAATGCGATTGTGATGACGAATGATACAATAACCGCATGTGATAACAGAACATCACAGACGGATTTGAAAAAACAACCGCCTGTGTAAATACATTATTTACTCATGCGGTTATTAATTAACAACCGTATGTGATGTAGCAAACATCACAGACGGTTCTTAATTAACCAACGTCTGGGTAAATACATGATTTATACGGGCCGTCATTGTTAAAAGTCGTATGTACTGGTTCAATCATCACAAGCGGTTTTTATTCATGGACCGCTTGGGGAAAGTCATTGTTTTCATAGGATGCTTGTTAATTAAGAACCTCCTATGATGCTGATAAGCTCCTGTCAAGCTAATCTCTGCACAACAAGCTCTTGTAGATGCAAGTAACACCCGTGTCTCATCATTTGGATTGCTGAAAGCATCAATTTGAAGCCTGATGATCCTTGGAAGGCTTTTTCTATCCATTTGAAGGATTTCTTTCCCTCCTGTCCATTTGAAAACTTAGGAAGATGCTCCTTTCTTAGTTTTAATGCATAAATATATTGACTAAAAATCAGTACCTACTTTCTTATTGCTTCACACAAGCGAGAAAGCAAACAACTTCAATCACAAATCTTACTTTTACACTTTCATAGGGATTTAACCTTAATCTTTCAAGCATAGATTTATCAAATAAGTGAAGCTTCCTTATCACATATGTTAATGGCAGTTATAAGTGAAGGATGTGTCGAAGCTAACAAAATCTGAATCGCGCTGAAGATAAAGAGATCCTGCATATGAGTGACAATGTCCAGGTTAAACAGCGTGAAACTATGATGGCAACCTTCAACAACATGAAAAGTGATGCCAAGGTTATGCTTGCATCAACCAAGGCATGTTGTGAGGGTATAACACTTGTTGGGGCAAGCATAACCTTGACCTGCTTGCCCCAACAAGTGTTATACCCTCACAAAATGTCTTGGTTGATGCAAGTATAACCTAGTCATCACTTTTCATATTGTTGAAGGTTGCCATCATAGCTTCATGCTGTCTAACCTGGACATTGTCACTCATATGCATCATCTCTTTGTCTTTAGTCCCGTTGAGCTTTCGTTAGCTTCGACACACTCTTCACTTGTAACTGCCATTAACATGTCTGATGAGAAAGCTTCAGTTATTGATAAATCTATGCTTGAAAGGTTAAGGTCAAATTCCTACGAAAATGGTAAAAACAAGATTTGTGATTGAAGTTGTACGCTTCATCGCTTGTGTGAAGCACTAAGAGAGATGATACTGATTTGTAGTCAATATATTCAGCCATTAGAACTGATAAAGTAGCATCTTTGTATGTTTTTAAAATGGAGAGAAGAGAAATAAATCTTTTAGGGCTTGTTTTGGTGTACTCAATCTAATTAGATTGAAGTGAAGAATGAACTAATTTTCTCCTAAATCCATCTCAAACCAATTATATTGAAGTGGATCCACTCCTATCCAAACAAGCTCTCAAATGGACGGGAAGTATCGTCGGACTTCAATTGAAGCTTTTAACAATCTAAATGATGAGTCTCGGGTGTTACTTGCATCTACAAGAGCTTACTGTGAAGGGATTAACTTGATAGGAGCTTCAAGAGTTGTGCTTCTAGATGTTGTTTGGAACCGAGCTGTTGGAAGGCAAGTCTGATCATCATAGGTCAGAAGAAATTTATATACACATACTGAATTTAATAATGTTCGAAACAGAAGCTAAATTTAATAATGTTCAAAACATGCTATCTAAAGCTGAAAGGAGCATTGTTCTAAGTTGATTTTAGAAGATACAAATATATAATATATATATATATATATATATATATATATATATATATATATATATATATATATATATATATATATATATATATATATATATCATACATTTTTCCCAGCATTGACATCTTCTCGCATATAGAGTTTCAAATTCTTTTTAATGCTTCTCTCTACGCGCTTGATGTTTTCTGGTTCGGTGAAAAGGTACATCTCTTTATACTGATTATATTCATCTCCATTATCTCCCACATTCTCAACCCCAACAATATTTTGCTTTCCAGAAACAACTACACGCATCTTCTCAGTTTCTGGATCTTGAACATAAAAAACTTGTGCAACACTATCGCGCGAGAACCCACGGGTCATCTTTATAACCCACTTTATTCAAGTCTATCAGTGTCAGCCCATAATTGTCCACTTTCACACCATCAGGATGTTTGACCCACTGGCACTTAAATACGGGCATTACCATTCTTTCGCCATAATCGAGTTTCCATATTTCCTCTATGAACCCGAAATATGTGGTCTTTTGCCCTTGTGAATCATAAGCCTCCATACGAACACCACTATTTTGTGCAACACTCTTACTGTCTTTTTCTTTAGTGTAAAATGTGTAACCATTGATGTCATATGCTCTCCATGATGTCACCAAAGAAGATGGGCCAGACGCTAACTTCTTTGTTGTTGTCTCTTCTATAGTGTTTTCGTATGGTATATTTTTGTCCATTAACCATTCAGTGAAACATCTTCTGTGCTCTTTCATGATCCAGTCCCCTGTGCAGTTTTGGTTTTTTTCACGAAGCTCAATTTGGTGTTTCTCGATGTACGACTCAGCTATTACGAGCTGTTGTAGTACTCCAAAATGTACACGGTGTACATTCTTATAATCTTGAACGATAAAAGTTTTCTTACCCACTTTGCCTCTCCCACGTAGTCTACCCTCATGTACTGATATAGGCACACCTATCGATTTTCCATCTTTGATGTAATCATTGCAACTCTCAATCACTTCTTCAGTGGTGTATCCTTCCATAATTGAACCCTCCGGGTGAGCACGGTTCTGCACATAACCTTTTAATACTCCTAAATATCTCTCCAACGAAAATATATGATGTAAATATAGTGACCCCAATGCTTTTATCTGATCAACAAGATGTATGATTAGGTGTACTTGCATATTAAAAAAGGATGGTGGGAACACATCTCAAGCTTGCACATAGTCTCGACGATGTATGTTTTCAGATAGTCTAAATCTTCACATGCTATCACCTTTTGCGATACTGCATTGAAGAAGTAACACAAACGTGTGATGACAACTTTTATATGCTCAGGTTTGATGAGTCTTATTGCAATGGCAAGGAACACTGTCATCATCATATGACAATCGTGAGAATTATAACCGAATAAAGACAAGTCTTTCATCGAGACTAGTTTGCGGATATTGGATGAGAAACTCGTGGGCACTTTGATCCCACGCAAGCATTCGCAAATTGCTTTTTTCTCTTCTAGCGTCAAGTTGTAGCTGGCTGGGAGAAGGTAATGCTTTCCGTTCGCCTTTTCTACTGGATGAAGCTCTGGTCTCAAATCAATATTTACTAGGTCTATACGTGAATTTAATCCATCCTTTGTTTTCCTCGGCATGTCTAGCAAGGTCCCAATGATGCTGTCAAATACATTCTTTGTAACGTGCATCAAATCGATACTATGGCAAAATTCCAGATTCTTCTAATACGGAAGATACTTGAAAAAATTGATTGTTTCTTGAAAGCCATATCAGTTGTATCATCCGAAGATGTACTTTTCTTTCTCTTGATTCCTTTACATTTTTTGCCTTTACCGAAAGCAATATGAATGTTCTTGACCATTTCGAACACAAGTTTTCCACTGTAAGGTTTTAGTGCAGTATCTTTTTCAATTTTGTTATCAAATTGTTCTTTCATATTCCTATACTTGTGTGTATCTGTCAAGAACCGTCGGTGTCTCATGTACACCGTCTTTCTGGATGAAGTGAGGTATAGAATTCCAGTTCTGTCCACACACCTTACACAGCCTTTCTTCCCTTTCATTTGTCCCGATAATGTAAATAGTCTGGGGTAATCATGCATGGTAACGAATATCATTGTTCTTAGCGTGAAATACTCCCGCTTGAACTCATCCCATGTACGTACCCCTTCATTCCACAATTTTGCCATATCTTCCATTAAAGGTTCGAATAACACATCAATTTCGATGCCTGGTTGTTTTGGACCTTGGATAAGAATAGATAACAAGATATATTTCCTTTTGTGACACAACCACGTCGGTAGGTTGTACATCATTAAGACCATGGGCCATGTGCTGTGTATGCTCCTTTTTTCACCAAACGGATTCATTCTGTATGTACCCAAGGAAAACCTCACATTTCTAATTTCCTTTGCAAATTCTGGATACTGAATATCAAAATTTTTCCACTTTGTTGCATCACCAGGGTGTCGAATATGTTTTTCATTCTTCTTGCGTTGCTCGGAATGCCAACGCATAAATTCAGCCTCCCTAGGGTTTGAGAACAAACGCTTCAAGTGATCAATTACCGGATGGTACCACATCACCAAGACAGGAATTTTTCTCTTATTCTTCCCGTGTGCATAGCCAGAAGTATCGTCAACGTCACCTTCAGGACCAATAATAAACTTATTATTCTTCTAAGACTTTTTCATGTTGGTAACATACTGGTGATTGTAGTCCTTCTTATATCTACTGACACCACAAATGGGGCATCTAGTTGCGAGCTCATGCTCTTTGCGATACAAAATACAATGGTTCACACAAGCGTGTATTTTTGTCACACCTAGTGCCATCGGGCAAAGAAGTTTATTCGCTTTATAAGTGCTTCTGGGCAGTTTATTTGTATTTGGAAGAATTTCTGCTATAAGATTCAAAAGATCAGAGAAACTACAATCAGACCATCCGTGTGTAGCTTTCAACTTTAGTAGTTCTAAGACTGCATGCAATGTAGTAAACTTTTTATCACAACCGTTTGATTCATCATATAAAAGCTCTATCGCCGCATTCTGCAATGTCTCCATTTTACTTAAACCTTTACTTGCTCCCATAGAAGTCAATACATATGGTTCAATGTGACGCAACATCTCCTCACAATCGAACTCATCATCATCATCACCATCTTGATTGTCACTACCATCATTGATATGAACATTATCGTCATCTGAACCTCTCTCATCATCTTTATCCACATCATGTATATCTAACTCACCATGCTCTGTCCATATTGTGTAGTTTTTTTTTGAAACCTCGTGTTAGATGATGAACCAATTTCTAGCCCTATCGCATCTCAAAATACTGTAACCCCATCTTCTAAGGCGAAAGTCCAGGAAGATCCACTCCCCCTATGTCTCAGCAAGGATGATAGTAACCTTGCTAGTAAAGATATCCAAGAGCAATAAGTTGGACAATAGCTTCAAGCAGTACCAGAGCAAGCTGTTGCTAGTAAAGAGCAACCAGTTGAGCAACAGCTTGAAGTAGTACTAGAGCCAGCTGCTGGGAGTAAAGAGCAATCAGTTGAACTACAGGTTCAACAACAAACCAGTGTCCAACTCCCGACGACTACTCCTCGATCACCAGTGCCTATCAAAGTTAGCTCATACGAAATTAAGAAACCTTCATCAGAAGTGCCAAAGTATTTGGAAACTATGAAGGTAAATATTAGAAAATTGAGTGCATCTCGTTCTTCTCATGAGCAAGCATTAGAAGATATTGAGGAGTGGGAATAAGACAGTGTCATGTATAATCGACGGACGACTTTAGTTAGACTAGGAGTTCCAATATACAAGCTTGAGAATGTTACTCTTAAATTTAAGAATGAGAAACCGTTCATGAAATCCGTACAGCTTAGCAAACAACCTGCCCCTCTCAAAAGAATGCATGAGTGGTACATCCTTGCCAGCACAAAATATGATCTTTCTTGCATCACATTTTGTATTCCAAAAGATGCATTCTGGAGCACTGGAGCAGATAGACGAGTAATTTTATTTGAAGAGTTGCATTCCCTTTTCCATCAGGGCATGCTCGAAATCAACCTGCTACTTGTATGATGCTTGTAAGTGTCTCTAATATTTTGCATTTGCTTTTCTTACTACACGCATATATATTTCATGAGATTATAACAATTCTGGACTTCTTGAATAGGATGCAATACATGGATAATGAAAAGATGAAATGCAAGACATGTAACATTGACCCTATATGGATTGCAAAGACGTTATTCGACGTCAAGGCGGATCGAGACTCAGCAAAGTTCAAGCACATGAAAAAAAGAATTTAAAAAAGCAATCGCAAAAGTTAAGAATGATAGAAGGACAGAAGTTGCAGCTTACATAGGACATGCAATGTTTAACTTTGTCAGAGACGACAAGGACCTCGTAAAGGCTCCGTACCACTTCGAGTAAGTTCGACACATGACATTGAAATAGCAATTATTGGTAATTGTTATCACGTATGTTTGTATGTGTCGGTACCTGGCGAACCGGGTATACGTAGATACAGGGAAGAGGGCGAGCAGGGCCCCGCCTATCATAGAGGCGGGCCCCAGTGTACGCCACATGGTGCGAGGTCCCTGGGCCAACCTCTCTGCCGAAGGTAGGCCCGACCCCGCGCACGTCACAGCTCCGGGCTGGACCTCTCCATTGAGGTTGCGTCCGGCGCAACCACATCTTCCGTAGCTTTGGACCTATAGTTCCGGACCCGACTCCTCCGCTGAGGGTAGGTCCAGCACAGCCACGTGTCCTGCAGCTCCGGACCCGCCACCCCGGTGGGGAGGTCCGGCGTTGCCACGTGTCCCGCAGCTCCGGACCCGCCACCCCAGTGAAGAGGGTCCGGCACTGCCACGTGCCCAACAAGCTTTGGACCTGCTTCCCCGATGAGGAGAGGTCCGGAGCAGCGGTGTGACCTACGGTGTCAGACATAGGCCTCCCTGTGTTAGACGGACCGAGGCTCAACCGCTTGGTTGTCGGCTACCGGAGAATGGAAGGAAGGAGGAGTAAGGTAAGGCACGTCCACCGTGTCCAAGGAGTAAACACTCGCGCCTTCCCTAGGTGAGCAGGGGGTGCATTCGTAAGTCAGGAGGCCTGTACCCAGTCTTGTGATAAGAGGCTAGCGCCGAACTACTACGTACGGCGAACGAATGAGAGGCTACGACAAGACAGACATGACGCAACCAACCATGATGAGGGGCTATGTGTAGTCCTGCAGCAGGGCATGGCCAGGCGGCACATTGAAGCCATTGTCAGGGGATAGCATTTACTCCCAAATCTTAAGATGGATTTGGTACTCCTGGGGCCACGTGTCGGGTCCCGGGCCCCACTTGTAAGTTGCTCGACCTTGGGCTATAAAAGGGACCGAGCAGCCACCGACTTAGACAACTTCTCTCAGACTAAGATACACGCTCGAGCTATACAACACACAAACCACTGTGGAGTAGGGTGTTATGCCCAGGCTGCCCGAACCACGTAAAACCCTTGTGTTCATCGTTCGCTGAGCTCGACCTTGCTAGGACTAGCCCCCGATCACACATCGAACCCCCGCGGGCTACTTCCGAGAAGGTCCAGTGGAGGTGTCAGTTTAGACACCTCAACATTTGGCGCGCCAGGTAGGGGGATTTCTCCTGCAAGGATCCTCACCGGCAGCATGGTGAACGCCCGTTCCAACACTAGTTCCTCCAGGCCATAGCCCCACCAGCAAGCGGCGAGTGAGGACCGAGCTTCATCCCACCCCAAAGTTGGGTCCCGCCCCAGGGCGAGAAGATCTGGGCCATCGCGTCACCGCACAGTCACTCCACCGACTGCAGGCCCACACAACACGGCACGACAAACTCCTGCATTGACAGCTGCTACGGCACCACCGGCGGCGAGCCCGGAAAGTGTACTTCTCACCGCGCGTGCGCTGCTCCGCAACGCACCGATGGCAGGTGCCCCACAGGGGGCAACCCAGCAGTGGGTGAATGACATCGACCCTTTGGTCGTTGCTGCACTCCAAGCGACCCCGCAAGGCGGGAGGCGAGTGGCAACAATGTTTGTTCTACTGTCATGTACGCCTACTGTTGACCGGCGGACCGCTGATAGCTGCTCAACAAGGCTTTCGACGGCTGACCTGCGGGATGAGTTGCAGCACCGTAGGGCCGATGAGGACTGTCGGGTAGTCATTGAACGAAAACGGGAGCGGCGCCGCAATCTTGAAGTTGACTACAGTCTGCTGGGTCCTGGATCCCAGGTGCATGACACTCTCCCTCCACGTCAGGCATATGTGGCACCTCCCACGCAGCACCAGGCGTACGTGGCACCTCCTCCATACCAGGCGTACGTTGCGCCTCCCCCACCTCAGGAGTATAATGTGCCTCCGCTGCACCAAGCGCCTGCCGCCAGACCTCAACACCAGGCGTACGCAGTGCAGCCTGGTCATCAAGGTCACACAGCACCAAACCTACCGCCCGCAAGCACAGGTGGAGGATGTGCAGCTTTAGCTCTGCACCTACGGAGGGTGGTGTGGCCTCACAAGTTCTGTAACACCCTCATTTTCATGCATCATGCCCTACATACACTCATATACATGTTTAACATTAACCCACATAAAGAGGAACGAGTTTAAAATTGATTCGGAGCATTTAAAATTGATTTGGAACAAAACCGCACTTAAAATGCAGGAAAGTGCGGACTAGTCCGATTTTACTGAGGACTAGTCCGATTTCTCTCTGACTAAAAACGGACTTGTCCGTTTTTGCTGCGGACTAGTCCGATTTTGGCACTGGAAACTTTCGGACTTGTCCGATTTTGTGCGGACTAGTCCGATATTCCAAGAATCCTTGAAACATTGCTAAGTCCTTGGACTTTTCTGGACTAGTCCAGTGTTCCAGCGGACTTGTCCGATTTCCTCTCTGTTTAAAGTTGGACTTGTCCGATTTTTGGCCAGACTTGTCCGATTTTCTCTCTGGACGACTTCGGACTAGTCCGGTCCTGTCCGGACTTGTCCGATATTTCACGACCCCGAGTTGATCTTTTTTTTTACGACTTGTTTATTGGGTTTCACGTTAAGTGGGCCTAGGGATGTCGTGTCTAACTCTTTTAGAGCCCATGAGGGACTCTAAACCGTCCTCTACTCATCCCAAAACTCAAAATCCATCTAACCCTAGCCTCCACCTCTATATAAACAGCCCCACCGCTTGGATTGACATCTATTTGCCACTTTTCCACCCACCCAAACCCTAGTTCGTGGAGAGCCACCATCAAGGAGGGAGGAGAAGATCCCAAGCAAGAAGAAGAAGAGGAGGAAACGAAAGAGGATCAAGATCTCCACCAAGTTTCGTTCTTCACCACCAATTCGTCTCAAAGTTCATCACCAACCCTAGATCACCAAGATCCAAGTGTTACCTCTAAGTTTCTTGATTCATTGGAGTCCTAAACACCTGGTATACCTTCTATTATCTTTTCCTTACATGAATTCAACCCCTAATCTCCCAATTTACGTCGATCTAGAAAACCCTAATCTGCTGATCTTGCAGAGGGCGGACTTATCCGGTCCTTAGCGGACTAGTCCGATCTTTCTGGTTAAATTGTGTTGAATTAATTCTAAAATTTGATCTAATCAACTCCAAATCTGTATAAACTTGTTAAAAGCTATTAGAACTAGTTAGTTATCATTAAAACCAATCAATTAACAAGTTCTACCTTGCATTTGCGTTAATCATGCATGTCATGTCATATTGAGTAATATTTGTGTACTCTTTGATTGTGTCTCTTGTCTTGTATGTTTATTGTGTGGATTAGACGGATTTGCGCTAGAAAGTGCCGCGGAGGATCTACAACACCAAGAGTTTGAAGGCTTTGACCCTAATCAACAGCAAGAGCAAGGCAAGTGTCCTTGAAGCATATTGATCCTGTTTTAAAATAAATGTTTTGTTTGCAAAACTGCATGCTTGTGTCAATTTTGATGAGAATCCTATGATAGGAAGTTTACTAGACTTGTTAAACCACCCTTGTCACTTGGAATTCATGGTAGAGAGTCGGGAAGGGCTTTTTACCTTTTGCTTTGCTTAATCAATTGGGATGGGAAACCAACTATACCACTCAATTTAATTATGCATGAATGAGACTATGGTTAACATGAACTGGTTAAATATGATATGGTAATGGGTGATCTAAGCAAGCCTGGTATGTGGATGGGTTGGATGTATGGTGGTTGCTTGCTTTATATCTAAGGACCGATTCATACGAGAATAAGCCAGGACTACAGTGCCACCACGAGGCCAAGTATGGGTGCGGCGTAGCTGATTAATTAGGGCTTTGCCAGTGCTATTTGGACCATTGTGGATGCTCGAGGAAGGGGTAGTCGGATTGGGTTTGTTGATGATTGGTGGGACTACCCTGGGATCCGAATGGCTCAAGAGGGGGCCCTTGGTGTAAGATGTGCTCAGTTAGAGACATCGCCACCGGTGAAACCTCAATGGGGTCTAAATATGCTAGTAATCCCTTTGTAAAGGCTATTTTGTGATCTCTTGGCCATACACCAAAGGAAGTGTAATTGGCATAAGGGAGGTTCTTTAGTCGCCGACGGGTGATGAAATCACAAACACGTGGGTAATGAGGTACAAACTCTACAGAGTTAAATAAAACTATCATGACAGCCGTGCTCCCGGTTATGAGCACCTGGACAACTTCCATTATTAGAGGGAACTTGGTATTTGGGATGGTTATGGTTGGTATTATGGTTATGGATTAATTTTTGGTATTGAATATGGTTATTGGCAAATGGTGAAATTTGGAATTATTGACGATGGTAATGAATTCAGACTGGTATTATGATATTACTTATGATTATGATGGGTTTTATTCATATAAATATAATATATTACTTTTCAAATGTTTTAATGTACTTTTCAGCACTTTGCCATTATTATTGTCGTCATTTGAATAAGCCACATGTCATACTTTCCACACTTGCTGAGTACGACATGTACTCACTCTTGCAATTCCCCCCAACAGTTGCAGGTCAGGATTGGGAGTTTAATGGTGAGAATGCGGAGTTCTAGGCCGTGTCTACCGTCAGCTTTGCCTGTGGTGTTGATTGGAGCTGCGCTATACCGTATCGCTTATGCTGCCTAGCTGTTTAGTTTGCTTACTTGCTTAATTAGTTTATTTCCGCTGCATTAGTTGAACTTGTCATAAATTTTCATTAGAGTTTATAATCGAGGATAATATGGTTTGTGTAATAAAATTTGGTTAATTAATCTTGTTCTATGGTAATTATCTATATATCGTTTGTGATTGCACTCGTGTATGTGTGTTGAACATCCTGGGCACACATATGCGTTAGCTTGGTTCATTTTCGGAACCGGGCGTCACAAGTTCCAACCACACACCCTGGAGAAGTATGATGGGAGCGTCAACCCGAGTGAGTTCCTGCAGATCTACTCCACTTTGATCCTAGCTGTAGGGGGTGACGAGGTCATCATGGCCAATTACTTCCTGGTAGTCCTGGCTGACCCAACCTGGTTATGGCTCATGAACCTCCCCCAGGGTTCCATCACCTCCTTGGAGGATGAAGTGCATCTAGGAATCCCTTGTGGGTTTTGGATTATTTATGACAAGCAAATGAGATCCTAACCACTTTGTTGATATGAGCACATGTTTTAATAAGAAAATGAGCAAAGTGCCAAAAAGAAAGGAGAATGAGGAGTAATGCGGAAAAGAGCTCAAGAAACAAGTGTAGTAGATCATTGTGTATGGAGTGTGTTAAGGAAACACACCCCAAGAGCTCAAGCATAGATAATCACACACATTGCACATATTTATATAGGACCGGACTAGTCTGACTAACCCCGGACTAGTCTGATATCTTTCTTCACAAGATCGGACAAGTCCGATATCACCACGGATTAGTCTGATATCTCTCTGACTAGATCGGACTAATCCTCCCCAGTGCGGACTAGTCCCCAAAAACTTCACAAGTTGCACGAAATCGGACAAGTTCGATATTAGCACGGACTAGTCCGAAAAACCCTCTGACCTAAATTGGACAAGTCCTCTAGGTGCGTACTTGTCCCAAAATTCACTTAGGGTTTCATTTTTCCGAACAAGTCCGATATCTATCGGACTAGTCCAAAGATTTCCAGAACCAAATTCGGACAAGTCCGCTTTCAGCCGGATTAGTCCGATATTTTGGGACACCTAGGGTTTGTTACACTAGTCCGGTGTACACCACAGACTAGTCCAATCTTTCTAAACCCCAATGATTACTTTTGGGAACCCCATATAAATAGGTGTACACGGCCCATGTTCCAATAATGTTCGGCACCCTACGCCGTCACACCTTCCAAGAGCCTCAAAAACACATCTCTCCACGAAATCAAATGCAACAAAGATCAATCCCTTGAGGATACACTTTGGATCATTGGAGAGACACGGTTCATCACTCATTGAGATCTTGGTTTGTTTCCCTAACACACTCCTGTGGTTTTTATTGTGATCTTTCGAGTGTGTTCTTGGTGGTGTTCTTGTTGTAATCTAAGGGATCCCTCAACGTGTGAGAAGGCCCCTTGAGTTCGATTATTTGCCCTTTGTGATAAGTGAAGAGGATTGACCTCCGTGGCGACCCGACGAGGGTAGGATTGGAGAAGACCCGGTCCTTTTGTGGACTCCTCAACGTGGATGTAGGTTGCCTCTATGGGAACCGAACCATGGGATAAAGTTCTTGTGTTCTTACTTTGCGCTCATCGTTCTTATACTTCATATCAATCTAGGGTTTCAATCAATCTTGCTTACTTTACGTTGAAACATTGAATATATGATTGACTTGTGGTACATCCTAGTTCACAATCGTGTAACACTTCAATTACAAGTATATTTCCGCTGCATACATCCTAGGATCAAGATAATCGATCAAATTTGATAAACCTAGACGGTACACACCGGACTAGTCCGCACTTGACTGGACTAGTCCGATATCTTGAGATTTGATCTGGTTGTTAAGTGTTGCAGGTTCCGACAAAATTCAAAAAGGCCTATTCACCCCCCCTCTAGGCCACATTCAATTAGTATCAGAGCAATGTTCTTCAAAAGGAGACTAATCGCTCGAAGAGATCATGTCGGACATGAAGGGCGTACACAAGAGCAAGAACCAAGAGAAGGTTGATGAAGACAAGAACCAAAAATTGGAGAGGCTCCTCGAGGCCATTCAAGACTTCGAGGATGACAATGAGGATACGCTGGAACTAAAGGTGCTCCTAAGTAAGAAAACTCTTTCCAAAGGGAACGTAAAGATTGAAGATGAGAAGAAGAAGAAGGGGAGTAGTCACACCGACTACTCCCGATATCCTTTTAACTACGATCGTCTTAACTCTAGCAATAATAATTACTTATCCATTCCACTTGGAAAATCCCCACATTTTGATGGCAATGACTACTCAATGTGGAGGCAACACATGAAAATGCATTTGATTTATCTCAATCCAAGTTTGTGGCACATAGTATGTACAGAAATAGATATCCCGAATGATGACGAGGAGCTCACACCTTGCCAAGAGCAAGCAATCTGTCGGTGGTTTGGAACCAGCAGATCTCCCGACACTACTAAAGTGTTAAAGGAGTTTGATGTTCGGTGTGGGCGCGCGGAGATTCGAGAAGGTGCATAGTAAATGACACAGGTGGCACAGGAGTTTACGTGGTTCGGGCCGCCTGAGCATAATACCCTACTCCACGGGTGTGTTGGTGTTGTATTAGCTGAATGAGCTTGTGACGAGTGTCTATGGCGCGTGTGTAGCGTCACTGAACGTGTAGAGTCTGTAGTCGGCCTGTCCTTTTATAGTACAAGGGCAGGCCGTTACAAGTTATACTGGCCCGACATGTGGCCCCGGCGGTTACTAGTATTGATATTCATTCAACAAGTTTAATTGCCCTTAATGACCGGGTAATGGGCTTTGGTAGCACCGTTACTGGTAATTAAGATCATCTGACCGTGTGACATTAATATGTTATTAATGGCACTTAATCGGGTCTTGAAGTCCTTGATTCCCCTTTGAAGATCCAGAGCCGTTATGAAGTCTTCCGGAGGTCAGAGGCTGAAGCTCTGATGGGTGGACACGTGGCAGCTCCGGAGCATACTGTGGGAAACAGGAAGCTCCGGAGCTACCTGACATGTGTCAGGTCTAGAGCTTCTCTCGGTCTGGGGTTAAGTCCGGAGGTGCCGTTTCGGTACATGGCCCGGAGCTTCCCCCTTGTGGGCGGTAGCTCCGGTTTGATAGTACACGTGGCGACCCTGGGATTAACCATGTTGGAGAAGCGGGTCCGGTTACATCTGACATGTGGGTCTCCGAAGGTCTTCAAATCAAGTGGGTGACTTTTCCTTGATATCTTTGTAACCTCAAGGGGTGTACGGTTTCCAGGGTACCGACAGTGGCCCCCTGGACCTACCTCCGGAGAAGACCACTGGTGTGAAGTCATTCCGTCGGAGGTGGGTCCATCCTCTCGACTTTTGAACTAAGTCTTCAAAGGTCTTCAGAGGTGCCGTTGGCGAGGGTTTGGAGTTAAATCCTTGCCACGTGGCGTGTCCCGCGTGCGGCAGATGAGATCTTTGGCGTGTGGATCCCACGCAATTTAAGGTCGCCGGTTCCCAATACGAAAACCGTATCGGTTCCGCGCGCCTTGTCAGGCCGCCGCCTTCGGGTTTCCCGCCTCTTGATGACAACCGTTCGCCTGGGTAAGAACCTCGACTTGATCGTCGGGGTGGTCCCGGGCCCCCTTGTCATCGGTTGGGTGGAATTTTTGAATGGTATCTTCGACTTCCTTGCGGTTTCCATCCAAGCGTTGCGAGGGCTTACTTAAGAAGGAAAGCACGCACCGTCGGGAGTTATTCACGCCTCCCATCTGATCTTGCGCTCAAACTCCCAACTTGTGCGTCGCTTTTCTTCTCTTGCCTAGCCGTGCCACGATGGAGTTGGGTCTCCGCGAGAGTCGCTTGAAGACCGACGGTGACCTGAAGAAGGTCTGAGCCCTCATGGGGTGGTCATCGTACTTCCTCAATCGCTCGGTCCGCGCCGGTGGAGAGCTCCCGTTCAAGAAGGAGCACTCCGGCGAAATGGTGTACTTCTCCTCGTACGCCATGGTGGGTTTGATCCCACCTTTTTCTTCCTTTTTCTTGATGCTGCTGGACTTTTATGGTCTGCAGCTATACCACCTTGGCCCTCACTCCATTCTCCTCGTGTCTATCTTCGTCCACTTCTGTGAGATGTGGGTGGACATCCCCCCTGCATCGAACTCTTCCGGACCTTCTTCACTGTCCACACCACCGGTAGGAGCAATGAGTACCTTGGCTTCTACTACTTCGTGAAGCGCAAGAAGTGCCCATTCAAGTACCTCTGGTCGTTCCCCTCTGGGAAGTGGGATGACTGGAACAAGGACTGGATAGTCATCCGGGTGGAGGAGCAAGAGAGGCTGGAGCTGCCCGAAGGCCTCCCCAACATTGACACAACAATCTGGAGTGAAGCTCCGGTGCTGGCAGACGCCTTTGACCCTATTCTGACCAGGATTCGCCGGTGCGTGGAGAGGGGATTAACCCCTCAAGCGGTGTTTTGTAACTTCCTGGTCAACAGGTGGGCACCGCTGAAGAAGAGGGAGAAACTCGCTTGGGCCCTCAACAGCGTGATGGACGACGACCGGGTCGAGACCGGGTTGAAGTCCAACATGGTGGGGAAAACCTTGGAGTTCCACCTCAAGAAGTTCTAGCACGGCATCGACGTCGAGGGTGACGACTTGAATCCGCCATCGGCTTTTCTTCCTCTGAACGTGGAAGTTGAGTTCAGCAGGGAGCTACGGCAAAAGATGCCCATGCTTGACGACCTTGGTGTCGTCGAGAGAAGATCAACTACCAGGGTGGCGATCCCTGGAGTGTCCGAAGGTGGCTCCGACCCAGCTCCGAAACTGAGGGAAGAGGTCGTCGACAAGGGCAAGGAGCTGGAGGATGAACCTGTGAGCCGGAAGAGGAAGCTGCAGTACACCGACGGAAGGTTTGTCAGGCCTGCTACTTCTGCGTCGGCTCCTTCTCCCCGGAGGGGAAGGTCTTCCACAACCGCGGCGACTTTTCCCGTAGTGGGGTCCTCCCGGGGAGAGACTGTTCCCGCAGTGGGGTCCTTCCAGGGTGTTATCTCCGGGCACGCGACTCCAGCACCTGGGCCAGTGGAGGCCTCTAGGTCCGGGGGTTCTTCCCGATCGAGGGGGGCCTCGACCCGGGAAACACCCGTGGCCGCGACGAGTTCCGGGGGGCCTTCCGAAGCTTCCACACCGGCTATGACCAGCCCGGAACACCCGGGAAAAAGATTCCGCGCAAGCTGGTGCGGAAGCCTCCCAAGGTAATTCTTAATCTTTACCTTGGACAATTGTTTTGCTGTAGTGATTGCTCTTTTAAGTTTCCTCGTCCATCATTTGCAGCGTTCCCAAGAAGAGGAGTGAGGCTCCACCCTCAGCCACAGCAACTGAAGCTGTGAGGGCGGAAGCTTCTGCTCCGGTCCGAGTGCTGCCCCAAGTGGTGGCTGAAGCTACGACAGCTCCGGCGCCCGCTGTCGTGGTCATGGACCTCGAACTACCCCAGAGGCTCCCGTGGTAGCGCCGGACCATGGGAGAGAAGATGCGCCAGCGGCACCTGCTCCGGAGGTTGAAGCTCCGGGTCCTGGTGCTGAAATGATGGAAGTTCCGGCTGTTGAGCCGGAAGAAGCTGTGATTCCGTCCTTGGAGCCTGAAAGTGTCAAAGCTCCGGCGGCTGAGCCGGAGGTGATTGAAGTCCCGGCGCGTGCGCCGGAAGCTGAGGAAGTTCCGGCAGTTGGGCCGGCTACTTCCGAAGCACTGGCCGCAGAGCCGGTCGTTGTTGAAGCTCCGGCCGCAGAGCCGGTCGAGGTTGAAGATCTTCCGGCTCCTGAGCCGGTTGTTGAGGAGGTGACGGAGCTCGAGCCCCCATCGGAGGAGTTGCCAAGGCCGGAGCCAGAAGCGGCCCCTGCTCCGGAAGTGATGACGTCGGAGGTACTCACGGCCGAGCCAGAGTGCCCAAGCGAAGTCGTTGGCCCCCTGCCCGAGGGGGTGAATGAAGACCTGGTGGCGGGGCCTTCCTCGACGCCGACTGAGGCCATCCCGGAGGATGGCCCTAGTGCCATGGAGACTCAGGGGACCACTCTTGTGGAGTGGGACCCAATTTTTGTATCTGAAAATCCGCTAGAACCAGCGGAGGAGACCCCAGTAGGTCCGGAACCTATCCCGTTGTCACTGTCTATTGACAACGCATGTTCCAATCTGCGTCAAGTCCAACTGGCCTTCTTCCACGACAGCAAGGCTCTTGAAGAGGAGCACCAAACCCTTAGGCGGTGGCGTAACCGGCTCTACTTCGATACCAAGCTGGCGCAGTCGAGGCTAGCGGATGACAAAGAGTGGATCAAGCGGGAGAAGATCTGCCTGGAGTATTGGGGCAAGTTACTGGATGACAGGGAGAGTTTGACTCGCGCCCTCGACGCTCAATCCCGGGAGATCTACGATCAGGCCAAAGCAGCCAATAGTGCGGCGATGAACGCCACGAAAGGCTTGAGGCCATTAACACTACACTCATCAAGCGCCGGGAGGCACTTGAGGAGAGGGAGAAACAACTCGAGGATGAAGAGCAGAAACTCCTAGAGCTGCGGGATGACGTCCTGAGAAGGGAGGAGGAGCTCGCCGAGAAGGTGGCTCTGGCTGACAAGGGCCTCGAGGAGCGCGCCAAAAAATTGGAAGATCACTGCCAAGAGGAAGAGGAGAAGGCCTGGGTGCGAGGGTAGGAACTCTACGAACAAGAGTGTGCCCTTACTGCCAGGGAGAAGAAAGTGAGGGGTAGAGAGAAGGACCTGGTCGACCGCCGGAACAAGATCCACCTCCGGGAGGAGGAGCTTGGAAAACTCGAAAAGCGGGTTGCTGAGAAGATTCAGCAAAACGCCAAAGAAGTTGAGCGCCTCGCCCGTGAGAATTCCAAACTGATGGCGGCCAAAAGATCCTTGGAAGAAATGAAGGGCTTGAGGACTGCGGACTCCCTACAGATTTGGGAGTTCCTGGGCAAGGCTAACGACGCACTGACACCGATGTGTTTCAACCCGTGCGCCCGGATGATCCGGAGCCGGAGCCGGACCTACCGTTGCAGGCGTTGAGCTCAGCAGGTAGCAAGCTCTCCAAGGTGGGCGATGTCATCGCAGACCAATTGGAGGTTGAGGGGCAATCCCTGGCGAAGAACGTCGCAGAATATGTGCTGACGTGCTACACCAGCCGGAACTCCCAATTTCCTCTGGACCCGGTGCTTGAAGGTCCCGTCGAAGGAGAAGGCGAAGCTACCTGAGCCAACGTATCGGAGGTTGCCCAGAAGGTTGCCCAATTCTTTCATAAGGTCTAGGACCATCTCTATAGTTCTCACTTGTATTTTCTCTTCTTCTTCCTCAATTTTGTAATCCCTTGTCTCCAGATGTAATTCCTTGTCTCCAGATGAATGAAATCTCCAAATTTTTGTGAATTTCACTTTTTGTCTTCAACGCTTTTGTCTTCACTTGGCCCTCTGGTAGATGTACACAATTTGATTGTGAACATGTACCAAGAGTATATTGCGTTTTATTGAAGACTCATTTGCTCCAAACTTGTAGAATTTAGGTTCGAAGTCTTCGATAGTGAAGGCCCCCTGAGGTTGTTGGAGCTTAGAAGCTCCGACATTGTCTATCGCTGGAGCTTAGTAGCTCCGGCAATAGTCTCTATCAACGTGTAGGGCATCGATAGTTAGTCCTCCGGGGCGTCAGAGCCTAGTAGCTCCGGCAGTGACCTTTGCCAACACTTACTTTGTTGGCAGCAGACTCCGTTTGTGGGGTCTTCTCACCATCTTTTATTCAGCGTCGACAGCTGACGCCCCTAGCTATACCGGAGCTTGATTAGTCCAGTGTTTCTCGTTTTCGATGCGTAACATCGATTACAAACCACCTAGGGGAGTCGGAGCTTTGTTAGCTCCGGCTTTTCTCCATCAACGTGTATTTTATTTTTCCTGCACACTGAAGTCAAGAAAAATAGTAAAATTTGTTTCTTGTCTATAACTTCGTCGCGGCTTACGATTCTCAAGAAAGTTTTAGGTCAAACGCGATTCTAGATACAATCGAATACATTGCCTTTTCTTCTGGATTCAATTGTATTTGGACTCGCCTTACTTCGGCCTGCCGGGGTGTAGGTAGAGTGGCGTACTTAGGGTGCTTGACCAGGCTAAGTCGATAGCACACTCCTGCCCTAGATTGGCTTGGCGGCTTTCAGGCGAGTTGGCCAGGAACAATATTTGAATCCAAAAGAATTGACAATACAACTCGTATTGTATATAAACCGGTCGAACTAAAATTTCTTAAGAACAGCGCGTCTTCGTTATATACAAGAAAGAGAAAAATAAAAAATGTTGAGCTTGTACAAAATAAATGCACGTGGAGTCTGTTTCACATGAAGATGCCTTTCATTATAGGTCCAGGGTACAGGGGAAACAAGTACACTCTTAGGGTACGGAACTAGGCTAAGCGTGTTTCATTTCCCGTTTGACCCAGGGTAGTTAGCCACACTTTTAGTCCGGAGACTGTGACAAGTGTTGCATGAACTTTGCGGACCTTTCGGAAAAGGTCCGGCTACTCTCCCGGAGGAACTACCCAACTCTGTACAATGACTCTATAACATACATCTCAAGTTACTCAAGACTCACCTCCGTGGTATTAAGTGTAGAACTTACGGAGGTGCTCGATGTTCCAAGGATTTGGGAGAGGTGTCCCATCCTCGGTAGCCAAGCGAACGCTTCCGGGTCGGGATACTTTAATCAGTCAGAAGGGTCCCTCCCAGCCGGGGGAGAGTTTGTTTAACCCTTCTCTGGATTGTATTCTCCGAAGCACTAGGTCGCCTTCCTCGAGCTGTCGGTTGTGTACATGCCGCTGATGATAACGCCGTAGGGCTTGGCGATATCGGGCATTCCGAACAGCTGCTTGGCACCTTCCCTCCTCAAGGAGGTCTAGGTCTTCACGCCGGAGCTGGTCCTGCGCGGCTTCGTCGAAGGTCCGGACCCGGAGTGAACCCAAGGTGATTTCCGGAGGAAGGATTGCTTCAGCTCCGTACACCAGAAAGAAGGGTGTCTCTCCGGTTGACCGGTTTGGAGATGTCCTGTTGGCCCATAGAGTGGGTGGAAGCTCTTCGATCCAGTTGGCTCCATGTTTTTTCAAGTGCTCATAGGTGCGCGTTTTGAGTCCTTTAAGGATTTCAACATTTGCTCTCTCGGCTTGGCCATTGCTGGCTGGGTGAGCTACGGAAGCATAGCAAACTTGTATGCCGAGGTCTTCGCAATATCCTTGAAATGCAGAGCTTGTGAATTGGGTCCCATTATCAGTGATGATTTTGTTTGGAACTCCAAATCTGCATACAATGGACTGCAAAAAGTTGATAGCAGATTGCTTGTTGATTGTCACAACTGGAGTTGCTTCCGGCCACTTAGTGAACTTATCAATGGCGACGTACAGGAACTTGTAACCTCCGACGGCTCTTGGGAAAGGTCCCAAGATGTCCATCCCCCACACAGCGAAAGGCCATGTAGGAGGTATCATTTGTAAGGGCTGAGCCAGTGTGTGAATTTGCTTTGCATGAAATTGACATGCCTTGCATTTTTTCACCAGCTCAGTTGCATCGTGGAGTGCTGTAGGCCAGTAGAAGCCATGCCGAAAGGCTTTACCGACCAGCGTGCGGGAAGACGCGTGGTTCCCACACTCGCCTCCATGAATTTCTGCGAGGAGCTCGCATCCTTCTTCCCTTGTGATGCACCGCATTAGGATGCCGTTGGCACCGCGCCAGTAGAGATCCCCTTCTACCAACGTGTATCTTTTAGCCAATCTGACTACCCGGTCAGCGGATACATCATCGTCAGGAAGGATGTTGTCTTTCAAGTAGTTCCGGATCTCTGAGATCCATGCATCGGAACTACTTGATCATTTGAGTCTTGCGTGCTGGGTTGCTCGGAGCTTCCGGCAGCACCTACGACCCTTGATGGCTGCCATGGTAACAGGGCCATCGGGACCGTCAGCTTCGGGATGCTGATCTTGCCCCCTTCGCTCAGTTCGGTAGGCTGAGCTGTGGGTTTCAACAACCTCCGGACAAAAGTTCCGTCAGGAGCCAGAGCTCCGGTTGACGCTTTCGTCGAGAGTTCGTCGGCTTCAGTGTTGTGGGCACGCTGAACATGGTGGAGATCTAGGACTTCAAAGTCCTTCTGAAGCCTCTGGACTTCAAGGAGGTAAGCAGCTAGCTGGAGATTATTACAGGAACATTCACCCTTCACTTGCTTAATGATGAGCTGTGAATCTCCCTTGACCAGCAGTTGCTTGACACCATATGACAATGCCACCTTTAGTCCATAGATGAGCGCTTCATACTTTGCCATGTTGTTGGTCGCCTTGAAGTCAAGGTATACCATGTATTTCACCTTCTCCCCGGTCGGTGCAAGGAGAAGGATTCCAGCTCCCGCCATCTGCTTCTGCATGGAGCCGTCGAAGTAGAGGGTCCAGTGAGGCTCGGTGAAGGCTGGAGCTTGATGCTCCGTCTTCTGCTCACTGGGGCCCCCAAGATTTGATGGAGAAGGAGTCCATTCTGCCACAAAATCTGCCAATGCTTGACTCTTGACTGCTTGCCTTGAAATAAATTCAAGATCAAATTTAGCCAATTCCGCTGCCCACTTTGCAATATTCCTAGTTGAATTGGGATTATGCAGAATTGCTCGAAGTGGGTAAGAGGTCACCACTGATACTTTGTGAGCTTGGAAGTAATGGCGAAGCTTCCTGGAGGCAATAAGAACTGCAGAGAGCAGCTTATGCACCTCTAGGTATCGAGTCTTGGCATCATGTAGTACTTCACTAATGAAGTACACTGGGCGCTGAATGGTCCGGACCCCCCCGGAGGGGTCCGGAGCTTCCTCTTCACTGACCCGGATCTTTTCGGAGGAATCCGGATTTTCTTCAGGGACCTCCGGGTCCTGGCTGCAGGAACCCGGGGCTTCTTTAGAAGCGACCTGGACCCTCCCGGAGGGGTCTGGGTCTCTTGAAGTAACTTCTTGTGGATTCAAGTCTGGGAGCTGGGACCCAGACTCGCTTTCAGGTACCTCCGTACCCTCCTGAAGGGGTCTGGATTCCTGAGTATGAGGTAGCTCTGGTCTCTCCGCAACCAGAACCATACTGACGACTTCGTCAGTTGCTGAAATGTAAAGCAACAAAGGCTCACCAAGGTTCGGAGCTACCAGAATTGGTAGGGTGGTGAGGAACTGTTTCAGTTCCTGGAATGCCTTCTCTGCTTCTTCGGACCATTGAAATGGTCCGGACTTCCTCAATAGCTTGAAGAAGGGGAGTGCCCGTTCCGCCAGTCTTGAAATGAACCGGCTGAGGGCTGCTAGACATCCAATCAACTTTTGGACGTCTTTGATGCGGGTTGGTGGCCGCATGTCTTCAATGGCCTTAATCTTCGCCGGATTAGCTTCTATGCCCCGGTTACTTACCAGGAAACCAAGAAGTTTTCCGGAGCTAACCCCAAAGACACACTTGTCTGGGTTTAGCTTTGTACAGGTGGCCCGCAGCTTGTCGAAGACAGTCTGCAAGGTGTCATGGAGTGACTCCTTGTCCCTAACCTTGACCACGATGTCATCGACGTACACTTCCACTATGTCTCTAATGAGTTCTTCAAAAGTTTTGTACATAGCTCGTACAAAAGTTGAAGCTGCATTCTTGAGACCAAAGGGCATGGCTCTATAACAGTACAATCCATCTACTGTGATGAATGAGGTATGCTCTTCATCTTCCCTAGACATCCGGATTTGATGATACCCAGAATATGCATCTAGAAAACACAGTAATTCACACCCGGAGGTGGAATCCACTATCTAATCTATTCTAGGTAGTGAGAATGGATCTTTTGGACATGCCTTATTTAGTGTGATGTAGTCGATGCACATCCGAAGCTTCCCGCCGGCCTTGGGCACAACGACTGGATTTGCCAGGCATTTTGGATGGAAGACTTCTCGGATGAATCCGGCTTCGAGTAACTTCTTCACTTCTTGTCGAATGAAGTTCTATCGCTCTACGGATTGCTTCCGAGGCTTCTGATGCACAGGCCGGGCATCGGGGTAGATCTTCAGATTGTGCTCAATCACTTCCCTAGGGATCCCAGGCATTTGTGACGGTTGCCAAGCAAACACGTCGATGTTAGCCCAGAGGAAAGTGATGAGCGCGAGTTCCTATTTGTCGTTCAATCCTCCCGATATACGGGTGGTATGAGCGGCATCGGAACCAATTTGGACGACTTTGACGAGAATGTCGATGTCACCGCTTGGCTGCACACGAGATGTAGAAGTTGAGCCTCGTTGACGAATGCTCGGGGGTTTTGGAGCTTGCTCCTGCCTGGAGTCCTCCTCTTGCGCCGTGGTGAGTGCATGGAGTTCTTCCAGAGCAGTTACTCCGGCAGTACGATCTCCACGGATCCGGAGAACGCCTACTGGCGTTGGCATCTTCAACACCAGATAACCATAATGAGCAGCTGCCATGAATTTGTACAGGGCAGGCCTACCCAGGATGGCATTGAAGGGTAAGTTGATCTGAGCGACGTTGAAGACCAAATTCTCGGTGCGGTACTTCTCCCGTGTCCCGAAGGTAACGAGGAGAGTAATAGCTCCGAGTGGGGTAATGGCCCCCGGACCTACTCCGGAGAAAGGTCGAGAGGGGTGGAGATCCGAAGGTCGGAGTTGAAGCTTAGTAAAAGCTTTGAAGCTTATGAGGTTAAGCCCCGAACCTCCGTCTACCATTACGTGGTGGAGTTGGATGTTGTTGATGGTAGGAGATACCATCAAAGGTAGCTGTCCTGCTCCAACCATGCTCCGAGGGCAGTCCGAAGCATCAAAAGTGATGGCTGTGTCCATCCACTTCCGATGAGGTTCCGGCCTGACTGTAGGAGCTACAGCGGCCATATCCCGACGCATAGTCTTGATGACGCGACGGGAGGTGATGTCCCATGATCCACCAAAAATGGTGTTCATGGTCTTCCGACGCTCGTTATCAGAGACGTCAGAATCATCATCGACGGAGGTATAAACGGCCTTTAGGACCTTTTAGGGATCCTGAAATCCTAACTCCTCTTCAGTCGGAGCTTCGTCAACTTTTTGCTTTCCTTCCCTCTGTCGGAAAGGAGATTCTTCTCGGCGCTTGTTGTAGCGCTCGACAAGGTTTTGGACCTTCCGGCAGTCTTCCAAACTGTGGCTGCCCGTTTTGTGAATGGGACACCACACTTTGGGTTTTCCATCGTCTTCAGAAGACGGTCGAGGTCGCTTCTCGGGGCGTGGCCCCCGACCACCCGGAGTTGCAGCAGCTGCAACGTTAGATGTGCCGACCGACGGCTTCTTCTTGCCGTTGGTCTTCTTTTTCTTCTTGCCACCCCCGGAGGTAGCGGCTTCTTCTTTGGAGGATTTCTTGTGGCCCTCCGGGGTTGGTTTGGAGTGCATCTCATGGCCCTTCGCAGCTCTGGCACATTTGTCAGCCAAGCTGAAGAGTTCCGTGACACTGGTGATCTCCTTGATCGCCAGTTTCTCCAACATCTTCTTGTCCCATACACCCTGTCTGAATGCCACAATGATAGAGGCGCTAGAGATAGAAGGGATAGTATTTCGTACCTGAGAGAGCCTCTGGATGAATGATCGCAGGGATTCTCCCCCTTTTTGCACGACTGCAAAAAGGTCCAGTTCAGTGCCTGGTCGGGTGTATGAACTCCCGAAGTTGGCGGTAAACTGCCGGCACAGGTCCTCCCAACTGTTGATAGAGTTGGGTGGAAGGCTCATAAACCAGGATCTGGCGGTCCCAGTTAAGGCCACTGGAAAATAATTGGCCATCACAGCCTCGTTTCCTCCAGCTGCCAAGATTGCAGTGGAGTAGATCTGAAGAAATTCGGTGGGATTGACAGTCCCGTCGAATTTTTCCGGCAGGTGAGGCCGGAACTTCTGTGGCCACCTGACCATACGCAGATGCATGGCCAGGGCTGACAGCCTCCTCCCACTCCTTCAGGAGCAGATAGGTCATGAGCTTCCCGTCTTTCACGAGCACACTCAATATGGACTCGACCGTCCTGCTGGCGGTATCGGCGATCAAGCTCCGCCCGGAGCTCATGAGTCGAAAGCCTGGATACCGTGTGAGTGCGTCATGCCCCGGAGGGCAATGACATCACTTGTTGTGATGCATCACGTCTCCTGCTATTGGAAACGTGCGGACCAAGTCTTCCAGACAAAGTCTGCCGCTGCGACGGGGCTCGTCCTGAAGGAGGAGGACCCTGGTTGCTGAGGCGTTCGGCTGCTGCTGCAACCAAATGCTCCACATCGGCCCTCCACTACTCTAGTGCATCCCGGGATGCATCCGGAGGTGGTGGGCGTTGGAGAAGAGCACGCGCTGCATGGAGCGTGTGTTCCGGGTTGTCATGATTTGCCGACGCAGTGATTGACGCCGGCGCACCATCGCGTTGCCCAGCTTGATTTGATGGTGAAGGCGGTGGTGGTGGGAGTGTGACTCCTGCTGGTGCTGAGTCTCCTGCTGGTGGCTGCATGTTGGAGGGATTGCCCCCAACAGCCTGAGCAGCAGGTTGACCGTTGGATGATCCAGCAGCTGAGTTCACCATTCCCAAAATCTCAGGCGCCCCTACCTGGCGTGCCAACTGTCGGTGGTTTGGAACCGGCAGATCTCCCGACACTACTAAAGTGTTAAATGAGTTTGATGTTCGGTGTGGGCGCGCAGAGATTCGAGAAGGTGCATAGTAAATGACACAGGTGACACAGGAGTTACGTGGTTCGGGCCGCCTGAGCGTAATACCCTACTCCACGGGTGTGTTGGTGTTGTATTAGCTGAATGAGCTTGTGACGAGTGTCTATGGTGCGTGTGTAGCGTCACTGAACGTGTAGAGTCCGTAGTCGGCCTGTCCTTTTATAGTACAAGGGCAGACCGTTACAAGTTAGCCTGGCCCGACATGTGGCCCCGGCGGTTACTAGTATTGATATTCATTCAACAGGTTTAATTGCCCTTAATGACCGGGTAATGGGCTTTGACAGCACCGTTACTAGTAATTAAGGTCATCCGACCGTGTGTCATTAATATGGTATTAATGACACTTAATCGGGTCTTGAAGTCCTTGATTCCCCTTTGAAGATCCGTAGCCGTTATGAAGTCTTCCGGAGGTCAGAGGCTGAAGCTCCGACGGGTGGACACGTGGCAGCTCCGGAGCATACTGTGGGAAACAGGAAGCTCCGGAGCTACCTGACACGTGTCAGGTCCGGAGCTTCTCTCGGTCTGGGGTTAAGTTCGGAGGTGCCGTTTCGGTACATGGCCTGGAGCTTCCCCCTTGTGGGCGGTAGCTCCGGTTTGATAGTACACGTGTGAAAGTGCATCTAGGTTCCCCGTGGGTTTTGGATGATTGATGACGACAATTAAGTCGCTAATGAGCTCATGTGATCTTAGCACATGTATGGACTCGATTGGAGACGCAAACCCTCAAAAAGGAAAAGGAAGGAAACAGAGTCGACTCGAAGCGTAGAAACTAGGGATTCTAGCGTGTTGAGTTAGACTAGCCGTAGAAATAGGAGGGTGTGTGCGTAAAGTGCAATGAGATCAAAGTAGGAGCTCAAGAGTGGTGGTTGAGGTGAAAATCCTATTTGGAGTTGAAGTTAGAGTAGTCTGGCAGGAGTGGCCGGACTAGTCCGCCTTAGGGCCGGACTAGTCCGCTCCAGGCCAGACTAGTCCGTTTTCACACGGACCAGAAGGTCCTGTGTGACTTCGGACTAGTCCGTAGTGGACCGGACTAGTCCGGGGTACCCCTTGAAGTGGAGTTTCGGGACTAAGTCCTAGAGAGCGGACTTATCCGTTTTGGGGCGGACCAAAAGGTCCTGTGTGAGATCGGACTAGTCCGTCCTTGGGCCGGACTAGTCCGTGGTGCTGAGTGCAGAGAGGTTTTGTGACTAAGTCTGGGAAGGCCGAACTAGTCCGCCCTTGGGGCCGGACTAGTCCGTGGTCTCCAGACTAGTCCGTTTTCACACGGAACAAAAGGTTCTGTGTGAGATCGGACTAGTCCGGTAAGGGCCGGACTAGTCCGTTGTGGAAGTTACCGTTTGAATTTGAACTTTGGCGGGTAGCGTGACGATTGCCGCGCAGTGCGACAGTGTCAGAGGGGTTAGTGGTCCCCTAGGCCGGACTAGTCCGGGCCTGAGGCCGGACTAGTCCGCCCTTTTGCTGAGGTCAGCAGTTTGGGCTCGGGACTCCTATAAAAAGGGGACCCCCGGCCTCATTTCAAAGTCACTTGAACCCTAGCGCCGCCACAGCCAACTTGGAGCACTCTTAAGCCTCTTTCTTGCCAACTTTCCCTCTAAAACTAATTCTTGTGTGGATTAGGGTTTAGTGAGGTGGAGAAGAGGAAGAACATCGCGCTTGTGCTCCCGGTTTGATCTCTTGCACTCATTGAGTCTTTGTGAGCTGTGTGTTGAGTGTGTTTTGTGTTGTTGATCATCTTTGTGGTGTGGGAGCCTCAGATTGTGAGAAGCCCCAACGAATCTTGTATTCACACTTTGAGATAGTGGAGAACCAAGTTAGGCCCGTGTGGTAAACTTGGTGAGGGAAGGGTTGGTTAACCCGGTCCTTTGTGGACTCCTCAACGGGGAGTAGATTCTTGTGTGGAATCGAACCTCGGGATAAAATCCTTGTGTCTCCGTGTTCTTCGCATCTTATTTATTGCATACTTTGTTCTAGGGTTGCTAGTCTTGTCGTGTGCTTCACTTTTCTATAACCTAGTTGAAACTTGACTTACTCTTGTGTTGGTAGTTTCTAAACTTGTCATAAACATATCCTCACTTGTAGCCTCGAGAAAATCCCCTTAAAACTTACTAGAAACACTTTTTAGGATTCTTCACGCAGGCTGACCGGACTAGTCCGCCCCTAGACCGGACTAGTCCGCCCCCTGTGATTTAACCTCGTTTTATTAAGTCATTTGCAGGTCAATTAGCCTATTCACCCCCCCTCTAGGCAACTTTCAATTGGTATCAGAGCAGGACTCTCCACAAAGAGTCTAACAACTCGGAGAGATGGCCGGAGTGGTGAATGACGACGCCTCGAGCAGCAACTACGAGGCAACCCGTGAGGAGACGCTAGCCTATCAAGATAAGCCAACGGACGATGAGGAGACTCGCCAACTCAAGGCGAAGCTCCGGGAGAAGCTGAACATCTCCAAGATCGATCCGTCGAACCAATCAAGTGGTAGTGGCGGAGTCAACTACAACCGACAAGGGTTCAACTATGAACGCCTTGCCGCCAACAACCACTATCTCTCCATCCCATTGGGGAAACCTCCCCAATTCGATGGAACTGACTACGGGATGTGGAAACATAATATGAAGATCCACCTCGTGTCACTCAACCCGGCGTTGTGGCAAATTGTCATGACCGGGGTGGAGATTCTGAAGGATGAGGACAACATCACTCAAGAACAAGCCATCCTCATCCACCGCAACGCTCAAGCTGCGGGTGTGATTATCTCATCTCTCTCAAGAGATGAGTTCAACCGCGTCGATGGCCTTGAGGTGGCCAAAGACATATGGAACACCCTCAAGACGGTGCATGAAGGAAATCGAGTGGTCAAGGAGGCCAAGATCGAGCTCATCGAAGGAGAGCTTGGGAGATTCACCATCTTGGATGGTGAATCCCCCCAAGACATGTACAACCGGTTGAAGATACTTATCAACAAGAGCCGATCATATGGCTGCACCAAGTGGACCGACCACGAGGTTGTGAAGAGGATGATCCGGGCATTCATGCCTAGGAACATCGCTCTTTGCCCCATGATTCGAGAAAGCCCGGGGTTCACTCAAATGACCCCGGAGGAGGTCCTTGGTAGGATCATCAACCACGAGATCATGGAGAAGGAGGCGCTCTTCTACAACGACCTTCAGAAGTTCACCGCCTCCAAGATGAAGAACGTTGCACTCAAGGCAACACCCTCTTCAAAGGAGCAAGAGGAAAGTGATGAGGAGAGCCTCGACACCGATGAGGAAGAGGCCTTCTTCATCAACAAATTCAGGAGAATGATGAGGAGGAAGAAAGGTGGATACAACCATGAGGGCAAAGGGAAGGAAAGAGCAAGGCCCAAATCAAAAAGGTCTTGCTACAATTGTGGCGAGTATGGGCACTTCATCGCTGATTGCCCACATGAAGAAGCGAAGAAGAAGAAGGAGGGCAAGCCTCAAGATAAGAAATTCTTCAAGAAGAAGAGGCCCTCTGGACAAGCCCACTTGGGGAAGGAGTGGGACTCTAACGATGAGTCCTCCTCCGAAGAAGAAGAGGAGAAGATGGCTACCATAGCCATCGGGAGGAGCTCCAAGGGAAGCAAGCTCTTCCCCAACCTCAACGACAACTACAAACCTACTTGCCTTATGGCAAGGGAGGGAAGGAGAAAGGTAACATCTCATCCCTCCTCCACAACTTCCTCGCAAGATGAATTTGATAGCGCTAGTGAAAATGAGCACATGTTTAAGGACATAAGCAAAAGCACCCTGCGTAGGATGAAGTTGCTTATGGATGAGATCTTTGAGAAGGAGGATCTCATCAACAGACAAGAGGACATGCTCATCCTTGAGAAGGAGAGATGTCGAGAGCTTGATGAACTCCTTGAGCTCGAAAGAGAGAAGAGCAAGGCATTGGAACACGAACTTGCTCTAAGTAAGAAAACGTGTTCAAGTCTTGAGAAGAAAACAATTGAGCTCAAGGATGAACTTGGGAACTTGTCAAAAGTTAACAAAATCCCTGAGACTCAAGTTGAGTCTCTCAAGAACAATGTAGCCTCTTCCTATAAGAGCTCAACCTTCTCAAAGGCCTCATCCAATGCAACTCCGCCTTGCAAGTGCTCTAACTTAATCCTTAAGCTTAAGGATGAACTCAACTCAGCACAAGGCAAGCAAGCACCTAAGGGTGCCATCTTTGACAAGGAGAAGGTGGCGTATGCACGAAGTGCATACACCAACACAAGACCTCCCCATGTCAAGGATGGTCTTGGCTATACTAGAGGTGGAAGGCATAACGCCAAAACCTCCAAGTATGGCAAAGACATGTTTGTCTTTGTTAAGGGGAGTTCATCCCCAACTAAAATTGAAAAGAACTCACCCTCTAGCAACAAATTGCCTAAATCTGAATTGCATCCTCTATTCCATGATTTTGATGCATCTTATGTGCTAAAGAGGAACAAACACGGCAAAGTGTTTGCTAGATATGTTGGGCCACTCCGCAAGAGCCCCAAGCCTTGCGTGTGGGTGCCCAAATGCCTAACTACTAGCGTGAAAGGACCCAACTCCGCTTGGGTACCTAAAAGGAAGGCATAAACTTGTTTTGTAGGCTTACTCCTCCGGTGGATCGAAATGGGTGTTGGATAGCGGATGTACCAACCACATGACCGGAGAGAGGAGCATGTTCATAGAGTATGAGGAGAACGAGGACCCAAGTGAAGGAATCTTCTTTGGGGATAATAGCCAAGGGAAAATCCTTGGCTCCGGTAAAATTGCTATCTCCTCTTCGCATACCTTATCTAATGTCTTGCATGTTGATTCCCTAGACTATAATCTCCTATCCATATCATAGCTTTGTGATAAAGGATATAAGTGTGTTTTTTCTAGTGAGGGTGTGAATGTTCTGAGAGAGGGTAATGAATCAATAGCCTTTAAGGGAGTGCTCAAGGGAAAGCTGTATCTTGTGGACTTTACCACTGATAAGGCTCAACTTGACACATGCTTAATGGCGAAAGCCAACATGGGATGGCTTTGGCATATAAGGCTTGCCCATGTTGGAATGAGGAACCTTCAAAAGCTCCTTAAAGGAGAGCACGTTCGTGGCCTAAAGGATGTGGTATTTGAAAAGGATAGGCCATGTGGTGCGTGCCAAGCGGGAAAGCAAGTAGGAGCTCAACACCCCTCTAAGAATGTCATGACGACAACTAGACCTTTGGAGTTACTCCATATGGATCTTTTTGGCCCCATTGCTTACATTAGCATCGGTGGCAACAAGTATGGTCTAGTCATCGTTGATGACTTCTCTAGATATACTTGGGTGTTCTTCTTGCATGATAAGAGTGAAACCCCCGGTGTCCTCAAGAAATTCCTAAGGAGAGCTCAAAATGAGTTCACCTTAAGGATAAAGGCTATAAGGAGTGACAATGGCACCGAATTCAAGAACATGCAAGTAGAAGAGTTCCTAGATGAGGAGGGCATCAAGCATGAGTTTTCCGCTCCCTATTCTTCTCAACAAAATGGAATTACCGAAAGAAAGAATAGGACGCTCATTGAGATGTCAAGGACGATGCTAGATGAGTACAAAACATCGGACCGGTTTTGGGCGGAAGCGGTTAACACCGCTTGCCATGCCGTAAACCGATTGTACCTTCATCGCCTCCTCAAGAAGACTCCTTATGAGCTTCTCGTTGGTAAGAAACCCAATGTTTCTTACTTTCGTGTTTTTGGTAGCAAGTGTTATATCCTCAACAAGAAGCCTAGGACTTAGAAGTTTGCTTCAAAGTCCGATGAGGGTTTCTTGCTTGGATATGACTCAAACACTCATGCGTACCGTGTGTTCAACAAATCCTCCGGAATTGTTGAAGTAGCACGTGACGTGGTGTTTGACGAAACCAATGGCTCTCAAGTGGAGCAAGTTGATCAACATGCCCTTGATCAAGAGGAACCTCCACTAGAAGCTCTAAGGAGAATGGCACTTGGAGATGTTCACCCACAAGAACCATCTCAAAGCCCAAGTGACCATCATCATTATGAAGTAGGTCAAACCCCCATTGGACAAGTTGGAGATCCACTAGATACTCCCCAAAATGATAATGGGAATGAAGATCAAGGGGGAGGCCTGGATCAAGGGGGAGACCAAAGTGAAGAAGATGAAGCAAGTGATTCAAGAGCTCAACCTCCGCATCCTCGTGTTCATCAAAGTGTTCAATGGGATCATCCCGTTGACAACATTCTAGGAGATATCACAAGAGGAGTAACAACACGTTCACGTGTTGCAAACTTTTGTGAGCATTTCTCCTTTGTCTCATCCTTGGAACCCCATAAGGTTGAAGATGCCTTAAGAGATCCGGATTGGGTAGTTGCCATGCAAGAGGAGCTCAATAACTTTGAAAGGAACAAGGTTTGGGAGCTTGTCAAGCGCCCACAAGCTAATGTTGTTGGAACCAAGTGGGTGTTCCGCAACAAACAAGATGAGCATGGCATGGTAACTAGGAACAAGGCACGACTTGTGGCAAAAGGGTACTCACAAGTTGAAGGATTGAATTTTGATGAGACATTTGCTCCCGTAGCTAGGCTTGAGTCAATTCGGATATTACTAGCCTTTGCTACTCATCATGACTTCAAGCTCTACCAAATGGATGTTAAGAGTGCATTCCTTAATGGCCCAATCAAGGAAGAAGTTTATGTAGAGCAACCTCCAGGGTTTTAAGACCAAGACTATCCTAACCATGTTTACAAATTGCAAAAGGCTCTTTATGGCCTCAAGCAAGCTCCTAGAGCTTGGTATGAGTGCCTAAGAGACTTTCTAGTTGAAAATGGTTTTAGGATAGGCAAAGCGGATTATACCCTTTTCACAAAGCACTTCAACGAAGATCTTTTTGTGTGCCAAATATATGTGGTTGACATCATATTTGGTTCCACAAATAAGGTGTTTTGTGATGAGTTCTCCAAGATAATGACGGAGAGGTTTGAAATGTCCATGATGGGTGAGTTGAAGTTCTTTCTAGGATTTCAAGTAAAACAACTCAAAGAAGGGACGTTCATAAGTCAAACTAAGTATACACAAGATATTCTAAGGAAGTTTGACATGGATAAGGCAAAACCCATCAAAACCCCTATGGGAACAAATGGACACCTAGACCTAAATGAGGATGGTCCAAGTGTGGATCAAAAGTTATATAGGTCTATGATTGGTTCACTTCTCTATCTTTGTGCATCTAGGCCCGATATCATGCTAAGTGTGTGTATGTGTGCTCGCTTTCAAGTGGCACCTAAGGCTTGTCATTTGACCGCCGTTAAAAGGATCTTGAGATATCTAGTACACACACCTTCCCTAGGACTTTGGTACCCCAAAGGATCTAAGTTTAACCTCATTGGATATTCCGATGCGGACTATGCGGGGTGCAAAGTTGATAGGAAGAGCACATCGGGTACATGCCAATTCTTGGGTCGATCTCTAGTTTCTTGGTCCTCCAAGAAGCAAAACTCTTTTGCTCTCTCCACCGCCGAAGCGGAATATGTTGCAGCCGGAAGTTGTTGTGCACAACTTCTCTAGATGCGACAAACCCTTAGGGATTATGGGATTAACTTGCGCAACATTCCACTCTTGTGTGACAACGAGAGTGCCATCAAGATAGCCCATAATCCGGTGGAGCACTCTAGGACCAAACACATAGACATTCGACATCATTTCTTGCGAGATCACTCAATGAAGGGAGATATTGTAATTTCTCATGTGAGGACGGAACATCAACTCGCGGATATCTTCACCAAGCCTCTTGATGAGAAGCGTTTCTGTGAGCTAAGAAGTGAGCTCAACATTTTGGATTCTAGGAATGTGGCTTAAACCACATTTCTCACTTTTTGAGCTATTTCGAAAAACTCTTCTCTATCGTGATTTCTCTTCAAAATCTGTTTGAGAAAACTTTTTCTTGAAAATTGATCATGTTTGTGTCATATTATCTTCAATAATCATGTTTGCATTGCTTGTTGTCCAAAAGTACAAATGATTGGAGGGCAAAGCTCTAAAATATAGTTTTTCAGCCCAGTCAGACCGGACTAATCCGCCCCTTGGACGGACAAGTCCGGGTCCAGACTAGTCCGCGGCTAGTCTGCATACCGGACTAGTCCGCTCTGAGGCCGGACTAGTCCGGAGGCAGACTAGTCCGCGTCTGGTCCGCTCACCGGACTAGTCCGTCCTGGCACCGGACTAGTCCGGCCCTTGGGGGCTTAAACCCTCAGGGTCGGCCCAGACCCCTCCTCTTCCTCTCACTTGACTCTCTCACTTCCACACGCTAGCAACCGCCCCCCATCGGCGATTTTGCGCTCCAACCTCCAAATCTCGACTCCAATCCACGCATCGGAGTCTTTGGGAGTGAGGGATCACTTCCCCGTGCTTCACCTTCGCAATCCATCGTCGATTTCGTCGATTCTCGCGGATTTAAGGAGGTATTCTAGCTTTTTCAAAAACTTTCCCCATTTTTGATTCTTGAGGTTTTTGATAGGAACACCTTCATAGATGTTGCTCCATATACCCTTGTGATCATAGCCTAGGAGTATTGCGCGCTGATCTGAAGATTTTTCGATGATTCGATTAGGGTTAGGGTTTATCCTGCGCAACCCGGACTAGTCCGGCCCCTGGCGGACAAGTCCGGTTTGCACAGAGCAAACCCTAGTCCTAGTCTTCTCTCGAGACTTCTTATGCAATGCTTCCATCTCCTTGAACTCATATCTTCCCGTCTATGTATTTTCCGCAGCATGTCGAACTCGGAGCGCTCCCCTTCTCGTCTCAACCCCGCGGGCGATGAAGAACGCCCCGAGACCTATCGGGACCGCACCGAGGAGAGAGGTGCGGAAATACCCCGGGAGGGCCGCACCAAGGCTCAAATCGTCGAAGCGAGGACGAAGGTTGCCCTCATTAAGGTGCAGAAAGAAAAAGAAGAAAGGCGGCTGAAGGCACTCGAAGCCTCCAAAGTAGCTGCCACTATCTACAATGAGGAAGAAGCCTTGGCACGAGCAACTGCCGAATCTCTCAATGAGCTAAGGAAGAAGAAGAGACAAGACAGGGAGGCTCACAACTCCAGGGCCGCTGAGGCCAATGCCCCTAAAAGGAAGAAACTCGTCACTGTTGGCGAGAAGGCAAAGGGCAAGGAGCAAGCCCAAAGGGAAGAAGAGCCAAGGGTCGAGCGTGACCCTAAGAAAGGAAAGGCTCCGGCTCCAGTCGAGCCGAAGAAGAAGAAGCCCTCCGTCAAGGTGCCAGCCAAGAAGGCACCCGGAGGAGTTTTGATTCGTGAAAAAGGGAAGGCTCAGGCTGTTGGCCCTCTTGTGATGCACAGTCCAGCACGTAATCCAAACCGTCAGCCCAACCTCTCAGCTAACACATTCAAAGGAAAAGGAGCTGAGAAGGCCAGGAGGCTCAGAGACGAGAATGTCTATAGGTATGAGAGGTCCACCACCGACCCTCGGTTCTGGTGTGACTTCCATTGCGATTACTATCGCACAGTCTACCAGGCCATGAAGAAGCCAGTGATCCAGGCTCAATGGGTGGACTGGACCTATATGGCCAAGAAGAAGGATGAGGCGTTTGACGCAGTGATCGAGGCAGCTGAGCGCCACGGAATCAAGGACATTCTTGGGTTCAAGTATGACTGGAATGAGGAGGTCATAGTTCAGTTCTATACCACGGTTCACTTCCACTCTCGTGGTGACCGTGCAATCACTTGGATGACCAACGGTGAGCAGTACTATGCCACTTTTGAGGTTTTTGCTCAGGCTCTTGGTCTGGAGAGTCACCTGGACCATGAGATCATTATCTCCAATCTCAAGGCCATGGACAGGGATGACATGAGCTATATGTACCCTCCTCACGTCAAGTGTGAAGCTGGACTGGCCAGGAACATCCTCCCGTTCTACAGCATCCTCAACAGAATTCTTAGGAGGACAATGGCTCCGAAGGAAGGGGATGCAGGGATCATCCAGGGCCACCTCAGGCACCTGTTGGCTCTCATCGATGGACATGAGATGTTCAACCTTGTAGATTACATCTTTGATGATATCTACAACATCTCACACACGCCCAACCGTGCTTGTGGTTATGCACCGTACATTATGTGTCTGATCGAGAAGGTGTCCGGGCTTGTGTTTGTGAAGGACACCACTCACCAGCCTCTCCGACCCCAGATGCCTCTTGCTGTCCAGATCCCTCCGCGCCGGAAGAACGCGGATCCTCCCTCTCAGCCGGAGGAACCTCGTGGTGGAGCCTCTCGCCGTGCCACTCACTCACCCGGTGGCTCCTCTAGCAGCGGAGTCCTCAAGTTTCTTAGGTCCATCTTCACCTCGTGCCGCAAAGCCGAGGTGCGAGCTCAGCGGACTGAGAGGTACGTGAGGAAGCTCTGCGACAAGATGGAGATTCCGATGAGCCCTGAGGCCTCCGACGACGAGCTCACTCCTTACCCCCTTCTCACCCCCGAGGAGTTGGCACTCTTGGGTGAGACGGAGGGTACCTCCTCACTGGGCTCCGACGACGACGACGACGATCATGAGAAAGACGTCGAGGACCCGGAGGCCACGGAGAGTGACTCCCGCGACGGCGATAGTGAAGAGGACGAGTACTAGCTTTTGGGTCCTTGTCCCCCTCTTTTTTTCCTTTTTGGTGCCTTGATGCCAAAGGGGGAGAGTTAGGGGGAGTCAGTCCTTTGTGTGTGTTTGGGGGAAGTAGCAGTCTTTTGTGTGTGTGGTTTGTTCTTGTCTTTTGGACCTCTTTTGTAACTTATTCATGCTACTTGGACGTTTACATTTGTGCAAGACTTGCTAATGTTGTTAAATATCAATATAATGTTCCTATTGCCAATCTTTTGATTATATTGATGCTTTTTATGTCTTGTCACAATTGTTGAGCACATCACGTAGGCACCCCACCATAACGTGTGTGGGTATGAAAGATCTCCTCCACCTCTTTTACATGCTGCATACATTGAGGGGGAGTCATTCATACGCACACAAGTTATGAAAACCAAAATTTATACTCTTATTTGTGAAGGACTTGATGTGTTGTCATCAATCACCAAAAAGGGGGAGATTGAAAGTGCATCTAGGTTCCCCGTGGGTTTTGGATGATTGATGACGAAAATTAAGTCGCTAATGAGCTCATGTGATCTTAGCACAGGTATGGACTCGATTGGAGACGCAAACCCTCAAAAAGGAAAAGGAAGGAAACGGAGTCGACTCGAAGCGTAGAAACTAGGGTTTCTAGCGTGTTGAGTTAGACTAGCCGTAGAAATAGGAGGGTGTGTGCGTAAAGTGCAATGAGATCAAAGTAGGAGCTCAAGAGTGGTGGTTGAGGTGAAAATCCTATTTGGAGTTGAAGTTAGAGTAGTGTGGCAGGAGTGGCCGGACTAGTCCGCCTTAGGGCCGGACTAGTCCGCTCCAGGCCAGACTAGTCCATTTTCACACGGACCAGAAGGTCCTGTGTGACTTCGGACTAGTCCGTAGTGGACCGGACTAGTCCGGGGTACCCCTTGAAGTGGAGTTTCGGGACTAAGTCCTAGAGAGCGGACTTGTCCGTTTTGGGGCGGACCAAAAGGTCCTGTGTGAGATCAGACTAGTCCGTGGTGCTGAGTGCAGAGAGGTTTTGTGACTAAGTCTGGGAAGGCCGGACTAGTCCGCCCTTGGGGCCGGACTAGTTCGTGGTCTCCAGACTAGTCCGTTTTCACACGGAACAAAAGGTTCTGTGTGAGATCGGACTAGTCCGGTAAGGGCCGGACTAGTCCGTTGTGGAAGTTACCGTTTGAATTTGAACTTTGGCGGGTAGCGTGACGATTGCCGCGCAGTGCGACAGTGTTAGAGGGGTCAGTGGCCCCCTAGGCTGGACTAGTCTGGGCCTGAGGCCGGACTAGTCCGCCCTTTTGCTGAGGTCAGCAGTTTGGGCTCGGGACTCCTATAAAAAGGGGACCCCCGGCCTCATTTCAAAGTCACTTGAACCCTAGCGCCGCCACAGCCAACTTGGAGCACTCTTAAGCCTCTTTCTTGCCAACTTTCCCTCTCAAACTAATTCTTGTGTGGATTAGGGTTTAGTGAGGTGGAGAAGAGGAAGAACATTGCGCTTGTGCTCCCGGTTTGATCTCTTGCACTCATTGAGTCTTTGTGAGCTGTGTGTTGAGTGTGTTTTGTGTTGTTGATCATCTTTGTGGTGTGGGAGCCTCAGATTGTGAGAAGCCCCAACGAATCTTGTATTCACACTTTGAGATAGTGGAGAACCAAGTTAGGCCCGTGCGGTAAACTTGGTGAGGGAAGGGTTGGTGAACCCGGTCCTTTGTGGACTCCTCAACGGGGAGTAGATTCTTGTGTGGAATCGAACCTCTGGGATAAAATCCTTGTGTCTCCGTGTTCTTCGCATCTTATTTATTGCATACTTTGTTCTAGGGTTGCTAGTCTTGTCGTGTGCTTCACTTTTCTATAACCTAGTTGAAACTTGACTTACTCTTGTGTTGGTAGTTTCTAAACTTGTCATAAACATATCCTCACTTGTAGCCTCGAGAAAATCCCCTTAAAACTTACTAGAAACACTTTTTAGGGTTCTTCACGCAGGCTGACTGGACTAGTCCGCCCCTAGACCGGACTAGTCCGCCCCCTGTGATTTAACCTCGTTTTATTAAGTCATTTGCAGGTCAATTAGCCTATTCACCCCCCCCCCTCTAGGCAACTTTCAACGTGGCGACCCTGGGATTAACCATGTTGGAGAAGCCGGTCCGGTTACATCTGACATGTGGGTCTCCGAAGGTCCTCAAATCAAGTGGGTGACTTTTCCTTGATATCTTTGTAACCTCAAGGGGTGTACGGTTTCCAGGGTACCGACACAATCCATCGAAATGCCCAAGCTGCAGCAGTCATCACCTCATCACTCAGTCGGGATGAGTTCACAAAGGTGGATGGACTCGAGATCGCAAAAGAGATATGGGATACATTGCAAACCGCACATGAAGGCGATCGTCATGTGCAAGAAGCGAAAATCGAGATGATTGAAGGCGAGCTGGGAAGATTCGCCATCGAAGAAGATGAGTCGCCACAAGATATGTACAACCGACTAAAGACGCTCATCAACAAGGTGCAAGCATACGGAAGCAAGAAGTAGAACGACCACGAGGTGGTGAAGCTCATTCTTAGAGCCTTCATGCCTCACAATGTTACCTTGTGCTCGATGATACGAGAAAGCCCCGGGTACAAGAAGATGACCCTGGATGAGCTACTTGGGAAAATCATCAACTTTGAGATGATGGAAAAACAAGCCAAACAAGTTAAGGAAATTGCCGATCTCACCTCGACAAAGAAGAAAGAGGTCACTCTAAAGTCCACCCTTAAGCCCTTGTCTAAAGAAGCTCGAGAAGCTCAACTAGAAGAAGACGGTGATGATGAGAGCAGTGACTTGGATGAGGATGACATGATACTATTCATGAAGAAATTCAAGAGAATGATGAATAAGAGACAAGGGGCTAAATCGAGTGAAGGGAAGTACAAGGAAAAATCAAGACCGAAATTGAGGCGGGCATGCTATAATTGTGGTGAGTATAGCCACTTAATAGTTGATTGCCCATATAAAGAGAATAAGAAGAAGACCAAAGAAGCGAAGCCACAACCCAAGAAGTTCTAAAAGAAGAAGAAGCAAGCTGAACAAGCGCATCTTGGGAAAGAATGGGACTCAAATGATGAGGCCTCATCCGAAGAAGAAGAGGAGATGGCTAGCATAGCCATCAAAAAGACATCCATGAAGTCCACTCTCTTCCCCACTCTTGGCGCATGAAAGGGGAACGACACTTGCCTCTTGGCAAAGGAAGGTAAACGCAAGGTAACTACCAAATCCTCTTTCGTGCATTCCTATTCTAGTGATAGTGAAATTAATAGTGATAATGAAGATATGCTCATTGGATTATATAATAAAACAGTCACAAAAATGAAATTTTTACTTGATCAACTTATTGAGAAGGAGAAGTTGATACATCGTCAAGAAGACATGATTATCTCCCAAAAGGGGGAATATGTTGAACTTGACAAGCTTCTAGAACTTGAAAAGGAGCGAAGCAAGTCACTAGAGCATGAGTTAGCTTCAAGCAAGAAAGCTTGCTTGGAATTAAGCGACTCAAATGCTACAATCAAGGACAAACTTGATAACCTAATCAAGGTTAACAAGATCCTTGAAGTGCAAGTTGAGTCACTGAAGCAAAGTGACCCTTCATCCTCTTCAAGCTCACCTTCTCAACCCCTTAAAACTGAAACTACTTCTACTTGTACATGTGATAAAGTTGACCCCAGCTTGAAAGACAAGTCAACATCTACCAAGGACAAGCATCCTTCACAAAATGGCATATTCGACAAGGAGAAGATCAGATATGCACATAGTGCATACTTGGTCACAAGACCTTCAAATGTCAAATATGGCATTGGTTACTCTTATGGTGAAAAGCAGCATGCTAGAAGCCATAAGAATAACAAAGAGAGCATTGCCTTTGTAAAGGGAAGACCCTCTCAAACTGGAAAGTCCAATGTTAACACATCAAACACACATGGACACCGAGCTAGTCTGGTCGGGGTCCAGACAAGTCCGATCTCCCAAACTAGTCATGTTTATAAACAACAACAGTTGCTATTTAGAACCTTTGATGCAACTTATGTGTTAATGAAAATTAATATTGTTAAGATTTATGCTCATTATGTTGGGCCACGCAATGAGAACACCAAATCTCATGTGTGGGTGCCTAAATCCCTTGTGACTAACCTAAAAGGACCCAAGAAAGCTTGGGTACCTAAAACCAAGGCTTGATTTGTTTTTGTAGGCCTATTCCTCCGGTGGATCTAAATGGGTGCTAGACAGTGGCTGCACCAACCATATGACCAGAGAAAGAAGGATGTTTGTGGAGTATGAAGCAAATGAGGATCCAAGCGAGGGCATCTATTTTGGAGACAATAGTCAAGGAAAGGTGCTCGGTACTGGTAAAATTGTCATATCATCATAACATACTCTTTCTCATGTTTTACATGTTGATTCCTTAGATTATAACCTGTTGTCCATATCCCAATTATGCGACAAAGGTTATAATTGTTTCTTCACTAACAAGGGTGTGACCATCTCTAGAAGGAGTGATGGTTCCATTGCATTCAAGGGTATGTTAAAGGGAAAGCTTTACCTTGTTGACTTCAACAGAGATAAAGCCGAACTTGACACATGCTTGATTGCAAAGACCAACATGGGTTGGCTGTGGCATAGATGGCTAGCGCATGTTGGTATGAGGAACCTTCAAAAACTCCTCAAGGGTGATCACATCCGAGGTTAGAATGATGTTGTTTTTGAGAAATACAGGCATTGTAGCGTGTGCCAAGCCAGGAAGCAAGTTGGAGCACCCCATCCAGCCAAGAACGTCATGACTACAACAAGATTGCTTGAGCTACTCCACATGGACCTATTCGGTCCAATTGCTTACATAAGCATCGGCGGTAACAAATATGGCTTAGTAGTTGTTGATGACTTTTCTCGCTTCAATTAGGTTTTCTTTTTACATGATAAGGCAGAAACACAAGGAATCTTGAAGAAAATTTTCAAGCGTGCCCAAAATGAGTTTTCATTGGCAATCAAGAACATTTGAAGCGGCAATGGCACGGAGTTCAAGAACACACAAGTTGAGGAGTACCTAGATGAAGAAGGCATAAAACATGAATTTTTAGCACCTTACTCCCCTCAACAAAATGGAGTTGCCGAAAGGAAGAACCGAACCCTCATAGAGATAGCGAGAACAATGCTCGATGAGTACAAGACCTCAGATCAATTTTGGGCGGAAGCGGTCAACACCACTTGCCACGCCATAAATCGACTTTATCTTCATCGACTACTCAAGAAGACATCCTATGAGCTACTCACCGGTAACAAGCCTAATATTTCATATTTTCGAGTTTTCGATTCCAAATGCTATATTTTGAACAAGAATACTAGGACCTCAAAGTTCACTTCGAAGTCAGATGAAGGTTTCTTGCTTGGTTATGATTCGAACACTTACGCCTACCGTGTCTTCAACAAGACCTCTGAACTTGTTGAAGTAGCACGTGACGTAGTGTTCGATGAAACTAATGGCTCCCAAAAGGAGCAAGTTGATCCATGTGTGCTAGATAGAGAAGAAGCTCCTTGTCAAGCATTGAGAAGAATGGCCTTAGGCGAAGTTCGACGACAAGAGCCACCTCTACATATGCATGAGGAAAATGAACCACAAGAGGATGCCAATGATCAAGGGGGGCTTCCATACAAGATCAACCTCAAGAAGACGAAAATGACCTACAAGTCAATGAGGACAACCATTTAGGGGGAGAAAAAGATGATCATGAAGATTCAAGACAGCAAGTACCACACCCAAGAGTGCACCAATGCGTCCAAAGGGATCACCCAATCGACAACATCATCGGTGACATCCAAAAGGGAGTAACTACTAGATCACACATAGTTAATTTTTGTGAGCACTATTCGTTTGTATCCTTTTTGTGAACCGCACAGGATTGATGATGCATTGAAGGATCTGGATTGGGTAGTGGCCATGCAAGAAGAACTCAACAATTTAAAGCGGAACGAGGTTTGGGAACTAGTCGAAAGACCCAAGTCCAACATCGTCGGCACCAAATGGGTCTTCCGCAACAAACAAGACGAACACGGGGTGGTGACAAGGAACAAGGCACGACTTGTGGCCAAAGGGTATTCACAAGGCAAAGGTTTGGATTTCGATGAAATCTTTGCTCCAGTAGATAGACTTGAGTCTATTAGAATATTACTTGCATATGCTACTCACCATGATTTCAAGCTCTATCAAATAGATGTGAAAAGCGCCTTCCTCAACGGACCAATCAAGGAGGAGGTGTATGTGGAGCAACCCCCCGGGTTTGAAGATGAAGAGTTCCCCGACCACTTATTTAAATTGCGTAAGGCTCTCTACGGCCTCAAACAAGCTCCTAGAGCTTGGTATGAGTGTCTTAGAGATTTATTAATTGAAAATGGTTTTAAGATTGGTAAAGTAGATTACACATTGTTTACAAAGAACCTTGACAATGATCTCTTTGTTTGTCAAATTTATGTTGATGATATAATCTTTGGTTCAACTAACAAATCTTTCTGTGAGAAATTTAGTGAAATTATGACAGATAGGTTTGAGATGTCTATGATGGGAGAGCTAAAGTACTTCTTGGGATTCCAAGTGAGGCAAAAAAAAGGAAGGGACGTTCATAAGCCAAACTAAGTATACTCAAGACATACTCAAGAAGTTTGGAATGGACAAGGCGAAGCCCATAATGACTCCCATGGCAACGAATGGCCACTTGGATCTCAATGAAGATGGACCAAACGTCGATCAAAAGGTATATCGCTCCATGATTGGATCACTACTCTACTTATGTGCATCTAGGTCAGATATTATGTTGAGTGTATGCTTGTGTGCAAGGTTTCAAGCCAACCCAAAAGAGTGTCATTTGACAACTGTTAAGAGAATCTTGCGATATTTAGTTCATACACCCAACCTAGGCCTTTGGTATCCCAAAGGTTCCAAATTCAATCTCATTGGTTACCCCGATGCAGATTATGTCGGATGCAAAGTAGATAGAAAAAGTACCTCCGATACATGCCAATTCCTAGGTAGATCCCTAGTTTCTTGGTCCTCCAAGAAACAAAACTCCATTGCCCTATCCACGACCGAAGCGGAGTATGTTGCAGTCGGGAGTTGTTGTGCACAACTCCTTTGGATGCGACAAACTCTAAGGGATTACAGTTACAATATCAATCGCATTCAACTACTTTGTGATAATGAGAGTGCCATTAAAATTGCTCATAATCCCGTTGAGTACTCTAGGACCAAACATATTGACATCCGACATCACTTTTTGAGAGACCATTCAATGAAGGGAGGCATAGCCATTTCACATGTCAAACATGAAAAGAAACTAGCCGATATATTCACCAAGCCACTTGATGAAAAACGCTTTTGCAAGCTCCGAAATGAACTTAATATCCTCGATGCTCGGAGTGTGGCTTGAAATCTTGTATACCTGAATGCTATCTTCAAAATTCATTGATTGTGTTGTGAAAATCTTCTCTCCATTTTTTTCCGAGAAACTATGTCAATTACTATATCTTGGTGAATTATGATCATTGCTTAATTGTTGTATGCTTACTGATCATATTCATCAAGATTATTTGATTTAATTTGCCTCCCTATTTTCTAAATAAGTACCTTCAAATATATACGAATGGGCTAAGCATTTCTTCCCTGGTGACCATGAACTAGTCCGTGGTTGCCCGGACTAGTCCGCCCATGCAAACTAGTCCGCAGTGTGACGGTTAGGCCGGACTAGTCCGTTATAGTCTCTGGAAAAGTTTGGACTAGTCCGATCTTTTTCGGACTTGTCCGATTTTTCGTGTCGTTAACCCTAGCCGCCGCCAAACCCTAATCTTCATCACCCCACACTTGCCTCAAGCTCTCTCTCTCCAAGCTCGAGCTCCCAAAGGCGATTCTTCGTTTCCTCCATCAAAACTTCACAAGTTTGGGTGGAAATTGGCCCTCTTCGCATAGGGATTGAAGACCACGACCTACATCTCCGCGAATCAAGCAATTTTGGTAAATTTTCCTCCCTAACCCTATAAATTGCTATTTTCTTCATTTGTGATCAACTAGCTTGGTTCCATCCATCATGTACATGCTTCCTTGATGTATTACATTGATGTTAAGCTAGTTGTGCATTAGAAATCACCATTTGTCTCATAGTTAGGGTTCTAGAGGTTGAACACCGGACTAGTCCGACCCATGCACAAACAAGTCTAGTCAACTGGACTAGTCTGTGCCTGACTGGACTAGTCTGTGCGTGTACACCGGACTAGTTTGATTTTTCTGGACTCAACCCTAACTTCTCAATTCCTCAATGCAACTCCTTGCCATCTATTCTCATAAATAACTTGTGAAATCTATTCTCAGGACAATGTTGAGCACCAACGACGAATTCTCTGACTTCGAGGCCGAGATGGACATGAAGCCGTGCTTTGTTCCTCGACAAGCCTAAGAAAGAAGCGCCAAGAGCGCCCATCCGAGCCGGCTACCTCTCCTCCCCAGACTCGAAGGAAGGTGCTCGCGAAGAAGCCATCATCCAAGGCTTCTGCTAGAGGTGGCCCTCGCCAAGCCAAGGGCAAGGGCAAAGGAATTGCAAAGGGCCTGATTGGCCCCCTAAAGCTGTCAGCTCCAAGGGAAGGGGCCACGGACCCTGCAGAGGACAGATTCAACGGAAAGGGCAGTGACACGGTGGCCAAGTTCAAGAATGTTGATTGTTACAGCCATCCGAAGCAAGCTGCTGATGGGAGGTTTTGGAGCAATTTTCATGCAGATTTCTACAAGACCGTGTTTTGTGTGCAGGAGATGTTGGCCATATGCGGGGACCGGAATCCTGACATCCGAGGATCTCATTAGGTGGTGTCGTGCGATGCGACACCCAATAGTATACAAGAACAGAACGAGAATAAAACACAAGACGGAGTCTTTTATTTATCTTACGGCGGAAGTTTTACAATACTAGCGGAAGGAAAGAAATATGTATATATCATAGCTACGCTCTCAGCACTAGCTATGCAAAAGCAAAGTCATCCATGCCCTGGATGCTTCGCACTAGCAACACGCAAGTCACGGCGGCGTGCAGGGTTCCCACTCGGCTGTACACCCTGGAGGGGGTGTAGCCTCATCATCAAACCCATCATCCAATGAAGTCGCCCATGGTGCGCAACCAATGGATAGATTGGGCGCACTTTGATAAGAAGGGCTGCTCACCCTTTGTTGAGGTGGTCGAGGCAATGGAAAGGCATGGCCTGAGGGACCACTTCTCTTTCAGGAACAATTGGAATGATGAGGTCATCGCACAGTTCTATGTGACGTGCCATTTTGCTAGTGACGAGGAAGAGCGGGTGACTTGGATGACTCACGGATCCAAGTACACCGTTACCTGTGAAGAATTTGCAAGATTGCTGCATCTTGACACCTCAAGCAATGACAACCTGATCATCCACAACATTTGTGTCATTGAGAAGGACAGGATGAAGTTTCTCTATGAACCCAACTCCAAGTTCAACCCCCCTTCTACCAAGACTATGAAGCCTTTCTTTGTGGTGTTGAACATGGTTCTAAGGAAGACAATTGCCCTCAAGGATGGGGATGCTGGAAGTGTGCAGGGATACCTCAGGACCTTAATGAAGGTCATTAGCAAAAATAGGAAATTTGATGTCTTTGACTATATCTGGAATGACATGGTCAACATCTCCTGCACGCCGAACAGGTCATGTGGCTATGCACCTTACCTCATGTTTATGATTGAGAAGGTCACATGAATAGAGTTCGTCAAGGACGTGGAGCACCTTCCCTTAAGGCCCCAGATGCCTCAACAGCCAAGTATTCAAGCTGCTCCATCTCCGGCTTCCAGCCCTGAGGCTCCAGCCAGAGCCAGTGTCAGAGCTAGGGCTGCTCCCGCCACTAGGGCCCCTCCTCAAATGGGGTCCCCAAGTGGTATCTTGAAGTACCTGACTGCCATTTTTGCCTCCTGCAAAAAGGCCGAAGTGAAGGCTCACAAGCTCAACAAGAGAAGAAAGGCTAACATGAGATATGTCAAGGAGAATGTGAAGCGAATTTGGCAAAAGCTGGAGATCGAGCCCATTGGATCTCCAGTAATTTCTGATGACTCCGACTCTGATTTCACTGAGCTCGGGCCCTTGACTCCCTCCGAGCTTGCCTATTTTGGCATTGGGGACTCGAGTGGTTCTGCTCCTCCTCCTCCTCATGAGACAGAGGATGAAGATGAAGACGACGAGAGGACCGATAGCGAGGCTTGAAGACTTTATGTCCCTCCTCTCCTTCTTTTTGGTGTCTTGATGCCAAGGGAGGGGGGGGAGATTGAGGGGGAGTCTTAGGTTTTAGCTGTAGGATGTGAGGAGAGCTTCTTATTATGTCTTTTGTCTATCTTGTGGGTTGTAAAACTCTTAATATGCTCTTATGATACTTTTGGTCCTGTGATGCAATGTTTTGAACTACTTATGAAGAAATTGATGAATTCTGTGATTTTTCTATAAGAATGACATATATGCTTGTTGTTGATGTGTTGATGTCAATTATGTCATTCTCATCATTATTATTGCTTCTATACACTTAGTTCTGCATCCCACCATAAAGAGTGCACATATGGATCATGTTTTCATTGCTTAGTGTATTTTAAACTCATATCTGCACACTTTATGAAAATCTCAACTTTTCATCATATTATGTGAAATCTCAATTGGTTGTCATCAATCACCAAAAGGGGGAGATTGAAAGTGCATCTAGGAATCCCTTGTGGGTTTTGGATGATTTATGATAAGCAAATGAGATCCTAACCACTTTGTTGAGATGAGCACATGTTTTAATGAGAAAATGAGCAAAGTGCCAAAAAGAAAGGAGAATGAGGAGTAATGCGGAAAAGAGCTCAAGAAACAAGTGTAGTAGATCATTGTGTATGGGGTGTGTTAAGGAAACACACCCCAAGAGCTCAAGCACAAATAATCACACACATTGCACATATTTATACAGGACCGGACTAGTCCGACTAACCCCGGACTAGTCCGATATCTTTCTTCACAAGATCGAACAAGTCCGATATCACCACGGACTAGTCCGATATCTCTCTTACTAGAATTGGACTAGTCCTCCCCAGTGCGGACTAGTCCACAAAAACTTCACAAGTTGCACGAAATCGGACAAGTCCAATATTAGCACGGACTAGTCCAAAAAACCCTGTGACCAAAATCGGACACGTCCTCCAAGTGCGGACTTGTCCCCAAATTCACTTAGGGTTTGACTTTTCCGGACAAGTCCGATATCTATCAGACTAGTCCAAAGATTTCCAAAACCAAATTCGGACAAGTCCGCTTTCAGCCGGACTAGTTTGATATTTCAGGACACCTAGGGTTTGCTACACACAGCACACCAAACTAGTCCAGTGTCCACCACGGACTAGTCCGATCTTTCTAAACCCTAATGGTTACTTTTGGTAACCCCATATAAATAGGTGTACACGTCCCATGTTCCAATAATGTTCGACCCCCTGCGCCATCACACCTTCCAAGAGCCCCAAAAACACATCTCTCCATGAAATCAAACGCAACAAAGATCAATCCCTCGAGGATACACTTTGGATCATTGGAGAGACACGGTTCATCACTCATTGAGCTCTTGGTTTGTTTCCCTAACACACTCCTGTGGTTTTCACTATGATCTTTCGAGTGTGTTCTTGGTGGTGTTCTTGTTGTATTCTATGGGAGCCCTCAACGTGTGAGAAGGACCCTTGAATTCGGTTATTTTCCCTTTGTGATAAGTGAAGAGAATTGGCCTCCGTGGCAAGCCGACGAGGGTAGGGTTGGAGAAGACTTGGTCCTTTTGTGGACTCCTCAAAGTGGATGTAGGTTGCCTCTGTGGGAACCGAACCACGGGATAAAGTGCTTGTGTTCTTACTTTGTGCTCATCGTTCTTATACTTCATATCAATCTAGGGTTTCAATCAATCTTTCTTACTTTACGTTGAAACATTGAATATAAGATTAACTTGTGGTACATCCTAGTTCATAATCGTGTAACACTTCAATTACAAGTATATTTCCGCTGCATACATCCTAGGATCAAGATAATCGATCAAATTTGATAAACCTAGATGAATACACACCAAACTAGTCCGCACTCGATCTGGTTGTTAAGTGTTGCAGGTTCCGACAAAATTCAAAAAGGCCTATTCACCCCCCCTCTAGGCCACATTCAGAGGAACTATGTCGGCAGTTCATGGCGGACTTCAGAAGTTCGTACGAGCGCCCAGGCATGGAGCTCGATCTCCACGCAGTTAGACAGCGCTCAGGGGAGCCGCTGCGAACGTTCATCCAGCGATTCTCCCAGGTACGGAACACTATTCCACACATATCGAATGCATCTGACATAGTTGCATTTAGGCAGGGTGTGAGGGACAAGAAGATGCTCGAGAAGCTCTCCACGCATGACGTGTGCGATGTCTCTGAGCTGTTTTCCTTGGCAGACAGATGCACTAAGGCTGTGGAGGGTCATAACTGGCACACTCGACCCTACTCACAGAGTGGGGAGACCTCACAGTCTGAAGCCGGAGCCACTACCAGGAGTGGTGGCAGGAAGAAAGAGAACAGAGGCAACGACAGGAGTAAGCCGAGGCCCAGGGCTCCAGTGGTGGCAGCTGCGGCAGCTGGCAGAGCCCGGAGCTCATGCCAGGATAAGGGCCCACGCCCGTCACCTGAGGGTGATGATGCTGACTTCAAGTGCCCGGTGCACCGGACCAATGGTCACAGTGCAAGTTAGTGACGGGAAGTCAAGAAGCTCGCGGAACATTTTCGCGAGCAGAGGCAGAAGCAGCAGCGCCAAGTGTAAGACCTATGTGTGCTGAATACATTGGCTTGTAGTGAATACACATGCTTTTACGATAAAAGAACAATGCATGTGATCAGGTTCCAACAACCAAATTCAGGAGGAATTGTGGTTGAGCTGATCAGGAGGTTGCGCAGCATGATTGAATCAAGAACAATGCATGTGAAGGTATCGTTGACGTCATTGGAAGATGTTTGCACGTGTGCAAGGAGTGCATGGATGTGGCTACATGGTTCCTAGACGTGATGAAGAGATGTGGACATAAAGAATTGGTCAGAAAGGTCCAACCAACTAGGTTATGGACTTAGGCTACGACTAAGTCGGGTTTGACTCAAATATGGAAAGATTTGAGTTGGTTATGATAGGATTTCGTGTGGATCACGAATTTGAGTTGTTTAGGAATGTGCAATACGTTCCTAAGGTTTTTGGAAGTCTTAAGATTGCTTCTATCTGCGTATAGAAGAATCCTAAGCAGTTATAGAAAGTTACGATTCGTGAACAGAGTAGGATTAGGTTCCTGATCTGAGTTGAGTTGGCTTTCGAGCTGGTTATATAAGCAAGGGAGCCCAGAGCTCGTGGTGCAAGACTTTGGGGCTGTTCCTCTTGTGTTCTATTGAATAAAATTCGTAGTTTGAAGGAATTTTTGTGCCTTGTTCGTCAGACTTGTTCCAGACAAGTTTTACTCGTCGAGTTTCTGGACAGCACTACCTTTTGTTGGTGGTTTTATCATAACTTGAGTTTTACAGATTCAATTGACGTGATTCTTTTTGGGTTGTCTTCACAACTTGATTATCTATCATCTGTAAAAATTTCACGGTCATTTTATTTGTGGTCTATGATCTACATGAGTGTCTTTGCAGCGTTCCAGAACTGATTTTTCCCGAGTAGGGCAGATTGACTTTTGTTTGATCTTTCGATCATAACTTGAGTTTTTCTCAACGGATTTGAGTGATTCTTGTTGTGTTGTCTTCGTGACTTGATTCTCTCTGATATCTATCACTTTTGTCATGGTGAAACACGTTTGTATTAGTCTCACACACGATTTCTTTAACATATCGTTTTTCTGCCGAAGGGGTTGGGGTTTAATTGTTTCCGCTGCGTAAGATTTTTAAAATCTACCATTCACCCCCCTCTGGTAGCTTTTCACGTGATCTTCGATCCTATAATTAGTATCAGAGCCACGGTGCTCTAATATTTATGATTTGCGCGTGTTTTTGACTAATCATCATAGAGAAGTACTCTGCCAAACCTTATGTGTTCGCTGGTATTGATTTTCAGGTTTGGAAGGCACGCATGGAGGCTTTCATCCAGGCACAAGGCTTTGCAATATGGGAGAAGGTATACAAGCCTTACGAAGTGCCATCAAACGATCAAGTTACACCTACAAATCTGAGAGATGTCGACAACAACAATAAGGCTCGGAACTTGATCATACAAGGATTAACACAAAGCGACTTCGACCGTGTTGCACACCTCCGATCTGCATACGATGTGTGGAAAGCACTTTGTGACTATCACGAAGGATCCAACACGATCAAAGAGGTAAGGCAAGACATGTTCAAGAAAGAATACATGCGCTTCGAGATACAACCCGATGAGTCTATTGATGACCTTTTTGCTCGCTTTAATAAGATTCTCAGCAACTTGCGTAGTGTCAATGTTAATTTTTCAGATGCTGAAAATGCTAGGCAATTGCTAAGTGCATTAGATATGTCAATTTGGGAGATGAAAGTCATATCTATTCGTGAATCTGCTGTCATGAGTTCACTTACTTTAGATCTACTATATTCCAAGTTAAAAACTCATGAAATTGACATAATCTCACGTAAGAACCCCAACAAGTCTATTGCTTTTGTTTCTCAACGTGACATGCCTAGTTCTGGTCAAATATCATCTTGTGGTACACTTGCTTTGCTGTCCTCTCTAACCCTTGAACAGATTGAGGAGATTCCAGAGGAGGAGCTAGCGCTCATCTCTACCCAATTCTCAAAAGCATTGCAAAATGTGAGAACTAGAAGGAGAGGAAGCTCCGGACCTCAACGATGCTTTGAATGTGGTAAGACAGGACATTTTCGTTCAGATTGCCCTAACCTTTCAGGTCCTACTTCCCGGGATGAAAAGAAAACAAGAACGAAGCACTCCTCTGCAAAAGATACAAATAAAAAGAAGGGTTTTACAAGACGTCAATTGGTGAGCAGTTTTATCTCAGCACTCCAGGAACTTAGCTCAAGCGACGTGGACATTGGAAGTGATGATGATGAAGATGAATTGGCAAACTTGTGCTTCATGGCGGGCAAGTCAAGATCAAGTATGGAGGAGGCAAAACACAACAGCGACAATGAAGAGGTATGTCCTACTTGCGAAGAAATGTGTGATGTTATTTCTTGTGCCACTGTTATTGTTAAGAAAAGGGACAAAAAGCTGAGGGACGATGCTGTTAAAATTGAGTCACTAGAATCTGAAATTAATCGTTTGAAATCCTTGATTCCTAGTGATGATTCTTGTTACTCATGTGACTTAATATATGAACAATTGTCCTCCCTAAGAAGTGCACGTACCTTCACACTTGATAAACTTGAACTTGAAATTGAAAAGGACAAAAATCTTGCTGCACTTAATATTGGAAACTTAAAAGATGCTTCTTGTTCTACAATTGATTTGCATTGTTCTAGTTGTGATGATCTTGATAAGAAACTGCAAGATGCTATGAATGAAATCTCTATATTGAACAATGCTTTACGTTGTCATGAAGTTAAATATTGTTCCAATTGCAAATTAAAAGGAAAAAACTTCATGTGAAAATTGCCTTGATCTGTCCAATAAACTTGATAACATGCATAAGACATTTGATCAGTTTTGTAATGAGAATAAGAACCTAAACTTGCTGCTGAATTCATCCAAGTTTTGCAATGATAAAACTGGTTTAGGTTTTGATTCTCATGCTCATGCTAAGGCACATCCACCTAAAATTGTAAAGTCATTAGGAAGTGGTTTGATTCAAACAGTTCCTAAACAAAAAGAAGTGGTTTTCAAATCTGCAGGAGTATTGTCTCATTCGGTTTCAAATAAAAATGTTGTTTAGTCATCTAGACATCAACACAAAGTTAAATTTCATTGTACCTACTGTGGTAGAGATGGTCATGTCATAGATTTTTGTTATAGACTAGCTAAACAACAGAAAAGGGAAAGAGTGGTTGCTAGATCTCATAACTTTCATGTAAAATTTGCTGCACATATTGAACCGAATGTACAACCTGCTGTTTTGAGTCAAAAACATTCAAAGTTTACCTCCGGACCTTTTGTTTTTGCCTCTGGAGCTACTGATTTTTGTGCTACACAAGTAACACCTTATAGGTCAGTAGTTAAGAATAAAAAATCTCAAACTGTGACTCATAAACCTGCTGTTTTGTCTCAGCTTTCGCGTGTTTTTCCTGCTGCACGTTGCGTGACTCAATACTGGATTCCTAAATGTCTTTTGACTAACCCCAGTATTGAGTCATCGACGTATTGTGCTTCTATGTAGGTTACACGTTTGAGGAAGGAGAACATTTGGATTGTGGATTCAGGTTGCTCACGCCATATGACCGGTAACAAAGATTGGTTCTCCTCCCTCTCTTTTGTGTCACGTGTAGAGAATGTTACTTTTGCCGATAATTCTTCAACTCCTATAATTGCTAAGGGTTCAGTTAGAGTAAATGATCACTACACTTTGAAGGATGTGGCACTTGTCGAAAATTTGAAATACAACTTGCTTTCTGTTGCACAATTGCTAGATGAAAATTTAGAAATTATTTTCAATAAAAACTGCTGCAAAGTTGTAGGTTCAAATAGTGAGGTTATTTTTAACATGTCTCGGTCTAGAAGAGTTTTTAAAGCTGATTTTGATATGTCTTCCTCTAAGCATAGGTGTCTAGTTGCTAATGATTCAAAGGACCTATATTTTTGGCATCATAGACTTGGCCACGTAGGCTTTGATCACCTAACACGTGTTAGTGCTCCTGATCGCATACGTGGGCTGCCTAAGCTTAAAGGGGACAAAGAAATTGTTTGCTCTTCTTGTAGACATGCTAAGATGGTTGCAGGTTCACATACTCCTCTCACAATGATCATGACAACTGAACCGTGTCAACTTTTGCACCTTGACACTGTAGGACCTTCACGTGTTCAATCCTTCAGAGGTAAATGGTATGTACTTGTGATTGTTGATGATTATTCTAGATACTCTTGGGTTTACTTTATGGCGTCTAAGAATGAAGCTTTTAGTCACTTTAGAACTTTATTTCTTAGATTATCAATTGATTACCCAGAATCTTTAAAAGCAATTAGAAGTGATAATGGAACTAAATTTAAAAATCAATCTTTTGATCACTTTTGTGCTGAAAATAGAATAGATCATCAATTTTCTTCACCATATGTACCTCAACAAAACGGTGTTGTAGAAAGAAAGAACATAACCTTAGTTGAGATGGCTAGGACTATGCTTGATGAATATCAAACTCCTAGGAAATTTTGGGCTGATGCGTTAGCAACCGCTTATTATGTCTCAAATCGTGTTTTCTTGCGTGCTAAGCTAGGTAAAACACCATATGAGCTCTGGTTTGGATATAGGCCTAGTGTTACACACTTTCGAGTCTTTGGTTGCAAATGCTTTGTTAAGAAACATGGTAATCTTGATAAATTTGAACCTAGATCCATTGATGGCATGTTTCTTGGTTATCCATCTCATACTAGAGGCTACCGTGTGCTTTTACTTGACATTAACAAAATTGTGGAGACTTGTGAAGTGTCTTTTGATGAAGCTAGCTCAGGTACTAGCTCAAACATTGCAGGTCCAGATCCATATCTGCAGGGGGGAGCATTTTCGTTGAAGATGAGGAAGAATTGGAGCTGCTGCCCAAAAATTCAGCAGCTAAAGACTTTGGTTCAGCTCCGGATGTTAATTCTCAACCAGCACCGACAACCATCAATGTTGATTCAAATAATCCTCAAGTCACAAGCTCATCGATTTGTGATTGTCGGTACCCTAGAAACCGTACACCCCCTGAGGTTACAAAGATCTCAAAGGAAAGCCATCTACTTGGTTTTCAGACCCTCAGAGGCCCACTTGTCAGACATGACCTGATCCGCTTCTCCAACATGGTTAATCCCTGGGTCGCCACGTGTACAACCAAACCGGAGCTACCGCACACAAGGGGGAAGCTCCGGGCCACGTACCGAAACGGCACCTCCGGACATAACCCCAGACCAAGAGAAGCTCCGGACCTGACACGTGTCTGATAGCCCCGGAGCTACCTGCTTCCCACAGCAAGCTCCGGAGCTGCCACGTGTCAAATCGTCGGACCTTTCAGCTTTTAACCTCCGGAAGACCTTGTAACGGCTCCGGATCTTCAAAGTAGAGCCAAGGACTTCAAGACCCGATTAAGTGTCATTAAGGCCATATTAATGACACTTAAACGGACGATCTTAACACCAGTAACGGCGCTGTCGGAGCTCATTACAGGATCATTAAGAGCAATTAAGCGTGTGTCAATACTAGTAACCGCCGGGGCCACATGTCGGGCCAGGCTAACTTATAACGGCCCGCCCTTGAACTATAAAAGGACAGGTCGACGATACAGTCGGGGACGTTCACGGGCGATCATACGCACCCCATACACTTGTGACAAGCTCCTACTGCTAATACAACACCAACACACCCGTGGAGTAGGGTATTACGCTCAGGCGGCCCGAACCACGTAAATTCCTGTGTCTCCTGTGTCAAACTCCTATTCACCTTCTTGAATCTCCGCGCACCCACACCGAACTTCAAACTCCCCAATCACTTTAGCAGTGTAGGGAGATCTGCCGGCTCCAACCGCCGACAGTTGGCGCGCCAGGTAGGGGCGCCTGAGATTTTCGAGAATGGTGAACTCAGCTGCTGGATCATCCAATGGCCAACCTGCTACTCAGGCTGTTGGGGGCAATCCCCCCAATAGGCAGCCACCAGCAGGAGCCTCAGCACCAGCAGGAGCCACACTCCCACCACCACCATCTTCTCCAGCAAATCGTGCTGGGCAATGGTGCGCCGGCGTCGCTTACTGCGTTGGCAAATCATGACAATCCGGAACACACGCTTCATGCAGCGCGTGCTCTTCTCCAACGTCCACCACCTCCGGATGCATCTTGGGATGCGCTGGAGCAATGGAGGGCTGATGTGGAGCATTTGGTCGCAGCAGCGGCTGAACGCCTCAACAACCAGGGTCCTCCTCCTTCGGGACGAGCCCTGTCGCAGCTGCGGACTTTGTCAGGAAGACTTGGTCCACACGCCTCCAATAGTAGGAGACGTGCTGCATCTCAGCAAGTGACGTCATTGCCCTCCGGGGCTCGACGCACTCACACGGTATCCAGGCTTTCGACTCATGACCTCCGGGCGGAGCTTGATCGCCGATACCGCCAGCAGGATGGTCGTGTCCATATTGAGCGTGCCCGTGAAAGACGGGAAGCTCAGGACCTTTCTACTCTTGAAGGAGTAGGAGGAGGCTGTTCAGCCCTAGCCATGCACCTGTGCATGGTTAGATGGCCACAGAAGTTCCGGCCTCACCTGCCGGAAAAATTCGACGGGACTGTCAACCCCGCCAAATTCCTTCAGATATACTCCACTGCAATCTTGGCAGCTGGAGGAAACGAGGTCGTGATGGCCAATTACTTTCCAGTGGCCTTAACTGGGACCGCCAGGTCCTGGTTTATGAGCCTTCCACCCAACTCTATCAACAGTTGGGAGAAGCTGTGCCGTCAGTTCACTGCCAACTTCGGGAGTTCATACACCAGACCAGGCACTGAACTGGACCTTTTTGCGGTCGTGCAAAAAGGGGGAGAATCTTTGCGGTCCTTCATCCAGAGGTTCTCTCAGGTACGAAACACTATCCCTTCTATCTCAAGCGCTTCTATCATTGTGGCATTCAGACACGGCGTATGGGACAAGAAGATGTTGGAGAAGCTGGCGATCAAAGAGATCACCAGCGTCACAGAACTCTTCAGCCTGGCAGACAAATGTGCCAGAGTTGCGGAGGGCCGTGAAATGCACTCCAAACCAGCCTCGGAGGATCACAAGAAATCCTCCAAAGAAGAAGCTGCTACCTCCGGGAGTGGCAAGAAGAAAAAGAAGACCAACGGCAAGAAGAAGCCGTCGGCCAGCACATCCAACGTTGCAGCTGCTGCAACTCCGGGTGGCCGAGGGCCACGCCCCAAGAAGCGAACTCGACCGTCTTCCGAAGACGGTGGCAAACCCAAAGTGTGGTGCCCCATTCACAAAACGGGCGGCCACGGTTTGGAAGACTGTCGGGAGGTCCAAAACCTTGTCGAGCGCTACAACAAGCGCCGGGAAGGATCTCCTTTCCGACAGAGGGAAGGAAAACAGAAGGTCGACGAAGCTCCGGCTGAAGAGGAGTTAGGGTTCCAGGATCCCAAAAAGGTCCTGAAGGCCGTCTACACCTCCGTCGACGATGATTCTGACGTCTATGACAACGAGCGTCGGAAGACCATGAACACCATTTTTGGTGGGTCATGGGATATCACCTCTCATCGCGTCATCAAGACCATGCGACGAGATATGGCCGTTGTAGCCCCTACAGTCCGGCCGGAACCTCATCAAAAGTGGATGGACACCTCCATCACTTTTGATGCCTCTGATTGCCCGCGGAGCATGGTTGGAGCAGGTCAGCTACCTTTGATGGTATCTCCTACCATCAATAACATCCAGCTCCACCATGTCATGGTAGACGGAGGTTCGGGGCTTAACCTCATCAGCTTCGAAGCTTTCACTAAGCTTCAGCTCCGACCTTCGGATCTCCAGCCCTCTCGAACTTTCTCCGGAGTAGGTCCGGGGGCCATTACCCCACTCGGAGCTATTACTCTCCCCGTTACCTTCGGGACCCGGGAGAAGTATCGCACCGAGAAGTTGGTCTTCGACGTCGCTCAGATCAACTTACCATTCAACGCCATCTTGGGTAGACCTGCCCTGTACAAATTCATGACAGCTGCTCATTATGCATACCTGGTGTTGAAGATGCCAACACCAGTAGGCGTTCTCCGGATCCGCGGAGATCGCACTGCCGGAGTAACTGCTCTGGAGGAACTCCACGCACTCACCACGGGGCAAGAGGAGGACTCCAGATAGGAGCAAGCTCCAAAACCCCCGAGCATTCGTCAACGAGGCTCGACCTCTGCACCCCGTGTGCAGCCAAGCGGCGACACCGACATTCCCGTCAAAGTCGTCCAAATTGGTTCTAATGCCGCTCAAACTACCCGTATATCGGGAGGGTTGAACAACAAATAGGAACTCGCGCTCATCACTTTCCTCCAGGCTAACGTTGACGTGTTTGCTTGGCAACCGTCACAAATGCCTGGGATCCCCAGGGAAGTGATTGAGCACAATCTGAAGATCTACCCCGATGCCCGGCCTGTGCATCAGAAGCCTCGGAAGCAATCCGTAGAGCGGCAGAACTTCATCCGATAAGAAGTGAAGAAGCTACTCGAAGCCGGATTCATCCGAGAAGTCCTCCATCCAAAATGGCTGGCGAACCCAGTCGTTGTGCCCAAGGCCGGCAGGAAGCTTCGGATGTGCATCGACTACACCACACTGAATAAGGCATGTCCAAAAGATCCATTCCCACTACCTAGAATAGATCATATAGTGGATTCCACCTCCGGGTGTGAATTACTGTGTTTCCTAGACGCATATTCTGGGTATCATCAAATCAGGATGTCTAGGGAGGATGAAGAGCATACTTCATTCATCACAGTAGATGGATTTTACTGTTACAGAGCCATGCCCTTTGGTCTCAAGAATGCAGCTTCAACTTTTGTACGAGCTATGTACAAAACTTTTGAAGAACTCATTAGAGACATAGTGGAAGTGTACGTCGATGACATCATGGTCAAGGTCAAGAACAAGGAGTCACTCCTAGACACCTTGCAGGCTGTCTTCGACAAGCTGCGGGCCACCCGCACAAAGCTAAACCCGGACAAGTGCATGTTTGGGGTTAGCTCCGGAAAACTTCTTGGTTTCCTGGTAAGTCACCGGGGCATAGAAGCTAATCCGGTGAAGATAAAAGCCATTGAAGACATGCGGCCACCAACCCGCATCAAAGACGTCCAAAAGTTAACTGGGTGTCTAGCAGCCCTCAGCTGGTTCATATCAAGACTGGCGGAACGGGCACTTCCCTTCTTCAAGTTATTGAGGAAGTCCGGACCATTCCAATGGTCTGAAGAAGCAGAGAAGGCATTCCAGGAGCTGAAACAGTTCCTCACCACCCTACCAATTCTGGTAGCTCCGAACCCTGGTGAGCCTTTGTTGCTTTACATTTCAGCTACTGACGAAGTCGTCAGTATGGTTCTGGTTGCGGAGAGACCGGAACTACCCCACACTCAGGAATCCAGACCCCTTCGGGAGGATCCGGAGGTTCCCGAAAGCGAGTCTGGGTCCCAGCTCCCAGATTCGAACCCACAAGAAGTCACTTCAGGAGACCTAGACCCCTCCGGGAGGGTCCAGGTCATTTCTGAAGAAGCTCCGGGTTCCTCCAGCCAGAACCCGGAGGTCCCCGAAGAGAATCTGGACCCCTCCGAGAGGGTCCGGATCAATGAAGAGGAAGCTCTGAATCCCTCCGGGAGGGTCCGGACCATTCAACACCCGGTATACTTCATCAGTGAAGTATTACATGATGCCAAGACTCGATACCTAGAGGTGCATAAGCTGCTCTATGCAGTTCTTATTGCATCCAGAAAGCTTCGACACTACTTCCAAGCTCACAAAGTCTCGGTGGTGACCTCCTATCCACTTCGAGCAATCCTGCATAATCCCAATTCAACTGGGAATATTGCAAAGTGGGCAGCGGAATTGGCTGAATTTGATCTTGAATTTATTTCAAGACAAGCAGTCAAGAGTCAAGCGTTGGCAGATTTTGTGGCGGAATGGACTCCCTCTCCATCAAACGCTGGGGGCCCCAGTGAACAGAAGATGGAGCATCAAGCTCCAACCTTCACCGAGCCTCACTGGACCCTCTACTTCGATGGCTCCATGCAGAAGCAGGGGGCCGGAGCTGGAATCCTTCTCCTTGCACCGACTGGGGAGAAGGTAAAATACATGGTACACCTTGACTTCAAGGCAACCAACAACATGGCGGAGTATGAAGCGCTCATCTATGGACTAAAGGTGGCACTGTCATATGGTGTCAAGCAACTGCTGGTCAAAGGAGATTCATAGCTCATCATCAAGCAGGTGAAGGGTGAATGCTCCTGCAATAATCTCCAGCTAGCTGCTTACCTCCTTGAAGTCCAGAGGCTTCAGAAGGACTTTGAAGTCCTAGACCTCCACCATGTTCAGCGTGCCCACAACGCTGAAGCTGACGAACTCTCGACTAAAGCGTCAACCGGAGCTCCGGCTCCTGACGGAACCTTTGTCCGGAGGTTGTCAAAGCCAACAGCTCAGCCTGCCGAACTGAGCGAAGGGGGCGAGATCAGCATCCCGAAGCTGACGGTCCCGATGGCCCTGTTACCATGGCAGCCATCAAGGGTCGTAGGTGCTGTCGGGAGCTCCGAGCAACCCAGCACGCAAGACTCAAAAGCTCAAGCTAGCTCCGATGCATGGATCTCGGAGATCCGGAGCTACTTGAAAAACAACATCCTTCCTGACGATGATGTATCCGCTGACCGGGTAGTCAGATTGGCTAAAAGATACACGTTGGTAGAAGGGGATCTCTACTGGTGCGGTGCCAACGGCATCCTAATGCGGTGCATCACAAGGGAAGAAGGTTGCGAGCTCCTCGCAGAAATCCATGGAGGCGAGTGTGGAAACCACGCGTCTTCCCGCACGCTGGTCGGAAAAGCCTTTCGACATGGCTTCTACTGGCCTACAGCGCTCCAGGATGCCACTGAGCTGGTGAAGAAATGTGAAGCATGCCAATTTCATGCAAAGCAAATTCATACACCGGCTCAGCCCTTACAAATGATACCTCCTACATGGCCCTTTGCTTTGTGGGGGATGGACATCTTGGGACCCTTCCCAAGAGTCGTCGGAGGTTACAAGTTCCTGTACATCGCCATTGACAAGTTCACCAAGTGGCCGGAAGCAACTCCAGTTGTGACGATCAACAAGCAATCTGCTATCAACTTTCTGCAATCCATTGTAAGCAGATTCGGAGTCCCAAACAAGATCATCACTGATAATGGGACTCAATTCACAAGCTCCGCATTCCAAGGATATTGCGAAGACCTCGACATACAAGTTTGCTACGCCTCCGTAGCTCATCCAGCCAGCAATGGCCAAGCCGAGAGAGCAAATGCATAAATCCTTAAAGGACTCAAAACGCGCACCTATGAGCACTTGAAAAAACACGGAGCCAACTGGATCGAAGAGCTTCCGCCCACTCTGTGGGCCAACAGGACTTCTCCAAACCGGTCAACCGGAGAAACACCCTTCTTTCTGGTGTACGGAGCTGAAGCAATCCTTCCTCCGGAAATCACCTTGGGTTCGCTCTGGGTCCGGACCTTCGACGAAGCCGCGCAGGACCAGCTCCGGCGTGAAGACCTAGACCTCCTCGAGGAGGGAAGGTGCCAAGCAGCTGTTCGGAATGCCCGATATCGCCAAGCTCTACGACGTTATCACCAGCGGCATGTACACAACCGACAGCTCGAGGAAGGCGATCTGGTGCTACGGAGAATACTATCCAGAGAAGGGTTAAACAAACTCTCCCCCGGCTGGGAGGGGCCCTTCCGAGTGATCAAAGTATCCCGTCCCGGAAGCGTTCGCTTGGCTACCGAGGATGGGACACCTCTCCCAAATCCTTGGAACATCGAGCACCTCCGTAAGTTCTACACTTAACACCACGGAGGTGATTCTTGAGTAACTTGAGATGTATGTTATAGAGTCATTGTACAGAGTTGGGTAGTTCCTCCGGGAGAACAGCCGGACCTTTCCCGAAAGGTCCGCAAAGTTCATGCAGCACTTGTCACAGTCTCCGGACTAAAAGTGTGGCTAACTACCCTGGGTCAAACGAGAAACCAAACACACTTAGCCTGGTTCCGTACCCTAAGAGTGTACTTGTTTCCCCTGTACCTCGGACCTATAATGAAAGACATCTTCATGTGAAATAGACTCCACGTGCATTTATTTTGTACAGGCTCAACATTATTATTTTTCTCTTTCTTGTCTATAACTAAGACGTGCAATTCTTAAGATATTTTAGTTTGACCGGTTTATATACGATTCAAGTTGTATTGTCGGTTCTTTTGGATTCAAATATCGTTCATGGCCAACTCGCCTGAAAGCCGCCAAGCCAATCTAGGGCTGGAGTGTGCTATCGACTTAGCCTGGTCAAGCACCCTAAGTACGCCACTCTACCTACACCCCGGCAGGCCAAGGTAAGGCGGGTCCATGAACAGTTGAACCTAGAAGAAAAGACAACACATCCGGTTGTATTTAAAATCACGTTCAACTTAAAATCTTCTTGAGAATCGTAAGCCGCGACGAAATTATAGACAAGGAACGAATTTTACTATTTTTCTTGGCTTAAGTGTGCAGGAAAAATAAAATCTACGTTGATGGAGAAAAGCCGGAGCTAACTAAGCTCCGACTCCCCAAAGGGGGCCAACCATCGGCGCTGAATAAAAGATGGTGAGAAGACCACGTAAATGGAGTCTGCTGCCAACAAGCCAAGTGTTGGCAAAGGTCACTGCCGGAGCTACTCAGTTCCGACACCCCGGAGGACTAACTATCGACACTCTACGTGTTGATAGAGGCTATTGCCGGAGCTACCAAGCTCCAGCGATGGACAATGCCGGAGCTTCTAAGCTCCGACAACTTCAGGGGACCTTCACTATCGAAGACTTCGGACCTAAATGCTACAAGTTCGGAGCAAATGAGTCTTCAACAAAACACAATATCCTTTTGGTACATGTTCACAATCAAATTGTGTACATCTACCAGGGGGCCAAGTGAAGATAAAGGTGTTGAAAGCTTCCGCCAGCACCGGTCAAGGCGGGGTTGAAATTGCAGAATACTGCCTGAGGAGTCAATCCTCCCTCCACGCATTGGCGAATCCTGGTCAAGGCGGGGTTGAAAGCTTCCGCCAGCACCGGAACCTCACTCCAGATCGTCGTGTCGATGCCGGGCAGACTGTCGGGCAGCTCCAACCTCTCGTGCTCCTCCACCCTGACTACTATCCAATCTTTCTTCCAGTCATCCCACTTCCCGGAAGGGAACGATCGGAGGTACTTGTATGGGCACTTCTTGCGCTTCACGAAGTAGTAGAAGCCAAGGTACTCATTGCTCCGGCCGGTGGTGTGGACGGTGAAGAAGGTCCGGAAGAGCTCCATGCAGGGGGGATGCCCACCCACATCTCACAGAAGTGGACAAAGATGGACACGAGGAGAATGGAGTGAGGGCCAAGGTGGTATAGCTGCAGACCATAGAAGTCTAGCAGCATCAAGAAGAAGGAAGAAAAAGGTGGGATCAACCCCACCATGGCGTACAAAGAAAAGTACACCATTTCGCCGGCGTGCTCCTTCTCGAAGGGGAGCTCTCCGCTGGCACGGACCAAACGGTTGAAGAAGTCCGAGGACCACCCCATGAGGGCCCGGACCTTCTTCAAATCGCCGTCGGTCTTCAAGCGACTCTCGCGTAGACCCAACTCTATCGCGGCACAGCTAGGCAAGAGAAGAGGAGCGAAGAATGAGTTGGGAGTTTGAGCGCAAGATCAGATGAGAGGCGTAAAGAACACCCGATGGTGCGCGCTTTCCTTCTTAAGTAAGCCCTCGCAACGCTTGGATGGAAACCGCAGGGAAGTCGAAGATACCACTCAAAAATTTAACCCAGCCGATGACAAGAGGGCCCAGGACCACCCCGACGATCAAGTCGAGGCTCTTACCCAGGCGAATGGTTGTCATCACGCGGCGGAAAACCCAAAGGCGGGGGCCTGACAGGGCGCGCGGAACCGATACGGTTTTCGTATCGGGAACCGGCGACCTTCAATTGCGTGAGATCCGCACGTCAAAGATCTCATCTGCCGCCTGAGTTGCACCACGCGGCGGGATCTAACTGTAAATCCCTGCCAACGGCACCTTCGAAGACCCTTGAAGACTCAGTTCAAGAGTCGCAAGGATGGACCCACCTCCGACGGAACGACTTCACCCCAGTGATCTTCCTCGGAGGTAGGTCCAGGGGGCCACTGTCGGTACCCTAGAAATCGTACACCCCCTGAGGTTACAAAGATCTCAAAGGAAAGCCATCTACTTGGTTTTCAGACCCTCAGAGGCCCACTTGTCAGACATGACCAGACCCGCTTCTCCAACATGGTTAATCCCTGGGTCACCACGTGTACAACCAAACCGGAGCTACCGCCCACAAGGGGGAAGCTCCGGGCCACGTACCGAAATGGCACCTCCGGACTTAACCCCAGACCGAGAGAAGCTCCGGACCTGACACGTGTCTGATAGCCCCGGAGCTACCTGCTTCCCACAGCAAGCTCCGGAGCTGCCACGTGTCAAATCGTCGGACCTTTCAGCTTCTAACCTCCGGAAGACCTTGTAACGGCTCCGAATCTTCAAAGGAGAGCCAAGGACTTCAAGACCCGATTAAGTGTCATTAAGGACATATTAATGACACTTAAATGGACGATATTAACACCAGTAACGACGCTGTCGGAGCCCGTTACAGGATCATTAAGAGCAATTAAGCGTGTGTCAATACTAGTAACCGCCGGGGCCACATGTCGGGCCAGGCTAACTTGTAACGGCCTGCCCTTGAACTATAAAAGGACAGGCCGACGATACACTCGAGGACATTCACGAGCGATCATACGCACCCCATACACTCATGACAAGCTCCTACTGCTAATACAACACCAACACACCCGTGGAGTAGGGTATTACGCTCAGGCGGCCCGAACCACGTAAATTCCTGTGTCTCCTGTGTCAAACTCCTATTCACCTTCTTGAATCTCCGCGTGCCCACACCGAACTTCAAACTCCCCAATCACTTTAGCAGTGTAGGGAGATCTGTCGGCTCCAACCGTCGACAGTGATGAACATGAAGTAGAAGAAGCTTGTGAGACATCTGTTCCCCTACGGTTTTACAAAGATCATCCCCCACAACAGATGATTGGAAGCTTGCACGAACGAGTCACACGGTCCATGTTTTGCGATCCAAACTCTTATGCTTATTCTGCTTTTGTTGCTTCTTTTGAACCCAAAGATATATCACACGCACTCACTAATGAATCTTGGATTATTGCCATGCAAGAAGAGTTAGAAAATTTTGAAAGAAATAATGTTTGGAAACTTGTACCTCCACCTCAAGGTCACACTTTAATTGGAACTAAATGGGTATTTAAAAATAAAAAAAAGTGAGGATGGGGTTGTGGTTAGGAATAAGGCTAGGTTGGTTGCTCAAGGTTTCACTCAAGTTGAAGGTCTAGATTTTGATGAAACATTTGTTCTTGTTGCTAGATTAGAAGCCATAAGAATTTTGCTAGCTTTTGCTGCATCAAATGGTTTTAAGCAATATCAAATGGATGTTAAAAGTGCTTTTCTTAATGGATACATAGATGAGGAGGTTTATGTGAAACAACCACCAGGTTTTGAAAATCCAGATTTTCCTAATCATGTTTACAAACTGTCCAAAGCCTTGTACGGTCTCAAACAAGCCCCTAGAGCATGGTACGATAGGTTAAAAACATTCTTACTTGAAAAAGGGTTTACCATGGGCAAGGTTGATAAAACTCTTTTTGTGCTTAAGCATGGCAATGACTCATTATTCGTTCAAGTGTATGTGGATGATATTATCTTTGGTTGTGCTTCTCATGATCTTGTGTCCAAGTTTTCAGCAATGATGAGTTCTGAATTTGAAATGAGTATGATGGGTGAACTCACTTACTTTTTGGGGCTACAAATCAAGCAAACCAAGGATGGTACCTTTGTGCATCAAACGAAGTATACAAAAGACCAATGGACAAAAGCAAGCCTCTTCGGACACCAATGGGAACAACAACAACACTTGGACTTGATGAAAATGGTGAACCCAAGGATCAAAAAAAATATAGAAGCGTGATCGGATCACTTTTGTACCTCACGGCATCAAGACCAGACATACAATTCAGCGTATGTCTTTGTGCACGGTTTCAAGCCTCCCCACGTGCTTCACATCGTCAAGCCGTCAAAAGGATTCTCAGGTACTTACATGGAACTCAAGAATTTGGAATTTTTCTTCCTTCTTCCTCAACCGTTACTTTGAAAGCTTTTTCGGATGCTGATTTTGGGGGTTGTAGGATTGATAGGAAAAGTACTTCCGGTGCTTATCATTTTCTTGGTAATTCTCTTGTTGCTTGGTCCTCTAGAAAACAAAATTCAGTTGCACAATCCACAGCCGAATCGAAATATGTAGCTGCTGCTAGTGCTTGCTCACAAATTCTTTGGATTGTTCAAACACTTAAGGACTATGGGGTTGATCTAGATAGTGTTCCACTGTTCTGTGATAACACTAGTGCCATTTGCATTGCTAAAAACCCCGTGCAACATTCTAGAACTAAGCACATTGACATTAGGTATCACTTTCTCCGAGATAATGTTGAAAAAGGAAACATTGTGCTTCACCATCTAGATATCGAACAACAATTGGCTGACATTTTTACAAAACCTTTAGATTTCACTAGTTTTTGTTACATTCGTAGTGAAATAGGGGTTATGCATCCTCATGGCTTAAATTGAGGGGGAGTTTTGAAACTTGGGAAGTCTATGTGTGAATCTGAAATTAAAATAATATGAGCATAGTATTTCATACATATATGACTTTGTGATTCCTTTTACATGCTGAAAGTTCTTACTACATTAATCGTGTTATACATTTTGTAGTTTTTGCCATGTCTAGTAATTGGAATAATTACTTATACTAAAATTGGTCATGGTCGAACTTTCTTGCTGTTTTGAACTTGTTACATGTTCACAAGTACTTTTAATCATTAAGAATTAATCAAGTAAATCAACTCACATGTTGAGTTTTCATGAACAAATATAAATTGAGAAAAGACCAAGAGAATATGCATGCATCGCACTTCTTCTTTTGAGATGGCTTATCATTGCACTTAGATATGAACTTGGAAGAAGTTGTGCATGACTAAAACCATGTCCTTAAGCTTCTGATTGTCAAATGACATAGGCTTGGCTTGGTTGGTTAGGATAAGGCAGATGCGCATATAATCTCTTGCAAATATCATATGATCTAAATTTGTGCTTTGAAAAATAATAAAATGCAGCAACAAGTGTCATACTTTCAGGTCTTAAAATAGTTAAGTTTGTGAGATCATGACTTACTTAAATTGAAAATTACATTTGATCTCTAGCATGGCTTACACTACTTTATGTATTTCATTGATGTGATAATGTAAGGTACTTGATAGTATGACTTGGATGAGCTTTGTTTATATGTATATGATATAATATGCTCATAACAACTAAAGGGGGGAGATAATTTGTTTATATGATCATGACTTGCTGAATACATTGTCAAAGGGGGAGAGATAAGCATGAAGAGAAAAAGAATATGTGCATAAGGAGAGATAATAAAGGGAAAAAGATAATATGGGATAATTTTTGGATTTTCTTCTCATTTTACTTTTGATTTACAAAGGGGGGGAATTGCCTTCAAAACTTTTATGTGAATAAGCCAATGTTCGGATTTTAAATGGTGTTGCCAATGCATTCATCAAGGGGGAGATTGTAAGACCTATGTGGGCTGAATACATTGACTTGTAGTGAATACACTTGCTTTGACGATAAAAGTTTTGAATATCACCAAAACACCTTTTATCAAGGTCCGACTAGTTTTGGTTAGCTCCGGTGAGTTTTTTCTTTAGCTCCGACATGTCTTTGATAGCTCCGGCGTGTTTTTGCTAAGCTCTGGTTAGCTTTGGCTAGGTTCGGAGCTTGTTTGCAATGTTCCTGCTTTTATCTTGCAATGTTTCGAACTTGCTTTATATTTCTAGAAAGATTGCTTAGTATTCATTTGTTAAGTCTTTGATGCGTTTTTGGTTGACATGGATGATATCGTGTTATTGTGGTTTTGCAACATGCTTATGTAAGGTTCTCACGTAAGATGTTGTGTTCGGAACTAACTTGAGTCAAGTCGAGGACTTGGGCTCGTATGGATTGGTTGTTTATTCATGTGCAGGTGTTGCTTGAGTTCAAGACATGGCTGGTGATGGGATTCATTGTACTAGTCTCAGGGAGGAGACGAGGTTCCAACAACCAAATTCAAGAGGAATTGTGGTTGAGTTGATCAGAAGGTTACGCAACATGATTGAATCAAGAACAATGCATGTGAAGGTATCGTGGACGTCATTGGAAGATGTTTGCACGTGTGCAAGGAGTGCATGGACGTGGCTACATGGTTCCGAGACATGATGAAGATATGTGGACGTAAAGAATTGGTCGGAAAGGTCCAACCGACTAGGTTATGGACTTAGGCTACGACTAAGTCGGGTTTGACTCAAATATGGAAAGATTTGAGTTGGTTATGATAGGATTTTGTGTGGGTCACGAATTTGAGTTGTTTAGGAATGTGGGATACATTCCTAAGGTGTTTGGAAGTCTTAAGATTGCTTCTATCTGCGTATAGAAGAATCCTAAGCAGTTATGGAAAGTTACGATTCGTGAGCAGAGTAGGATTAGGTTCCTGATCTGAGTTGAGTTGGCTTTCGAGCTAATTATATAAGCAAGGTAGCCCATAGCTCATGGTGCACGACTTTGGGGCTGTTCCTCTTGTGTTCTATTGAATAAAATTCGTAGTTTGAAGGAACTTTTGTGCCTTGTTCGTCAGACTTGTTCCAGACAAGTTTTACTCGTCGAGTTTCTGGACAGCACTACCTTTCGTCGGGGGTTTTATCATAACTCGAGTTTTACAGATCATTTGACGTGATTCTTCTTGGATTGTCTTCACAACTTGATTATCTATCATATGTCAAAATTTCACGGTCATTGGATTTGTGGTCCATGATCTACACGAGTTTCTTTGCAGCGTTCCAGAACTGTTTTTTCTCGAGTAGGGCAGATTGACTTTTGTTTGATCTTTCGATCATAACTTGAGTTTTTCTCGACGGATTTGAGTGATTCTTGTTGTTTTGTCTTCGTGACTTGATTATCTCTTATATCTATCACTTTTGTCATGGTGAAACATGTTTAGATTAGTCTCACACACGATTTCTTTAACAGATCGTTTTTCTACCGAAGGGGTTGGGGTTTAATTGTTTCCGCTGCGTAAGATTTTTAAAATCTACCATTCACCCCCCCCTCCCGGTAGATTTTCACGTGCTCTTCGATCCTACACCAAGAGAGCGAGTCTCCCCGCCAGAGGGAGGGTAAGCAGAAGCTTGACCCCGTGGAGGACAAAGACGAAGACATGGGGTACCAGGAGCCCCACAGCGCAGTGAAAGCAGTCTTCACAGGTGCTGATTCGGACACCAGCAGCGACCAGGAGCATCGCAAGCTCCTCTATGTCATCTACGGGGGAGCCACAAACACTGCGTCTCGGAACACGGTGAAAGTCCTATGATGGGCCGTGGCCGCGGTGGCCCCAGCGCCAAGCCCGGCTCCCCACAGCAAGTGGATGGGCACTGCGATTGGCTTCGACACCTCAGACTGCCCAAAAAACAAGGCAGGGGCTGGGGTGCTCCCGCTGCTCGTGTCCCCAACCATTGCCAACATGAAGCTCTATTATTTGCTAATCGACGGCGGTGCAGGACTCAACCTCATCTCAACTGCAGCCTTCCGGAAGTTGCATATACCTATGTCCCGGCTCACGCCTTCAAGCCCTTTCTCAGGCGTGGGCCCAGGGCGAATCGTGCCCAGTGGTAGCATAAACCTCCCGGTAACATTCGGCACTCTGGAGAACTACCGCACGAAGATGTTCTGTTCAATGTGGCGGACGTCGAGCTTCCCTTCAATGCCATCATCGGAAGGCCAACGCTATACCATTTCATGGCCGTAGCTCACTACGGCTATCTGGTCTTGAAGATGCCGATGCCATCTGGAGTCCTCAAGGTCCGGGGAGACCGCACTGTGGCGGTGTCGGCCTTGCAGCAGCTCCAAGCACTTGTGGCAGGGCGGGCGCCGAGCCTTGATGGTACAAGGGAGTTCCAGCCAATCCAAGGCCCGCCTCGGCGGACCTCCACCTCAGATCCATGTGTGCTGCTCGACGAAGACGACGTCCCAGTCAAAACCGTCAGAATCGGCACCGAAGCTGCCCAGACGACCTGCATAGCGGGTAATCTGGACAGCAAATAGGAACTTACGTTCGTCACCTTCCTCCGGGACAATGTTGATGTGTTTGCCTGGCAACCATCGCAGATGCCCGGGATCCCCAGGGAGGTGAATTAGCACCATATGAAGATCTACCCCGACGCCCGCCCGGTACAACAGAAGCCCCGTAAGCAGTCTGTCAAGCGCCAAAACTTCATCCGAGAGGAGATTAAGAAGTTGCTCAACGCTAGGTTTATCCAGGAGGTCCACCACCCTTGGTGGTTGGCTAATCCTGTTGTCGTCCCCAAGGTTGGCGGGAAGCTTGGGATGTGCATCGACTACACCAACCTAAACAAGGCATGTCCAAAGGATCCATTCCCACTCCCCAGGATATATCAAATTGTAGACTCTACATCAGGCTGTGATTTGTTGTGTTTCCTAGACGCGTATTCTGGTTTCCACCAAATACCTATGTCTAGATATGATGAAGAACACACCACTTTTGTAACAGTAGATGGCTTGTATTGTTATGTCTCCATGCCTTATGGTCTTAAGAATGCTCTCCCCACTTTTGTACGAGCAATGCATAAAGCGTTTGGGGACCTCATTAGATACCTAGTGGAAGTGTATGTCGATGACATCGTGGTGAAAATAAAAAACCATGTATCTTTTCTGGACAGCTTAGCGCAAGTCTTCAGCAGGCCGCGCGTCACGCGCACAATGCTGAACCCTGAAAAGTGTGTCTTCGGGGTCTCTTCTGGGAAACTGCTTGGGTTCCTGGTCTCCCACCGTGGCATCGAAGCTAATCCCGAGAAGATTAAGGTGATAGAGCTAATGTGGCCTCCCGCTTGCATCAAGGATGTGCAGAAGCTCGCAGGATGCCTAGCGGTCCTCAGCCGGTTCATCTCAAGACTGGCAAAGCGGGTGCTTCCCTTCTTCAATATTCTGCGGAAAGCGGGTCCCTTTGCACCAACCGAAGAGGCGGAAGCGGCATTCCAGGAGCTCAAGAGGCACCTGATGTCCCTCCCCATTATGGTGGCGCTGGAGCCCGGTGAGCCCTTGTTGCTGTATATTACCGCAACAATCGAAGTGGTTAGTATGGTCTTAGTCGCAGAGCGATCAGAACCACAACAGAAGCATATACAGGAAGAAGCTCACGACACAAGCATCAAGCCTCAGGTCTCGAACCAGGCCATGGATCTTTCCCTGGGGAGTTCCGGAAACCAGGAAACCCTCGGGTCCCAACCCCCGGAGGATGATGCGGATCTTGGGAGCCAGGAGTCCTGGGACCTGGACCCGCTGCAAGGGGCACCGGACCTCTCAGACAGAGTTCGGACCATTCAAAGGCTAGTCTACTACATCAGCGAAGTCCTCCATGAAGCAAAAACAAAGTATCTGGAGATACACAAGCTGCTGTACGCCGTGTTGATAGCATCGAGGAAGCTCCGACATTATTTCCAGAGCCATAAGATCTCGGTGGTCACCTCCTTCCCACTGAGAACGGTGCTCCACGGCCCTAATGCTACCGGCAACATCGCCAAGTGGGCAGCCGAGCTAGCAAAGTTTGAGATTGAGTTCCTTCCTCGGCACGCGGTCAAAAGTCAGACACTGGTGGATTTCTTGGCTGAGTGGACTCCATCACCTAGCAACCCAGGAGGCTCAGACAGCGGGGAGGCAGTGTCCGGCGCACCAGTCTTCACTCAGACCCTGTGGACACTTTACTTCGATGGTTCCGCACGGAAACAAGGGGCCGGGTCGGAGTGGTTCTCATAGCCCCGACAGGGGAGCAGTTTAAATATATGGTGCACCTCGGCTTCAAATCCACCAACAACATGGCAGGGTACAAGGCCCTCATCTATGGGCTGAAGACAGCGTTGATCCTCAATGTCTGCTAGCTCCTTGCCAAAGGAGATTCCCAGCTAATTGTCAAGCAAGTCAAGGGGGAGTGCAGTTGCAATGACCCCCAACTGGCAGCATACTTGTTGCACGCCAGGAAGCTGGAGAAGGACTTTGAAGTCTTGGATCTGTGCCATGTGCCCTGAGCTGACAACTCAGTCGCAGATGACCTGTCAACGAAGGCCTCCACAGAGGCACCAGTGTTCGAAAGATCCTTTGCAAGGACGTTATCGCGACCAATCGCCCGAGCCGCCGAGCCGGGTGAAGGGGGTGAAGCTAGCACCTCGAAGCTAGAAATCCCGGCGGCCCTGCAGCCATGGTGTCCGCCAAGGTTCTTATGTGCCACCGACATCTCCGAGCAGCCGGGCACCCAAGAACCAGAAGCTCAAGAAGGTCCCGATGCATGGATCTTGGAGGTCCGGGACTACTTGAAAGACAACTACCTTCCCGAAGAACATGCCCTGGCAGAACGGATTGTGCAGATGGCTAAAAGATACACGTTGGTAGAGGGGGATCTCTATCGGCATGGCGCCAACGACATCCTACTGCGATACATTAACCGGGAAGAAGGCTGCGACTTGCTCACGGAAATCCATGGAGGTGACTACGGGAACCACGCATTGGCCAGCACGCTGGTCGGTAAAGCCTTTCGGCACGACTTCTACTGGCCCACAGCACTCCAGGATGCCGCTGAGATGGTTAAGAGATGCAAAGCGTGCCAGTTCCATGCCAAGCAGATCCACACACCAGCTCAAGCGCTGCAGATGATCCCCCTCGTGGCCATTCGCCGTGTGGGGACTGGACATCCTGGGACCTTTCCCAAGAGTCGTCGAAGGATTCTGGTACCTCTACGTCGCTGTAGACAAGTTCACCAAATGGACAGAAGCCACCCCAGTCGTCACCATTAACAAGCAGTCAGCAGTGAAGTTCATCAAATCGACCGTCGGAAGGTCGGGGTCCCGAATAGAATCATCACTCATAACAGGACCCAGTTCACGAGCACGGCATTCCAAGAATATTGCGAGGACCTCGGAATCCAAGTTTGTTATGCCTCTGTTGCTCACCCTGAGAGCAATGGGCAGGTAGAGAGGGCAAACACTGAGATTCTCAAGGGCCTCAGGACTCGTATGTACTCGAGCCTTGAGAGGCATGGTGCAAACTGGGTATATGAGCTACCATATGCGCCGTGGGCTACCCGCACATCAACCAGCCGGGCTACGGGAGAAACGCCCTACTTTTTGGTGTACGGGGCCGAGGTTGTCCTTTCTCCAGAGATCACCATAGGCTCCCCCCCCCTCGTGTCCGGATGTACAACGAAGCCACGCAGGACCAGTTCAGGCGTGAAGACATGGACCTCATCGACGAGGGACATATACGAGCAGTCCTCCGAAACGTGTGGTACACGCAAGCGCTCCGGGGCTACCACCAGTGGACCGTGAGCAGTAGGGAGCTAAAGGTAAACGACCTGGTCCTACAGCGCTTGCTTTCCTGTGAAGGGACAAACAAGCTCTCCCCGGTTGGGAAGGCCCCTTCCGGGTAATAGAAGTTTGTCGCCCCGGGTGCGTTCGCCTAGCTACGGAGGATGGGCAACCAGTGCCCAATCCATGGAATATCGAACACCTCCGTAAGTTTATCCTTAGACAGTGGAAGGGCATTTTATTTTCTTCTGTTATAAAGTGAGCATAGTGTCTAGAGACAGCACTTGGGTTAACCAAGGCCAGACAGGTGAGCTCCGAGTGTACGCCTTGCTCAGCATGGTCTAGTACCCTCAGAAGGTACACTCAGCTTCTTGCCGCCCAGGCCGGGTCGTTCTTCTTGTAAAGATTGTTCTCTCCTATGAAGAATTATAATGAAAAGATGTATGCCCTACCCTAAAGTGTTTTATTCATTTGAAATTATCTTTAGTTCTTACGAACGACGTCACGCGTTTACCGTAAGCTCATCACCAAGCGTGGGTGCAGTCAGTTTTTCCCTCGTCTCTGCAATAGTGGGAGCTTTGATGTCCGGTACTGGTGGGTTACTTGCTAAGTGTCCGAAGCCTTCAAACCCACCTCGCACCTACAGTGGGTACCGGGTTCCGAGAACAGACGCTCTGAGTTACTCAGGTCCTCCATGGCAGTAAGGGATCGTAAGACAAGCGACACTAATAGAGCGTGGGAAAAGAGTGACTGGAGAGCGCAATTACCTTTATCTGTCATGTGTGCAGGCACCTAAGATTGTAACGCTAGTAAAGCCACGCGCGTGCCACCGATGATGAACGGTTACCTCGCCGGAAGTGGACCCAGGGGGCCCGGCGTTGACGTCCTACATTGACAATGGGTGCCGTCGGAGCCCCCAAGCTCCGACAACCCCAGGGGGCCCGGTGGTGATGTCTCCGACATGGACAATGGGTGTCGCCAGAGCTCCTAAGCTCCGACAACCCCAGGGGCCCGACGTTGATGTCCTACGTTGACAATGGGTGCCGCAAGAGCTCCCAAGCTCCGGCAACCCCAGGGGGCCCCGCAGTGACGCCTCCGGCGATGATGTCTCCTACATGGACAATGGGCGACGCTAGAGCTCCTAAGCTCCGACAACCCCAGGGGGCCCGACGTCGACGTCCTACTATGACAATGGGTGCCGCCGGAGCTCCCAAGCCCCGACAACCCCAGGGGGCCCGACTATGACTTCCTTGAAACAGGTGTTAGTTCTTCGTGGTACATGTACACAATCAAAATACGTACATCTACCAGGGGGCAGGACACAAAATATCAAAGACAAATATCAAGAGGACTTCATTCATTGAAAGTTCATATTACAAAACTGGAAGCATACAGGCGAGAGCAAGGAAGGAAAGGCCTAGTTCCTACGGATAGTCGAGACTACGGCTTGAGCAGCCTCCTATACACTCTCCCTTGCAGCGTCCAACCCTTCCTTGATCGGCCCTTCGATCGCCGGACTCTGGGGAAGTGGGGGTCCTGGCTCTGATAGCACGTTAGCACGTACTCGGCGATGATCTTGGTCAAGGGCCTCCCCTCGGTCTTCAGCTGGTCCGCGACGACGTCACCCACCGCGTCGAGCTTGCCACCAGCGGAGCTAAGAGCCGACAATGCTTCGCCTAGCTCCGGCACTGGGTTGGACGGACGTACGGGGCTAAAGCCAAACGGCACCAGTGCTCCGTTGGCTCGTCCCAGGAAGTCCCACACCTGCTGGGACTCAGCCGCTCTCGAGCCCTACAACTCCTCCTGATGAGGACATCACAACAGCGGAGACGCACATTGAACTGCAAGGACCAATCACAAGAGCACGGGCACGGTTATTAAATCAGCAGGTGAATTCGTTCTTAACTTCTTTTGTATGTGAGTTTGAGAATAGATTGCTATGTGATGATTTAATTGTTATTAGGAATAATGGAGAAGATCAACAAGTGAAGGAAGGAGGCCTTGGGAGCGTGGAGAACCAGCTGGGACGTCCACAAGTTGATGGAAACAGTTTACAACTCGGACTCGAGTTCAACTCGGAGTCCAGGACCAGTCCACCTTAAAACAGACGCCCAGGAGGCATACGGACTCCGTTTTCGACGTTCTACATATGCAAGGAAAGAGGAGAAGATAAACTTTCCAATGGTTCTGGTCCCACCTCAAAATTCCTCCGGAGTCATTGGGAATCGTCGAAACAAGTAGAGTCCAGATTTCTGTCCGGTGCTGCGCCACCGAATCGGACCTTTGGGCCTTGTATCCCGTAAGAGTCCATTAGGGATGCGTCTAATCGTGTTTTGGTCGAACCCTAGCCTATAAATACTGCAGCCGCCGGTCATATTCGGTGGGTTTTTCTTAGATCAATAATATCGCCGTTCTTCGGTTTGTGAAACCCCAACTTCGCGATTTCAGATCGTGTCTTCTACGTTCTTGCTCGTGTTCTCGGTTGCACTTGCAGGGATTAGCCTTCTTGGCGAGGTCAAGCGTGTGTAGCACGGTTGATAACCAACGGAGCCATGGTGTAGTGATTGCAGGGGTACTCGTACCGCTCGAGTGCTGCGGATCATCAACGTCGAGTTCTCCACCCCAATCGACATACCTTTCGGAAGATCGGGCCTCATCATCCAATTTTCCTATCAATTGGTATCAGATTTCCAGGTTGCCCGTTAGGTAATTCATCTATACATTACATTAGTTTTGTTTTTCATACCTAGAGTCCACAAAAAAAGCCACAAAAAAACTTACAGTTTAGTAGATCTGTTCATTACTTTCTCCAAACCGCATTTGAGCCTTTGCAACTTTGTTATTCAGTTTGGTTTTGTTGAGTTTGTGTCTGTGGTTGAGTCATATTTCTGATTTAGAACGTGTTTTTGGTCTTAGTTTGAGTTTTGCATTGTGTGATTCATCCTTTTGAATCACGTCATCACGTCCAGATTAGATTCACCTCTGTCCAGTTCGGTATTTTCATCATACCTCACTCATACGAACTCGGATTTTATAGTTCTTGTACTTTCTGGAAATCTTAAGAAGTTCTCTATAACTTTATTATTTATCATTTCCCCAGAAAAAGTAGTTATCGATGTCGAAATTGCATTAGATCCGAATCTGTTATTGATCTAAAAATTCTGAACAGTCTGTATTTCGGGGGAAGTATCTCCTATTGTTCTTTTCCAAAATAGGTCTTCCATATATTGAAATTAAAGAGGAGAGATATATCTACAATATTGCTGTTCTAAGTTTTCTAATTTAGAGCCTATAAGTGTATCTATTTGTCCTTGGAAGATTGAGAAGAAAATCTGCGACAGACACACGAGATATCTTAGATTGATTTTTATTGTGTTCTTCCCTTGCAGCACATTCTGAAAAAAAAGGAAGGAAAAAGAAAAAAGCAAGTGCAAAACAAGAAACAAAAGCCGCACACAAAAAAAGAGGAAAAAAACAACAACAAAAAAACAGAAGTGCTTGCATTCTTTGTGTCATCTAGTTTTGTCTCATGTCTTGCTAGCTTGAACTACTAGGAACACATTTAGGCCAGCAACTTTGACAAATACTTTGGACACTTATTCAACTTTATTATCTGATTTCATTGTTACTAATCCTTGCTACATGGAAAGTGCCATCCAAGCTACACCTTACTCTTGAGCACAATTGATACACCTTTGCAATCATCCCACACTTCATTGGTTTCTTCATACCGTCCACCGTTTGCCACCTGCAGTGTCGGTAAGAACACTTGTAAGAGCGTGGTAAGACGCTTGAGAGTGTGTGATTCCACTTCCACTTTGCTATTATCCTTTGTAGTTGATAGGGATAACATATTTTTTGTGTTGTCTTCTGTTTGCTACTAACAATGTCAGGTAAAAGTAAGAATCATGCATTATATGCTGAGATGATTGACATGATGAAGACGACGATGGAGTTGCTCACTAAAAATCAAACATCAACCAAGGTTGCACATGACGTTCAAACCACCTTTACAACTCCTTCAACAATAAGTAATTACATTCTTCCATCTTTTCCTTCTTTTGATGGTCTTGGTTATGATGAATATATTGCTTGGGAAATAGAGTTGGATAAAATTTTTTGGAAAATGTCATATGTGTGAGAGGAGGAAGATTAGAAATATTGCAAGTGCATTAGTAGGTTGTGCATTAACTTGGTGGAACAATTTAAATGATTTAGAAAAACCTCGAACATGGAAAGATATGAAAATTCTTATGCGAGAAACATTTACTAGTGTATCCAGTTGCAAAGATGAAATACATGAGCTTGAGAAGAATTTTCTTGTTGTACCTCCTCCTATGCCTAACCTTTTGCAGGAACAAGAACCAATAATTGTAGAAAATCCAAAAGCGAATGAGGTGTTCAACAACTCCTGTGAAAATTCAGATCTATCAATTCATATTTCACCCACAATTACTGCTGAAAATGAGAATAAAGGTAACGAATATCACAACACACTTATTGAAGGTGAGAAGTTTTCTGATGTTCTAAATTTTTTCACCAATCATGCTATTGTCGAGGAGCAACTAGTGGAATCTTCTATTGATACACCATTGCCACATGTTGATTTTCCTAGTGATCCTTCTATTAAAAATGAGTTGTGTGCTGATAATTATATTATACCTATGCTAGAACAACCAAATGAATTTGATACTTTATCACTCACTTGTGCTGAAATTAAGCATTTGATCCCAACTACATGTGAAAGGGATGAGCTGAAATTGTTATCTTCTCTAAATACTTTGGGCTATATTGAATTTGACACTCTTTGTGATCTAGATATCGTAGAGAAGATAATATTTTCTCAATCTGAATTGCCTTTGTTAAGTAGAAATATTTTTCATGCTATAGGCAAATATGAACATAGTGGTATGTTTGTGGTGAATAAAGTTTACATATGTTCAAATGAGGAAGCTCCTTTTGTGCTGCAACAACATGGTCTTTATATGCCTCTTCCTGTTCCTAGTGTACCTTGGGAGGATATTTCTATGGACTTTGTTTTGGGATTGCCTACGACTAAGAGGGGGAGTGATAGTATTTTTGTAGTTGTTGATCGTTTTTCCAAAATGGCACACTTTATACCTTGTCATAAGAATGACAATGCCTCACACATTGCTGATTTATTTATGACGGAAATTGTTCGTTTACATGGTGTGCCAAATACCATTGTTTCTGATCGTGATGCAAAATTTTTAAGTCATTTTTGGAGAACTTTGTGGTATAAATTGGGAACCAAGTTGCTGTTTTCAACTACATGTCACCCACAAACGGATGGACAGACCGAGGTAGTTAATCGTACTTTATCCACTATGTTGCGGGCTGTCTTGAAAACAAATTTGAAGTTGTGGGAGGAGTGTTTACCACATATAGAATTTGCTTACAACAGATCCGTTCACTCCACGACAAAGGTAAGTCCATTCCAGATAGTGTATGGTTTCAATCCCCGTGCTCCTATTGATTTACTACATTTACCTCCTTCTGAAACTATAAATTTGGATGCTACACAACGATCTGAATTCATTCTTAAGATGCATGAAACTACAAAGAAAAATATTGAAATGATGAATGAGAAGTATAGGATTGCATGTAGTAAAGGTAGAAAAGAAGTAAAACTTGAACCGGGCGATTTGGTGTGGTTACATTTGAGAAAAGAGCGATTTCCCGACTTGAGAAAATCTAAACTTATGCCACGAGTTGCTGGTCCTTTTAAGATCATTGAAAAGATTAATGATAATGCATATAAGCTTGAATTGCCTCCCGATTTTGGGGTTAGTCCTACATTTAACATTTCAGATTTGCGACCGTACTTGGGAGAAGAAGATGAACTTGAGTCGAGGACGACTCCAATTTAAGAGTGGGAGGATGATGAGGACATCACAACAGCGGAGACGCACATTGAACTGCAAGGACCAATCACAAGAGCACGGGCACGGTTATTAAATCAGCAGGTGAATTCGTTCTTAACTTCTTTTGTATGTGAGTTTGAGAATAGATTGCTATGTGATGATTTAATTGTTATTAGGAATAATGGAGTATATCAACAAGTGAAGAAGGAGGCCTTGGGAGCGTGGAGAACCAGCTGGGACGTCCACAAGTTGATGGAAACAGTTTACAACTCGGACTCGAGTTCAACTCGGAGTCCAGGAGCAGTCCACCTTAAAACAGACGCCCAGGAGGCATACGGACTCCGTTTTCGACGTTCTACATATGCACGGAAAGAGGAGAAGATAAAATTTCCAATGGTTCTGGTCCCACCTCAAAATTCCTTCGGAGTCGATGGGAATCGTCAAAACAAGTCGAGTCCAGATTTCTGACCGGTGTTGCGCCACCGAATCGGGCCTTTGGGCCTTGTATCCCGTAAGAGTCCATTAGGGACGCGTCTAATCGTGTTTTGGTCGAACCCTAGACTATAAATACTGCAGCCGCCGGTCATATTCGGTGGGTTTTGCTTAGATCAATAATATCGCCGTTCTTCGATTTGTGAAACCCCAACTTCGCGATTTCAGATCGTGTCTTCTACGTTCTTGCTCGTGTTCTCGGTTGCACTTGCAGGGATTAGCCTTCTTGGTGAGGTCAAGCGTGTGCAGCACGGTTGATAACCAACAGAGCCGTGGTGTAGTGATTGCAGGGGTACTCGTACCGCTCGAGTGCCGCGGATCATCAACGTCGAGTTCTCCACCCCAATCGACATACCTTTCGAAAGATCGGGCCTAAACCTACTCATCACCTCCAGCGCCCTCCTAGTGGTTGCCAGTTCCGCACCCTCCTTGGCAAGGCGCTCAACCTCCTTGTCGTGCTGCTGAATGCTCTTGGCTACCTGCTGCTCGCGATAAGCGAGCTCTAGAGGTAGATACGGTTCCGCCGCTCTGCCAGGTCTTCCTCCCGGCCCCGAACCTTATCCTCCCTAATGGAGATGTCGTCCTCTCGCCTGGTAAGGTCTTGTCCCAGTTGCCAGAGCCTGTCCTCCTCGAGCTTATACCGCACATCAAGCTTCTTGCGGTGGTCTGCCAAGGTCTACTCGCCCGCTAACAGCTTTCGGGAGAGCTCCTCCTCCCTTTGGCCTAAGTCCTTCTGCATCTCGGAGAGTTTGGATTCCTTCTTGTCAAGCTCCTGGCGGCGCTTCAAGAGAGTCTAATGCCAGACAATCAGACCTCCTTGGCGCTGGTCAGTAGCCCTGTGACATTCCACAACCCCCTCATATATCTCTTGCGCCTTCGTATCAAGAGCTTTGAGGGTAGCCTCCCTCTCGCTGAGTAGCTCGCCTTGATCGATCAGTCAGGCATTCTCCCCCTCAATCCAGTCTTCACGTTGACGGAGCCTATCGCGCCAATGACCAAGGGTGGTACGCTCTTCTTCCAGGGCCTTGAGGTTGTGGTCGAAGGACACCGCAACCTGCTGCAGACCAGAGCGGGCGCTGTCGATGGCCAGTACCAGGGGAATGGGTGTCGAGCCGAATGGGGGCGCCTCCTCCTCTGTCTCCTCCAGAACACTCGTAGTCGTCAGGTAGGGGCCCCACCTCGCACGCGGGGGCACCCACGGGCTTGAGGCGCCTGGGGTGCCCTCCAAAAGCTCCGCAGCTCCGGGGGCGCCTAGAGGGGGGTTGATCGGAGCAGCACTGGTCTATGCTGGGCCCTCTGGTGCAGCCACGAATGCTCCTGGACCGGCTCCCGTCGGGGGAGAGGCGAGATGCTCCACCGGAGCCTCCACATGTTGTGGCCCGGGCGCTGGTGCACTGGACGCCACTAACTGAGGTACTGAAGCCTCAAACACCACCGACACTGGGGCAGACACCTCGACTACCAGCGGGTCGGCCACCGCAACCTCCGTAGTAGTTGGTGTGGGGACCGGCTCTTCAACTGCCTCTGACTCGTGAGCCAGCTCGTGGGCCAGAGCCTCTACCACATTTGGCGTGGGGGCCGGCTCCTCAGTTGCGTCCGGTCGGAGTACCGGAACCTCTACCGTGTCTGGCGAGGGGTTCGACTGCTCAACTACGTCCGGCTGAAGTACTGGAACCTCTGTGGAAGGCGGCAAGGGGGCCGACCCTTCGGTGCCTCCGAACACCGGGGGTAGAGCCTCTACCAACTCCGACACATATGTTGGAGCCACGTCGGCACTCGGCATGCCCGTCGGAGCCTCAGGAGATGCCGACACCGGCGCTAGAACCCCGACCACCCCTGCGTCGACGACCAGGGTCTTGAGTGCTGGCGCAGTCGCATCTGCAGTTGGTGTCACCATCGTGTCACCCGGAGCCTCCACGTTTGCTTGGGCAGGCAGAAGAGCCAGAGCAGGGGCGCTTGCTTGCTCAGCCCCCTGCGTTGCCGTTTGAGTTGCAGTTTCATCTCCCTTCTTGGAGGTGTTTCACACCAAAAATAAAGAAGTTCAAGACACTGACTTTAACTCAAATGAGAAATTGAAATAAGAACTCAGTCAATTACCTTGGGAAGCTCCAGGTGCCACGGAGGCAAAGCCGCTTCGCAGCAGGGCCAGAACGGGGACCCGATGAACCCGATGTGGTCGGAGCCCCGGGCCCAATAGGGGCTTAGGCCAGCGCCTTCAGGGCTGGAATGTCCCTCGACTTGGAGGGGCCCCCGGAGCTTAGCCCCGTGCTCGGCGCTGAAGTGGGAGGTGGCCCCCCGGAGCTAGCACTCATTGGAGGTTCCTGGGCCGGAAGAGCTGACCCTTTGGAGGTCTCGACATGGCTCCCGTCGCCCCGCACCAGTTGCCTCATCCGACCGGAGGGCTCCGCCGACACCTTGCCCTTGCCAGAACTAGAGGCTCCACCCCATGGCTTGGGAGAACAGGGTCTGGCCCCCCAGAGGCCCCAGGTGTAGTGATCGCGGAGGGAGCCCGCCTCTTCACAACTCCAATATCTTCTAGCGTTGGCATCAACTTCCGGAGCTCCCGACAGAACTCGGGAACTAGGTTCAAAGGCGGGAAGGACTCGGGAAGCTTCAGGGATTCAAGCAGGATGCTGGTTTTGCTCTGGAATTTCTTCAGTAGAGTCTTCAGAGCCTCGTCCCTCATCTGGGATTCAGCGCCACGTGGTGTGAATGTCCATGCAAACCGTTCCCTGAATTTTAGTGGAGCCCATCTGTTCCTCAGGAAGTTTCTGAAGACCATCTGGGGAGTCACTCCGCTAGGGACGTAGCCTTCAATCCTTGCCACGACAGGCTTGTACGCCGTTGGCAGCTCCGGGAGCTCGTTCTAGAGGTCGGTATCCACATTACGGGGGCTCTCTAGTAGGTCCAGCTTCTCATGATTGTCCACGGTGACGATCACCCACTCCTTCTTCCAATCATCCCATTTGTCGGAGGGAAATGTTTCCAAGTACATAAAGGGGCATCTCGTACGCTTCACAAAGTAGTACAGCGCGATCATCTCATTCCCCTTCCCAGTGGTCTGCAAAGTGAAGATACACCGGAAGAGCTCTAGGCTGGGTCGCACCCCCACCCACATCTCGCAGAAGTGGACAGAAATAGCGACTAGCAAAAGGTTATGGGGGCCAAGGAACTGCAGCTGGATCCCATAGAACTCCATTAGGGTCATTAGGAAAGACGAGAAGGGGGAAAGCAAGTTGGCCATGGCGTATCCATGGGAATAAACCATGTCGTCGGCATTCTTCTTCATGAAGGGAAGCTCGCCTGGGCGGATCTTCTCGTTGAAAGAGTCATGGGACCATCCCATATGGGCACGAACCTTCTTCAGCTCCTTCTCGTTCTTGATCTTGCTCGCAGGAAGACCCAACTCCATTGCAACAGAAAGGAGTGGGAGAAGAATGGCGGTGTAAGGGTTAAAGCTCTAGGCTGGAGAATGTGAGGAGGCAAGAAGGTTCTGAGCACGAGTGCGAGTAAAGGCATAAAGGGCTCGCAACCTGTGCTAGTCCCCTCCTTAAGTATGCTCCCGCGACGTTTGGATGGAACCCGCAGACACTACGATGCTGAAGCTACCCTTGCGATGAATGGTGGGCCAGGATTTGATTTGGTGGAAAAGTCAGAGTGACGGCCTCGAGGAAACAGCCCCCGTAGGGGAGAGTTCAAAACTTAAGGGCGGAGGTATAATGGGCGCGCAGAACCGAAACGAAAATCGTATCGGGAATCGACACCAGTTGATGGTGCGATATCTGTAGACAGAGATTTTGTATGTTGCATTAAAAGGAAGTCCTTAAAGTCGCGGCGCGAGGATTCAAAATGGCCCCACCTCGGGTATGACCACTTAATCAAGGAAGCTCCTCCCCGAGATGGGCCTGGAGGCCACTGTCGGTACCTGGCGAATCGGATATCCATAGATACAGGGAAGAGGACGATCAAAGCCCCGCCTATCATAGAGGCAGGCCCCAGTGTACGCCACGTGGTGCGAGGTCCCTGGGCCAACCTTTGTGCCGAAGGTAGGCTCGGCCCCGCGCACGTCACAGCTCCAGGCCAGACCTCTCCATTGAGGTCGCGTCCGGCGCAGCCACGTCTTCCGTAGCTCCGGACCTGTAGCTCCGGACTCGCCTCCTCCACTGAGGGTAGGTCTGGCACAGCCACGTGTCCTGCATCTTCGGACCCGCCACCCTAGTGGGGAGGTCCGGTGCTGCCACATGTCCCACGGCTTCGGACCCGCCACCCCGATGAAGAGGGTCCGGTGCTGCCACGTGACCAACAAGCTTCGGATCCGCCTCCCCGATGAGGAGAGGTCCGGAGCAGCAGCGTGTCCTACGGTGTCAGACAAAGGCCTCCCTGTGTCAGACGGACTCAGGCTCAACCGCTTGGTTGTCGGCTACCGGAGAATGGAAGGAAGGAGGAGTAAGGTAAGGCACGTCCACTGTGTCCAAGGAGTAAACACTCGCGCCTTCCCTAGGTGAGCAGGGGGTGCATTCGTAAGTCAAGAGGCATGTATCCAGTCTTGTGATAACAGGCTGGCGCCGAACTACTACGTACGGCGGACGAATGAGAGGTCGCGACAAGACAGACGGGACGCAACCAACCATGATGAGGGGCTATGTGTAGTCCTGGAGCAGGGCATGGCCAGGCGGCACATTGAAGCCATTGTTATGAGATAGCATTTACTCCCAAATCTTAGGATGAATTTGGTACTCCTAGGGCCATGTGTCGGGCCCCGGGCCCCACATGTAAGCTGCTCGACCTTGGGCTATAAAAGGGACCGAGCAGCCACCGACTTAGACAACTTCTCAGACTGAGATACACGCTCGAGCAATATAACACACAAACCACCGTGGAGTAGGGTGTTACGCCCAGGCAGCCCGAACCACGTAAAACCCTTGCATTCATCGTTCGCTGAGCTCGACCTTGCTAGGACTAGCCGCCAATCACACATCGAATTCCCGCGGGTTGCTTACGAGCAAGTCCCGGGGAGATGTCAGTTTAGACACCTCGACAGTATGTTTGCAGTGATCACTATATAATGATCTTTATCAAGCGAACGCAGAGTTTGGCAACAGTCTTGGACTCAGCCGATTACCCATCAAATCGTTATAAAGATTTCCTTTCCATTTTGAAGTTATATGTTTATTCAATAATTTTAATTTACACACATTTAGAATGCGTTGACAAGTTTTATATGACATTTCTTGTATTACAGCGCTTGACGGTTTTACGCGGAACAGCTTGGCGGTGAGAGACCTTCTAATACGAATGTATTGGACATTAAAACGTATTATACTTGTCCGAAGCAGCTTGCTGGGAGTGTCTTATGCGGATATTATGTATTCGAGCATCTTCGGACCGCCAATGAATATAGAGTGAATTGCGAGAATGTAAGTTATCCTTAATGTCGATATCTTTTCTTACTTTTGAGTTTCATTTTCATTGTAACTAGCATAGTTTAATACTTATATTCTCTGCTGTTCAATATTACTAGAAACATTATTTTCATATTTTGATTTCAACTTCAAAATTCAATTGCTCATAGCACAACTACTCCAAAAATACCAAATAAATTTCAATATACTCTCACTTTGATCTATACTTTGAGATTGTTCAAACCAACACATTCTAAACCTTGTTATGTGTTTTATTGCAGCACACGAAGAATGTGAATGAAGAATGGCCGGTTTGTAGAAGTATTCCTAGTGGAGGAGCCGACAAGATTGCTGTCGAACTGTGTCAATTTGTGCGTCGCGAAATTTTGCACAAAAGAGAGGAGTTCTTTGATGAGAATGATGTAATAGCTGATGTGCTAGAACTTTGCGACTATGCCAATAGAAACAGCTTTTAGTGAAAAATTGTAAACTATGAGATGAATTGTATGTGTAACTTGTATATATGTATATTGTTTTAGTGAAATTGACTTCTGTGAGATGACTTCTGTGATGATATTGTTGACTTCTGTGATGATATTGTTGACTTCTGTGATTATATTGAATTGACCTTGAAATTAGAAATAACAGCAGCTAGTACTGCATAGGTTATACCTTATGACAGACGATTATTTACCAATGGCTAGACCTGCCTGTGAAAAACAATTATCACATACGGCAAGATATAGGTAAAGAACCATTTATGATAACCTAATTATCACAGACGGTTACCCTTATGGTAAAACCGATTGCGATAAACTATTTTCACAAGCGGCTTGAAATAGGTCAAGATCCGCCTGTGATAACACAATTATGACAGACGGTTATATATGCTGTACGACCCGCCTGTGATAATATATCTTCACAGATGGCTAGCCTAAGTAAATAACCGCCTATGATAATCTGTCTTCGCAGGCGGTTTCACTTCTCCGTCTGTGAAATTACGGATTATCACAGGCTCTTCGTTTTAGGCGGTTTTAAAAACCGCGTGTGATAATAGGTTTGGAACCGCTTGCGATGAGACTTATTGTAGTAGTGTTCGGAGACGAAGGAGTATTAATTTAGCTTATGTATACACGAAATAAACACGGAAAACACACCTCGACATACAAATCTCAGCCACTTTTCCGTCCGTACTTATCAGTGAAGATGACGGATCTATCAACGACAGGTTTGCCACATCAACATTCAAAACACACGCATGGCAAGTGAGAAGTACAAATGGTTTCACAAGGAACAATCATTTCTTTATTCCCGGCGAAGAGCTAGCTGCACAATGGATCGAGTTATTGCAGGGGCAACAACACCAAAATAAATCATCTAGTAGAAATTATTATTTTTTACGACTACAGTCTACTACTAGCTCTTAAGAATCCACATTCCACACAGCTGCTGCCATGTGCCTTCCCCAGGGGCTGACGGCGCCTTAACGTAGAGCACGGGATGACACCCTTTTCCCGGATGCCCCGGCCGCTGCCTGTGCGTGCGTGCACGGTCTTCATGGCCGCGCCAGCCGGGCGAGCCCGCTTTCTCTCCTTTCCCGAGACGAGAGCTAGCCACCGATGCCGACTTGCATGCATGTCCTTACTCGCAGACACAGAGTTAGTGAATCCGAATCACCAGCTCGCCGTCGTTCGCCAATAGACGGAGCCAGCAAATGTACGTCGTCTTGATTCACCTGGCGCGCCGTGTGGTTGACGGATGATCACCAGACGAGCTTCTCCACGGCCATCCCCTGCAGCAGCGGCCGCGAGTCGGTGACGCGCCGCACGGCCAGGCCGCAGCAGCAGCAGGAGGTGGAGATAGTTTTGGACGAGGACACGAGACGGAGGACGTCGAGGAAGTGGTCCTCGTCGCAGGGGAGCGCGACGGGGCCCGAGGCTGTGGGGAAGCCGTACTCCTCCTCCGCCTGCCGTAGCAGCTCCCGGAACGCTGGGTGGTTGAGGTGCGCCAGCCGCATGACGAACCGCCTCGACCTCCCGTCGCCGCCTTCCACGCGCACCGCCACGTGCCCTGCCGGCACTGCCGCCGCCGCGGCGTCGTCCGCTCGACCATCCAGATCGCCAGCGGCGGGGAGCGATGACGATGCCCCGGTGGCCGCGGCGCGGGAGCGCCACCGGCGCACGGTGCGTCGCAGCCAGACGAGCGACGGGATCGTGATCGCGACCTTGCACATGCTTGCTTGGCTGCGTGCAAGCGAACTGGACCGACGATCAAGTGAGCAAGCGAGCGAGACGTCGGTGGGGCTTCGCTGCTGCTGTGCTTGGGACAACTGAGAGTTGTGCGTGTGGAGCTTTGCGGGGGGTCGGGTGGCCATATATAGCGCCATAGCGATGGCGCCGGGCATCAGTCACTGCATTTGGCGAAAACATATTGCAGGGGTTGGCACCGAGATGCGTCGTTTCCGGTGTGTTCATTTGTGCCGTGCCATCCGTTCACCGGGACAGTGTGAGTCTTATGATGTGTTTGGTTGGGAGTCAAAGTGGGATGGGATGGATCCATCCCAATTTTTAGGGATGGGATGGTCCCGTTTTCTGTTTGTCTAGAGGGATGGGACGGTCCCCGTTTCTTGTTTGTTTTGTGGGATGGTGTGGGACGGAATGGTCCCGTCTCTTGTTTGAATGAAAGGATGGGACAGGAACATGTGAGTATGAGTACTTCTGAAAGGCCGCGCGCCTGTCTCCACAGAGGTGGGACGGATTCATCCCCATGTTTTCGGTGGGATGGTTCCATCCCGCATCTGGGTGGAATATTCTCTTTTGAGGGATGACTCCATCCCACATGTCTCCAAACCAAACAACAGAAAAGTGGGATCGTCCCGTCCCGTCCACTATATCCCTCGAACCAAACACAATTGCGTGTTTGTTCGTAGGACGGTTTCCAACATTTGGCTTGAAAATCCCCCGTGCGGCAGTATGATCTTTCCTGAAAGCGGCACGGCATTGGCCAGAAAAGGCATCGCACGGCATTGGCAAGAAGAAGCTCGTGCTGCTGTACGTTCCTTCGTACTCCCTCCGTCCCCATGAACTTGTCGCTTTGTAGTTCATTTTTGAACTACAAAGCGACAAGTTCATGGGGACGGAGGGAGTATATGCCAACTCGAAGGCACTGGGTAGACATATTCTCCTACTCCATCTAATTCCTCCCTCTCTTTTTTTTTAAGCGAAGTTGCAGGTGCTCTGTACTTGCGTCTGGTTGCTCCCTGATTGGAAGCTAGTACGTGGTCCTCTCTGCACTCATCGTCAGTTATCCTCGAACATTTATACCGTTAAAAGTTTGCCATACTCCCTTAAAACCCTTGTCTCTGCCACTAGCAGAAGGCCTGCAGGAGGCCCATCTCACTAGATGGACTATTCGACTACTCGAGCTAATTTATAGTACTATTCGAGCTTTGAAATTTCAGAATAATTTCTCTTCGAGAAAAGTCCGTCCAGTGAGATTCGAACCATCGTCAAGCATATGACTCCCCGCCCCCCCATCTTTTGTTATTGTTCCAGACCAAGACCATGCATTTGAGCCTAGATTGAACAGACAACGATGCCAGTTTTCACGGTGGTTCGCGTTTCTTTCCCCCCGAACTTCATCGCCGTAGCCAGCGCCCAGCAGACTACGAAACTGAAATCCTGCGAAGTTCGTAGCTCACCGGTCACCATGACGCAGGTGGTCCAAGTCGCAACGTAATTCGTGTAGCACTGCATTAGATCGATGAGGTGAGACGGAAAGGAGACCGAGGACAGGGGAGGTCGCGTCGTCATTGTGAGCTCACTACTAGCTAGTCCTAGTAGCTAGCTATATGCGCCTAGGCCGGTACGTAGACTCGCTGCTGGCTGAGGTGATACAGTACATGTGATCCAACGAAGCGGCGGCGGCTTTCAAGTCTCCTATGTACCGTTGGGGCCTCGCCATCAGCAACACATGTCGAAGAAGATGTCTGTCAGACCACCCACACTGGTAATACTGTAAAGGATGCTGGGTAGTGTAAATTTAGAGTAAATGCTGTAAAAGTAGAAGGAGAATAGTGTATAGAGTAGAGTATAGAGTAACGAGTGCGGATAGCCTCAGGCTGCAGCCAACAGATTGCACGAAACCAGTGCGTTCCGCTCACGGTTTGCAGGGTCGCCCACTCTCCTGGAGTGTTTGGAGACCCCAAGTTGAAAGCAATGTCATCGTGGCACGTCCTCGGTCACGATTTTAACACTAATGAATTTCATCATGAACGGTGTCATGGTTGCATCATCGTTCGGGTTAGGCGAGGCCCGCTCGATCTGTCTCCTGCGATTTTGGGGCGCACGCAGAGAACGGACACGGAAACAGCACCGCGGCATGGGATCGTGTACTTCCCGACCTGGCCATCGCCTTTTTGCTTGCAAGAGGGATGACGGCGCCGGGCTGCCGGGAGGGCCTCGCTCTTGAGCGCAAGGTTCGCTGCCTGCGCTCGAGGGCGCTGCTGCACCTGCACACGGACGCACGCGCCGGGCTGCCGGTTTTACTGCACCATGCTTCCTGGAGAAATCTCGTGCCGGTCTGTCTGATGTGGTTTCCTGTTTGCTGTGTCCAGTCTGAAATGTTGGCGGCCCACTACTGGCGTACTGGAAATGATTTTGTGGGCTGAGAGAGAATAAATTTTGGCGGGCCAATAACGGAAGAAGAAGGGAAATAATCTGGCCAGCCCCAGCCCGTAGGAGAAACTGGCTGGTACACGAATCTAGCCCGTGTGGGGGCACAAAACACACAAAGTTGGGATTCAGGAAACAGAGCAGAAATCTGCACTCCACCCCAAGCAGTCTGAAAACAAGAGATGTCTAAGCTCTATTGCTACGATGAGTAATGGCAAGTGAACTTTTCACTTAGTCTGCAAATCGAGACGAAGTAATATGGAATACGTATTATTAATACTACATCTGTTCTGAAATAATTATTGTTTCAAACAATCAAAATAACTAGAAATAAACTAATAAAAATTATCCTAACGACAAATAAATTAAAACGGAGGTAGTACATCTTTTTTAGATGAAGAGAAAAGACGCACCATCTTATAGCTCTTAATTACACAACAAGCTCATAGTTTGACTTTTTGTGAATTGAGGACGAATCGTGGATCCACTGTTCGATCACGGCATCAGCCAAGAATCCCGTCGAGGGACGTGGCCTTTGGCACCGCGAGCTCCTTGGCGCTCTGCTGCTGCTGCTCGTGCTCGGCCTTGGCCTTCTTCTTGAGCTTGGCGAGCTCGAGGTCCCGCGTCATCTTGCGCCGGTACATCTCCGCGAAGGTGATGGGCTCGTCCAGGACGGGCGTCTCCCCCTCCCGCACGGCCAGCGGGTACACCGCCGCGTCGGGCGCCGGGTTCTGGAACGTCGCGATGGACAGCCGACTGCACTCGGAGTTCACCACCGCCTGGTGGTCCGCGTTCTTGAACCGCCCGTTGCTCAGGTACTGCATGCATGCATTCATGCGCGCGGTGGAAGCAGGAAAAAGGAACATATCAGCAACGATCAGTACCAGCGAGTGCACATGCGCATCGCAGCAGGCGCGTACGTGCGTTCTTCACAAGAATTAGTAGATCACGGTAGTGCAAGTTTCCAGCGAACGACGACTCTACTCACGTGGCCATAGTCGCCGAGGTTGACGACGAAGGCGCCCTCGACAGGCTGCACGGTGATCCAGGTCTTGCCGCCGTCGCGGGTGGCCTGGAGACCGCCGACGAGGTCCTGCAGCAGCAGCGTGATGGTGCCCGGGTCGGTGTGGCGCTTGAGGCCAAGCGTCAGGTCCGGCTGGGGGCACTTGGGGTAGAAGTTGACCACCACCTTCTGGTCCATGTCCACGCAGGCCTCGGCGAGCGCGCCCGTCTCCAGCCCCATCGCCTCCGACAGCACGCCCAGGAGCTTGCAGGACAGCGCCATCAGCTGCTCGCTGTACTTCTCCACCACCGCGCGCCACGCCGCCGGCTTGTCGGGCCACCGCGAGTAGTCGCGGGCTTTCACGGGGTACGAGAAGTAGGTCACCATCTCACGCCAGTCCTGCACTGCCTCCCCCTGTACTACTCTAACTTGCATTAATCTTATTACTCCCTCGGCCTCTATTATGAAATAAATTATGTCGTCTAGGACAACTAATTTAATTTGAAAGGAATTACATTTCTTGTCATATACGTATTATTTATTGTGCACGTCGCATATACTGGCCACATTGAACGCGTGATCGAAGTCTGCAGCATATGTTTGGTGCACGCGCGCGTCGGCCGTTGTAGTTCATCAGCATTTTTGCGTGATCTAATAGCAAGCAAGGCCAAAGAGTCTGCCCGCAACTCTGCATCGACACTATGCATGGTAGTTGTGCATGTACCTGGAGGTGGCTGGAGACGATGAAGCCGCCCTTCTTGCCGCCGGACATGTCGAAGCGAAGCTTGTCCGCGGGCGGCAGCGCGAAGAACTCGCGCGCCAGGCGCGTCATGTCGGCGACGAGCGCGGCATCCACGCCGTGGTCGACCACCTGGAAGATGCCCCAGTCCTCGCACGCAGCGGCCACGCACGCGCGGATCTCGCCCCGCCGCGCGCCGTCGATGCCCCGGAGCGAGACCACCGGCACCACGTCGCTGAAGCTGTCGTGCGCCACCTTTGGACGCTCGTCCTCCTCGCGCACGAACGACGGCCGCAGCTTCGCCTCGTTCGACATCGTCGGGAGGAACGGCACCGCCGCCGCGCAGCTCACCGGAGCCATCTCTCTCAACTCTCTGCGGGCGACGACCAAGTGCAGCTGCTGCTTTATTTGCTCTGGTTTCCTTGGACGGTGCTGGGCTGTACGCACTGTATGATGCGGGTTTTCCGGGACGGTGCTGGGCTGTACGCTCTGTGTATGATGCTTGAGCAGCAGCGCTATATAGCAGCGTAGGAGCGAGAGAGGAGCAGACGCGACCTTCTGGCTTCTGCTAGCACGCACGTAAACTGCGATTAGCTAACTACCCACTGGTACAACTACTGTTACCCAGTTGTCAGCGTGCCTGAGGCCTCAGGCTAAACCTATCACTCGAGGCTGTTAGGTAACTACCATTCCACACCGATACCCATCCCTGGGACCGGGAGGGCCGGGAGGCATACGCATATGAGGTGCATGTCATGACCGTGTAAGATTTTTTCAATTGATACTACTGTATACATCAGAATGGTGTTCAGTAATTTTAATCAATTAAGAAGACATCGATCATTATCAGATGGCAGAGATGTGCTGGAGACTGAGTCTAGCCGCAGTCGTTTACTCTAAGCACATACTCTATTGCACGGTGGTTGCGTATTAATGACTAATGAGACCAGTAGCCATGGCTGGCATCCTGCACCACGACGCGACGCACGGCCGGTGCTGATGACGAGGGCGATGCGGGCGTCGGCAAAGGATCCAGCGGCGGGAATGTTTGATTGAACGGTTGCTGGGTGCTGCCGCGCGGACGCGGGGGAGGGTGGTGACCCAGCCGCGTGGTCCACCGTACCAACAACCAGTCGCGGCTCGCGGGCGCAATGCAGGGCCGTCGACGTACACTAGTCTGGAACGCAAGACCGTTAGCTCGTGACAAGTGTGGGTTTCGGATGTCCTGGTCATGCTTTCGGCCTGTGCAGATTTTTGTAGTATCAAAACTCTGCGCTGCAACGAGAAACCGGCCGGAGGCGGAGTGGCTAGCTCTTACCAATGTGAGAACTGCTCGCCTGAGTTAGATCCCTCTCGAAAGCTGGGAGTTTCATCTCTCTTGAAGTATCGGAGTACTACCTTATATGTTAAAAAAAATACAGCTCTGCAACGAAGACTGGAGTGATTTTGCCAAAAGTCCTTAAACACATACAAAGAGTAGTTTACCAAACAGACTTGAGTGATCAACTTTCTCGCACAGCTGCAAATCCAACAAAAACACGAATGATCTCACAACAACTGCAATAACAAACCAACAATTCAACAACAATCTAGAATGCTCCATCCGTTCCTAAAATAATTCTAGTTTTGTAGTATAAAAGAATAAAAAGACAACATATATTTAGAGACAAAAGGAGTACCCAAGTATTCCCTCCATTTCGTTTTATTTGTCACCGGTTAGTTCACAAATGAACTAGCCAGTAACAAATAAAATGAAACGGAGGGAGTTACTATCTTTCTTGGCACCGTTGTAACTGTTACTACTATTTATTTGAAGTGTCATAACAAATCACATGGTACAACACAAGAGAACCCAAACCCTTTCGGTGCTTTCTCGTAGTATCCTCGGTACAGTCATCCAAGCGACAAAATTTTGCAGCCATCAAGCATAGGACATTTTCTATGGTAATAAAAAACCCCAGTAACATAGGCTCACAGTGCCATAACTGGAAGGTAACTCCCAACCATACAAACTCCCTCTAGTAGTGGTTTTTTTTTATATATAAAAAATTGACACGACAACAGTAACATGACGTATCCTTTCCAAACAATATGGGTCATACGGCCGAGCCAGCTGTATCCAAAACATTCTGTAAGAAGCATGCCTTGGCAGACGAGTCGGTCAAAAACTGGCCCAGAACTGCAATTGTTGCCGTGCTGCTCCTGATTTTTTCTATCCCTCGTGATATCATGCAGATGTGGTTGGCCTCTACAACGACCATGGCTCCGCTGTGCGAAACAGAGTAAACTGCTTCGGCTATCTGCCTTGTCATCCTTTCTTGAACTTGGAGCTTGCATCCATAGAAATGAACCAAGGCCTGAAAATGAGACCGATCAATGACTTCTCCGCTTCCACTGTCAAAGTACCCAATGTGAACCACTCCATAGAAGGGAAGAAGATGGTGCTCGCATTGAGCACAAAATGGCAGATGCAGCACAGAACGAATTGTTTGATGATCAGCCTTATCTCCACCTGGTCTCTCGTATAAACTGAAACTGTTGAGTGAGAAGCCATTCAGCTTCGAATCTAGATTACATGCTCTGAACCTCATCAGCCACTGCACGTAACGGTGGGGAGTGCCTAAAAGTTCTTTCTTCTGGGTGTCCTCTCCAAGGGATAACAGCATTGAGCTAACAGCAGAAACCATGCTAGAGGGAGTGGGTACAGATTTAGGCGAAATCGCACCATTTGCTGTGCTATTCTTGCAGTGCCCATTAGAGAGTGGGACCTCAAGAGACCTTAAAGGGCACCATGACATAGAGACGGAATGGTTGTCCATCTCCACGTCTATGCCCCTAAACTTAAGAAGAGCCGTAAAGTCATTCCAAAAGGTGCTACTGTCACCCTCAAAAACTCCAAAACGGGATGCATGTGCAGTTCTAAGCCAACCTTGCAAACTTTTGCATTCCAAGTTTTCTGGTAAAGGAATGTGCCAGCACTGCAGAGCAACGGCCACACCAGTAGGTTGAATGCTAGCATGCAGAGCACTGCAGATCTCATTAGCTAGTCTTTCAGGATTTTGCAGCCTCTTGGCAAAGACATCGGCTACTCTAGAAAGCTTGCTTAACCCAACAACCCTTCCGCCAGAGGGCACATATCCAACATGGCATTCTATGCTGAAAGGAAGCAAGCATGACTCACAGTATGAAAAAAGTTCAATGTCTCGAACAACAACTAGCCCTCCAGTTCCACCAGCAGAGCCAGTCCTTTTATCAACACCGACCTCTGGAAACAGAGCACCCTGCACAATGTCCTTTACTCTTTGCTTGTAACCTGCAAGAGTCATTTAAACTGCATGTCAAATATGAATCAAGGAGCAGGACTAAAGAAAAAGTAAGCAACCATCTTCACAGTGGAGATGGGATCGTGTAAAATAAAAGCAATACGACAACACTACTTGTGGACTAAAATTTTCCTTGACTTGCATGAGCAGGTAAGTTTACCATAGTTTCACATGAATCATTTCAAGAGTAAAATGAGCCTGATGTCATTACGTTAAAGCAACGAAAAGTTTCAGATTCATCAGCTCCAAAGTAAAGCTAACAATTACATAGCATATGGTAGATTAAATTGTTCAACTCCATTTACTTTGGTACACATTACTTCTGCGCCTAACAGAGACCCTCGTCTTCCTAAATGCTAAATCCTACAGCAGAAGTGTAATTTATAAGTTTGGATCTGTTGCATTTCCAGCAGACACAAACGGGTTGAAGAGGCAGTGCTTGTTTGTTTTGTTCATTTTACTCAGTTACTGGTGTCTATACTGGTACGTGAAGAGTATGGTATTTGATGAGTTCAAACACCTACAATTAAATCTAGTTTGTTAAGAGGAATATTTGTCATTCCTAGTGTGATTTCTGTTTTATAAGATTATAAAAAGATGTTCTCGAGTAAAACTAGCAAGCAAAATAGGAAATAAATAATCACTTTTGATAAGCCACCGCAATGTCAAACGGAGCCGAAAGCTACACCAGGATAAGGACTACGACAGGTGAGAATCACCAGTGGCACCAAACTTCGCACCAACCTGCGCCACTAAGTTGGACTGCGCGACCTACTACCAAAATGGAATCTTCCCTGGAACAATTCCAGGTCCAAGGCCCCTCCCTAGTTCTGAAGTTAGGATAATGACAAGAACATACTTGTTCATCATAACTGGTTGTAAGGTTGGTGCCGGACAAAGCTCCCGCATGAGGCTTCGCACTACACGAGAATGGTAAGCGTAGAAGGGTACGTACAACAGATCAGTCATCGGACAGGACATGGGACATCATGTGTTTGGTGGAACACAAGCACGACTGATGAGATTCACGGAGGACTCGGATCCACGAAGTCGCGGAGGGAGCGCGGACAAGAGAAGATAAAGGGGAAATGGGCTGGGGCGTACCTCGGGTGCCGTCGCGGAAGGCCTTGGCGACGCGCTTGGGCGTCCGGCGCAGCCCCTCGCGGCGCTCGTCTTCGCCGAGCCCCGCGAGCAGCGCGCGCACCGCCGGCACGATGGCGTCGTCCGCCGCCGCCCCGGCAAGCAGCTCGAGGCTGTCGTCCTCCTCCTCCTCGCAGGCGCACGCGGCGGCCACGGCGGCGGCGAGGTGGGTCTCCTCGAGCGCTCCCATGGCAGGGCAGGAGGCGGCCGCGAGTGTTATGGCGAAGAAAAGAAGGAAAAAACAGCGGCTGGGGGTTGGTGCCGGGCTGCGGCGATGGATCGATCGGTTTCGGTGGATGGTGCACCAACTTGTTCTTCTAATGGAATCGAAAGAAGAGAATAAAAGGTAGGTGGCGGCGTCGCAACTCGCAACGGCGACGCAGAGAAGAGATGGGGAGCGGGTGGACGGAGAAAGACGGAGAGAGAGAGAGAGAGAAATGTGTGGGCCGCCTCTTTCTCTTTTTGCCCATTCGGAATGCAGGAACGGGCCGGCCGACATCTCAGCCCAGAAACATGCGGATTTATAACATGCTTATGAAAACGAAACCTGGGAACAGTACAGCCCCGAGAAAGGCAACCGTCTGACAGCAACACCACTAAATCATTACTCCACGTGAAAACGTAGCAGTCCAATGACAAGTGGGGTCTCATTCCGGTATGGTCCCTCCAGTCATCCTTGTAGGTAGCAGGGTAAAGTGTCCCCGGGTCCTCTTTAGTTATTATTAGCCGCTCCACTAGGCCGAGGCGAGCCGCCCACTGTAGTGTATATATCCGCAGCGCGCCCACCTGCTCTCGGTAAGTTTCAACCCGGAGTGTCGCCTGTTTCAAATCAAATCCTTCGCTTGCTTCCCGTCTCCGCTTCCTCATACCAAATCTAGGGTTTCCGTTCGAACTCCTTCTCCTCCTCCGCCGCCGCCGCATTCGGCGACGATAATGTCGGCTGAGCGCGAGAAGGATGCCGCCACGGGCGAGGGCGAGGAGAAGGCGGCGGGAGGCGGGGAGCTGCTCTACTGCGGCGGGACGAGCTTCGACACCATGGGCAGGAAGGTGACGGGCGGGCCGCAGGGTAACCTGGTGTCACCGACGCGCCTGCGCCCGCTTGTGGGCGTCGACATCCGTTTCGTCGCTTCTGGCTGCAGTGAGTCCCGCCGCCCTTGCCCACCATCGAGATGATGATTATGTGTGTATGCGCTAGTCTATCTGTCTATGGCGGGACGGATGTTCAACTGCTCAGGTTTAGAATGATTTAAGTTAGTGGATGGTAGGGATGCAATCAAATGGAAGCAGATGGAACGTGTTCTCCGCCCCTAGTTTGGAGTTCGTGGACGCTTCAGTAGTTGGATCATTGTATGGCTCATGCTAAAATATTGGCCTGTTTGTTTTTAGCAAGTCAAGTCTGTATGGGAAATGGTGGTACAATAAGTGTCTGTAGTACAAGGATATATATGGCTTGCCAGTAAGCCTTAGAGGCGCTGATTTAGAGAGAAATTGTTAGTTGTTGTTTTGTGCTTAGGCGTGCGCTGAATCGAATAAGGAAGTTAATACAGTCATTTGATTTTCTTCACCATTAAAAACCGTTATGAGTTATCAGTTTAAGTTTCGAGTTGATTACTTGAAAAATGGGGTGGTGAGTAAAATGCAGCTGGTCAGACAGAACTATCTAAAAATAAATGCAAGTAGGAAAAAGTTGTAACGAAAGCGTGCACAAGAAGTTAATAACTAACTGTAAGTGAAATGTTATTATATCCCCCTTAACGAGCACACACTCGCTAGGGTGCGGGTGGCGGATCTGGGCATATATGGGATATGGCCCAAGAAAAGATTTGAAGTGGCGGAAGCACTAAAATTTCCTGGGCTTAGGGACATCTTTAGGTCTTTCATGGGTGCTCAGTTACTCAAAGTTTTCTCTCCTTTTGCTTCCTCTGTCTGCCAATCTGCTTCCCTCCCCTGTCTGTATGTACAGTTGGAGGGATAGAGCAGCAGCGGAAGCTAGCAGTGATGTGGTATGACGTGGAGGAGGCATTCTAAGTGGCGGAGGAGATCTAATTGACTTGCACAGTCAGATTCTTGACTCGTAGTTAATGCATAGTGGTGTCTGTTGGGCTCCATCTGGTTAGGCAGCGACCTTTGTTTTTTTAGAACACTAGTTGAAAATGTCAATGAAAGGCGTGTTGACTGTTGTGCACGCAAGTGAAGGGGAATTGTTATCAAAATATGCATTTTTTATATGTTTAAATTGGAACTGTTGGTGTATGTCTGAATTGTGATAGGTGATCTGTTATGGCAATTGGCAAGGGAGTGGAGGGAGTAACTGTATAAACTTTAAAAGGGAACTCGATCAGGGAAAATATACCACCCCCACCCCTACCCCAACCCTCTGCTCTGACCTTGCCCCTAAGGGGACCACAGAACCTACTGCTGTCACAACCGTCAGAAATGGAAGGTTACAGGAGGTGGTCACATGCCCCTGTGATCATTAGGAATTGAGCATTTGTTGGGAACATCTTACTCAAGGATCTTACCAACTGACCTACGCTTGGTTCTCAGGGGATATAATTGTAACAGTGTGTTATTATGATTGCTTAATAATATATGGAAGTCCCCAATCAAACTGTTCCTTCATAAGTTCATATCTTCATTTTGAACTGTGTCACAATATTCTCCTTTTAAAATAACATAGTTGTATAGAAAAGATTACTTTACTATGATGTGTGTTTGCTTTCTGTCATCTGATATACTTTGCTAATGACCCTTTTTAACATTATTCTTCCCAGCTGCTTGCCATTGTGTTGCTTTAGATGCTGAAGGCAGATGTTATACATGGGGTCGCAATGAGGTATAAACCTGAAAAATCAGTTGCACGGATTTCATTTATTACTTAACATTATTGCTTTCTTGCAGAAAGGACAGCTAGGGCATGGCGACACTCTTCTGCGTAACCTGCCAACTGTTGTTTCTGAACTTTCAAAGTAAGAATCGCGTACAACATGGAACTCTTTACCTACAGGTTACCTGTTGATAACCGTGTATAGAAACTTTATAGTAATGTGTTGAATCGGTAGTATGATTAACATAGTGATTTAAAGTTGTCAAATGTCATCTTTACGTGTTCCAAATTATAACCAGCAGCTGTCAAACCTGCAGATACAAAGTCATTAAAGCAGGTGTTGGAAGAAATCATACAGTGGTTGTAACTGATGATGGGAAATCCTTCTCTTTTGGACACAATAAGCATGGACAGTTAGGGACAGGCTCCTTAAGGAAGGGTTGGTTCCTTTTACTTGTTATTGTATATCAGTGATCACACTGTCTCCAGGCTCCAGCACATACCGTTTTTGGATGGAAGAAAAAAGAATCATTCTGTATCTGTAGTTTAATCAATCATCAATTTTAGTACTCTGGCGATCTGCCAAAATTTATCAATACTTTTTCTTTCCTTATTCTTCTTGACGAGCCACTAGTTATGATGTAAGTGTTATCTTAGAATGCATGTAGTGGAAATAACATTTTATACAGTCCTTTATCCTGAATGAGAAATTGTGATCACTTTAACCTGTTTGTGCGACAATTAATTAGATTGGAAATCTTATGGACATTCTCTTCCTCTATTTTGCTTCTTACGTATTGCTTTTTCCTCCTGTGGTTTCACATTTACTGCAGAAATTGAGTCATCACCTGTGCCCTGTCTTGTTGCGGAAGCAACAAATGCTGTATGTGGAGCTGATTTTACTGTCTGGTTATCATCAGCTGAAGGCTCTTCTATACTGTATGTCTTGCTGGAAATACAAAACTAGAGAGCTTCATCTTCTTTTACTATCTGCTCTTGCTGTATTTAGCTGTTGTGTACTTTAGTTTGCTTGAGACAGTGTTTTTCTTCTATGTTATTTAGTACAGCAGGGCTTCCCCAGTATGGTCAGCTCGGGCATGGAAGTGACAATGAGGTTGATTGCTGTTAATTTATGTAGCTACACTGTTCATTGAATTCATTATCGATTAGCTATGATTCGTTTTATGCTATTTCAGTACAATGCCAAAGATTCATCCGTCAAGCTGCAATATGAACCTCAACCCCGTCCAAGAGCAATAGCTGCATTATCTGGAAAAACTGTAGTCAAAGTTGCATGTGGAACTAATCATACAGGTTCCCTTTTTCCCTTTTATTTTATTTTATTTTATCTCAAGCCTTCTTGATTAACACTGATGTCAACACTTGTTATTGTATGGTGCAGTTGCAGTTGATTCAAGTGGCTTTGTTTACACGTATGTGTTCTTTTCATTATTTGTTTTACACAATCTCGTAACTGAAATAGTTGCTTGTCATAATTGCCTTTGTATATTCTATACAAAGTTCATATGTGTACAGGACATCTTATTTCTTCAATTTTATTTTCTCCCCTTTCTTACTGATCACTTTTTATTTGGCAGCTGGGGTTTTGGTGGATACGGAAGGTACACCATCATTAAATATTCACCCAAGTGTGACATGCTATAATCCAAGCCCAAGGTGATTCACCTGATGACTTGTTTGTTACATAGGTTGGGCCACAGAGAACAGAAGGATGAATGGCAACCTCGCCTTGTAGAGGTCTTCCAGAAGCACAATGTTCTGCCTCCTAATGCTGTTCTCTCTGCTGGTTCTGCAAGTTCTGCATGCACTGCTGGTATGGTACAGCTAGCCCTTATGTTGGTGTGGTATCATGGTTGTTTGCATCGGTGAACTATCATAAATGGTAGTCATAATTGTACCATTTGTTGGCATTATCCGTGTGTTTGCAACTTTGTACATATATGCCTCTATTTTTTCCTGATGTAACTGTAAGTTGATACTATTTTTTAGAAGTGCCCATCTTATTTGAATTGCACTACTAGTACAATTGTAGTCCCAGAATCTTAGTTACTCTCTGAAGTCTGAATTTTAAATCTGCTGTTCTCACATTTGACATTATTCAATTTATGGCTTTATGGTAAACATTTTGTAGGCAGTCATTTATGTGCCATCCTACCCATGAGACACTTATAACTTCAGTGGTTAAAGGTGGATGCTATAAACAAATATGGTCCAGATGTGGCTTGCGATTTAGGTTTGATATTATTTGGGGGTGGGGGGGGGGGGGGGTGATGCCACAGTACCACAGGGTTCTAATTACACCACAACACATACACATTACCTGAGTCATTTTATAATGTAGGCTGCCGCACAGCACTACAAAAGCTAGGAAGGTGTGTGTGTCTATATATATATATATATATATATATATATATATATATATATATATATATATATATATATATATATATATATATATATATATGCTGTTATAAGATTTATGCGTGTTTTTTTTTTCATGGGAATTTCAGCATGAGGCTATAACAGTACTGTTAAGTATCTGGGGTATAACTAAACATGATAGACACGCGACTAAAAAAAATCAAATCCACATTATGCTGCTCATCACTTTAAGAGATACTACAGTTGAAAAATAGGACTTCAATGATTATATTTCTATATAGTATATACAATAACTAAACAATAATCGTTACTGATTATTGGCCATTTGGTTTCATTGTTAGGTGGTGGGCAGCTGTACATGTGGGGAAAGTTGAAGAATACAGGCGATGATTGGATGTATCCGAAGCCAGTAATGGATTTAAGGTTCATTTCACACTTTTTATAATAACACAGTGTACCGTGATCAATACGTCATGTACACCTAATTTGGTGCCTTTTTCTTATTTAAAACGCCACCTAGTTCAACCTAGAAGATTGTTTGAGTTCCTTTTTCTTCCATGCTATTGTTTACTTCTTTTTGAGAAGCTATTACTGTTTAGTTGTTTGTTACAGTTGGCTACTTGAAGAAATAGGGTTACCCTGAGTTATCAGTTTAACTGATGAATTGGCGATTTGCTTGCTTCAGTGGTTGGAACATTCGCTGCATGGCTTCCGGTAACATGCACCACGTTGTTGGTGCAGATGATTCTTGCATAAGCTGGGGTTTAGCCGTGCACGGAGAACTTGGTTATGGGCCTAATGGGCAGAAGTACGTGTATCAAAAACTGTTAATTATATGTTTAGTAAATCTTCAATATGTAGACTTATTTTTTTTATCTGAACTTATTGAGCAATATGTTTGTTACGTAGGTCATCTGCAAATCCTAAAAAGGTTGACATTCTTGATGGAATGCGTGTTACAAGGTAATAACACTAAATGAGTACATATGTAATTATGTATGTCTGCATCACCTTTTCATATTGCAGTGTATACTTATTTGAGACTGTTTCTCCAGTGCCGGTTGTGGATGTGGATGGTCTCTGATTGTTGTGGACACAACAAATGTTGGAGATCGACTGGATCAGGTAACAGTAACACTTTGATGCGTGGACTCAGTTATTTTGGGTTCAAGATTCAATTGAATGCTTTTTTTGTTGTAACTAAAAGAAATCGATCTGAACAAATCACCAGTTTTTTTTTCCATACTGGCATGTTGTGAAACAATTTCATCTCTTGACATTGTTGGCACTTATTATGCAGACTTTCTTAGACTTGCTGGATTAATCAATCTTAAATTAGAGCTGTTTATGTAGTCAACAACTGAATAGAAATATTGTAATAATATACCCAGATAATACGAGGATATAACTCGGGGGAATGAAACTAAAGGGTCTATAGTTTCATTCTAACCTAATAGTATTCCCTGATCTGCTTGGAACTAAAAGGCTTAGTTGTATTTTTTTTACTAATATCCTTTAGCACTGGGAACTCCACAGTATACTAGACTGCAGATATGCCTATTGTACCCAATTTTTTTCTTTTGTTGATTATTCATGGTTTCTGTATTCTTTGCACATTCTGCATTTCTTGAACTGAATTGCTTGGATCTACAATAACATCTTTCAAATTCTAGCACTTGTTTCTACTTTTTTTTTAACAGAAACTCGTCTACTTTTTGCCTCACAACCTATGTTCTAGACTTTAGCATTCTTTTACTACATGGTGTACATGTTCTTTTAATCATCATGGTAACACAATTCTTTTTGCTGCCCAGCTAGAGATCTATGATGGTGATACCTCCACTCAAGGTTTGTGTTTCCTCTTATTTTGTAATTTTTGTTTTGGAATAGCACGAGTAAACATCCATTTTTTTGTGATCTCGAGACGTTTAAGTGATGGGTAAACTTCATCCTATATTAGCTTGATGTTTCTTATCTTTCACCTGATTAGAGTGAATTCCTGTTGTTTAATGGTAGGATCCAGAAGCACTGCAGTTGATAACACGATCACCATTTTTAATGTATATTATGCATTGGCTGATTTTGGGTCCAAAACAATCACTGCGGCCTGAGTTGTTATTTGTGAAAAATGCTAGAAGAGGATACTGAAGATTTTTCTTATTGTTTAATTTTGGATATTGTGTGTTCATGTATTGGATGAATATAATACTAGTAACCATGTGCTTTTTGGAGCAAAATATGCAATACTAGTGGATGGTGTTTTTTTTTTTTGCAAGTAGGATGGTGTTGATTCCATCATGTTTTATTCCCTTCTGTGGATAGACAACCAATTTGAGTTGGCTTGCATTCCAAACTTTATTAATTGCTAATAAATTGGTTTACATGACGTTTCTCATATTCTCATGAATGATTTTGAATTCGTTGCTGCAGTAGAGGAGGTGGAGGTTCCAGCAACAAAGAAGGCATCTGCCAGCACCAATTCACGTGCCAATAAGCGCAAGAAAAACAAGGATCTTTCAGACTCGGAAGAAGATAATGAGGTTGAAAGCGGAGATGATGAGAACGGAGAAGCAAAAGAGGCGAAGGGTAGGCGTGGCCGCAAACCCTCTAGCAGAGGGAGTGGCAGGGGAGCCAAAAAGGCAACTCCTGAGCCAAAGTCATCTGGAAGAGGCAGAGGCCGCCCTAAGAAAACTGAGAGTTCTGCTCAGAAAGCTGGAAGCTCTGGACGTGGTGGAAAAAGAGGAAGAGGAAGACCACGGAAGTGATCATCTGAGCCTCAATAAGGTGTTTCTGAGATCAGAAGTAATCTTAACACCCTAATGTGACCCAGTCTTGAAGAGTGCTTCACTTTGTCAGCAATGCACCTTGCTCTTTCTTGCTGATTTCTGCTATCCAAAAACCTCTTATTTTCTCTTCACAAAATTGGGTGTGCCATCTGATCTGTAGCCTAGAAATGATTAAACTATACATCGATGTTCGATATTGACAAATTAATATTGCATTCAACCTTAGAGTGGCACACAAATTGGTGTTTCCTGTTCAATCAACTGTTAACAGGCACCACAGCCTCGTGGCAGTTGAGCATCGGCCCAACATCAACAATTCTTGCACAAAGGCTTGAGAATTGGGTGTACTAGATGCTGTCAAATGTCACATCCCGTCATATGATTTTATCAGCTGTATGAAGATGACAAGGTAGGTTCCTTTTTCTGCTTGGTCTAAATCGGGTATGGTTTTACTGGTCCTAGTTCTTGCTGCAACACCATCTGGGCTTGAAACTTGAATGAGCCTATCCCCGCTGTATGCTTGTCCTGCACCTGCTTTATTCGCTCCTAGTTTGGCTTCGCCTGTAGATCACTGTTCATTTCCTTGCGGTACTGCTAGAAGAATTTGAATGCTTGAAAATTTTGATGTGGGCTCGTAAGTTCGCTGAGACATTCTTTGAATTTGTCCGTGGCGTACGTTGAATATTGGATCACTGAAGTATCCTCGCAACTTGGTGTATCTTCTGTCCAGCAGACATCAGAGCTCGGGTTCTGCAATCAGCTGCTAGTTCGGTGTCAATACGCTGACTTCCAGCTTCAACGACAGGCGCTCACTCCAGTGATTAATCGAACCGAGATACTAATAATTGGTGGTGGACGTTAGCACCAGCGGCTGCAGCTGGAAACAAGCTGTATGGCAGTAGTAGTTTGTGTTCTGTACGAGTAACATGCAAGGCCGCGATGAGTCCACATTGGCACGTCACGGCTCACGTGAGGCCGACGACAAGACGGCACACCGGCATGGACGACGACCGGATGAGTGAGTTGTCCATGAAATTAGGTCGCGGTAGTTAATCCGGCCGCACTGTGTTGTCCATGAAATTAGGTAGGGGAACAACTGTTATGCAATCTGCTGTTTTGTGCAAGCGTGCAATCTTTACATCCTGACCGTTCCCTGCCGATCCAAGGGTGCTGCACTTTTAACACTTAAATCCCTCCACCTGGTGCTGCTGACAATATGCAAAACAAACCTTGTGTGCAGCTACCTTTGGATCTGTAGGGAACGGTTGGGATGTGGAGATTGCACGCTTGCACAAAACGGTAGATTGCACAGTAGTTGTTCCCATTAGGTAGAACTGATACGAACTGTAAGATGGCAGTCTCTTAGCTAACCAAAACAGAAGACAAAAAGAAATTCATACGCATGCTGGGGAGTAATATCATCTAGAAGTACCATTAGGTAAAGTCTCATTGTCCTTTGTGCCAGTTATGGAGCCAAAAAGCTGGGATTAGAGCTACTCAGCTAACCCCTATCGTTTTCAGTTTCCCCTTCCTCTTGAAGATTTCGATCGAGCTTCTAATAATAATAAGATGCCCTGTCATTGTTCGGGGCTCCTCTCCTCCAAGTCTATGGCTCCCGCTCCCATATGCATGATAGAGCAAGAAAGAAGATCAGTGTTAGTTGAGGTAGGTTTCCGTGCACTTGTCCCGTTGATTTGTATTACCTTAAATAAACACCTGAATATCCCACCATTAACTTTACTAGGTTACTATGGCTTCTCAATGGGATGAAAAGGGCAGATGCATGGAAAATGAAAATTCAGAGAATATGATTAACATATATGCTTTTCAACTCCTATGTGGTTGAGACATAATCTTATCGAATGACCTCCCAGCTGCATAAGATTTCTTTGGCACCTCACAGACCAATTAATTTGTCAGCATAAACGAACATTTCGTTTCCCTTTTTCCTCAACTACTTCCTCTTTATCTTTTTAATTGACGTTCAGACAACAAATCTCAGTTCATTTCTAGTTGAAAGCTTTATCTGAAATGTCAAATAAAAGAATAAGGAGGGAGTAGCAGATTGAACGCCCCACCTAAAGCTGTTGTGGTACTAGCTTGTAGATTTCTCTGGCAAAGAGGCAGAATCTGATTTGAAATCAAAGTCCGATCGACCTAAATTCTATACCAACTATTTATACCTAAATTCTGTTGAACCTTCATTTCCTATGGGTATCTAGCTCAAGCATAAATGTCAGTCTTTTTTTTTTTGCGCTGGCATAGCATAAACAACGTACTCCTATAACAAGTTGGGTTTGCGGATGGTGCAACGGCAGGAAAAAGAGATTGGTCGGTAGACATCCTAAATATGAAATACGTATTCATGCATGTCCTCTAACAAATGAGAAGGCATCAACCCACATGTATCATCGCGTTGCCTATGAATAGTAGGAGGATAATGAACACAGCTATCCCATCACTGCCAACATGGCGACCCTTTAGGTTTATTTATATGTGTATGGTACTACGTACAGATCGCAATTAAGATTAGGATATATGGATCAGCTCCGAAGCGCACATCGGAAAAGCTTTAGCGCGTGAGCACAGTTGATTACAGTCATAATCACAATTATGTCGGCATGGAAATCCTGTGCCTAGCTGCTCATGTCACTGCGGTCCAACTTCAGAGATACTCATAGCAGTTTTTATCACCTACTTACTACCGAGGTTTCCTTGGCAGTTGGAAGCTGATGGACACCAAATTTTGTGAAGTCTCGCCGCACTCTTCTATTTTGATCTAATCGTCGTCTAGAGCATTTTATGGTCATATTCACGCCTTTACTCTTCTTCAAGAATTGTTCTGCAATTAATTCATGGAAAAAGTCTACTTACCCCCTTTAAGTATACCCTAGAGATTAATTCACCTCATAAACTATAAAACCAAATTATTAACATCCTAATCTACCCAAAACCATTTAGTTTACTCCCTACGCTGTTTTTTCTGGGTGATTTTGCCACGTCAAATGCTTATGTGGCATTCTCTGCATGTCCTCCACAATTGGACCCACGTGTTATTGAGTGAATACAAAAAATCACAGGCTTCTGCATTTATACATGAAGTGTTATTGAGGGGTTACCAGAAGCAGCTGGCCTATGCCAATAATTCTATCTAATATCCATAATGGGTGAACCTAGCTAATAATAAGTCAGCCAGTACCGGATCAATTCTCAGATTCCAGTCTCCAGTCCCCTCAGATGGCCTGTTGTGGCCTCAAACCTGCTCTTTTCTCTCCACAAGCAACATGGACTCATGGAGTAGCCTGTCACTGTCTCCCAACTCTCTCTAACAGCGGCATTTCAAGCAATTGGAGAGCCCCAACAAACCCTAGCTAACCTAACACTCCATCTGATGAAGCGATCTGAGCTGGCTGTTAGAGATAACATGCTGTCTGTCTCTGTGTATCTCCAATCACTACTGTTGTCTTCTTTTCTTTCTTCGGGTGATTACTACGGTTGTGCTACTTTGACAAGCGCAGTGAGCCAAGAAAAAATAATAGATGGACAACGAAGCGTGCTACGGTGTGGTGAGCCCCTTTCCTGGGCATGACTTTTGTCATCCATGTTAAAACTAATTGTTCTTAGGATCTAGACTAGCAACTCCTAATTGAGAACACTTGGGTCTAAACTGACAGAACAATGACACTTAGGCATAATTAAACAATAATCTAATTACTCAGGCTAACAATCAATCATTAATGTCTCTGTACATCTTATTAACATGCAGTAAAATAGAACTAAGAGAGGGAGAGGAGAGTCAAGCATACCTTCGTTGGAGATGCCGCTCCATGCCATTTGGCAGAGGGCTTAGTAGAAGCACTTGGTGCTTCTTGGAGACCGGCGATGGAGATAGGAACTCGACGCAGTGGCGATCGTCGGTGCAGCGAAGGAGGCGGCGTAGAGGAGCCGGCGACGATGACAGTGTGACTCTTCCCCTTGTTCCGCACTACCTTAGAATCGGATGGATTTCTTTTGGAACTATTGGGGACCTTTGAAAACGTGAGCACGATTGGTGTCACACCTCGACGGTCCCCTTTTATTATACCGCGAATGAGAGGGGGCTGCACAAAACTAGAGTCTGTTGAGCCCCCGATCAGGACGCGAGAGGGAGTACGATCCGGACATGGTTGTTGACCACATGGGACCGGGATCAAAACAAACTAACATTCTCCCCCTTAATCTTGGTACTTTAACTTACTATCTTATTTGCTAAACTAATCTTACATATATTTCTTCTCGCTTTGACATAAAAGGCGTGATGCATCAAAACAGTCATTTACGCACTATTTAACTTGACGACCATGGTACCTCTCACAATTAGAAATAATCTTACACTTTGGTGGCTCCTTAGAATCCAGTACATTATCACAGGGTCTACCTTAAACCTATGTCAGCTACATGTTCTCTGAACATGTTGGGTGGGAGGCCCTTAGTTAGCGGATCCGCAAGCATTTGTTTAGTACTAATATGCTCGAGACTAATTGTGTGATCTTGGATTTTTTTCTTTCACAACATAGTACTTAATGTCGATGTGTTTGGCAACACCACTTGACTTGTTGTTATGAGAGTATAAAACTGTTGGCTGATTATCGCAGTATAACTTAAGTAGTTTATGGATGTTGTCGACCACTTTAAGACCAAAGACAAATTTCTCAAGCCAATATGTCTGCCCAGTAGCCTCATAACAAGCAAGAAACTAAACATGCATTATGGACGATGTATTGATTGCTTGTTTGAAACTTTTCCATGATATTGCTCCATTTGCGAGGGTGAATATATAACTTGATGTGGATTTCTTAGTATCCACACAAGCCGCATAATCTGAATCTGAATAACCCACTATTTCTAGTGACTCAGTCTTACTATACATTAACATGAGGTCCTTAGTACACTGTATATATCTTAATGTCTTCTTAACGACTTTCCAGTGGTCTAATCCTGGATTACTTTGGTATCTACCAAGCATCCCAGTCACGAATGCTAAGTCAGAGTGTGTACATACTTGAGGATACATTAAACTTCTGACAGCGGAAGCATAAGGAATTCCTTTCATCTGATCAACCTCATATTGATTTTTAGGCGATTGAGAGTTTGAAAATCTATCGCTCTTAACTACTGGAGCAGGCAAGGGCTTACTAGCATGCATACCGTACTTTCTAAGTACACTTTCTAAGTATGCCTTTTGTGATATTCCTAAAACTCCTTTAACACGATCTCAGTGTATCTCAAGCCTTAAAATATAGGTCGCTTCACCTAGATCTTTCATATCAAAATTTGAGGATAAGAACTTCTTAGTTTCTAAGAGTAGGTTGACATCACTACTAGCTAACAGTATGTCATCCACGTAAAGAACTAAGAAAATAAACTTTCCATTCTTAAACTTAGCATAAATGCAATTATCCTCCTCATTTTTCTTAGACCCAAACTTTCTAATAGTCTCATCGAATTTGAGATACCATTGTCTTAAAGCTTGCTTAATTCCATAAATGGACTTCTTCAAGTGGCATCTCATTTGTTCCTTACCCTTAACGACAAAACCTTTCAGTTGTGTCATATAGACGTCCTCATAAAGATACCCATTGAGAAACACCATCTTTACATCCATTTGATGCAATTCTAAGTCGTAATATGCTACTAACACCATAATGATTCAAAACGAATCCTTAGACGACAATGGAGAAACTGTCTCATTATAGTCAATTCCTTCCCTTCGAGTGAATACTTTTGCCATAAGTTTGTCCTTATACTTTTCGATCTTTCCTTTGAAGTCACATTTTATCTTGTAGACCCATTTACAGCCTACTGTTTTGGCTCCTTTAGGAATTTCTACTAAGTCTCATACCTTGTTGGCACTCATATAACTCATTTCATCTTCCATGACCTTACGCCATTCATATGACTGAGGTCTTCTCATGGCATCTTCGTAGGAGGTGGGATCATCCTCCATCTTAACTTCTTCACTCAAGTAGATCTGATAATCATTCGGAATGGCCGATCGTCTTACTCTTTGTGATCTTCTTACTTGAGTATCATCTGAGGGTGGAGGCTGTTGTTGAACTTCATTTTGTTCGACCATATGCTCAACAGTTCGGAAGGTGGAACCTCACTTATTTCGGTTGTGGCCGTTGAAGGTTCAACAATAGGTATTGTGTCACTAGTGGCAGGCACCGGTGTCACAACAACATCAGGTAGGATGAAATATGGCTCTTGAGTCATCGGAGCGGCTAAAGTAATCCGTTCCTCCTCAAGGTCTATTTCCCGTTGTACCGTGCTCCCCCTGATCATAGCATTTTCTAAAAATATGGCATGTCATGTTTCGATGAACTTAGTGTGACATTCGGTTCTGAAAATGAACCAAGTGCAATATATGTGTGCCCAGGACGTTCAACACACATATACAAGTGCATCACAAATGATAACCAGAAAATTACCACAAAACAGATTAATTAAGTACCTTTTATTACAATATTCCAATAATCCTCAAGATACAACTCTCATGATTATTATTAAAAGTCTGAAAGTAAAGAAGTGGAACAATCTATATAAGCAACTAAGCAAGCTGAGCGAAAGGGAATGCACGACTCCAAGCAACACCACAAGCAAGCTGATGGCAGCACACAACCTAGTACTCCGCATTATCCTCATGATACTCCCAGACATCACCTGAAACTGTTGATTGGGGAATTGCAACGGTGAGTACATGTCGTACTCAGCAAGTGTGGGAAAGTATGACATGTAGCTTAAACAAGACATTGGTAATAAGTAATGGATAATTGCTAAAAAGTACATTTAAAACGTGTAAAAAAGCATTATACTATGTCTACGTGAAGTAATCCCGTCATATCCCACCTAATTAACATAATACGAAATCATAATCAATTATCCATCCATATACCAGAATATTACCATCATCATCATCATCCATGTTCATTTATCATAACTCAATCCATAACCATAATCATAACTATAACCAAATCCCAAGTTCCCTCTAATCATGTAGGTCTTTCCTCTAATTATTCATGATAGTTTTTAATACTCTGCAGAGGTTGTACCACTTTACCCTCAAGTTTGTGATTTGAAACCTCCCTTATGCCGATTACACTTCCTTAGGTGTATGACCAAGAGATCACAAAATAGCTTTTACAAAGGGACTACCAGCATGTACAGACCCACTGAGGTTTCACCGGGGGCGATGCCTCCAACTGAGCACAACCTAAACCAAGGGCCCCCTCTTGTGCCGTTTGGATCCGAGGGGGTCCCGCCACTATTTCCAACCCATTTCGACTCCCATTCCCCGCTCTATCAAATGGTCTACGTAATACTAGCAATACACCTAATTTATCAGCTACGCTGCACCCATACTTAGCCGCGTGGTGGCACTGTAGTCCTGACCTATTCTTGTATGAACCGGTCCTTATATCCAAGGCAAGCAAACTACCATATCGACCAACCCAATCCACAAACCATGCTTGCTTAGATCTCCCAAGTCCCATATTACCATTTAGCCATATTCATCAATTTACATCATCCATAGGTTCATTAAATCATGGTTAAGCATTTTGGTCGTTTTCCAATCCCAATTAATTATAGCAAAGCAAAAAAGGTAAAGAACCCTTTTTGACTCTCTATAATGTATTCCAAGGGACAAGGATGGTCAAACAAGTCTAGTAAACACCTATAAATAGGTTTCCCATCAATTTGATACAAGCGTGCAATTTTGCAAACAAAACACTTAAAAATATGGGGTCAATATCATCAAAGACACTTGCCTTGCTCTTGAGATTGATTAGGGTTGAAAGCTTCAATGTTTTGGTAATGGAGGTGTAAGTGCATCTAGGTCCCTTGTGGGTTTTGGTGGATTGATGATGAACCATTAAAGTGCTAATGAACTTGGTTGAGCATGAGCGCAGATCCGAAGTACGGAATGGAGCTTTGAAGAAAGACGGCAAAAGGAGAAAAGTTGTGACGAAGAAGAATAGAAATAGGGTTTTCTATTTTCTCCTTGAGTCGTAGGAAAAATCGTACTATTAAGAGGGACACGACGCGTAGACACTTAGTGAGTCATTCGGGTGCTCAACCCCTTTGCAGAAGCTTTTAGTAGGGCATTTGTGGCTTGGGCGGACTTGTCTGACTTGTGGTGTCACACATGTCCGAATTCCCTCTGTTGGAAGTCGGACATGTCCGAGACTGTGAGTCAGACATGTTCAAATTAGTACTGGAAGGGTTCTAGTGAGAGTTCCAGTGAAGTTTCGGACTTGTCCAAACCTGGGGGTCGGACATGTCCGAGATGGATCTGTTCCCAGGGACTAAGAAAAATTTTCTAAGTCCCAGAGAGTCAGACTTGTCCGAGTTCTCTCTGCAGAACTTCAGACATGTCCGAGATTGTATGTCAGACATGTCTGAAGTGGTTTTGGTCAGACAAGTCTGAAGTGAAAGGCCTGACCTTTGAGGTCAGACATGTCCGACTTTGTGTCAGACATGTCCGAGGTGGCTTTTTGGTGCACTATTTAAATTCCAACGGGTAGCCGTATGCTTTATGACATCAGCAATTCGGACAAGTCCGACTTTGTGTCAGACATGTCCGACGTGGGCTGTGTCAAACGGCTCTAATGACCTTTTGGAGTATAAATAGTGGGTGGTTTCTACCCACCAACTATGCCTAACACCCCTGAACAGTTCTGAACGCCCATTTGAACTCAAGAACCTCTCTCCACTTGTTCTTCACCTCTAGAGCCCAAATTCGAGTTTTTGGGAGAGTGAAGAGTGCTTTGTGAGAATCGGGAGAAACGGTTCATTGAGGGGTTGAGCAACGTGTGATTCGCTAAGTTTCTTCGTGATTGCGTGTTTGTTGCTCTTGGGTTTCTCCCCTAGACGGTTAGGCGTCGCCCCGCGATTTCTTTGTGATCTCTTGTTATCGGGGAGTTTGTAACAATCTTTGTGATAGTGGAAGATTTGGGAGTTGGCCTTTGTGGCAACTCATGAGGGAAAGGCTAGAGAAGGACTGGTCCTTTGTGGACTCCTCAATGGGGACGTAAGATCCTTTGTGGTTCCGAACCTCGGGATAAAATCATTTGTCTCTTGTTGTTCTCCCTTTCCCGCGAGTTTTGATTCTAGTGTTTTCCGCGTGCTATCTCTCCCTCAGCTTTCTTCCTACTCCATACTTCGTGTAGGACTGCTAGGGATCGATATCTCTCACTAGATCGCTTAAAAATTGGATTTTTGGTCTGATCATGCAGGTAATCTCGGACTTATCCGACCCAGGTCAGACTTGTCCGACTTAGGTCAGACAAGTCCGACTAGAAGTCAGACAAGTCCGACTTCTCTGTTTTCATAACTCTGAATTAAGTTTAAATTATCGATTATCGCCTATTCACCCCCCCTCTAGGCCGCTTTCAAATGGTATCAGAGCAGGTTTCTCCGAAAGAGACTAACATCTCGGAGAATTGATGGCGGAAGAAAGGAACAAGGATGATACATCATATGTCGAGGGTGAAGGCTCAAATGACAAGAACTACGACGTTCTTCTTGATGATCCCAAGGACGATAAAGAGACTCGCCAACTCAAGGCGAAGCTTCGGGAGAAGCTAGGGAAACAACCCAAGATCAACAAAGAGAAGGAGAAGAGTAACAATGACTATACTCAAACTCACTTTGATTATGATCGTCTTCATGCTAACAATCACTATTTATCTATTCCACTTGGCAAACCTCCTCAATTCGATGGAAATGACTATTCAATGTGGAAACACAATATGAAGATGCATTTAATCTCTTTGAATCCTAGTTTGTGGCAGATTGTGCAAACCGAGTTCATATGCCAAGGAATGAGGAAGACGTCACTCCACAACAAGCTATCCTACTTCATCGCAATGCTCAAGCCGTGGGAGTCATAACCTCATCTTTGACTCGGGATGAATTCAACCGAGTGAAGGTTTGGAAGTGGCCAAAGATATTTGGGATACACTCAAGACGGCGCACGAGGGCAACCGAGTCATCCGGGAGGCGAAGATTGAGATGATCGAAGGAGAGCTTGGGAGATTTACCATCATGGATGGTGAGTCGCCCCAAGACATGTACAACTGCCTCAAGGTGCCCGTGAACAAGATTCGTTCCTATGGAAGCACTCGATGGATGGACCATGAAGTGGTGAAGAGGACGCTTCGGGCATTCATGCCTCGAAACATCGCTCTTTGCTCCTTGATCCGTGAAAGCCCCGACTACACCAAGATGACTCCAGAAGAAGTGCTTGGGAGGATAATCAACAATGAGATGATGGAGAAGGAAGCTATGTTCTACAACGATCTCCAAAAGCTTGCCTCATCAAAGAAGAAAGACATAGACCTCAAAGCAACTTCCACATCCTACAATGAAGATGCAAGTTATGATGAGAGCATGGACTCTGATGAGGAAGAAGCTTTCTTCATCAACAAGTTTAGAAGGATGATGAGAAGGAAGAAGGGAGGCTATCACCAAGAAGGCAAGAGCAAGGAGAAGCTAAAGAAGAAGACTTGCTACAAGTGTGGTGAACATGGGCACTTCATTGCGGATTGCCCATACAATGAAAGCAAGAAGAAGGAGGGCAAGACCCAAGATAAGAAGCTCTTCAAGAAGAAGAAGCCATCAGGACATGCCCACCTTGGAAGAGAATGGGACTCAAATGAAGACTCATCTTCCGACGATGAAGAGAAGGGGTCAACCATTGCCATCGGAAAGAGATCAAGTGCAAGCAAGCTTTTCCCCAACCTTGATGATTTCAAGTCCACATGTTTCATGGCAAAGGAGGGAAGGAGAAAGGTCAAATCTAAACCCACTCCCTCTATAACTTCTTGTGATAAACTTGATAGTGGTAGTGAAGTTGAATCCATGCTTAAAGGCTTAAGTAAGAGTGCCATGAGAAAGATGAACTTTCTTATGGATGAAATCTCCGAGAAGGAGGATCTCCTTGAGTGTCAAGAGGACATGCTCATCCAAAAATTGGAGAGATGTCAAGAGCTTGAGGAGCTCCTCGAGCGCGAGAGAGAAAGAAGCAATGCATTGGAGCATGACCTTGCCATGAGCAAGGAAGCATGTTCAAATCTTAAAGACAAGACCGTTGAGCTCAAGGATGAACTTGTTAACTTGACAAAGGTTAACAAGATTCTAGAGACAAAGGTTGAGTCACTTAAGATCAATGCACCTTCTTCCTCAAAGAGCTCATCTTCTCAAAAGATTTCATCCGAGGAAGTTCACACTTGCATGTGCTCAAGCTTGATCCTAAAACTTAAGGATGAACTTAACTTGGCACAAAACAAACAAGCACCGAAAGGTGGCATCTTTGACAAGGAGAAGGTGGCCTATGCACGTAGTGCATACACCAATGTGAGACCTCCCCATGTCAAGGATGGTCTTGGTTATTCTCGGGAGCGGAGGCAAAATGCCAAAGCCCCCAAGAATAACAAAGACTTGATTGTTTTTGTCAAGGAAGGTTCATCCACCCAAGATAAAGGAAAGAACTTTGTCTCAACATCTTATATGCCTAAAAATGAACCTCATCCTTTGTTCCATGACTTTGATGCTTCTTATGTTTTATTGAGGAACAAATTTGGCAAGACTTATGCTAGATATGTTGGGCCACTCCGTAAGAGCCCAAAGCCTTGCGTGTGGGTGCCCAAATGTCTTGTGACTAACATCAAAGGACCCAACTCCGTTTGGGTACCTAAAGGAAAGGCATAACTCTTTTTTGTAGGCATACTCCTTCGGTGGATCAAAATGGGTGCTTGACAGTGGATACACTAATCATATGACCGGAGAGAGGAAGATGTTTGTAGAGTACAAGGAGAATGAAGATCCTAGTGAAGGAATCTTCTTTGGGGATAATAGCCAAGGGAAAATCCTTGGCACCGGTAAAATTGCTATCTCCTCAAAACACACTCTTTCTAATGTGCTTCATGTTGATTCACTTGATTACAACCTCTTGTCTATTTCTAAATTATGTGATAATGGTTATGATTGTCTTTTCACTAACAATGGTGTGACCGTCTCAAGAAGATGCAACAACTCAATCGCCTTTAAGGTCGTACTCAAGAGAAAGCTTTACCTTGTGGATTTCTCCATGGATAAAGCCCAACTTGATACGTGCTTAATGGCGAAAACTAACATGGGATGGCTATGACACCGAAGGCTAGCCCATGTTGGGATGAGAAACTTGCAAAAACTTCTTAAGGGGGATCATATCCGTGGACTAAAAGATGTTGTCTTTGAGAAAGATAGACCATGTAGCGCATGTCAAGCCAGAAAGCAAGTAGGAGCTCAACATCCGTCCAAGAACATCATGACAACCTCAATACCATTGGAGCTACTACACATGGACCTATTCGGACCGATCGCCTACATTAGTATTGGCGGTAACAAATATGGTCTAGTTATTGTTGATGATTTTTCTCGCTTCACGTGGGTATTTTTCTTGCATGACAAAGGTGAAACCCAAGGAGTTCTCAAAAAGTTCTTGAGGAGAGCTCAAAACGAGTTCTCCTTAAGAATCAAGAAGATTAGGAGCGACAACGGGACAGAGTTCAAGAACACTCAAGTTGAAGACTTCTTGGATGAAGAAGGAATCAAGCATGAGTTCTCCGCTCCCTACTCCCCTCAACAAAATGGAGTAGCGGAGAGGAAGAATAGGACTCTTATCGAGATGTCAAGGACGATGCTTGATGAGTACAAGACGTCCGACCGGTCTTGGGCGGAAGCGGTTAACACCGCTTGCCATGCCATAAACCGGTTGTATCTTCATCGGCTCTTGAAGAAGACCTCGTATGAACTCCTAACCGGTAACAAACCCAACATCTCATACTTTCGTGTTTTTGGGAGCAAGTGCTATATTCTCAACAAGAAGCCTAGGAATTTGAAGTTCGCTTCAAAATCCGATGAAGGTTTCTTGCTTGGCTAGGACTCAAACACCTACGCCTATCGTGTCTTCAACAAGTCCTCCGGGATTGTTGAAGTAGCACATGACGTAGTGTTTGATGAGACTAGTGGCTCTCAAGTGGAGCAAGTTGATAAGTGTGTGCTATATCAAGAGGAGACTCTACAAGAAGCACTTAGGAGAATGGCACTTGGAGATGTGCGACCACATGATCCAAATGATCTTCAAGCAAGCGAAGAAGATGCAAATCCCCCACATGAACAAGATCAAGATCCTCAAGATGAATCTCAACAACATCAAAATCAAGGAGGAGGCTTGGATCAAGGGGGAGATCAATAAAATGATCAAGATGAAGACAATGATCGAGAAGCTCAACCACCACACCCAAGAGTTCATCAAAGCGTTCAACAGGACCATCCTGTTGACAACATACTTGGAGACATCTCCAAGGGGGTAACTACTCGCTCACGTATGGCTAACTTTTGTGAACACTATTCCTTTATTTCCTCTCTAGAGCCACGGAAAGTAGAAGAATCTCTACAAGACCCGGATTGGGTAATGGCGATGCAAGAAGAGCTCAACAACTTCAAGAGGAACAAGGTGTGGGAACTCGTGAGGAGACCAAATGCAAATGTTGTTGGAACCAAGTGGGTGTTCCGCAACAAACAAGATGAACACGGGGTGGTAACAAGAAAAAAGGCAAGACTTTTAGCAAAAGGATACGCTCAAGTCGAAGGTTTGGATTTCGATGAAACCTTCGCTCCCGTAGCTAGGCTTGAATCTATTCGCATATTATTGGCCTTTGCTACTCACCATGATTTCAAGTTATATCAAATGGATGTGAAAAGTGCATTCCTCAATGGTCCAATCAAGGAGGAAGTGTATGTGGAGCAACCGCCCGGATTTTAAGATGAAGAGCATCCCGATCACGTCTACAAGTTGTGTAAGGCTCTCTATGGCCTCAAACAAGCACCTAGAGCTTGGTATGAGTGCCTTAGGGATTTTCTCACTTAAAATAGTTTTAAGATTGGGAAGGCCGATTATACTCTCTTCACTAAGCATTTTGATAATGACTTGTTCGTATGCCAAATTTATGTTGATGACATCATATTTGGTTCTACTAACAAAACTTTTTGTGATGAGTTTTACAAAATCATGACAGAGAGATTTGAGATGTCTATGATGGGGGAGTTGAAGTTTTTCCTAGGTTTCCAAGTAAAGCAACTCAAGGAAGGGACTTTCATATGCCAAACCAAGTACACTCATGACATTCTCAAGAAGTTTGGCATGGAGAAGGTGAAGCCCATCAAGACACCTATGGGAACAAACGGGCATCTAGGACTAAATGAAGAAGGAGTGAGCGTGGACCAAAAGGTATACCGTTCTATGATTGGCTCTTTGCTTTATCTTTGTGCTTCTAGACCCGACATTATGCTTAGTGTGTGCATGTGTGCTCGATTCCAAGCCACTCCAAAAGAGTGTCACTTGACAACGGTTAAGAGGATCCTTAGGTATTTAGTTCACACTCCTAATCTAGGTCTTTGGTACCCTAAAGGATCCAAGTTTGATCTCGTCGGTTATTCCGATGCGGATTATGCGGGCTGTAGGGTAGATAGGAAGAGCACATCCGGGACATGCCAATTCCTTGGTAGGTCCTTGGTTGCGTGGTCTTCCAAGAAACAAAATTCCATTGCCCTTTCCACAGCTGAAGCGGAGTACATTGCAGCCGGAAGTTGTTGCACGCAGCTTCTTTGGATGCGACAAACTCTTAGGGATTCTGGTTACAATCTGAGCCATATTCCTCTCCTATGTGACAATGAGAGTGCCATCAAGATTGCTCACAACCCCGTCGAGCATTATAGAACCAAACACATAGACATCTGTCACCATTTCCTGCGAGACCACTCTATCAAGGGAGATATCGTTATCTCTCATGTTAGAAGTGAGAAGCAATTGGCGGATATCTTCACCAAACCCCTTGATGAGAGACGCTTTTGTGACCTAAGGAGTGAGCTAAATATCTTGGATTCTCGAAACATTGCTTGAGTTGTGCACATCTGATTGCTATTAGTTTTCAACTTCAAAATGTTGTGTGTTTTCGAAAATCTCATCTATTTTTCTTGAAAACTATGTTCTAAACTTCTCTTTGGTGAAAATGATCATAGTTTGATTGTTGGTTGCTTACTGATAATTTTTGTCAAAGATATTTGCAAAAACTTGTCCAAAATGTCCATATATACCTATATTTAGATCCCCAAGTGTTTGCACATTGCATACACTCAAGGGGAGTCGGACAAGTCTGACAAAAGTCAGACATGTCCGAAGTGGGTTTTAAGTCTGCAAAGAGAACTCGTACTTGTCCGAAGTAAAATCTCGAACATGTCCGACGTGGGAAATCCGAACCCCTTCAAAGAGGCCGACAGTTTCCTTTCCTTCTCTCTCTCCTCACTTCAAACCCTAACCTCTATCTCTCTCTCTCAAACCTCCCAAGGCGATCCACATTGCTTTTGAGGCTTTTGTGAGGTGTTCTTGAGGGCATATCTCCCTCAAGGGTGGAGGATTCGCATCCCCTTCGGATTCTCTCAACTTTTTCTTCCTCCAAAGGTATTTTCCGCATCTTTCCTCTCAATTCTAAATCTAGCGGCAAGTTTGCAAATTTATGCCCTTGGAACTGTTCCTAGGCATGTTTGCAACCTTGGTGCAAAATTTGGTCGGTAGAAAAATTGATTTGCTTAGTTTCCTTAGCAATTAGGGTCAGTTCTGTACAGGTCGGACAAGTCTGACAGAAATTCGGACATGTCCGAATTTTCTAAGTTAGACAAGTCTGACTTTCCAGTCAGACAAGTCTGACTTTCCAGTCAGACATGTCTAATCCTGTATAACTCTGAGACCTAATTTCTATCGAAACTATCAAGTTAATTGCTCTATCTCTCTTGCTTTGACTCTTACCTATCCTTGTATCTCTTCTTCAGCTATGGGTCACGACAAGAGAGGCAAGGAACCCGCGGATCCCGATTCTTCGGCTCAACCATCAAAGCGACCAAAGAAGGTGGTTGTCAAGCGACCTGCAAGCGGTCAGCTCACTATTCACAGTGGTCAAGGGGGCAACTCGAGCTCCCAAGAGCAGCAAGATATCGGACCGTTGGTCGTGCACTCTTCAGTTGGTGACACCCGACGCACGGCCGACAGAGTAAACTACCGAAGGAACATCCATGACACCATGCACATGAGAGATGTGCGGTGTTATGACAAGCCAAGGGATAGCAAGGATCCCCGTTTCTGGTGCTTCTTCCACATGGATTACTACCAGTCAGTCCTCACGACCAAGAAGAACCCAGTCACGGAGATGCAATGGGTTGATTGGAAGGCTGCATTGACGAAGAAGGACTGCTACCTTCTCTTCAAGGGGGTGCTCGAAGCTTGCGAGCACCACGGAGTCAGTGAGATCATGGGTCTCCAATACCCATGGAACGAGGAAGTCATCCTCCAATTTTATGCAACTGTGTTCTATTGGGTTGACAAGCTCGGCTTCACCTGGATGACCAATGGGGTGAAGTACGAAGTCAGCTATGAGGAGTTTGCCCGCATTCTCGGGATGGAGGACAGCCTGCAGCACTCACTGAAGATCCATGAGATGGATCTAGTGAACCTCCTGGAGATGGAGAGTTTCTATGAGGATGGGTATCCAACTAACCCTCCTCATATCCACGGCCTCAAGCCATTCCATGCCGTGGTGAACCGTCTGATCAGGAAGACCCTCTTGCCCAAGGATGGGGATGCCAACAGGATCAATCACAACAGCAGAAATCTGATCCAGCTCTTGGCAGGGGAGCAGCAGTTCAACGCCTTCGACTATATCTACGAGGAGATCTATATCGCCTCAGAGACACCAGCCAGATCCTGCTGCTACGCCCCGTACTTGATGAAGCTCATTGAGACGGTGTCCGGGCAGAAGTTTGTGAAGGATGTGCCTCATAGGCGCCTCGTGTCTCAGAAACCTTCCAAGCTTCACCGCCCGATTCGAGCAGCTGCACCGACACCGACACCAGCAGAGGGAGGACCCAACTCCTCGAGGAGGAAGTCTGCTCAGCCTCCCAGCTCATCCTCCGTGCCCCAGCAGCAACCATCTTGCTCATCAGGACTGCTCAAGGCACTCAAGTCGATCTTCACCGTTTGTCGGTCGACTCAACGCTTGGCAAAGAGGAACCAGAGGAACCTCGAAGCCATTAGGGAGCACCTCCAGCTTCCTCCAGTCGACGACGCCAGCTCAGACGAGGAGCCACCAGAGTTTCCGGAGCTCACCGAGGTGGATATGGCTTTCTTCACCGGCACCGGCGCCTCTTCCTCAGCACCTCCTGCAGCTCACGGCGACTCCGGCGAGGAGAGCGACTATGAGCAGGAGAGCGACGACGACGATGACGGCGACGACGACGAGGACAACAACGAGTAGACTAGGTTTTAGTGTCCACTTTTCTCCTTTTTGGTGCCTTGATGCCAAAGGGGGAGAAGCATTAGACTCTTGTGCTTATTCTTGGACATGGACATGTATCTAGTCATATTTTCTATCGTGGTGTGTCTTGTACTTATTTGTTACTCGTTTATGACTGTTAATTCTTAATGATGTTTATTGATGCCTTATGATGATCATTATGATGCTTCATTGATCTCGTGTGCATTTCTTCATATTTATCACGTTGTTGCACACACACGAGCATATAGGCACCCCACGACGATTGAGTGTATATGAGTTGTTTTTATTGTTATTCCAAAAGCTCATCTACACTTGAGACTCAAAACTTCTATCAAATCTTATTTTTGTCGAAGACTTTAGTTGGTTGTCATCAATCACCAAAAAGGGGGAGATTGTAAGTGCATCTAGGTCCCTTGTGGGTTTTGGTGGATTGATGATGAACCATTAAAGTGCTGATGAACTTGGTTGAGCATGAGCGCAGATCCGAAGTACGGTATGGATCTTTGAAGAAAGACGGCAAAAGGAGAAAAGTTGTGGCGAAGAAGAATAGAAATAGGTTTTTCTATTTTCTCCTTGAGTCGTAGGAAAAACCGTACTATTAAGAGGGACACGACGCGTAGACACTTAGTGAGTCATTCGGGTGCTCAGCCCCTTTGCAGAAGCTTTTAGTAGGGCCTTTGTGGCTTGGGCGGACTTGTCTCACTTGTGGTGTCAGACATGTCCGAATTCTCTCTGTTGGAAGTCGAACATGTCCGAGACTGTGAGTCAGACATGTCCGAATTAGTACTGGAAGGTTCCAGTGAGAGTTCCAGTGAAGTTTCAGACTTGTCCGAACCTGGGGGTCGGACATGTCCGAGATGGATCTGTTCCCAGGGACTAAGAAAAATTTTCTAAGTCCCAGAGAGTCAGACTTGTCCGAGTTCTCTCTGCAGAACTTCAGACATGTCCGAGATTGTATGTCAGACATGTCTGAAGTGGTTTTGGTCAGACAAGTCTGAAGTGAAAGGCCTGACCTTTGAGGTCAGACATGTCCGACTTTGTATCAGACATGTCCGAGGTGGCTTTTTGGTGCACTATTTAAATTCCAACGGGTAGCCGTATGCTTTATGACATCAGCAATTCGGACAAGTCCGACTTTGTGTCAGACATGTCCGACGTGGGCTGTGTCAAACGGCTCTAATGACCTTTTGGAGTATAAATAGTGGGTGGTTTCGACCCACCAACCATGCCTAACACCCCTGAACAGTTCTGAACGCCCATTTGAACTCAAGAACCTCTCTCCACTTGTTCTTCACCTCTAGAGACCAAATTCGAGTTTTTGGGAGAGTGAAGAGTGCTTTGTGAGAATCGGGAGAAACGGTTCATTGAGGGGTTGAGCAACGTGTGATTCGCTAAGTTTCTTCGTGATTGCGTGTTTGTTGCTCTTGGGGTTCTCCCCTAGACGGTTAGGCGTCACCCCGCGATTTCTTTGTGATCTCTTGTAATCGGGGAGTTTTTAACAATCTTTGTGATAGTGTAAGATTTGGGAGTTGGCCTTTGTGGCAACTCATGAGGGAAAAGCTAGAGAAGGCCTGGTCCTTTGTGGACTCCTCAACGGGGACGTAGGATCCTTTGTGGTTCCGAACCTCAGGATAAAATCGTTTGTCTCTTGTTGTTCTTCCTTTCCCGTGAGTTTTGATTCTATTGTTTTCCGCGTGCAATCTCTCCCTCAGCTTTCTTCCTACTCCATACTTCGTGTAGGACTGCTAGGGATCGATATCTCTCACTAGATCGCTTAAAAATTGGATTTTTGGTCTGATCGTGCAGGTAATCTCGGACTTATCCGACCCAGGTCAGACTTGTCCGACTTAGGTCAGACAAGTCCGACTAGAAGTCAGACAAGCCCGACTTCTCTATTTTCATAACTCTAAATTAAGTTTAAATTATCGATTATCGCCTATTCACCCCCCACCCTCTAGGCCGCTTTCAGGAGGTCCTCGACAACACCCTCTAGCACGACACCTTCTATTCCGAGCGACAAACATGCAAAACACACAATTTAATAAAATAATGCTCATATAGTACTCAATATGCCATGACATGCATGATTAATGCAATTATGAGGTAAAACTTGTTAATGAGTTGTTATTAATGTTTACTAACTGGTTCTAATAGTTTTTAACAAATTTGGACAGGTTTGGAATTGATTCGAGTCAATTTGGAATTAATTCAACACAATTCAGATACAGGGGTCAGACAAGTTCACTAGGGACCGAACTAGTCCGCCCTTCACAGAACCAGTGAATTAGGGTTTTCTTGATCTGCGAGATTTGGGAGAACTAGGGTTGAATTGACTTGGAAAAAGACAAAGTAGAAGGTGTACCACATGTTTAGAACTCCAAGGATAAAGAGTTCGGAGGCAACACTTGGATCTTGTAGATCTAGGGTTGATGATGAAGAGTTGAGGGTGAATTAGTGATGAAGAATGAAAACACGATGAAGATCTTGTTCACTTGATCCTCTTTCGTTTCCTCCTCTTCTTCTTGCTGTTGGATCTCCTCTTGGTAGCGGCTCCCACGAACTAGGGTTTGGTGGTATTTCAAAAGTGGCAAAGAGATGAGAAGTTGGGATGTTGGGTTGTTTATATAGAGGTGGAGGTGTAGGGTTTGATGGATTTTGAGTTTGGGGGTGGGTGGAGGCCGGTGTGGGATCCCACATGGGCTCCAAAAAGGTTAGACACGACGTCCTTGGGCCCACTTAAGGTAAAAACCAAAAACAATTCATGGAGGAAAATATTGAATCAGAGTCGCGAATATCGGACAAGTCCACAATAGATCGGACTAGTCCGATAGCTAGTCAGAGAGAAAACGGACAAGTCTGGCAAAAATTGGACAAGTCCGATATTAGTCAGAGAGCAACACAGACAAGTCCGACAGAAAATGGACAAGTCCAGACAAGTCCGGGGACTTGGCAAAATTATCGAAGGATGGGGTGAACGGACTAGTCCGCACTAGCCCGGACAAGTCCGAAAACAGAATAGAGAAAAAACGGACATGTCCGAAGAGAGGTCAGAAAGAAATTCGGACTAGTCCAGTCCGCACCAAAAACGAACAAGTCCGAAATTCTCAAAACTTTTGAGTGCGGTTTTTCTTCTAATTCATTTTAAATTTGTTTATTTTTATGTTACTTAATTTTAAAAATGTATTAGAATGTATGTAATCCATGATGGATGAAAATGAGGCTGTTACAAACCTACCCCCTTAAAATGAATCTCGCCCTCGAGATTCAACATATAAGGAAAGAGATAGGGAAATTCTTTCTTGAGTTCATCTTCTAGCTCCCAAGTTGCCTCCGATTCTCCATGATGCTTCCATTGTATTTTACACCATCTAATGACCTTGTTTCTTGTGACCCTCTACTTGGTTTTCAAGATTTTGACCGGTTGCTCGGCATAAGTCAAATCAGCCTCTAATTCCTATTCTTCCATTGAAACTTGTTCTTCCGGTACCCTCAAGCACTTCTTGAGCTGTGAAACATGAAACACATCATGAACATCTGAAAGGTGTGTTGGCATCTCCAGTTTATATGCTACTTCTCCATGTTTGGCCAAAATCCTGAATGGTCCAATATAGCGAGGTGCCAACTTGCCTCTTACATTAAACCGCTTGTTACCTCGCATAGGTGATACTTTGAGATATACGAAGTATCCCACTTCAAAGGCTAAGTTCCTCCGCCTATTATCCGCACAACCCTTTTGTCTTGTTTGTGCGGCCCTCAAATTTTTGTAGATTATCTAAACTTACTTTTCAGCCTCTTGCAACACATCCGGTCCGGCTCTCTTCTGTCTCATTCCAAAACAAAGGTGTCCTACACTTCCTTCCATATAGTGCTTCATATGGCGACATCTTCAAGCTGGCTTGGTAACTGTTAGTGTAAGAAAACTCAGCGTATGGTAAACTCTTGTCCCAACTTACTCCATACATTAGTGCACAAGCTCTTAGCATATCTTCCAATATCTGATTTTTTCTCTCAGTTTGTCCATCCGTTTGAAGGTGGTACGTAGAACTGAAATTCAATTGAGTTCCCATAGCTTCATGCAGTTTCTCCCAGAACCTAGAAGTGAATTGAGAACCTCGGTCTGAGACTATTCTCTTCAGAACTCCATGTTGGTACACAATATGCTCCATATACAATTCTACTAGCTTCACGGTGGTATGTGTGGTCTTGACAGGTATGAAATGAGCTGATTTGGTCAAACGATCCACAATAACCCATATTGAGTCATAACTGGACTGAGTTCGCGGTAATCCAACTATGAAGTCCATACCAATTTCTTCCCATTTCCACTTCGGAATCTTCAATGGTTATAGTAATCCAGATGGCCTTTGATGTTCGGCTTTAACCCGTTGGCACACATCACACAGGTCTACATATTCGGCTATGTCCTTTTTCATGCTGGCCCACAAATAACATGTCTTCAAGTCCTTGTACATCTTTGTACAACCCGGATGAATTGAGTAAGGTGAGTTATGTGCCTCCTTTAATATCGTTTCCCGAATATGCTTCACATTAGGTACAACGATTCTTTTTCCAAACCATAGAGTATCATGTTCATCCTCATCAAATCTGAATTCTCTCCCTTCTTAGGTCTTTTCTTTGATTTATTGAATTTCCTCATCCTTGGTCTAACCTTCTCGAATTTCCTGCTCCAAGGTTGGATTTAACTCCATGATTCCCATCTCACTCACAAATCTGAGATTCAACCATTCAAGCTCCTTGCATAGCTCAGATGGCAGCTCTCGAACCATGAGTTGGTGGCTTGCTCCTTTCCGACTCAAAGCATCGTCCACTACCTTAGCTTTCCCTGGATGATAGTTGATTCCCACGTCATAATCTTTGATGAGCTCCAACCATCTTTGTTGCCTCAAATTCAGATCCGTTCGCGTGAATATGTACTTGAGGCTCTTGTGGTCTGTGTAAATCTCACACCTATGACTAAGAATGTAATGTCTCCATATCTTCAAAGCATGTACCACAACTGCAAGTTCGAGATCATGCGTTGGATAATTCTACTCATGTTTCTTCAATTGTCTCGATGCATAGGCTACCACTTGACCTTCTTACATGAGCACACATCCAAATCCTTGTCTTGAGGCATCACAATAGATATCAAAACTTTTGCTCACATCCGGCAATATCAAGACTTGGGTTGTAGTTAACCTCTTCTTCAACTCCTCAAAGCTGTCTTGATAAGCTTGAGTCCACCGGAAAGCTTTCCCCTTCATTAGCAATTCTGTCATTGGCTTGGCTATCTTGGGAAAGTCCATGATGAATTGACAGTAATATCCAGCCATTCCGACAAAGCTCCTTATTTCCTTGACATTCTGCGGCAGTTCCCACTTTAGAACATCCCTCACTTTTCCTGGGTCAACCGATACTCCTCCTCCCGAGATGATATGACCAAAAAATGACACTTTCCTTAACCAAAACTAGCACTTGCTGAATTTGGCATATAACTGATGTTCCCTCAGTTTTTGCAATGTGAGCCTCAAATGCTCCTCATGTTCCTCTTTGCTTCTCGAGTAGATCATAATGTCATCAATGAACACCACAACGAACCATCCAGGTACTCCATGAAGACCTTATTCATGAGGTACATAAAGTATGCAGGTGCATTCGTGAATCTAAAGGACATAACGGTGTACTCATAAGATCCATATCGTGTCCGGAAAGCTGTTTTGGGGATATCCGATAGTCTAATCTTCATTTGGAAGTAGCCTGACCTCAAATCAATCTTGAAGAAAACACATGCACCCTTCATCTGGTCGAACAAATCCTCTATACGGGGCAATGTATACTTGTTCTTGATCGTCACCTCATTGCGAGCCCGGTAATCCACACACATCCTTTGGGATCCATCCTTCTTATCCACGAAAAGAACTGGCGCTCCCCAAGGTGAAGAGATTGGGCGAATAAAACCCTTCTCTAGTTGCTCTTGAATCTACTTCTTGAGCTCTGCTAACTTCCTAGGAGTCATCCTATATGGCCTCTTAGCTATAGGTACAATTTCAGGTATTAATTCAATAGCAAATTATATGTCTCCATCAGGTGGCATACCTGACAACTCATCCGAAAACACATCCAGGAATTCACACACCACTGGAATCTCCTCAATTGCGGCACCGTCCATGTGATTCAGCTCCAATTGCTTCAGTGCATGTTGAGATGCTTCAAATTCTATGGTGATCCCTTCGTCATTGGTCAACTTCACCATCTTTGTGGCACATTGTATAACTCCATTGTGCTTCCTCAACCAGTCCATACCAAGTATAATGTCCAATCCTTGAGAATCCAAAACAATGAGGTTGCCAAAGAAGTCTACCCCTTATTCTAAGGCTTACTTTTGGACATATTATATTCGTCCTCATCTCTCCTCCAGGAGATTTAACCAACAAAGTATACTTCATACGAGAGATAGGCAAACTATACTTGGCAACATACTTCGATGCAATGAATGAATGCGATGCTCCAGAATCAAATAACATAATTATCGGGTTGGAGTTTGCAAGAAACATATCAATCACCACGTCATACGCTTGTTGCGCTTCCTCCGTAGAGATATGGTTCACATTGTCACGAGCAAAATTTTGTTGTCCACGGTTGCCTTGTGGCACTCCTCCATTTGGTCTTGGGTTTTGTCTTGGAGCATTGTTACCCTTACCAAGGCCTGACTTAGGACACTAAGATACAAAGTGTCCTACCTTACCACAGGTATAGCATGACCTTGTTGCACTTGTATTATTAGGGCGAACTTGATTTTCAACATTGACAGGAAAGTTGGCGCAGGGTGCTTGAGGCATTGGAGGACGAGGTGCTTGCATAGCGGGGTGTTGCTGCATTGGTTGAGCTGGATGTGATGGAATAGCAGCGCGATATGCAGGAGCCGAGGGGTTGTAGTATGGCACATTGGTTGGTGCAAAGCGGGGGCGAACATTGCTTCCTTGCAGTTGTCCTTGATATGGTGCTTTCCTCTTAGTTTCTTGCTCCATCTCATGAACTTTATTCTCAACCAAAATTGCTTTGTCCACAAGATTCTGAAAGTTGGCATAATCACAGTTGAGCAATTGCACTTGGATCTCATTGTTAAGGCCCCTCATAAACAAATATTGCTTCCGGCTGTCCCGGTTGACATCTTCCGGTGCATACCTTGAAAGTTGAGTGAATTTACCAAGATATTCACTCACGCTTGATCTTCCTTGCCTCAAGTTCTCAAATTCTTGCCTCTTTAGGATCATAATACCTTCCGACACATAATGAGAACGAAAACTCTCCTTGAATTCAACCCAAGTGATCCTCTCCCGATTCTCATGGGCATTGCATAAAGAATCCCACCAATCCGCAGCTGCTCCAACTAGTTGATGAGAAGCAAATAGGACCTTCTCCCGGTCGCTGCGTTGGACAATAGCAAGCTTCTTCTCCGCATACTTCAACCAATCATCCGCCTCCATAGGATCAATAGCTTGAGCAAAGGTGGGTGGCCTGGTCCTCATAAACTCTCACAACTAGTTATCAGGTGGTGGTGGTGGCGGTGGAGGCATGTGGGGCTGATTGTTGTTGTTACCAGTCTGCAGCTGTCCCATAGTTTGTATTATGGTTTGCATGAGCTGGTTTTGCATAGCCAATAGCTGCCCAAGGTTGATAGCCTCAGGTCCAGGTCCATTGTTGTTCTGAGGTGCTCCATTGTTCTCCTCCTCATCATTGGCATCGCTCTGGTTGCGAGTCCTCACCATCTGAAGAAAAGCAAGAGATAGAAGAATTTTGAAAATGTACCCAACTATATGCATCAAGGGATATGAACTAAGCAACTACTTATACTAGTCTATGTGGATGTGGGAAACGCTAAAGCATCCCACGATCCTCTACTATGCACACAAGCAACATATATAGCAATCAGCACACCAAGCAAATCACAACGCTTCCTGAGTGTCCCTATGTGCTCTAAAGTGTCCATTCTATCTAGGCTGCATCTTACGGTCAACTTGACTCTGATACCAATTTGTGACACCCGGTCCCGAAAATAAACCAAGTGCAATATATATGTGCCCAAGACGTTCAACACACATATACAAGTCCATCACAAACGATAATCTAAAAATTACGACAAAACAGATTAATTAAGTACCTTTTATTACAATATTCTAATAATCCTCAAGAGACAACTTTAATGATTATTATTAAAAGTCTGAAAGTAAAGTAGCAAAATAATCAAGCAACTAAGCAAGCTGAGCGAAAGGGAATGCGCGACTCCAAGCAACACCACAGGCAAGCTGACGACATCACACAGCCTAGTACTCCACATTATCCTCATAGTACTCTCAGACATCACCTGAAATTGTTGGTGGGGGAGGGTGAGTACATGTCGTACTTAGCAAGTATGGGAAAGTATGACATGTAGATTAAACAAGACATTGATAATAAGTAATGGCTAATTGCTGAGAAGTACATTTAAAACGTGTAAAAAAGCATTATACTATGTTTATGTGAAGTAATCCCATCATATCCCACATAATTAACATAATACAAAATCACAATCAATTATCCATCCATATACCAGATTATTACCATCATCATCATAAATGTTCATTTATCATAACTCAATCCATAATCATAACCATAATTATAACCAACCATAACCAAATTCCAAATTCCCTCTAATCATGTATGTCATCCAGGTGCTTGTGACCGGGAGCACGACTATCATGATAGTTTTTAACACTCTGCAAAGGTTCTACCACTTTACCCACAAGTTCGTGATTTCGTCACCCATCGGTGACTAAAGAAACCTCCCTTATGCCAATTACACTTCCTTAGGTGTATGGCCAAGAGATCACAAAATAGCCTTTACAAAGGGACTACCAGCATGTACGGACCCACTAAGGTTTCAATGGTTGCGATGCCTCCAACTGAGCACATCCTAAACCAAAGGCCCCCTCTTGTGCCGTTCGGATCCTAGGGAGTCCCGCCACTATTGCCAACCCAATTCGACTCCCACTCCCCGCTCTTCAAATTATTCGCGCAATACAAGCAATACACCTAATTAACCAGCTACGCCGCACCCATACTTAGCCTCGTGGTGGCACTGTAGTCCTGGCCTATTCTCGCATGAAGCGGTCCTTAGATCCAAGGCAAGCAAACCACCATATCGACCAACCCAATCCACAAACCATGCTTGCTTAGATATCCCAAGTCTCATATTACCATTTAGCCATATTCATCAATTTACATCATCCATAGGTTCATTAAATCATGATTAAGCATTTTGGTCGTTTTCCCATCCCAATTAATTATAGCAAAGCAAAAAGGTAAAAAGCCCTTCCCGACTCTCTACAATGTATTCCAAGCGATAAGAATGGTCAAACAAGTCTAGTAAACACCTATAAATAGGTTTCCCATCGATTTGACACAAGCATGTAGTTTTGCAAACAAAACACTTAAAAACATGGGGTCAATATGGTCAAGGACACTTGCCTTTCCCTTGAGATTGATTAGGGTTGAAAGCTTCAAACTTCTAGTACTGGAGGTCCTCGACAACACCCTCTAGCGAATCATCTTCTATTCTGAGTGACAAACATGCAAAACACACAATTCAATCAAATAATGCTCATATAGTACTCAATATGCCATGACATGCATGATTAATGCAATTATGAGGTAAAACTTGTTAATGAGTTGCTATTAATGTTTACTAACTGGTTCTAATGATTTTTAACAAGTTTGGACAAGTTTGGAATTGATTCGAGTCAATTTGGAATTAATTCATCACAATTCAGATTCAGAGGTCGGACAAGTCCGCTAGGGACCGGACTAGTCCATCCTTCGCAGAACCAACGAATTAGGGTTTTCCGATCTGCGAGATTTGGAAGAATTGGGTTTGAATTCACATGGAAAAAGAGAAATTAGAAGGTGTACCACGTATTTAGAACTCCAAGGATCAAGAGTTCGGAGGCAACACTTGGATCTTGATGATCTATGGTTGACGATGAAGAGTTGAGGGTGAAATGGTGATGAAGAATGAAAACTCGATGAAGATCTTGTTCACTTGATACTCTTTCATTTCGTCCTCTTCTTGTTGTTGTTGCATCTCCTCTTGATAGTGGCTCCCACGAACTAGGGTTTGGTGGTCTTTCAAAAGTGGCGAAGAGATGAGAAGTTGGGGTGTTGGGTGTTTATATAGAGGTGGAGGTGTAGGGTTTGATGGATCTCGAGTTTTGGGGTGGGTGGAGGCCGGTGTGGGGTCCCACATAGGCTCCAAAAAGGTTAGACATGAAATCATTGAGCCCACTTAAGGTAAAAACCCAAAACAAGTCGTGGAGGAAAAGATTGAATCAAAGTTGCGAATACCGGACAAATCCACAATAGATCGTACTAGTCCGATAGCTAGTGAGAGAGAAAACAACAAGTCTGGCCAAAATCAGATAAGTCCGATATTAGTTAGAGAGCAACACAAACAAGTCCGACAGAAAACGGACAAGTCCAGGGACTTGGCAAAATTATCGAAGGATGGGGTGAACGGACTAGTCCACACTAGACCGGACAAGTTCGAAAACAGAACAGAGAGAAAATGGACTAGTCCACAGCAAAAACGGACATGTCCGAAGAGAGGTGTAAGGATCGAATGCCCAAGAGGGGGGGTGAATTGGGCTTCTTTTCAAAATTAAAGCAATAAAAACTTAACTACTAAAAGCCAAATTCCTTATGCCAACAACCTATGCATTCAAGTGAATAGTGTAACACCCTCATTTTCATGCATCATGCCCTACATACACTCATATACGTGTTTAACATTAACCCACAACAAGAGGAACGAGTTTAAAATTGATTCGGAGCATTTAAAATTGATTTGGAGCAAAACCGCACTTAAAACGCAGTAAAGTGCGGACTAGTCTGATTTCTTTCTGACTAAAAACAGACTTGTCCATTTTTGCTGCGGACTAGTCCGATTTTGGCTCTGGAAACTTTTGGACTTGTCCGATTTTGTGCGGACTAGTCCGATATTCCAAGAATCCTTGAAAATTAGCTAAGTCCCTGGACTTTTCCGGACTAGTCCGGTGTTCCAGCGGACTTGTCCGATTTCCTCTCTGTTTAAAATCGGACTTGTCCAATTTTTGGCCAGACTTGTCCGATATTTCGCGACTCCGAGTTGATCTTTTGTTTTACGACTTGTTTCTTGGGTTTCACGTTAAGTGGGCCTAGGGACGTCGTGCCTAACTCTTTTAGAGCCCATGTGGGACTCTAAACCAACCTCTACTCATCCCAAACTCGAAATTCATCTAACCCTAGCCTCCACCTCTATATAAACAGCCCCACCGCTTGGTTTGACATCTATTTGCCACTTTTCCACCCCACCAAAACCCTAGTTCGTGGAGAGCCACAACCAAGGAGGGAGGAGAAGATCCCAAGCAACATGAAGAAGAGGAGGAAACGAAAGAGGACCAAGATCTCCACCAAGTTTCGTCCTTCACCACCAATTCATCTCCAAGTTCATCACCAACCCTAGATCACCAAGATCCAAGTGCTACCTCCAAGTTTCTTGATTCATTAGAGTCCTAAACACCTGGCATACCTTCTATTCTCTTTTCCTTACGTGAATTCAACCCCTAATCTCCAAATTTACGTCGATCTAGAAAACCCTAATCCACTGATCTCGCAGAGTGCGGACTTGTCAGGTCCCTAGCGGACTAGTTCGATCTTCCTGGTTAAATTGCATCAAATTAATCCTAAAATTTGATCTAATCGAATCCAAACCTGTATAAACTTGTTAAAAGCTATTAGAACTAGTTAGTGATCATTAAAAACAATCAATTAACAAGTTCTACCTTGCATTTGCATAAATCATGCATGTCATGACATATTGAGTAATATTTGTGCACTCTTTGATTGTGTTTCTTGTCTTGTATGTTTATTGTGTGGATTAGACGGATTTGCGCTAGAGAGTGCCGCGGATGATCTACAACACCAAGAGTTTGAAGTCTTTGATCCTAATCAACAGCAAGAGCAAGGCAAGTGTCTTTGAAGCATATTGATCCTGTTTTTAAATAAATGTTTTATTTGCAAACTGCATGCTTGTGTCAATTTGATGGGAAACCTATGATAGGAAGTTTACTAGATTTGTTAAACCATCCTTGTCACCTGGAATATATGGTAGAGAGTCGGGAAGGGTTTTTACCTTTTGCTTCGCTTAATAAACTGGGATGGAAAACAACTATACCACTCAATTTAATTATGCTTGGATGAGATTATGGTTAAACGAACTGGTTAAATATGATATGGTAATGGGTGATCTAAGCAAGCCTGGTATGTGGATAGGTTGGATGTTATGGTGGTTTGCTTGCTTTAGATCTAAGGACCGGTTCATGCGAGAATAAGCCAGGACTACAGTGCCACCACGAGGCCAAGTATGGGTGTGGCGTAGCTGATTAATTAGGGCTTTGCTAGTGCTGTTTGGACCATTGTGGATGCTCGGGGAAGGGGTAGTCGGATTGGGTTCGTTGATGATTGGTGGGACTACCCTGGGATCCGAATGGCTCAAGAGGGGGCCCTTGGTTGAAGATGTGCTCTGCGAGAGACATCGCCACCGGCGAAACCTCAGTGGGGTCTAAATAGGCTAGTAATCCCTTTGTAAAGGCTATTTTGTGATCTCTTGGCCACACACCAACGGAAGTGTGTAATATGACCGACGGGTCATGGGCATAAGGGAGATTCTTAGTCACCGAAAGGTGATGAAATCACGAACACGTGGGTAAAGTGGTACAAACTCTGCAGAGTTAAATAAAACTATCATGATAGTTGTGCTCCCAGTTATGAGCACCTGGACAACTTCCATGATTAGAGGGAACTTAGTATTGGGATGGTATTTGGGATGGTTATGATTGGAATTATGGTCATGGATGGTTATGAATTGAATTTTGGTATTGAATATGGATATTGGTATATGGATGATGGATATGGAATATGGACTGGTATTATGATATTACTTATGATTATGATGGGTTTACTTCACATACATATAATATATTACTTTTCAAATGTTTTACTGTACTTTTCAGCACTTTGCCATTATTATTGTCGCCATTTGAGTCAGCCACATGTCGTACTTTCTACACTTGCTGAGTACGACATGTACTCACTCTTGCAATCCCCCCCCCCCCCCCCCCACAAACAGTTGCAGGTCAGGATTGGGAGTTTAATGGTGATAATGCGGAGTTGTAGGCCGTGTCTACCGTCAGCTTTGGCTGTGGTGTTGATTGGAGCTGCGCATATATACCCTATTGCTTATGTTGCCTAGCTGTTTAGTTTGCTTAATTAGTTTATTTCCGCTGCATTAGTTGAACTTCTCATAAATATTTATTAGAGGTTGTATTCGAGGATATTATGTTTTGTGTAATAAAATTTGGCTAATTAATCTTGTCTTGTGGTAATTTTCTGTATACTCTTTTGTGAATGCACTCGTGTATGTGTGTTGAACATCCTGAGCACACATATGTGTTGATTTGGTTCATTTTTCGGAACCGGGCGTCACAGATTGGTATCAGAGCCACAGGTTGACCGTAGGATGCAGCCTAGATAGAATGGACACTTTAGAGTACATAGGAGCACATAGGAATCGATGTGTTTTGCTTGGTGTGCTGTTGCTATATATATTGTTTGCTTGTGTGCTTAATAGAGGATTTTGGGATGCTTTAGCATTGCCATGTCCACCTAGGCTAGTGTAGCTAGCTGTTTAGTTTCATATCCCTTGATGCATATAGTTGGAGACGTTTTCTAATTCTTACCTATTGCTTTTCTTCAGATGGTGAGGACTCACAACTAGAGGGATGGCAATGGTGAGGAGAAGAACCATGGAGTGCCTCAGAACAACATTGGACAAGGATCTACTCAGGGAGCTATCAACATTGAGCACCTATTGGCTATGCAAAACCAGCTCATGCAGACCATGATACAAGCTATGGGACAGCTGCAGGCTAGCAATATCAACAATCATCCCCACATGCCTCCACCGCCACCCCCGCCTCCTCATAACCGATTGGAAGAGTTTATGAGGACTAGACCGCCAACCTTTGCTCAAGCTGCTGACCCTATGGATGCGGATGATTGGCTCAAGTCCGTGGAGAAGAAACTTGCTATTGTCCAATGCAGTGACTGGGAGAAGGTGCTTTTCGCTTCTCATCAACTAGTTGGAGCAGCTGTGGATTGGTGGGATAGCATGAAAAAGGACATAGCTGAATATGTGGCATTGTGTGATGTGTGTCAACGAGTCAAGGCGGAACATCAAAGGCCAGCTGGATTATTGCAACCATTGAAGATCCCAGAATGGAAGTGGGAAGAAATCAGTATGGACTTCATAGTTGGTTTTCCACGTACTCAGTCCAGGTATGACTCAATTTGGGTAATTGTGGATCGTTTAACCAAGTCAGCTCATTTTGTCCTTGTGAAGAGCAAATATACAGCTGCACGATTGGTCGAAATATATATGGAGCATATTGTGTGTCGACGTGGAGTCCCTAAGAAGATAGTCTCGGATAGAGGTTCTCAATTCACTTCCAGGTTTTGGCAAAAATTGCATGAAGCTTTGGGAACAAGGTTGAATTTTAGTTCAGCATATCACCCTCAAACGGATGGACAAACCGAGAGGACCAATCAGATTTTGGAGGACATGTTAAGAGATTGTGCTTTAAAGCATGGGAAGAGTTGGGACAAAACCTTGCCATACGCAGAATTTTCATACAACAATAGTTACCAAGCAAGTTTGAAGATGTCTGCCGTCAGCTTTGCCTGTGGTGTTGATTGGAGCTGCGCATATATACCCTATTGCTTATGCTGCCTAGATGTTTAGTTTGCTTAATTAGTTTATTTCCGATGCATTAGTTGAACTTGTCATAAATATTCATTAGAGGTTGTATTCGAGGATATTATGTTTTGTGTAATAAAATTTGGCTAATTAATCTTGTCTTGTGGTAATTTTCTGTATACTCTTTTGTGAATGCACTCGTGTATGTTTGTTGAACATCCTGGGAACACATATGCGTTGGCTTGGTTCCTTTTTCGGAACCGGGCATCACAAATAGTAATTTTGCGGTATATGAAATGCATAAGTGTAATGGGAAAGAAACAGTGTGCAAACTCCTGAGGAGACACGAAGACACGGAGATTTATCCCGTGGTTCGGCAAGATCGTCAAGACCTTCCTACATCCACGTTGTGTCACCCACCAAAGGGTATATCCACTCCCAAGTCACCGATACCAGGGATCTTTACTAAAAGTCTCCGTTCGCCAACCCTGGCAAGGTGGAGCTCAAGCCTTGTACAAGTTTGATCCTCCGGGCTTCCATAACTGTCTTGGCAAGCTCTGGAAGGCTCTCTCCAATCACCGACTGTTACACGGTGAATGCAATCACCAAGAGACACTCCCTTACATCTCTCACTAGACTAGAGACTCCAATCACCAAGAATGGAAGCACACAAGCATCATCTCTAGCAAGTTCTAGTCTATCTCTTGGTGTACAAGTGGTGTAAATGATGTAGAAGTGGTAGCTCAATGTATTGAATGCTTGGTAATGTGTAGAGTAGCTCTGGGTATCAAGACTTATCGAAATGACTGGTTGAAGAGGTATAAATATCCAGCTTCCATGAAATAGCCGTTGGAAAAGTAGGCTGACATCACTGTTCTGCAAACATCAGATGCTTCGATATGATCCCCTCAGTTGTCATCGGTCGAATACAAATTAGCTGATGTCACTGTGTCAGATATGACCATTGATCGACCGATGTAACACTTGCCTCATCATCGGATGATCCGGTGACACTTGATCTAGAATGGTCCAGAAATAATGCTTACTGGAGTGATTGACCGATGTGTTGTAGTTGTACATCGGATGATTCGGTGTTACACTTGGTCCAGGGAAATTGCTTACTGGAATGATCGATCGATGTAACACTTGCTTCATCATCGGATGATCCGATGTATACTTAAGACTGAGGTCTTCTTCTGTTCAGAGCCAACTCGATCGATGTAGTGTTTTCTGGATACATCAGTTGATCCGCTGAGTTGATTTTGGTCTGCTTCGAGTTGTTCTAAGTGATTCTTTTGGAATTTGTTTGAGTGACCTCTTAGACATTGGTTTGAAATGTTCTTTTGATGATGACCAAGTCTTGAGTGCTGTAAATTTTGATGGAATAATTTTGACATATGTGCAGTCTTCATAAAAATCGATTGACCTCGTAAAATAATTTGTTAAGGGGTATCCAATTGTATCCAATGAGCAGTAGATGATATACATATAGAGTTCATTATGTGTGATGAGTGATATGAGAGATCTTGCATCCACAAACTCATTAGTAATATCCAACGGTTGTCATTAATCACCGAAACCATACCTCATGGGGGCCTAGATGCTTTCAATCTCCCCCTTTTTGGTGATTGATGACAACACAACGAGTAAAGCATAAGAGTAATGAATTTCAGAATACGATACTCAAAAGGATATGCAATAAGTACAAGATCTAGCACACGAAACTCGAAGGCTCAAAAGCGATCAATACCATATGAGAGAATTAAGTGGCAGGCGGATAACTCAAGAATATCAAAAGAGTAGAAAATCTCCCAAATTACAAAAGCTCCCAAAATAATTACCCCCCCTACAACTAGGACTCCGCCTAGGACTATGCTAATTCCCCCTTACTGTTCTCCCCCTTTGGCATCAAGACACCAAAAAGGGAAGTCGAGTGCCTAAGGATCCTAAGCGCTCGGGGCGATGACAAACTGGTCGCCGTCGAGGGTGTTGTCATCGGAGCTGCTGCCTATTGCTGCTGAGGATGGACTGGAGGTGACAGGTGTTGCCGGAGCTGCTGTCGGTGCTGAGGGTGCCAGCTGAGTCTGGACTGCTGGTAGCGGGGCACTGACAACAGAGGCCAGAGTCTGCTGGAAGAGTGTCGAAGCCGGCAGGGGAGAGTGAATCAGTGCGTCTGGAGCAAGCAGCGGTGACATGCTGATTGTCGGTATCGATGTGGTCGGCTCTGGAGCTGAGACTGGTGCCAGGACAGGTGGACCTGGAGCTAGACCCGGAAGCTGAGAGGGCAGGGCAATCCTGGTCTGAGTGTAGAGGTTGGTGATCAACCCTAGGATGCCCATCATGGTCTGTTGCGTCTGCTGCTGCTGGTCAAGAGAACGCTGGTGCATCTGATCAATCAGTCCAGTGAGCCTGTCAGTGTCCTCTCACCTCTCGTGAGCTATCTGACGCTGCATCTCCTGCTGCTGCTGCTGGAGCTCCAAAAGACGCGCAACCTGCTCAGCTCTGGCCTGCTCAACTGCAAGCCGATCCAGTCACTGCTTCTCAACCATCTGCTGAAGTAGAGAAGTGAGCTCAGATGGCTGAGAGACCTGTGCCTCGGACACCGAAGATGGAGTAGGTGGTGGTGCAGTCAAGCCTCCAGCCTCCGCGTCGTGCTGCCTGGGTGAGGGAGGAGGTGGGAAGTACTCCTCGACACTGTCACTAGTGTCACTCTCTGACCAGATGTGCTGCAGATCTCCTCCCTGAGCCTCAGCCTGTGTTAGGATCTCATCTTCCTTCTCGAGGCCTGACCAGTCTTCCTCTGAAAAGCGAGCTCGGACCTGACGCTCAACTGGGCAGCCAAGACGGTGGTCTCCAGGAGCTGGAGCACGGTAGTGTCCGAACCTAGTGACGCTCTCGTTGGTGAGACTGTCACGCACGGCTGACCCCTCTGGAGCCAACAGGTAGAGGAGGTGACTGATCCAGTGGCCGAAAACAAGCTGCCTCATCATACCAACTCCATCGGTGATAACATCCTCCATCTCACAGATAAGGATATCCACAATGTCGAACTCCATCCCGTTCATGACATAGAACGGGAGGGTCTGCTGCAGACTGGTAAAGCCCTCAAGGTATCTGGACCTGGGTAGAATTATGCGGCGCAAGGCAAGGTGCACAGTGCACACAGCTAGAGAGAGTAGAGCAGGTACCCTCGGCTGGTCAGGAGAGAAGGGCTGAGCGAACAGTGACCGAATATCCTCAAAAGGTGGTGCCACACCTCCAGTGAGCGACTTCCTCGGTGGGTCAGCCTGTCCATACACCAACTCATGTAGGCATGTGTCATGGAGATCCACGCCTAGCAGCTGTCCCAAGGTCTGTCTGGTCAGATAGTGATGTTGGCCCATGAACAGGAAGTCAATGGATCTGCGGCCCTCTGAAACGTAGAGTGTGGCATTGAACACTCGGACGCAGTCCTCCACGAAGGCACCCCGTTGGTGAGACATCAGCTCCACTAGCCCTATGTACCTCTCAAAGTAAGGGCAAATCTCAGTCCCGGATGCAAGTGCGAGCTGATCCCAGTCAAGAAAGTTATGCTGGAAAAGCTTATGGCCTCGATGTCTGTAAGTCTCATACAGTGATGCCTGTGTCAGGGTCCAGAAGTGGCTGTCCACAAGTGGCTCTCTAGGTTGCGGGAACCACTCCTTAGTAGAATGCTCCATATGAGCTTCCTGAGCTGCTTTGCCTTCAACTTCCTGTAGTCAGTAAGGCGAACACCCTCACCAACCTAGACATTGGTTTCCATCTCATAGACGGCTCTCTGGGCCGCCCTGCCCTCCCGAAGCTCAGCTGCAGAAGATCTCTATCTCGGGGCTGCAGCTGGATGACCCCCACGGGTCCTGACTAAGCGCTGCGAACAAGCGGCACCTCGGGCTCCTCTGTCTCCTCAGGCACTTGTGACTTCCTCTATCGGGCCTCCCGGATCCTCAGCGATCCTCCTCGTCCATGCTCTCACTCCTCAGCGGCGTGAGTGGCCATCAGAGCCTTCTTCTCCTCCTTCGACAGCTTCTGCTTCTTAGCTGCCGGCTCCTCAATAGCCTTGCCCTTTCCTTTCTTGTCACGGACCATCTCGAGTGACGACGGCGAAGATGAGAGCGCGGGACAACAATGTCGGGCGCACGACATGGCGACGCAAAGAACGACGCGGCCGGGTGAACCCTAGCGGCGAAGAGGAATTTGGCGGCTGGGCGCGTGGAGTGGCGAGCGATGAGCGGTGGCACAGGGTGGCGGCGGCGCTTAGGGCGGTGGCGGTGGTGCGGCGGCGGTGAAGGGCAGCGGTAGTGAAGGGCGGCGGCAGTGAAGGGGCAGCGGCGCTGAGCGGCGGCGGTTCTGAGGGTGGCGGCGGCCGGAGGGCGGCGGCGGTCGGAGGGCGGCGGCGGCCATAGGGTGGCGGCGACCGGAGGGCGACGGCAAGGCGAAGGCACAGAGCAGCGGCGGCGGAGAGGAGGGCACGGAGCGGCAGCGTCTGGGAGAGAGAAAGGAAAGTGAAGGGGCACGCTAAATAGGTGGGGCTCGAACCCTAGCTTAAATTTTAACATCAGATGATCCGACGTCAGTGGAGAGGTTCATCGGTCGAATGGTACAGTAAGGGTATTCCAGAGGCATCTTCGGCATTGGATAATCCGACGTGGAAAGGATTATCATCGGTTGAATTTGGGCACAACTCTAGAAATGTGAACATCGGATGCTCCGATGTTTCTCAGAACGAACTCATCGGCTGAATTGACTTTCTGACTGAGCTGACCCTTGAACTTAAGCACAAACTGATCCGATGAAGCTTCTGCCCTGAGCATCGGATAATCCGATGACTACAAAAGAACAACATCCCATATATGTCCTTTGACTTAAACACACAAAGAGAAACACAAGTCTTAGGACTTTTTGGGCAACCCCTTACCCCTCAAAAAGATTATAACACTAGTTGCTAATAACTTGGCTAAGCCCTAAAGTAAATAGAACACCGAAAAGATCAAGGAAGAAATCCAAATAAAATGTAAGGCCCATGCTTTGTGAGCTAGAGGATGAAGACTTCTATCTCTTTAAAGCATGATCCTTTAGGCATTAACGCACCTAACACTTTGTTCTTTCCATATCATATGAGTTGAGATATTGCATTTCAAACAAGTCTCTTTCTCATGAAGTGGGTTCCCCTTTGTGACAATCTACCTTATGCAATGCCAAATAATTTTTTAATGAAGGATATTAAACGTGAGTACAAGTCTATATGGCAGGCATCATGTAAGACATAAATTAAATCTATCTTGCCAAATTTGAACCTTTCAAAGGCTTCTTCAGGGAGAGCCACTCTCCAGGTCTTGGGGAAACCCAAAAGAACCTCCATCCCAAGCTAACCCTTGCTCGTCCCTATCCTTTGAAAGTTAGACAAGACCTATATGTGATGCATTCTTACATGACCATGGCAACTTACATGACGTTTGATGCATCTAGCACATTTAATTCACTCCTTAGTCTAGAAAAGATTTTCTCATCAAGTGGTTTAGTGAAGATATCCGCCAATTGTTCTTCGGACCTAACACCTCGCAAGGAGATGTCTCCCTTAGCTTCATGGTCCCGCAAGAAATGATGATGAATATCAATGTGCTTAGTGTGGGAGTGTTGAACGGGGTTTTTAGCAATCTTAACCGCACTTTCATTGTCGCAAAGGAGAGGCACACAACCAAGTTTAACACCAAAGTCCAAAAAGGTTTGCTTCATATAAAGGATTTGGGCACAACATGCACCGGCCGCTATATATTCTGCTTCCACAGTGGACAAAGCAACGGAGTTTTGCTTCTTGGTAGACCAAGATACTAGGGAACGCCCAAGCAAGTGGCACCCTACGGAGGTACTCTTGCGATCCACACGGCATCCGGCAAAGTCCGAATCCGAGTAACCCAAGAGATGAAATTTAGCACCTTTGGGGTACCACAGGCCTACACTAGGGGTATGCTTGAGATACCGAAATATCCTAAAGACCGCCTTCCGATGCGATTCTTTAGGTGCCGCTTGAAAGCGAGCACACAAGCATACACTAAACATGATATAGGTCCTAGATGCGGTAAGATAAAGCAATGAACCAATCATAGAACAGTAATTATATTGGTCAACAGGTTTACCGTCCTTATCCGCGTCGAGATGACAATTTGTTGTCATTGGAGTACTTCTTGAGCTACAATCTCCCATCTCAAATTTCTTCAAGAGGTCCTTGGTATACTTTTCTTGATAGATGAAGGTCCCCTCTCGAAGTTGCTTGATTTGAAATCCAAGGAAGAAGTTGAGCTCTCCAATTATCGACATCTCGAATTCCCTAGACATCATTTTGCCAAACTCATGGCTAAGAGCTTCGTTAGTTGAACCAAAAATAATATCATCGACATAAATTTGACAAACAAATAGTTCTCCATCGATGTCTTTGGTGAAGAGTGTAGTGTCCACCCTACCGATCTTGAATCCTTGCATGATCAAGAAATCACGTAGTCATTCATACCACGCTCTAGGTGCTTGCTTGAGCTTGTAGAGCGCCTTGTACAACCTATACACATGATTAGGATTCCTCGGATCTTCGAACCCGGGAGGTTGTTCAACATAGACAAGCTCATTAATATAACCATTAAGAAAGGCACTTTTCACATCCATTTGATAAAGCTTTATATTATGATGTGATGCAAAAGCAAGAAGTATACGGATGGCTTCTAGTCAAGCGACCAGAGCAAATGTTTCTCCAAAGTCCAGTCCTTCAACTTGCGAGAAACCCTTGGCCACAAGTCTTTCCTTATTGCGGATCAAAACACCATTCTCGTCTTGTTTGTTGCGGTACTGAAAGTGCATCTAGGATCCCCGTGGGTTTTGGATGATTGATGACGACAATTAAGTGACTAATGAGCTCAGTGATCTTAAGCACATGTGTGGACTAAGTGGAAGCACAATCCCTCAATAAGGAAAAAGATGGAAACGGCGATGTCAACTCGAAAAGGGAAACTAGGGTTTCTAGTGTGTCGAGTTTAGACTAGCCAAATTTGTGTGAGGATGTGTGTGTAAAGTGCATTGAGATCAAGTTGGGAGCTCAAAGCGGTTTAGAGGTCAAACCTATTGAGAGAAGAGAGTTAGAAGTAGTCTGGCAGTAGGGCCGGACTAGTCCGTGCAGGAGGCCGAACTAGTCCGCCCCTGGCCGGCCAAGTCCGTCTTCGGCCGGACCAGGAGGGTCTGACTGAGATCGGACTAGTCCGTATTGGGACGGACTAGTCCGGGTATGCATGAGTGGGTTTTGGGTCTAAGTCCCAAAACCACGGACTTGTCTGTTTTAGTCCGGACCAAGAGGTCCTGACTAAGATCGGACTAGTCCGCCCTGGGGGCCGGACTAGTCCGGGTTTGAGAGGAGACTGCATTTCAAAGACTAAATCTGGGAAGGCCGGACTAGTCCGTGGTCTTCAGACTAGTCCGTTTTCGCACGGAACAAAAGGTTCTGTGTGAGATCGGACTAGTCCGGTGAGGGCCGGACTAGTCCGTTGTTGAAGTGACCGTTTGAATTTGAAGTTTGGCGGGTAGTGTGACGATTGCCGCGCAGTGCGACAGTTGTCAGAGGCGTCAGTGGTCCCCTAGGTCGGACTAGTCCGGGCTGTAGACCTGACTAGTGTGCCCTTCTGCTGAAGTCAGCAGTATGGGCTTGGGACCTCTATAAATAGAGGTCCACTGGGTTCTTTTGAACCATCCTTTTGAGCAAACTGAAACCCTAGTGCCGCCACAGCAACCTTGAGCCTCCAAAAGCTTCCTTCTTGCCTACATTCCCTCTAAAACTAATTCTTGTGTGGATTAGGGTTCTGTGAGGTGAAGAAGAGGAAGAACACCGCTCCTTGGCTCTCGGTTTGATCTCTTGCACTTTGTGAATCTTTGTGATCTGTGGCTTGAGTTAATCCTTGTGATTTGCAATTGTAATTGTGGTGGGAGCCTTAGATTGTGAGAAGCTCCAACGAATCTTGTATTCATTCTTTGTGATAGTGGAGAACCAAGTTAGGCCCGTGCGGTAAACTTGGTGAGGGAAGGGTTTTGAACCCGGTCCTTTGTGGACTCCTCAACAGGGACGTAGATTCCTTGTGTGGGATCGAACCTCGGGACAAAATCCTCGTGTCACTTGTGTTCTTAGCTTTCATTCATCATATATTGCTTCTAGTGTTAAGCTTTGCCCGTTTTGCTCATCACCTTTGCTACATTGTGATCCTTAGCTTCATACTTACCATATAACTTGTTAAGGCTCACTAAATTATTCTAACAAACTTTGCATCACAAGAATTGGACCAAAATCTGTTAGAAACCCCTTTTAGGTTTTTCCCTGTAGGTGGACCGGACTAGTCCGCCCCTGGACCGGACTAGTCCGCCCCCTGTGTATTAATCTCGTTTTATTAAGTCATTTCAGGTCAATTATCCTATTCACCCCCCCTCTAGGCAACTTTAAATTGGTATCAGAGCAGGACTCTCCCAAAAGAGTCTAACAACTCAGAGAGAAGATGGCCGGAGTGGGGTACGAAGAAGTTTCTACCAGCGAGATCCAAGCAACTCCAGAAGAGATTCTCTTCTATCAAGACAAATCAACAGATGACGAAGAAGTTCGCCAGCTCAAGGCGAAACTTCGAGAGAAGTTGAAGATTCCCAAAGTTGACACCTCAACCTCCACATCGATTGGTACAATCAACTACAATCAACAAGGCTACAACTATGAGCGCCTTGTTTCCAACAACCACTACCTTTCCATCCCATTGGGGAAGCCTCCCCAATTCGATGGAACCGACTACGGGATGTGGAAGCACAACATGAAGATCCACCTTGTGTCACTCAATCCCTCACTATGGCAAATTGTGTTGACCGGGGTGCACATCCCTAAGAATGAAGAAGATATCACTCCGGAGCAAGCCGTGTGAAAGCATCTAGGCCCCCGTGAGGTATGGTTTTGGTGATTAATGACAACCATTCGTAATTACTAATGAGTTTGTGGATGCAAGGTTTCACGTATATCACATCAAGCGTTAACGACTATCTATTCAAATCATCTACCACTCATTGGATACGAATGGAGACCCCTCAAACGACCTATTCTAAGGGGGTTATTCAATTCTCATGAAGGCTAAATGAAGAACTCACACAACGACTCTATTCTATCAAAATTGGCAACACAAGAAGATCAATATTCATCAGAACATTATTTGCAACAAGTGTCAAAGAGGTCACTCGAGAAGCTTCTAAAAGTTCAACTCGAAGCAAACAAATTACACTCACCGGATCGTCCGATGTTCTGGAAAATGCACACATCGGTCGATTGGGGCTCAAAAGAAGAAGAAGACCTCAGAATGAAGTGCACACCGGATCATCCGATGCTAGAGACAAGTGGACATCGGTGAAGTTCAACAGAAAGATTATTTTGTCTCAACAATTCTGGAGAAACACTCACCGGATCATCCGATGCAGAAGCAAAGTGTACATCGGTCTAATTCAACAGAAACATTATTTCTGGACCAAGTCTGAAGACAAAGCTCGCCGGATCATCCGACGATTGAGAAGGTGCATCATCGGTCGAATAAACGGTCACTTCTGACACAGTGACGTCAGCTAATCTAATTAGACCGACGCTCAGAAAAGGGGGTCATCGGATCATCCGATGTACACAGAAAAAGTAATCAGCCCACTTTTTTAACGGCTAATTCAGTTGGGCTGGCTATTTAACCCCCTTCCACCAGTCATTTCGACAACACTTGACAACCAGAGCATGCCCACGCATCCTCAAGTGTCCAAGACCTAGAACAATCATTTACACACCCTTTTCGTCCATCTACACCTCAAGATATAGGCTAGACCTAGCTAGAGAGAAGCTTGTGTGCGTCCTCTCTGGGTGAGTGGAGTCTCTAGACCAGTGAGAGCCGTGAGGGAGTGCATTCTTGGTGATTGCATTCATCTTGTATCAAGAGGAGAGTAGAGAGATTGCTCCGGAGCTTGCCGAGACAATTGTGGAAGCCCGGAGCATCGAAGTTGTACAAGGTTTGAGCTCCACCTTGCCGGAGATGGCGAACGGAGAAAGTTGGTGGATTCCCTCGTCTTGGTGACTTGGGAGTGGCAATACTCTTTGGTGGGTGCCACAACGTGGATGTAGGAAGATCCTAGTGATCTTACCGAACCACGGGAAAAATCGCCGTGTCTCCGCGTCTTCGAGCGTTTGCATTCCTCTCCCTACCCCTTTACGATTACGTTTTACTATTCTGCACTTAACTCTCTTGATTGCGTAGTTGACTTGCATAGGGAATTGGGCTTAACAATTAAAGTTTTTAAATTGCCTTAAAATTTAAAAAAAAGCCCAATTCACCCCCCCCCTCTTGGGCGTTTCGATCCTTACAATTGGTATCAGAGCTTGGTTGCTCATAGGATCATTCTAGCTTCACCGCTAGAGAGCTTAAATGGCCAAGAATGGGGGTTCGGTTCCCACCTTCGAGGGCAAGAACTTTGCCTATTGGAAAGCACGCATGCGTGCCTACCTAGAGGCTATTGCTCCCGAAGTTTGGGAAGCGACCCATGCGGGATTTGAAGATCTCAATTATGTTGGTGATCAACTAAAATGGGATGCTAAGGCTAGAAATGCTATCTACGAATGCATAAGTCAAGACGTATTTGCTAGAATTGCTAGTAAAGAGAAAGCATGTGAAATTTGGGCATGTTTAATTGAAATACATGAGGGCTCATCTCGTGTTAAAGAACTCAAATATCACTTGCTTAAATCCAAGTATGATGAATTCAAAATGCTTCATCATGAGAATGTTAACCAAATGTTTTCCCATTTAAATGTACTCATTGAGGAGATTAACGCACTTGACATTGCCTCTCTTGGTAAGGGACTTATTAACCGCAAGATCCTCATGCTTCTACCCAAGCCCAAGCACAACATTATCAATTCAATGCTCCAAAAAGAATCACTTGACAACATTGAAGTCTCGGAGCTTATTGGAGAAATTCATGCTCATGAGATGAGCGTTCTTGGAATGATGGAGGAGTCATCGTCAAAGACCATTGCTCTCAAGGCCTCAACCAAGAAGACAACTCCCAAGAAGAAGAAAGTAGTTGAGCCTAGCTCAAGTGAAGAAGAGCAAGCAACAAGCGAAGAGGACGATGACGAGCTTGCATTGATGATGAGGAAATTCTCACGGTTAAACTCCAAGATCGCAAAGAAGGGTTACTCCTTTGATCCCAAGAAGAAAGCCTTCCTTCCAAGAAAAGATGAAAACAAGATATGCTATAATTGTGGTTATCAAGGCCACATATCATATGATTGTCCAAAACCGGACAAGAGGAAGGACAACCACAAGGGAAAGCATCGAAAGCTAGAAGAAAGTAATGAAGATGAAGAAGAGGTCAAGCCGAAGCGCTCCTTTGGAAAGAAGAAATTTGACAAAGGCAAGAAGACCAAGCTCTTTCCAAAGAAGAGAAGAGGGCCTCAAAAGGTCTTCATGTGCGAAGCCAATGAGTGGGTCACCGATGAGGAAACAAGTGACGATGATAGTGAAGATGAGGAAGAAAACTTGGCAAGCCTCGCTATCGTCAACAAGGATGACTCACCTCTTCCCCCACCGCCCATGTGCCTCATGGCGAAAGGTAACACCAAGGTATGTGATGACTCTAGTGATGATGATGAACTTTCTCCTGATGAATTAGCATATATGATTAATGAATATCATGCCATCATAAAAAGGGAAAAGGGCAAGGTTAAGGCACTTGAACAAGCTCGTGCTAAGCTTGAGAGTGCTAACCTCAATTTGCATGACAAGTATGAAAGCATACTTAAGGAGCATGACATGTTCAAGTCTCATGTCAAGCAAATTGAGGAAGAAAAGGCTCAAATCAAGCTTGATCACCATGAGCTTGACTTAGCTCATCAAGCACTCTTGGGCAAGCACAATGAGTTGGTTCAAGAGCATCAAGTACTTAACCTTGCTTATGAAGCTATTGAACTAAAATTGAAAAACTTGAAGAAAGAAACCCTTGATGGCAAAATACCCGCTAGTTCACATGCCACTAACAATTTGCATGAGTCTTTGCCGTTGAAAGCAAATGCTAGGGAGAAGGAGCTAATGGACGAGATTGAAAGTCTCCATGCTAGCGTGGCAAGACTAACCAAGGGAGAGGACAAGCATAAGGAAATCCTCTTCCAACAAGCCAAAGGCTTCAACAAGAGAGGACTTGGATCCTTCCCGGTGCCAAACAAAGGGAAGGTGCCCTCACCGGAGCTTAGGACAAGCTTCATCAAGGAAGTTGGTTCCTATTGTCAACACTGTGAGGTCACCGGACATCACACAAGGGAGTGTCCTCTTCCTAATTGTCCTTCTCCCAAATTGCCTCCTAACTATACATCTACCTTTGATAATCACTATTATCTATTGAGCAAAGTAGGTGGGAAGGTGAAGGCAAAGTTCATCGGCAAAGACATCAAGGGCATGAAGGGGAAGCTCCCCAAGAAACTTTGGGTCCCAAAATCACTTGTATCACACATACAAGGACCTAAGTTGGCTTGGGTTCCTAAACTCAAAAACTAACTTCATGTGTGTAGGTGAACTACAAAGCCGGAGGAAAACATTGGGTACTCGATAGTGGGTGCACTCAACACATGACCGGCAATGATGGTATGTTCACCTCCATAGAGGACCCCGGAAATCACGAACAAGTCACCTTTGGTGATAACTCAAAGGGGAAGGTAATTGGTTTAGGTAAAATTGCTATTCTAATGATTTGTCTATCTCTAACGTGCTTTATATTAAGTCTCTTAGTTTCAATTTACTCTCTATTGCTCAATTATGTGATCTTGGACTAACGTGCACATTTGACAAGAATGGTGTTGTGGTGTCTAGTGAGTCTAGCAAAGAACTAATCTTCAAGGGGTTTAGGCATGGACATCTTTACTTGGTGGACTTCTCCAACAAGAACGCTAGCTTGACCACTTGTCTTTTCACCAAGACAAGTTTGGGTTGGCTATGGCATCGACGCATTGCTCACATAGGGATGAGCAAGCTCAAGAAGTCATTCAAGCTTGGGATGGTGACCGGCGTGAAGGACGTCACATTTGAGAAGAACAAGCTTTGTAGCGCATGTCAAGCCGGGAAGCAAGTTGCCTCACACCATCCGATGAAGACAATGGTGTCAACCTCCAAGCCACTTGAACTGCTTCACATGGACCTCTTCGGACCGTCCACATACCAAAGTCTTGGCGGTAACCTCTATTGTCTCGTTATTGTTGATGATTATTCTTGATATGTTTGGACTTTGTTTCTAGGTGACAAGGGTGAAACTCCGGAAGTCTTCAAGACCTTTGCAAAACGAGCTCAAAGGGAATTTCAACTTCCCATCATCAAGGTCCGGAGTGACAACGGCACCGAGTTCAAGAACTACAACATTGGGGAGTGGTGTGACCGTGAAGGCGTGAAGCACGAGTTTTCGGCCACATACACCCCTCAACAAAATGGTGTCGTTGAAAGGAAGAACAAGACTCTCATCACCCTTGCAAGAGCAATGCTTGATGACTATGGCACGTCGGAGAAGTTTTGGGCTGAAGCAATCAACACGGCGTGCCATGCCGCTAATAGGATCTATCTTCATCGACTACTTCAAAAGACCCCCTATGAGCTCCTCATTGGGAGAAAGCCCAACATCTCCTACTTCCGAGTCTTCGGATGCAAGTGCTACATCTACCGCAAGAAGAGGCTTGGTAAGTTTGAAAGAAGGTGTGATGTTGGTATTTTTCTTGGTTATGCATCAAACTCAAAAGCATATCGAGTATTCAACCAAACCTCCGGGTTAGTTGAAGAAAGTTGTGATGTTGAGTTTGATGAGACTAATGGCTCCCAAGAGGAGAGTTTTGGTCATGATGATATAGATGATGAGCCTCTACGAGAAGCCATGAAGAACATGACCATTGGAGACATCAAGCCCGAAGTTGAGGAGAGCCATGATCAAGGGGGAGCCTCAAATGCTAACATCGACACCTCCATGGCGCCTCAAGTTGACGAAGAAGAAGAAAAAGATGATCCATTGCCTACGCAAGATTCACAATTCCTACAACATCAAGATGAAGAAGAAGAAGTCCAAGATCAAGTCCATCCACAAGACGAGCAAAACGCATCACCACCGCCAAGTGCTTCACAACCACTCATGAGGCATGGGCGCATCTCCAAGGCGCATCCGATGGATCAAATCATCGGAAGTCCGTCACGGGGAGTAAGTACTCGTTCTCGCCATGTCGCTTCGTTTTGTGAGCACTACTCATTTGTTTCGTGTGTAGAACCCACTCGCATCGAGGAAGCACTTCAAGATCCAAATTGGGTGATGGCAATGCAAGAAGAACTCAACAACTTCACTCGCAACGAAGTTTGGGTGTTGGAGGAGCGACCCAAGGACAAGAACGTCATCAGAACGAAGTGGGTGTACCGCAACAAGCAAGATGAGAATGGCGTTGTGGTCCGCAACAAGGCAAGACTTGTGGCCAAGGGTTTTGCGCAAGTTGAAGGACTAGACTTCGGAGAGACATTCGCTCCGGTCGCTCGGTTAGAAGCTATTCGTATACTCCTTGCTTTTGCTTCACATCATAACATAATGCTTTATCAAATGGATGTGAAAAGTGCCTTTCTTAATGGCTATATTAACGAGCTTGTTTATGTTGAGCAACCTCCCGGGTTTGAAGATCTGAGGAATCCTAATCATGTGTATAGGTTACACAAGGCGCTCTACGGACTCAAGCAAGCACCTAGGGCGTGGTATGAACGACTAAGGGATTTCCTAGTCATGCAAGGATTCAAGATCGGGAGGGTGGATACTACACTCTTCACCAAGGACATCGACGGAGATTTATTTCTTTGTCAAATTTACGTTGATGACATTATTTTTGGCTCAACTAACAAAGCTCTTAGCCACGAGTTTGGCAAAATGATGTCTAGGGATTTCGAGATGTCAATGATTGGAGAGCTCAACTTCTTCCTAGGATTTCAAATCAAGCAACTTCAAGAGGGGACCTTCATCTATCAAGAGAAGTACACAAAGGACCTCTTGAAAAAATTTGAGATGGAAAATTGTAGCTCAAGAAGCACTCCAATGGCGACAAATTGCCATCTCGACGCGGACATGGACGGTAAACCTATTGATCAATCTCATTACCGTTCCATGATTGGCTCATTGTTATATTTTACCGCATCTAGGCCCGATATTATGTTTAGTGTGTGCTTGTGTGCTCGCTTTCAAGCGGCACCTAAAGAATCGCACAAGAAGGCGGTCTTTAGGATACTTCGGTATCTCAAGCATACCCCAAGTGTAGGTTTGTGGTACCCCAAGAACGCTAGTTTTCATCTCTTAGGCTACTCGGATTCAGACTTTGCCGGATGTCGTGTGGACCGCAAGAGTACCTCCGGAGGGTGCCACCTACTTGGGCGTTCCCTAGTATCTTGGTCTAGCAAAAAGCAAAATTCCGTGGCTTTGTCCACCGTGGAGGCGGAGTATATAGCGACCGGTGCATGTTGTGCCCAAATTCTATATATGAAGCAAACCCTTTTGGACTTTGGAATTAAGTTTGGTTGTGTGGCTCTCCTTTGTGACAATGAAAGTGCGGTTAAGATAGCTAGAAACCCCGTTCAACACTCCCGCACCAAGCACATTGATATTCGCCATCACTTCTTGCGGGACCATGAGGCTAAGGGAGACATCTCATTGCAAGGTGTTAGGTCCGATGAACAATTGGCGGATATCTTCACCAAACCACTTGATGAGAAAACTTTTTCTAGGCTTAGAAGTGAATTAAATGTGCTAGATGCATCTAACGTCATGTAAGTTGCCATGTTCATGTAAGGTTGCATATCATATAGGTCTTGCCTAACTCCCAAAGGATAGGGGCGAGCTAGAAATAGTTTTCCCTGAGGAAGCCTTTGGAAGGTTTAAACTTGGCAAGATAGATTTATTTTATGCCTTGCATGATTCCTGCCATATAAACTTGCACTCATTTAATATCTTGCATTAACTTGTTTGGCATTGCATACGGTAGATTGTCACAAAGGGGAATCCACATCATGAGAAGAAGACTTGTTTGAAATGCAATATCTTAACTCATATGATGTGGAAAGAGCAAAATTCTAAAGGAACATGCTTTAAAGAGATAGAAGTTTCCATACTCTAGCTCACAAAGCATGGACCTTACATTTTCTTGGTTTTTCCCTCCTAATTTTCCTTGTGTGCTCTATTTGTTTAAGGGCTTAGCCAATATGTGGCACTATATTGAAAATCCTATTATTAGGGGTTAGGAGGTGCCCAAAAAGGTCCTAAGACTCGTTTTCTCTTTGTGTGTTTTAAGTCAACGGACATATATGGGTATTCTTAGGTTTTCTGTAGTCATCGGACTATCCGATGCTAGGGTCAGCAGCTACATCGGATCAATTGATGCTTCAGTTCATCGAACAGATCAGTCAGAACCAAGAAATCGACCGATGAGTTCATTTCAGGAAACATCGGAGCATCCGATGTTCAATCCTCTGTTACCCTGCAGAATTCGACCGATGATCGACGTAGCAACGTCGGATCATCCGGTGTGCAAAGAGAGCTTTTGGACCAACTCTCTGTTGAACTCGACCGATGACCCCCCCCCCCCCCCATGCGCATCGGTCGATCCGGTGTTCGCGTAACCGTTAGGTCATCGGGTTCCTATTTAAAGATGTACGGGCACTTCGTCTTCTTCACTCCGCGCCGCCGCCGCGCCTCCCGCGCTGCCACCTCAAGCCGAGCCGCCGCCGCGCCTCCACCGCCGCCACGCCTCCATCGCCGCCACCTCCGGCCGAGCCGCCGCCGCGCCTCCACCGCCGCCGCCTCAGACCACGCCGCTGCCGCCGCCTCTTCAGGGCGCCACCGTCGTCGTCACCTCTCCATCACCACCACGTCGTCTCTCCACCTCACCGCCGGCAGCCCTCCTTCCGTTCGACGACTTTCGTCGCTAGGGTTCCCACGAACCACGCGACATCATCCCGATCGCTTCGTCGCCGTTCATCGTTCGTGTGATCCTTTTCGTCGCTAAGGTTTGTACCGTGCCGTGCGACATCCATCCTTGTTTCTCGTCGATCATCTTTCCGCTAACCCTAGGCCTCTCTTTTGCATCAAGATGGGCCGTGATCGCAAGGGAAAAGGCAAGGCCATCGAGGAGCCCGCAGCGAAGAAACAAAAGCTCTCGAAGGAAGCTCGCCGGGCAGAGTTGGCCGCTCGCGCCGCCGAGGAGCGTGAGCGCGGCCATCGCGGTTCCTTGCGGCTCCGCGAGTCTCGGCAGAGGCAGCAGCGGCCCACAGTGCAGCCCGTGCCGCCCGACGACTCTGAGGATGAGGAGGAGACTGCGGTGACGCCACTGGTTCGCCGGCGCACCGTCAGGACCCGAGGGGGAGGTCAGACCCCCACCGCGAGTCAGCGCCCCACTGCTGCCGACCGCGCAGAGGACAGAGAGGCCCAGAGGGCCATCTACGAGATGGATACCGCTGCCAGAGTTGCTGAGGATGTCAGGCTTACAGACTATCGCAAGTTCAAGGCAAAACAACTGAAGAAGCTCAGATGGACAGCATCGCCAGAGGAGTGGTTCCCACAGCCCAGGGACACTAGGGTTGATCCCCGCTTTTGGACCCTGACACAGGCGTCCCTGTACGAGACGTACAGGCGTCGGGGCCATAAGCTGTTCCAGCACACTTACATCGACTGGAATCAGCTTGCAACAGCAGTTGGACACGAGATCAGGCCATTCTTCGAGAGGTACAAAGGCCTTGTGGAGCTGCTCTCACGCCAGAGGAGCGCTTACGTGGAGGAGTGGGTTCGAGTCTTCTACGCCACTCTCTATATCTCAGAGGGTCGACGCTCAATCCACTTCATGTTTCTGGGGCAGCAGCACACCGTGTCTCGAGAGCGACTGGCACAGCTGCTTGGAGTGGACACACACCTCACTTGTCTGCACGAGGTGGTCTACGGAGGAGCCGACCCGCCGAGGAGGCCGCTGACAGGGGGAGTGTCACCGCCGTTTGAGGAGATCAGAGGTATGTTCACCCCTCCTTTCACGCCAGACCAGCCGAGGGTGCCAGCTCTCCTCACTCCAGCCGCTCGGACAGTTCACCACATCCTCAGGCGTACCCTTCTACCGAGGTCCGGCTACCTAGAGGGCTTCACGAGCCTCCAGCAGACCATCCTGTTCTATGTGATGAACGGGATGGAATTTGATATCGTGGACATCTTGATCTGCGAGATGGAGGACGTGATCACTGACGGAGTTGGGATGTTGAGGCAGTTGGTCTACGGGCATTGGATCTGCCGTCTGCTGTTCCTGCTAGCACCTGAGGACTCGCCAGCCACTGCTCCCCTGACAGAGCTCCACGCCACTCGGTTCGGCCACTACCGAGTGCCCACTCCTGGAGACCGCCGCCTTGGCCGTCCAGTCGAGTGTCAGGTCAGAGCTCGACTCTCCAAGGAGGACTGGACCGAGCTAGCCCAGGAGGACGAGGCGCTCGCCCAGGCAGAGGCACAGGGTGGAGGACTGGAGCACGTCTGGTCGGACAGCGACACCAGCGACAGCGTCGAGGAGTACTTCCCTCCTCCACCTCCTTCTCCGAGGCAGCACGACGCGGAGGCGGGAGGTTCGACTGCTCCACCACCTCCAGTGTCCGAGGCTCAGGTGTCACAGCCGTCAGAGCTCACCTCGCTGCTCTAGCAGATGGTCGAGCAGCAGCGCCAGGACAGGCTTGCAGCTGAGCAGGCCCGAGCGGAGCAGGCTGCACGGCTCGCGGAGCTACAGAGACAGCAGCAGGAGATGCAGTTGGAGATCGCCCGCCAGAGGCGAGAGGACACTGACCGCTTCACGAGCCTGGTGGATCAGATGCACCGGAGGACCCTAGACCAGCAGCAGCAGACTCAGCAGGCTATGATGGGCATCCTGGGGTTGATCACCAACCTCTACCAGCAGACCGGGATAGCCCTTCCGCCTCAGCAGCCGGGTCTTGGTCAGGCTCCAGCAGCTTCTCCACTGGCACCTACTGCAGCTCCAGCACCTGCGTCGCCCATACCAAGCTTCAGCATGTCACCTCTACTAGCCTCGACAGTGCCATTCCAGTTCTCACCTCCCCCGGCAGTACCTTCTCCGCTGGCGCCAGCAGTCCCAGCAGATCCCCCAGCAGCGTCAGCAGCTCCAGCTCCTCCCGCTCCAGCGCCAGCACCTGCGACCTCCACCTCGAGCAGCTCCGACGACAGCACCGCCGACGTCGGACGCTTCACCGTCGCCCCGAGTGCTCTGGAGTCCTAGGTACTCATCTTCCCTTTTTGGTGTCTTGATGCCAAAGGGGGAGAAGAGTTAGAGTAAGGGGGAGTTTAGCTCTAGGGGGAGTCAGTCTTGGTCTTAGGGGGAGTTTTACCTTTATCTATTTGGACTTATTGTCATTTGCTTCGTTTTGAGTTTTGCTTGTTATCTTTTGCTTCTATTGTAATTCAGTGTGCTATTTCATGACTTATTTGATCACTGTTTGAGCCTTCGAGCTCCTTGTGTTGCATTTTGTTCCAATTACAATCTTTTATGAGCATTGCATTATTAAATTCATTTACTTCTATGCTCTACTCGTTGTGTTGTCATCAATCACCAAAAAGGGGGAGATTGAAAGCATCTAGGCCCCCGTGAGGTATGGTTTTGGTGATTAATGACAACCATTCGTAATTACTAATGAGTTTGTGGATGCAAGGTTTCACGTATATCACATCAAGCATTAACGACTATCTATTCAAATCATCTACCACTCATTGGATACGAATGGAGACCCCTCAAACGACCTATTCTAAGGGGGTTATTCAATTCTCATGAAGGCTAAATGAAGAACTCACACAACGACTCTATTCTATCAAAATTGGCAACACAAGAAGATCAATATTCATCAGAACATTATTTGCAACAAGTGTCAAAGAGGTCACTCGAGAAGCTTCTAAAAGTTCAACTCGAAGCAAACAAATTACACTCACCGGATCGTCCGATGTTCTGGAAAATGCACACATCGGTCGATTGGGGCTCAACAGAAGAAGAAGACCTCAGAATGAAGTGCACACCGGATCATCCGATGCTAGAGACAAGTGGACATCGGTGAAGTTCAACAGAAAGATTATTTTGTCTCAACAATTCTGGAGAAACACTCACCGGATCATCTGATGCAGAAGCAAAGTGTACATCGGTCTAATTCAACAGAAACATTATTTTTGGACCAAGTCTGAAGACAAAGCTCACCGGATCATCCGACGATTGAGAAGGTGCATCATCGGTCGAATAAACGGTCACTTCTGACACAGTGACGTCAGCTAATCTAATTAGATCGACGCTCAGAAAAGGGGGTCATCGGATCATCCGATGTACACAGAAAAAGTAATCAGCCCACTTTTTTAACGGCTAATTCAGTTGGGCTGGCTATTTAACCCCCTTCCACCAGTCATTTCGACAACACTTGACAACCAGAGCATGCCCACACATCCTCAAGTGTCCAAGACCTAGAACAATCATTTACACACCCTTTTCGTCCATCTACACCTCAAGATATAGGCTAGACCTAGCTAGAGAGAAGCTTGTGTGCGTCCTCTCTGGGTGAGTGGAGTCTCTAGACCAGTGAGAGCCGTGAGGGAGTGCATTCTTGGTGATTGCATTCATCTTGTATCAAGAGGAGAGTAGAGAGATTGCTCCGGAGCTTGCCGAGACAATTGTGGAAGCCCGGAGCATCGAAGTTGTACAAGGTTTGAGCTCCACCTTGCCGGAGATGGCGAACGGAGAAAGTTAGTGGATTCCCTCGTCTTGGTGACTTGGGAGTGGCAATACCCTTTGGTGGGTGCCACAACGTGGATGTAGGAAGATCCTAGTGATCTTACCGAACCACGGGAAAAATCGCCGTGTCTCCGCGTCTTCGAGCGTTTGCATTCCTCTCCCTACCCCTTTACGATTACGTTTTACTATTCCGCACTTAACTCTCTTGATTGCGTAGTTGACTTGCATAGGGAATTGGGCTTAACAATTAAAGTTTTTAAATTGCCTTAAAATTTTAAAAAAACCCAATTCACCCCCCCCCCCCCCCCCCGCCTCTTGGGCGTTTCGATCCTTACACCGTGCTCCTTCACCGCAATGCCCAAGCGGCCGGAGTGATCATCTCATCTCTCTCAAGAGATGAGTTCAACCGAGTGGATGGACTTGAGGTGGCCAAAGACATTTGGGACACTCTCAAGACGGCTCATGAAGGCAACCGAGTCGTCAAGGAAGCAAAGATTGAGCTCATTGAAGGAGAGCTCGGGAGGTTTGCCATTATGTATGGCGAATCTCCCCAAGAAATGTACAACCTCCTAAAGATACTCATCAACAAGAGTAGATCTTACGGCTTTACTAAGTGGACGGACCACAAGGTGGTGAAGAAAATGATTCGGGCATTCATGCCTAGGAACGTCTCTCTATGCTCCATGATCCAAGAAAGTCCGGGGTTTGCCAAAATGACCCCGGAAGAGGTCCTTGGAAGGATCATCAATCACGAGATCATGGAAAAGGAGGCGCTCTTCTACAACAACCTTCAAAGGTTCACCGCCTCGAAGATGAAGAATGTTGCTCTCAAAGCAACATGCCCCCCAAAAGAGCAAACGGAAGATGATGAGGAGAGCCTTGACACCGATGAGGAAGAGACCTTCTTCATCAACAACTTCAAGAGGATGATGAGGAGAAGAAAAGGAGGATACAAGCATGAGGGAAAAGGCAAGGCCCAAACACAAGAGGGCTTTCTACAATTGTGGCGAGTACGGGCACTTCATGGTAGATTGTCCACATGAAGATGACAAGAAGAAGAAGGAGGGCAAGCCACAAGAGAAGAAGTTCTACAAGAAGAAGAGGCCCTCCGGTCATGCTCATTTAGGCAAGGAGTGGGACTCTAACGATGAGTCCTCCTCGTCCGAAGATGAGGAGAAGATGGCTACCATAGCCATCGAGAGGAGCTCCAAGGGAAGCAAGCTCTTCCCAAATCTCCACGACTATAAGCCAACGTGCCTCATGGCAAAACAGGGAAGAAGAAAGGTAAATTCTAACTCATCCTCTTCCATATCCTCCCATGATGATTTTGATAGTGCTAGTGAAAATGAACACATGTTTAAGGATATAAGCAAGAGCACATTGCGAAGAATGAAATTGCTTTCGGATGAGATTTTTGAGAAGGAGGAGCTCTTAGATAGGCAAGAGGACTTGCTTATCCAAGAAAAGGAAAGATGTAAAGAGCTCATTGAACTCATTGAGCTTGAGAGAGAGAAGAGCAAGGCATTAGAGCATGAACTTGCTCTAAGCAAGAAAACATGCTCAAGTCTTGAGGAGACAACTATTGAGCTCAAGGACGAACTTGGCAACTTGACAAAAGTTAACAAGATTCTTGAGACTCAAGTTGAGTCCCTTAAGACTAGTGTAGCCTCTTCCTCCACAAGCTCATCCTCCTCAAAAGTTGCATCCAAAGCAATCTCAACTTGCAAATGTTCTAACTTGATTCTTAAATTAAAGGATGAGCTTAAGTTGACTCAAGACAAGCAAGCACCTAAGGGTGGCATCTTTGACAAAGAGAAGGTGATGTATGCACGAAGTGCATACACCAACACAAGACCTCCCAATGTCAAGGATGGTCTTGGATATACTAAAAGTGGAAGGCAAAATGTCAAAACCTTCAAGTATGGCAAAGACTTTATTTTCTTTGTCAAAGGAAGCTCATCTCCAACTAAAATTGTAAAGAACACCTCAACTAGCACTTATACGCATAAAGCTGAACCGCATCCTCTATTTCATGATTTCGATGCATCATATGTGTTGATGAGGAACAAATATGGCAAAGTATATGCTAGATATGTTGGGCCACTCCGCAAGAACCTCAAGCCTTGCGTGTGGGTGCCCAAATGCCTTACCACTAACATCAAAGGACCCAACTCCGCTTGGATACCTAAAAGGAAGGCATAATCTTGTTTTACAGGCATACTCCTCCGGTGATTCTAAATGGGTGCTCGATAGTGGGTGCACAAACCACATGACCGGAGAGAGGACGATGTTCTAGGAGTATGAAGAACACGATGATCCAAATGAAGGAATCCTATTTGGAGACAATAGCCGAGGAAAAATCCTTGGCTCCGGTAAAATTGTCATCTCTCCTCAACACACTTTTTCTAGCGTTCTACACATTGATTCTTTAGACTATAACCTCTTTTCCATATCACAACTATGTGACAAGGGTTATAATTGTGTTTTCACTAATGAGTGTGTGAGCGTCCTTAGAAGAAGTGATAACTCAATCGCTTTTAAGGGTGTTCTCAAGGGAAAGCTTTATCTTGTGGACTTTGCCTCGGATAAAGCTCAACTTGACACATGCTTAATGGCGAAAACCAACATGGGATGACTTTGGCATAGACGGCTGGCCCATGTTGGCATGAGGAACTTACAAAAGCTTCTTAAGGGCGAGCACATCCATGGCTTGAAGAATGTTATCTTTGAAAAAGACAGACCATGTAGTGCTTGCCAAGCGGGGAAGCAAGTAGGAGCTCAACATCCCTCCAAGAACATCATGACGACAACAAGACCGCTAGAGCTGCTACACATGGACCTTTTCGGGCCAATAACCTACATAAGCATTGGCGGTAACAAATATGGTCTTGTTATTGTTGATGACTTTTTTCGTTTCACTTGGGTGTTTTTCTTGCATGATAAGGGCGAAACCCATGGTGTCCTCAAGAGGTTCTTGAGGAGAGCTCAAAATGAGTTCGCCTCAAGAATCAAAGCTATAAGAAGTGACAACGGCGCTGAGTTCAAAAACACTCAAGTGGAAGGATTCTTGGATGAGGAAGGCATCAAGCATGAATTTTCAGCTCCATACTCCCCTCAACAAAACGGGGTGGCAGAACGGAAGAATAGAACACTCATCGAGATGTCAAGGACAATGCTTGATGAGTACAATACATCGGATCGGTTTTGGGCGGAGGTGGTTAACACCGCTTGCCACGCCGTCAACCGATTATACCTCCACCGCCTCCTCAAGAAGACTCCCTGTGAGCTTCTAGTTGGTAAGAAACCCATTGTCTCTTATTTTTGTGTTTTTGGGAGCAAGTGTTATATTCTCAACAAGAAGCCTAGGACTTTGAAGTTTGCTTCAAAGTCCAATGAGGGTTTCCTGCTTGGCTATGACTCAAACACTCATGTCTACCGTGTCTTCAACAAAACCTCCAGAATTGTTGAAATAGCACGCGACGTGGTGTTTGATGAAACTAATGGCTCCCAAGTGGAGCAAGTTGATCAAAGTGTGATAGATCAAGAAGACTCTCCACAAGAAGCACTTAGGAGAATGGCACTTGGAGATGCTCGACCACAAGAACAACCTCAATGCTCAAGTGACCAAAAACAAGATGATGCAAGTACTCCTCCGCGCGATCAAGTTGTCGACGGTCAAGAAGGACCTCAAAACGACCAAGAAGACAAAAGTCAAGGGGGAGGCATTCATCAAGGGGGAGATCAAGAAGAAGAAGAAGATGATGATCCAAGAGCCGAACCCCCACATCCTCGTGTACATCAAAGTGTTCAACGGGATCACCCTATTGACAACATACTAGGAGACATTACTAAAGGTGTAATCACTCGCTCTTGTGTTGCAAACTTTTGTGAACATTACTCCTTTGTCTCTACTTTGGAGCCCCATAGGGTTGAAGATGCCTTGAGAGATCCGGATTGGGTGGTTGCCATGAAAGAGGAGTTTAACAACTTCGAGAGGAACAAAGTTTGGGAGCTTGTCAAGCGTCCACAAGCAAATGTTGTAGGCACCAAGTGGGTGTTCCGCAACAAGCAAGATGAACATGGTGTTGTGACAAGTAACAAGGCACGACTTGTGTCAAGGGGTACTCACAAGTCGAAGGTTTGGATTTTGATGAAACCTTTGCTCCCGTAGATAGGTTAGAGTGAATTCGAATATTACTTGCCTTTGCCACTCACCATGATTTTAAGCTCTATCAAATGGACGTCAAGAGTGCGTTCCTAAATGGCCCAATCAAGGAGGAAGTATATGTGGAGCAACCACCGGGCTTTGAAGACCAAGAATTTCCAAACCATGTCTTCAAGTTGCGTAAGGCTCTCTATGGCCTCAAACAAGCTCCTAGAGCTTGGTATGAGTGTCTTAGAGACTTTCTAATTGAAAATGGTTTTAAGATAGGAAAAGCTGATTACACTCTATTTACAAAGCACTTCAATGATGATCTCTTTGTGTGTCAAATATATGTCGATGAAATCATATTTGGTTCTACTAACAAAGTGTTTTGTGATGAGTTTTCAAAGATTATGACGGAAAGATTTGAGATGTCCATGATGGGGGAGTTGAAGTTATTTTTAGGTTTCCAAGTCAAGCAACTCAAGGAAGGCACGTTCATAAGTCAAACAAAGTACACTCAAGACATATTGAAGAAGTTTGACATGGACAAGGCCAAACCCATTAAGACTCCTATGGCGACGAATGGGCACCTAGACCTCAACGAAGATGGTCCAAGTGTGGACCAAAAGGTATATTGTTCCAGGATTGGCTCCCTGTTATATCTTTGTGCATCTAGACCGGATATCATGCTTAGTGTGTGTATGTGTGCACGGTTTCAAGCTGCACCAAAGGTGTGTCATTTGACCGCCGTGAAGAGAATTCTTAGATATCTAGTTCACACACCGAGCCTAGGACTTTGGTACCCCAAAGGATCCAAGTTCAACCTCATTGGTTATTCCGATGCGGATTATGCGGGGTGCAAAGTTGATAGAAAGAGCACATCCGGGACATGCCAATTCTTGGGTAGATCATTAGTGTCTTGGTCCTCTAAGAAACAAAATTCCATTGCTCTCTCCACAGCCAAAGCGGAGTACGTCGCAGCCGGAAGTTGTTGTGCACAACTTCTGTGGATGAGACAAACTCTAAGGGATTATGGTATAAACTTGTGTCATATCCCTCTCCTATGTGACAATGAGAGCGCCATCAAAATAGCCCATAATCCAGTTGAGCATTCAAGGACTAAACACATAGACATTAGACACCACTTCTTAAGAGATCATTCCTTAAAGGGGGATATAGTGATTTCCCATGTGAGAACCGAGAACCAACTAGCCGACATATTCACCAAGCCCCTAGATGAGAAGCGTTTTTGTGAGCTTAGGAGTGAGCTCAATATATTAGATTCTCGAAATGTGGCTTGAAACATGCACATCTGAATGTTTACTTATGCCTTGTTCAAAAGAATGCATGTGGTTGGAAAATTCATCTCTATCTCAATTTTCTCCAAATATTTGAAAAACTAGTGACTTTGTGAGTCATGGTCATAGTTTGAATGTTGATTGCTTACTGACCATATTCACAAGGTTTTGTTGTGCAATATGTCCATAAGGATCTTTTATAGTGGCTAAAACTCAAATATATATGTTTTTAGCCTCCTAGGACCGGACTAGTCCGCCCTATGGCCGGACAAGTCCGGATCCGGACTGGTCCGGGTCTGGTCCGCTGACCGGACTAGTCCGGCCCCTGGGGACTTAAACCCCCAAGGAAGCGGCCGACCCCTCCACTTCCTCATCTATATTTTTCTCTCTTCCACACGCGCGAAACCTCCCCCTTTCGATGATTTTCGATTCCAACCACCAAAAACCGATTTCAATCCATGCATTGGACTCCTTGGAGGCAAGAGAGACCTTTCCCAAACATCCTCGACGCGATCCCTCCCCGATCTTGTCGATTCTTCAAGATTTGAAGAGGTGTTCCTCTTTTTTCAAAAACTAGCCTCATTCTTAATTCTTTAAGTTTTTGGTAGATGCCTCTTCATTAAAATTGTTTCTAGTGACCTCGTGATCATAGCCTAGGAGTATTGCGACCTTATTCCAAATTTTCTCGAAAAACCGTTAGAGTTAGGGTTTAGCCTGTGCAACCCGGACTAGTCCGCCCCTGGAGCGGACAAGTCCGGTCTGCACAGGTCAAACTCACACTTTGGCTGTGTTTCGTGAATTCTTTCGCATTATTCCAACTCCTTGACCTTCTATCTTATGGACTCTATTCCTTTCATCTAAAATGGCCGCTCCTCGCCGATCCGCTTCTCCTCCCACTGACCCCGAGTGGGAGGCGGAGCAACTCCGTCTCGTCGAAGAACGAGCAAGAGCCGAAGTTGAGGCTGCGGAGAAGTATCTCGAGCAGCATGCAAGAGCGCAAGCAGCCAAGAAGCAACAAGCTGCTCGGGCCGCCGCGTTGGCCTACGCCGAGGATGAAGCAATGGCTCGGGCCATTGAGGATTCACGGAAGGATCTCCGAAAGAAGAAGCGAGAGGAGCGTGAAGCTCACAACTCTCAGGCTGCTGCTGCACAAGTCTCCAAGAGGAAGAGACTTGTGACACTTGGAGAGAAGGACAAGGGCAAGGAACCAGCACAAGAAGACATTGCTGAACGTTGGATCGAGAGAGATCCGAAGAAGGGCAAGGCCCCGGCTCCTGCTGAGCCAAAGAAAAAGAAGCCCTCGGTGAAGGCCTCGGGTGCGAAAGCAAAGGGCATTGCTATCAAGGAGAAGGGGAAAGCCAAACCGATTAGTCCCCTGGAAGTGCACACTCCCGAGAGGAATCCCAACAGGCAGCGTGACATAGCTGCAAATATCTTTCATGGAAAGGGAGCTGAGAAGGCAAGAAGGCTCCGGACGGACAAGGTGTATAAGTATGAAAGGAGCACCGCCGACCCTCGGTTTTGGTGCGACTTTCATTGTGATTACTACCGTCTGGTCTACCAAAGCATGAAGAAGCCTGTGATTGAAGCACAGTGGGTAGACTGGGAGTACATGGCAAAGAAGCAACACTCTGCATTTGACGCCGTCATTGAAGCTGCTGAGCGTCATGAGCTCAAGGAGATCATGGGGTTCAAATATGACTGGAACGTCGAAGTGATCCTGCAATTTTACTCCACTATCTACTTCACCACCTCAGGTGACAGGAGGATCATATGGATGACGCATGGCGAGCAATACTCAGTCACTTATGCGGAGTTTGCCAAGATTCTAGGGCTTGAGGCACATCTGGATCGTGAGATCATCATCTCTAACCTCAAGGCCGTGGACTGTGATGAGCTGGTATACATGTACCCCAGTCATGTCCAATACAGTGTTGGACATGCTCGCAACATCAAGCCCTTCTACAACATCATGAACAGGATCCTCAGAAGGACAATAGCACCAAAGGATGGTAATGCTGGGGTGATTCAAGGAAACTTGAGGCACTTGCTACTTCTTGTTGATGGGGAGGAGAAATTCAACCTCGTTGATTACATTTTTGACGATATCTTCAACATCTCGCATACCCCCAACCGAGCTTGCGGGTATGCTCCCTACATTATGTGCCTCATAGAGAAGGTGTCGGGCTTGTCCTTTGTCAAGGACGTGTCGCATCGCCTGCTTCGTCCTCAGCAGCCTCCAAATGTGTCGGCTCCTCCACGCCGGAAGAATGCAGATCCTCCATCTCGCCCCGTGGCGCCTCCTTCTCCGCCTCCGCCTCAATCGATGAGCGCTTTCTTCAAGTGCTTCAAGGCGATCTTCACTTCCTGCCAGAAGCAAGAGATCCGGGCTCAAAGGGCACACAAGTGCCAAGAAAAGTATCTTAAGGCGGTGTGCGACAAGCTAGAGGTCCCTATGTCCTCTCCGGAAGTGAGTGACGGGGAGATCACTCCTTTCCCCAACTTCACCGCCGACGAGCTCGCCCAGCTCCAAGAGGACGGAAGCTCTCCCCGGGCAGATCCTTCGGCTCGTGCCTCCGACGATGTCGATGAGGATCAAGAGGACCCGGAGGCCACGGAGAGCGACTCCTGCGACGACGACGATGACGAGGAAGACGACGACTAGACTTCGAGGTCGTGTTTCCCCTCTTCTTTTCCCTTTTTGGTGTCTTGATGCCAAAGGGGGAGAGATAGTTGGGAGTCAGTCGGGAGAGATAGTCAATATGGGGGAGTGTTAGAAAGGTTGGGCAAGGGTACTTAGGTGTGGAGAGTCGAGTGTAGTTCTTTTGTTGGGTCCGTGGACATGTTGCACTCCTTTTTTGTAATATTGTTATGTCGAACGCTTAAATTTGTGCAAGACTATGCTCTTAATGTTAAATATCACATATGATGTTTTGATTGTCTATCTTTTAATCATATTCATGCCTGTTATGTCTTGTCACAAATTGTTGAGCACAACACGTAGGCACCCCACCATAACGTGTGTGTGTATGAAGGACTTCCTCAATCTCTCTTTTATGATGCATTCATTGAGGGGGAGTCACTCATACACCCGCACGTTATGAAAACCACAAATTTACACTCTTATATGTGAAGACTTAATGTGTTGTCATCAATCACCAAAAAGAGGGAGATTGAAAGTGCATCTAGGATCCCCGTGGGTTTTGGATGATTGATGACGACAATTAAGTGACTAATGAGCTCAGTGATCTTAAGCACAGGTGTGGACTAAGTGGAAGCACAATCCCTCAAAAAGGAAAAAGGAAACGGCGATGTCAACTCGAAAAGGGAAACTAGGGTTTCTAGTGTGTCGAGTTTAGACTAGCCAAATTTGTGTGAGGATGTGTGTGTAAAGTGCATTGAGATCAAGTTGGGAGCTCAAAGCGGTTTAGAGGTCAAACCTATTGAGAGAAGAGAGTTAGAAGTAGTCTGGCAGTAGGGCCGGACTAGTCCGTGCAGGAGGCCGGACTAGTCTGCCCCTGGCCGGCCAAGTCCGTCTTCGGCCGAACCCGGAGGGTCTGACTGAGATCGGACTAGTCCGTATTGGGACGGACTAGTCCGGGTATCCGTGAGTGGGTTTTGGGTCTAAGTCCCAAAACCACAGACTTGTCCGTTTTAGTTCGGACCAAGAGGTCCTGACTAAGATCGGACTAGTCCGCCGTGGGGGCCGGACTAGTCCGGGTTTGAGAGGAGACTGCGTTTCAAAGACTAAGTCTGGGAAGGCCGGACTAGTCTGCCCATGGGGCCGGACTAGTCCATGGTCTTCAGACTAGTCCGTTTTTGCACAGAACAGAAGGTTCTATGTGAGATCGGACTAGTCCGGTGAGGGTTGGGCTAGTGCGTTGTTGAAGTGACCATTTGAATTTGAAGTTTGGCGGGTAGTGTGACGATTGCCGCGCAGTGCGACAGTTGTCAGAGGTGTCAGTGGTCCCCTAGGCTGGACTAGTCCGGGCTGTAGGCCGGACTAGTCCGCCCTTCTGCTGAAGTCAGCAGTATGGGCTTGGGACCTCTATAAATAGAGGTCTCCTGGGTTCTTTTGAACCATCCTTTTGAGCAAACTGAAACCCTAGCGCCGCCACAGCAACCTTGAGCCTCCAAAAGCTTCCTTCTTGCCTACATTCCCTCTAAAACTAATTTTTGTGTGGATTAGGGTTTTGTGAGGTGAAGAAGAGGAAGAACACCGCTCCTTGGCTCTCGGTTTGATCTCTTGCACTTTGTGAATCTTTGTGATCTGTGGCTTGAGTTAATCCTTGTGATTTGCAATTGTAATTGTGGTGGGAGCCTCAGATTGTGAGAAGCCCCAACGAATCTTGTATTCATTCTTTGTGATAGTGGAGAACCAAGTTAGGCCCGTGCGGTAAACTTGGTGAGGGAAGGGTTGTTGAACTCGATCATTTGTGGACTCCTCAACGGGGACGTAGATTCCTTGTGTGGGATCGAACCTTGGGATAAAATCCTCTTGTCACTTGTGTTCTTAGCTTTCATTCATCATATATTGCTTCTAGTGTTAAGCTTTTCCCGTTTTGCTCATCACCTTTGCTACATTGTGATCCTTAGCTTCATACTTACCATATAACTTGTTAAGGCTCACTAAATTATTCCAACAAACTTTGCATCACAAGAATTGGACCAAAATCTGTTAGAAACCCCTTTTAGGTTTTTCCCTGTAGGTGGACCAGACTAGTTCGCCCCTGGACCGGACTAGTCCGCCCCCTGTGTATTAATCTCGTTTTATTAAGTCATTTCAGGTCAATCCTATTCACCCCCCCTCTAGGCAACTTTCAGGTACACCCACTTTGTTCCGATGACGTTCTTGTCCTTGGGTCGCTCCTCCAACACCCAAACTTCATTTCAGATGAAATTGTTGAGTTCTTCTTGCATGGCTGTTACCCAATTTGGATCTTGGAGTGCTTCCTCAATGTGAGTGGGTTCTACACATGAAACAAATGAGTAGTGCTCACAAAACATAGCGAAATGGCGAGAACGTGTACTTACTCCCCTTGACGGACTTCCGATGATTTGATCAACTGGATGCGCCTTGGAGATGCGTCCATGCCTCATAAGTGGTTGTGAAGCACTTGGCGGTGGTGATGCGTGTTGCTCTTCTTGTGGTTGGACTTGATCATGGACTTGTTCTTCTTCTTGATGTTGTGTGGCTTGTGAATCTTGTGTCGGCAATGGATCATCTTTTTCTTCTTCATCAACTTGAGGTGCCATATATGTGTTGATGTTGGAACTTGAAGCTCCCCCTTGATCATGGCTCTCCTCAACTTTAGGCTTGATGTCTCCAATGGTCATGTTCTTCATAGCTTATCGTAGAGGCTCGTCATCTATTTCATCATGACCAAAACTCTCCTCTTGGGAGCCATTACTTTCATCAAACTTACCATCACAACTTTCCTCAACTAAACCGGAGGTTTGGTTGAATACTCGATATGCTTTTGAGTTTGATGCATAACCAAGAAAGATACCAACATCACATCTTCTTTCAAACTTACCGAGCCTTTTCTTGCGGTAGATGTAGCACTTGCACCCGAAGACTCGAAAATAGGAGATGTTGGGCTTTCTCCCAATGAGGAGTTCGTACGGGGTCTTTTGAAGTAGTCGATGTAGATAGACCCGATTTGCGGCATGGCACGCTGTGTTGATTGATTCGGCCCAAAACTTCTCGGACGTGCCATAGTCATCAAGCATTGCTCGTGCAAGAGTGATGAGTGTCTTGTTCTTCCTTTCAACGACACCATTTTGTTGAGGAGTGTATGTGGCTGAAAATTCATGCTTCACGCCTTCACGATCACACCACTCCCCAATGTTGTGGTTCTTGAATTCGGTGTCGTTGTCACTCCGGACCTTGATGATGGGAAGTTGAAATTCCCTTTGGGCACGTTTAGCGAAGGTCTTGAACACTTCCGGAGTTTCACTCTTGTCACCTAGAAACAAAGTCCAAGCATAGCGAGAGTAGTCATCAACTATAACAAGACAATAGAGATTACCACCAAGACTTTGATATGTGGACGGTCCGAAGAGGTCCATGTAGAGCAACTCAAGTGGCTTGGAGGTTGACACCATTGTCTTCATCAGGTGGTGTGAAGCAACTTGTTTCCCGGCTTGACAAGCGCTACAAAGCTTGTTCTTTTCAAATGTGACATCCTTCACGCCGGTCACCATCCCGAGCTTGAATGACTTCTTGAGCTTGCTCATTCCAATGTGAGCTATGCGTCGATGCCATAGCCAACCCAAACTTGTCTTGGTGAAAAGACAAGTGGTCAAGCTAGCATCCTTGTCGGAGAAGTCTACTAGGTAGAGATGTCCATGCCGAAACCCTTTGAAGATTAGTTCTTTGCTTGTCTCACTAGTCACAACAACATCATTCTTGCTAAAGGTGCACGTTAGTCCAAGATCACATAATTGTGCAATAGAAAGCAAATTGAAACTAAGTGACTTAACATACAATACATTGGAAATAGATAAATCATTTGAAATTGCAATCTTGCCCAACCCAATTACCTTCCCCTTAGAGTTATCACCAAAGGTGACTTGTTCATGATTGTCGGGGTTTTCTATGGAGGTGAACATACCATCGTTGTCGGTCATGTGTTGAGTGCACCCGCTATCGAGTACCCAATGCTTTCCTCCGGCTTTGTAGTTCACCTACACACATGAATTCAATTTTTGATTTAGGCACCCAAGCCAACTTAGGTCCTTGTATGTCTTATACAAGTGTTTTTGGGACCCAAAGTTGCTTGGAGAGCTTCCCCTTCATGCCCTTCATGTCCTTGCCAATGAACCTTGCCTTCACCTTGCCATCTACTTTACTCAAGAGATAATAGTGATCATTAAAGGTAGACTTGTAGTTAGTAGGCAATTTTGGAGAAGGCCGGTTAGGAAGAGGACACTCCCTTGTATGGTTACCGGTGACCTCACAATGTTGGCAATAAGAACCAACTTCCTTGATGAAGCTTGTTCTAAGCTCCGGTGAGGGCACCTTTCCTTCGTTAGGCACCGAGAAGGATCCAAGTCCTCTCTTGTTGAAGGCCTTTGCTTGTTGGAAGATGATTTCTTTTTGCTTGACTTCTCCCTTAGATAGTCTTGCCACACTAGTGCGGAGACTTTCAATTTCATCCATCAAATCCTTCTCCCTATCATTCTCTTTCAAAGGCAAAGACTTATGCAAGACATTAGTGGCATGAGAAATAATAGATACCTTATCATTAAGGGTTTCTTTCTTTATAGTTTTCAATTCTTGATCAAGAACTTTATAAGCAAGGTTAAGTACTTGATGCTTTTGGATTAACTCATTGTGTTTTCCCAAGAGTGCTTGGTGTGCTTCGTCAAGCTCATGATGATCTAGCTTGATTTGAGCCTTATCCTCCTCAACTTGCTTGACATGAGATTTGAGCGTGTCATGCTCCTTAAGTATGCTTTCATACTTGTCAAGCAAATCGAGGTTAGCACTCTCGAGCTTATCACGAGCTTCTTCAAGAGCCTTGACCTTACTCTTTTCCCTTTTAATGATAGTGTGGTATTCATTTATCAATGAAGCTAAGTCATTGGGAGAAAGCTCATCATTGCTAGAATCATCACATACCTTGGTGTTACCTTTTGCCATGAGGCACATGGGAGGTGGATGAAGAGATGAGTCATCATTGTTGGCAATGGCAAGGCCGGCCAAGCTCTCTTCTTCGACTTCACTCTCTTAATCACTAGATTCTTCGTCGGTGATCCATTCATTTGCCTCACACATGAACACCTTTTGTGGGTCTTTTCTCTTCTTTAGAAAGAGTTTTGCCTTTTTGCCTTTGTCATGCTTCTTCTTCCCAAAGAATCTTGGTTTGGGCTTGACCTCTTCTTCATCATCCTCACTATCCTCAAGCTTACGATGCTTGACCTTGTGGTTCTCTCTTCTTTTGTCCGGTTTTGGACAATCATAGGAGATGTGGCCTTGATCACCACAATTATAGCAAGTCTTGTTGTCATCTCTCCTTGGTAGAAATGCTTCCTTTTTGGGATCAAAGGTGTATCCCTTCTTCGCAATCTTGGAGTTTAAGCGAGAGAATTTTCTCATCATCAATGTAAGCTCATCATCGTCATCTTCACTTGATGCTTGCTCTTCTTCACTTGAGCTAGGCTCGACCACTTTCTTTTTCTTGAGATTTGTTTTCTTGGTGGAAGCCTTTAGAGCAATTGTCTTTGAAGGTGATTCCTCCATCATCCCAAGTACACTCATCTCATGAGCGTGAATCTCTCCAATAAGTTCTGAAACTTCAATGTGATCAAGAGATTCCTTTTGAAGCATGAAGTTGATGATGTTGTACTTTGGCTTAGGAAGGAGCATAAGAATCTTGCGATTGATGAGTCCCTTGCCAAGAGAAGCAATATCAAGAGCATTAATTTCCTCAATAAGCACATTCAAGCGAGAAAACATTTCATTGACATTTTCATGAGGTAGCATTTTGAACTCATCATATTTGGCCTTAAGCATATGATACTTTAGTTCTTTGACACGAGAAGAACCCTCATGAATTTCAATCAAGCAAGCCAAAATTTCACAAGCTTTTTCTTTGCTAGCAATCCTAGCAAACACATCTTTACTAATGCATTCATAAATAGCATTTCTAGCCTTTGCATCCCACTTGACTTGATCACCAATATAGTTATGCTCACCAAACCCCGCATGGGTCGCTTCCCATACCTCGGGAGCAATAGCCTCTAGATAAGCACACATGCGTGCTTTCCAATAGGCAAAGTTCTTGCCCTCGAAGATGGGAACCGAACCCCCAATCTTGGCCATTTTAGCTCTCTAGCGGTGAAGCTAGAATGATCCAATGAGCAACCACGCTCTGATACCAATTGTAAGGATCGGATGCCCAAGTGGAGGGGTGAATTGGGCTTCTTTTCAAAATTAAAAAAAATGAAAACTTAACTACTAAAAGCCAAATTCCCTATGCAAACAACATATGCATTCAAGTGAATAGTAATTTTGCGGTATATTAAATGCATAAGTGTAACGGGAAAGAAAGAGTGTGCAAACTCCCGAGGAGACACGAAGACACGGAGATTTATCCCGTGGTTCGGCAAGATCGTCAAGACCTTCCTACATCCACGTTGTGGCACCCACCAATGGGTATAGCCACTACCAAGTCACCGAGACCAGGGATCTTCACTAAAAGATTCCATTCGCCAACCCTGGCAAGGTGGAGCTCAATCCTTGTACAAGTTTGATCCTCCGGGCTTCCACAACCGTCTTGGCAAGCTCCGGAAGGCTCTCTCCAATCACTGACTGTTACACGGTGAATGCAATCACCAAGAGACACTCCCTTACAACTCTCACTAGACTAGAGACTCCAATCACCAAGAATGAAAGCACACAAGCATCATCTCTAGCAAGTTCTAGCCCATCTCTTGGTGTACAAGTGGTGTAAATGATGTAGAAGTGGTAGCTCAATGTCTTGAATGCTTGGTAATGTGTAGAGTAGCTCTGGGTATCAAGACTTATCGAAATGACTGGTTGAAGGGGTATAAATAGCCAGCTTCCACGATAGCCGTTGGAAAAGTAGGCTGACATCACTGTTCTGCAAACATCGGATGCTCTGATGTGCTCCCTTTAGTTGTAATCGGTCGAATACAAATTAGCTGATGTCACTGTGTCAGATATGACCGTTGATCAACCGATGTAACACTTGCCTCATCATCGGATGATCCGGTTGAAAGCATCTAGGCCCCTATGAGGTATGGTTTCGGTGATTAATGACAACCATTGGATTTTACTAATGAATTTGTGGATGCAATGTCTCCCATATCACTCAATCAAATGAAATCTATATGAATATGAACATCAACTACTGATCATTGGATACCCCTAAACAATCACTTTATGAGATCAATCAATGTTTTGAAGATTAGAAGTAAAAGCTCACATGTCAAAGTTATTCAACCATAATTGACAACACTCAATGTTTGACAATCATCAGAAGAATATTTACAACAAGTGTCTAAGAGGTCAACTGAGAAGATTCCAAAAGAATCACTTAGAACAACTCGAAGAAAACAAAATAAACTCACCGGATCAACCGATGTTTCCAGAAAACAACACATCGGTTGAGTTGGTTCAGCATAAGAAGAAGACCTCAGAACCAAGTACTCACCGGATCATCCGATGTCAAAGGACATGTTACATCGGTCCATCAGTGCAGTAAGAAATATTCCTGGATCAAGTGTAACATCGGATCCTCCGATGTACAACAATATACACATCGGTCAATCACTCCAGTAAGCATCAAGTCTGAACCAATTCTGGAGGAAGTGCCACCGGATCATCCGATGAGAAGAAAAGTGTAACATCGGTCTAACAACGGTCATATCTGACACAGTGACATCAGCTAAAGTGAACTTGACCGATGATAACTGAAGGGAGAGCATCGGATCATCCGGTGTTCGCAGAACAGTGATGTCAGCCTACTTTTCCAACGGCTATTTCGTGGAGGCTGGCTATTTATACCCCTTCAACCTGTCTATTCGACAAGTCTTGATCACCAGACATACTCTACACATTCTCAAGCATTCAAGACGTTGAGATACCACTTCTAGATCATCTACAGCACCTACACACCAAGAGATAGGCTAGAACTAGCTAGAGATAGTGCTTGTGTGCTTCCATTCTTGGTGAGTGGGATCTCTAGTGTAGTGAGAGCTGTAAGGGAGTGTCCCTTGGTGTTTGTAATTGGGAGAGACTTCCGGAGCTTGCCAAGACAATTGTGGAAGCCCGGAGGATCCAAGTTGTACAAGGCTTGAGCTCCACCTTGCCGAGGTTGGCAAACGGAGAAGAATAGTGAAGATCCCTAGTCTCGGTGACTTGGGTGTGGCTATACCCTTTGGTGGGTGCCACAACGTGGACGTAGGAAGATCTTGACGATCTTGCCGAACCACGGGATAAATCCTCGTGTCTCCTCGGAAGTTTGCATTCTCTTCCTCTCCCTTACACTTATGCATTTCGTATATCGCAAAGTTACTATTCACTTGAATGCATAGGATGTTTGCTTAGGGAATTGGGCTTTTAGTAATTAAGTTTTATTGCCTTAATTTATGAAAAGAAGCCCAATTCACACCCCCCCTCTTGGGCATTCAATCCTTACACCGGGGATACTTGATCCAGAATGGTCTATAAATAATGCTTACTGAAGTGATTGACCGATGTGTTATAGTTGTACATCAGATGGTCAGAGCCAACTCGACCGATGTAGTGTTTTCTGGATACATCATTTGATCCGGTGAGTTGATTTTGGTCTGCTTCGAGTTGTTCTAAGTGATTCTTTTGGAATTTGTTCGAGTGACCTTTTAGACATTGGTTTGAAATGTTCTTCTGATTATGACCAAGTCTTGAGTGCTGTAAATTTTGATGGAATAATTTTGACATATGTGCTTTTTCTTTTAGTCTTCACAAAAATCGATTGACCTCGTAAAATAATTTGTTGAGGGGTCTCCAATTGTATCCAATGAGCAGTAGATGATATACATATAGAGTTCATTAAGTGTGATGAGTGATATGAGAGATCTTGCATCCACAAACTCATTAGTAATATCCAACGGTTGTCATTAATCACCGAAACCATACCTCATGGGGGCCTAGATGCTTTCAAGAGGTGAGAGAGAAATTCGGACTAGTCCGCACAAAAAACGGACAAGTCCGAAATTCTCAGAACTTTTGAGTGCAGTTTTGCTTCTAATTCATTTTAAACTTGTTCCTTTTTATGTTACTTAATTTTAAACATGTATTAGATTATATGCAATGCATGATGGATGAAAATGAGGGTGTTACACTTATGCCGATCTGGACAATAGAACTTAAAACCTTTGCTCTTCTCAGGATAGCCAATGAATGACAACTAACTGTTTTAGAATCCAGTTTACTAATGTTTAGGTTGAACATCTTAGCCTTAGCTGGACAGGTCCAAATATGAAAATAGTTTATTAAGGGCTTATGTTCTGTCCACATCTCATATGGTGTCCAAGGTACTAACTTAGTGGGAACCCGATTAAGCACATGAATTGCAGTTTTTAACGCCTCCATCCATAAGCTGATCGGTAACGTAGAATAACTTAACATACTTCTTACCATGTCCATAAGTGTACGATTTCTACGTTTCGCAACACCGTTCTGCTGAGGTTCGCCCGGTGTAGAATATTGGGCAACTATACCATGTTCCTGTAGAAACTTTGCAAAAGATCCACGAACCAGAACATATGGGATATGCCGATCGTAGTACTCACCTCCACTATCGGATCTTACTACTTTGATGTTAACATTGTGCTGATTTTCTAATTCAGCATTAAATATCTTAAACTTATCCAATGCTTTGGATCACTCCTTGATTGGATAAATATAACCATAACGAGTGTAGTCATCCATAAATGTTATGAACGAATCATATCCGTCTATAGAGACTACGGGAAACAGACCACAAATGTCTGTGTGAATTATTTGTAAAATTCCCGTGCTACCTATGGTGTTCTTCTTAATAGTCTTAACGAAATTTCTTTTAATGCAATCAATGCATTCTTCTGAGTCTGAAAATTCTAAGTGAGGTAAAATCGAGTGAGATACTAAGAGTTTGATCCCCCCTCAAAATATGGCATAAACTACAATGCCATAATTTTGACGATATTTTGAAATCAATTCTTTTGTGCCTGTTTGTTCCTATGTCATTCTTAGCAAGACTTTGATCATCACTTAGAACATTCACATTATCATGAGTGAATAACAGATAAAGCATGTCTTGTCTGAAGGCAAGACTCACAATCTTATTATTCAAACTAATGAAACATTTGTCATTGCCAAAATGGCATACAAATCCATAATTATTCAAACATGAGACTGAAATCAAATTCCTTTCTAAAGTAGGAACATAGAGAACATCATGAAGCCTAAGTACAAAATCACTACTAAGTCTAAGTGAATAAACTCCAATGGCTTCTACTTGAGCTTCATGGCCATCAGCGACTTTGATGGTCCTTTCCCCCCTTCTTATAGTCCTCATCATATTTAATCTCTGTATAGATTTCAAATGTGCACAGTTGCACCTGAGTCAATCTAGCAAGTAGATTGTGAATAAGCTAAATATAGGGACTTATTAACAAAAGTAATAGTATCCTTACCATTCTTAACGCACCACTTCACAAAACCAAAATAGTCTTTCTGGCAGTGTCCTTTTTCCTTGCAAAACTTACATTGATCTGGCTTTAACTTTTGACTAGAAGACTGGGGAGCTATACCTTTGACCTTAGAGGAAGAACCTTGAACTTTGAAAGATGATGGTTTTGGAGAGGTAAAGTAAGTCTTTCCCTTTCCCTTACCCTTACCCTTAGCAAAGTTGATGAAATCTCCACCCTTACCCTTAATGTGTTCTTCTTCCTGAACGCACATAGCCATGACCTTCTCTAATGTCCAGCTATCTTCCTTAGAGTTGTAGTTGATTACAAATGTCTCAAACTCCTTAGGCAAATATATGAAGATGAAATGCACAAGCATCTCATCAGGCATGGCTAAGTTCAGAGTCTTGAGGTTTGCATTCAAGTTACCCATCTTAAGGATGTGATCTCTCACACCCCCATCAATGTATTTCTCATTAACAAGTCTCTTAAGAAGAGTGTTTTCTAATGTTTTGGTAGAGTCCGTGTACTGACTTTTGACTTTGGCGAGATACTCAATAGCCAACTCACAGTCAGGAATGGCTTCTCTTATGGACTCAGAAATGGTGGCCTTAATGACCATGAGGCATTTTCTGTTGGACTCTTCCAAAGCCTCAAGGTTCTTAGTGTATTTCTCCTTAAGTTTAATGTACTTCTCTTTTCTTAAAGCAAATTGCTCATTAGTTTCCTCAAGTTGAGCAATAGGGACTTCCAGATCAACAAAGACGATCCTTCCTTAGGCAAAAAAAATCTAGATTTGTAATGGCTAAGTTCATGTGTAGCCTCTCATTCTATGTTCCATAGTTATGACCCGTGAGTCTCTATGGAGGCAATGAAACTTACCACATTGGAGACACCTTAATAAAATAAACATAATTGTTAGAAAAATAACTAAAAATAATATATAATTCAGCACATACTTAAAATTGCACTTAAACAATTAGAAATGGCATAAAATTGTCTTTCACATTGGTTAAACAAAACCTTTTCACTTAAACAACTTAAACAAAATGAAATATTTCACGATGGTTACTTTAAATTCCATGCAAACATACTCATAATTCATGAAAACATATTCAATATAGAGCAAATATACTGAAAATAAACTTAAACATGGCAAAATTAAATTTTCACGTTGGTTACTTATTTAATTTCTATGCAAAAAACACATAATCTTAAAATTTCAGCAAATCTAAATTTTCACATTGGTTACTTATTTAAATTTACCACTAAATAACAGCGGAATCTAAATATATTTAATTTCTTAAATTTCTGAAAATTAATTGCAAAAATTATTAATAGCAATTAATCAAATTAAATAACTGAGAAAATGCAATTATAATGATAGTTATAAAAAATTACAGAAATAATGCATTCAAAACACACAAATTTTTCTTAATTTTTCTCGGTCATTTAATCAATTTTCTAGTCATCACTTAATTTTCTCGAATTATTTTTCCATACTAAATAAATTCTGAAAATGAAAATATGCTGAAATGCTAAAGGAGCCAAAATAAAAATTTCGGTCCACTGGTTAAAAACGGCACAACCCAACTTCTGAAAATGCTTAAATAAAAGGAAAATCACAGCGCACGGCCCACCATGCATTTGGCCCACGGTGGAAAACAACCCGTCTGAAAATTGAAAATAATAGGGAAACTCGAAAGGGCAGCCCATTTGGCCCATTTACTCATCTCGCATGGGCTCTGAGCCCATCTAAGTCAGGCAGCGCGCATCGCGTGCTGAGGGCAGTTGGATTTTCATCTAACGGCTGAGATGAGTCGTAGCCTTTCACGCGAGTGGATCTCGTCCATTCATCGACCATCAGACGACTGAGCGCTGAGATCTGAGGTATATAAGTCTTCCTCGCCGCGGGTTTCATAACCCTAATTCATTCTACATCACCACTCTCTCTCTTACTCAGAGCGAGTGAGCGACAGCGAGGGAGAGAGAGCGATGGCGGCGCGAGACCTCCAGCGCCTCCATGCCATCGACGTCGGCGAGGGATCTCCCACCGAAAGGTGGCTCTCCGTCGGTTTCGATGGCAACAACCGGCCGCCGTTAAGGAAAACCGACGCACGCCGGATCTGCGTTTGAGTGTTGGCCACCGCGTCGGGGACTTCCGGCGCCGCCGCACCATCACCGCCGGTGGGCGAGCACACCGAAAGGTCGCTCGTTGTCGGTCGAGATGGTGTCGGTTGGCCGCCGTCAAGGAAACCTCACCGCTAGGGTTAGGGTTTGGACCCGAGACCCTACCGCAACCTCTTAGTGTTCTAAGTGCTTGTATGCAGTGATTCCAACGCTGCCAAGGCCTACACCATAGCGCACACATCGTGCTTAGGGTTAGGGTTTCCTAACCCAGCGCTCTTAGGTGGAAGGTGCCCGATGCCTACCTTACCCAGATCTCCTCAACCGAGGAGATCCAGTGAGGAGGACGACGTCGACTCCCTCGCCCGACACCCGACATCGGCGAGGTGGTCCCGAAAAACCAAGAGCCAACGCACCCCACTGAGTAAGTTCTATTCCCCATCTTAGTTTCTTTATTCGATTCGATTTCTTGTTTCTGAGTTCTAGATCTTAGCCGAAATTGAAAACTAAAACTGATTCCTCTCCTTCTACGTGCTTAAATCGTTAGACCAAAATTAATGGTGATTAAAACTCAATTAATAGAGACTAAAACTCAATTAAACATGAAACTAATATCAATTAGAAAATGATTAGAATCTAATTAATCTGAGTTAAAACTTAATTGCCCAATTAGGAATTGACCAATATGGCTCTTATGCCAATGTTAAAACTAATTGTGCTTAGGATCTAGACTAGTAACTCCTAACTGGGAACACTTCGGTCTAAACTGACATAACAATCATACTTAGGCATAATTAAACAATGATCTAATTACTCAGGTTAACAATCAATCAATCATGCAATCTATACATTTTATTAACATGCAGTAGAACAGAATTAAGAGGGAGATGATAGTCAAGCATACCTTAGTTGGAGATGTCGCTCGATGCCATTTGGCAGAGGGCTTAGTAGAAGCATTTGGTGCTTCTTGGAGAGCTGCGATGGAGATAGGAACTCGACGCAGTGGCAATCGTCACTACAGTGAATGAGGCGACACAGAGGAGTCGGCGATGATGACAGTGCGGCTCTTCCCCTCGTTCTGCACTACCTTAGGATCGGATGGGTTTCTGTTGGAACTGTTGGGGATCTTTGAAAACGTGAGCACGATTGGTGCCACGCCCCGGCGGTCCCCTTTTATTATAGCGCGTATGAGAGGGGGTCGCACGGAACTAGAATCTGTTGCGCCCCCGATCAGGGCGTGAGAGGGAGTACGATCCGGATGTGGTTGTTGCCCACGTGGGACTAGGATCAAAACAAACTAACAATCCATGCTTTCTCCTACATTAAGAGATGTTAGAGAATCTCGTGGATTTTTAACATTAATTATTCATTGATTTCTTGCGCTAGCTGACTCAAACATACATTTATAACTTGTTAACCAACAAAAAAATCTTGTTTCGAAATTAAAGTACTTGGTTTCTTCCTTGTACTCACTTAAAAGCTTGTTGCTTGTTTGTTCATTTTGAACTAACAGACGATAAGCTTTTTGAGGACGGCGGAAGTACTTACTAGCTGTTCATGTGCCCCTGTCAGTCACTATGATCGAGCATCATTGCTCATTACCCATTGAATTGTCCATTCTGGGCAAGGCCAATATGCTTCTGTTGGTCAAGGACCAGATGTTGACTCACTATGGACGCTATCTCATGCTGGACATTAGGGACAAAAAATCATCACAGCTCACTTCCGTCCTTTGCAGTGGCAGGATTTATTATCCTGGTGGTCATGCTTTTCCTCCCAGTTGGCAGGCCTTTTGATTCAGCATCATGGTTAGCGAGGTGATTAGAGGATAATTAACTCTTCCCGAAGAGGAGCACGATGCTTAATTAACCAGCGTTTCAGAGCTTGACGAGAGAGGCCACCAGTCAGTACAAATTGAAAGGGAGCCGCCGTAAGACCATCCGCACCAATATACTCTAAAGCATACTCTATCCTCTAAACCATACTCTATATACTCTATACTTCCAGTATGTCGTCTCACAAAAATTTTCCAGTATGCTTTCCAGTACGCTTTCCAGTATGCTTTCCAGTACATTGGTGCGGATGGTCTAAGGAGGGCAATGTTACGGCTTTCAGCGGGGGTACCGTACCGCTGCACGTGGCGGTAACGTGCGTGGAGACGAGACGAGACGAAGCAGGTGGTGGCCATGCGAGAAAGGATGGCACGTGCCAAGTGGTATCGCGGGCCCACTGGCAGCGGGGGACAGCACCTCGTTACGCACGTGGCCGACTTTGCCTCACAGGTCCCCCGCGAGCTCGAGTAAATTTACAGTAGTTCACACACTGGAAGGGAGCACTGTCAAAGACACAGGAAAAGGAGGTGCATGTGAAGCTGCATCGCCACGGCTTCCATCTGTTCCGTTCCAGGTAAAGAACCAAACGATCCAACCACTCGAAACGTAAAGAGACCGTGGCGCCAGCGTCCAGAGACTACTTCGTGCCGCGCGCATCGCACAATGGCGGGCAGCTCGTGAGCTAGAGCCCGAGGCCGGCCACCAACAATGGCATGGCGCAGGCACGCGGCGAGCGAGGGCAGTAGGCGGTTCCTCGCTTTTTCGGGGGGTTTCGCCGTCGGAGCAGCGGCAGGTCACGTGAAAACCGCGGACCTGTACGTCCCGCCGGCAGACCGCGACGATGCGGCGGCGCGCATCTTTCGCCGACACCAGCGCCGATGCTTTCTCGTGCTCACCGCACCGCAGGCCTTCCCTGTCTCAACCTCCTGCTGTTGCTGCATCCGGCTATCAATCACTCGCCACCGTTCTGCTGCTAGGACCGGCCGGAGAAAGCACACAACCTCCTCTCGTGTTCGTCCATTTGTCACACTCTTCAACTTCAGGCGTACGTACTACATACTGAACAGTGTATGCGCTGTTAAGCAGCTAGCCAGGAATGGTGATGACTACTGCGGCTTACATTAGTTACATGTCCTAAGCCAGCTAGTGATAGGCGAGGCTTTGATGCCTTTTTCTATTGGCGGCTTAAAAGCCAGGTTACCGTAACCTTCAAACAAAACCAAAACCAAAACCAAATCGAATCAACGGGACGCTACCGTGCCCAGCCATCCTTGCGTGCTGATGGTCGTCGTCATTTCAACTCAAGGACGGGCTTAATCCAATCGGCTGAGGACTACCGAACCCATTCGCAGAGGATACACTTGCTATATGAGGAAGGACACATGTCAGTGAGATACGGTTTTCAGTGAAATTTGTTTGCTCCAATCAAACATTGATGATACATTCCAGAATACGTTCTAGTAACGAAAATTGTTTCTAGTTCTAGGTGAGATCCGAAGTAAATTTGGTCAAGGTTGCCATGGACAAATGGAACAGAACTCTAGTAACTTACTCTGAAGTAAAAAAAACGCAGAGTAGCTGTAAAATGGAGGGAGGCAGCAGAGAGAAAGCAGCGGAGGGCCCAAGGAGGCCTCCAAAATATAAGAACGCCGTGCAGGTGCAAGCAAACAAGCTTGGAAGGAGCAGAGTAGTCCAGAGCCGACATCCACTGCGTCCGGTCCGGTTCCGTTCCAGACTCCAGAAACGCACGCGCGCGCGCTGCGGGAGCACCGCAGCAGAGCCCCCTGACTGACTGACTGAGCCGGCTGCGGCGAACGGCGGAAGCGATCCGCCGATGGCGCGCTCCAAGAACGGCTGCCTCAATATCCTTGCCTGCGCCGGCGCCGGATCCGACCCTTCCGCGGGCTCCGACGCCGATGCCGACGAGCACACAGAGGAGGTACTGTGCTACATACTCACCCTCCCTCCGTGGCGTTGCCAAATGCGGCACCTCTGCTCTGCGTGGTGTGTTCTTCTTCAGAGCTGCTTCTGTTACGGGCTGGTGTTCCTGAATCTGCAGATCTCTGTGGAATGCGTGGGTTTCAGGGGCCGGTGTAGGTGATTTTGCTTAGATCTGGATTTAATTTTGTCGCAAGGAACAGGAATTAAGCTGCGAAATAGGAGATTTGCCGCATCTCCTTCTCCTGTCGTCTCTCACCCAGCTCGTAGTCATAATTTCGATGTCGAATCTGTTAACGTCTTGGTCGGTCGAAAAATGGATCGTCATGATGTTGCATGACTGCATGGTCATGGCTCTGTTGTCTAAAAAAATCGTTCTTTTTGGATAAAACTGAAGAAAAAAAAGCTCTTCTTTTGCTACAGGCAGTGCCATGTCTGTTATGTCTTGGGCTACTGGCTTTGTCCTCTCGATCCCATGCAGGATAGCAAGAAGGGATCTGATGCCGCAGTGTTTGTTTGTTTGTTTGCTTGCTTCAACTATTGTTCGATTCGTGTAGTGATATGCCCTACTGCTCTGCAAGTGCTTACACTGTGCCCTTTGGCTTGTTGCATCTGTCGTTCTCCTCTATGGGGCTAACTATTTCTAGCCTTTTTCCTTCTTGATTTGACAATTTTGTTGTCACAGGAGTGTGCTGATAAACTTATCCCCTGCTCAGATTTCGAGACAGGGAGCTGCTGTGTGACTGTGGAGCAAGTCTCCTTGCATAGATAACGATATCAGCTAATCACATCATTTAGTTCGCGTGAATTCATGCATGGGGAACTTGTAGTGGTAGAAATGAGATCTGGGACAGCCAGTATAAATGTACCTATTGTAGTGCTGAAGCTAACTTTTTTAATCGACAGAAGTGCAGAGTTTGGATGGATCATTGGTGGTAAAAATGAAGCAAATATATTTTGCTTGAGATTTACTGTCTTTGCTTATTTTATTGTTCGCACAAGGCTCATTTAAGTGTGTGCTGACACCTAAGTACTACCTAAATCAGATCAATTCACTTACCTCACACAGAACTGGCGAACCGCACTATTCTTTTGGAAGTAAATTGATGCATATATCCTATCAGTGGTGAACTTGTGATAAGATGTCTGTAAGAAACATTATATGAACTTATGTATTGAAAAATCCATAAGTTTTAGGTAGAATCAAGGTGTGCTTTTGACTTATTTGTGGATTGTGGCTAGTGATTGAAGATTGTATAATTGAATTTACCATGGTGACTAGCATGTAACTAATGAGAACTGTATTTTACTTTTGCAAGCTATTTTATAGGCTTTTTATATGTGTAAAATAAGTGTTAGTTCCTGTTCTGCATATCAATTATGACTCAACACAAATGTTTGGTGTCCTTGTTTGCTGGTTTTTAGGCTTTGTATATGTGTGGAAAGCAACAAGTTTTTTTTCATCCCCTGCAATAATGACTCCAGACAAATGTTTGATGTACATGTTTGCTGCTTTCAGAACAAGGCCGTATCAGATAAAAGCAGATGGAGTTTCCGTAGGAGGTCTACAAGGCATCATGTTTTGAAGAACTCTGATATCTCAGAACCGGAAACTCTTAGTTCAAGCAAAGCAAAGTCAGACTTTACACCAAGCAACAATGCTTATTCTTCGACATACTCTTATGTCTCGGAGAAGCCTCTGCATCAAGACAAACAAGACGAGAAGATTCTGCATCAAGAGAAGCAAGAAGAAAAGCCTCTTCATAATGGGAATTCTGATGAAAAGCTGACAGAGAAGCCCATCGAAAAGCCTGTTGATAAAGCAATGGAAGAACCAGCTGATCAGACAATTGAAAGATCAATTGATCATCTAGATGAAAATATAACCGGCACACTGGCTGAAGAGGCAGCTGAGAAAATAACTGACACACCAATCAAAGAGCCAGCTGAAAAGGTCACAGAGACAACATCTGGGAAACCAGCTGAGTGGATAGCTGAAAATCCAGTTGAAGAGGCTTCTGAAAAAGCTGTTCAGGTGCTGATTGAGGAGCCAAACGAAAGCGTTCCTGTGCCACCAACAGGGCTGAAGCAGGAGGAAACCACCTCACATGTTGATGGGAGCAGCGACCCTGGGGAAGATCAGTTGGAATGTGCAGCTATTGTCATTCAGTCTGGCATCAGAACATGCATTGTATGTTGATATGCATAATCTTCCCGTGTTATGCTAAATTATTTCTCTCGTTATATTTTTATATGACATTATTCATTTCATAACCTAGGCGAGGCAAGAATTATCAAGTTATAAGGATCTTGTTAAACTGCAAGCTGTGATTCGTGGGCATCTTGTAAGACGGCAAGCTGCGGAATCATTACAGTGCCTGCTTGGTATTGTTAAACTGCAAGGGCTAGTTAGGACCCATCAAGCACAACAATCTGCTGGAAAGTTTCAGGTAAGGAAAGGTTCTATACTCAGAGCACAGTTATGTAAAGTTAGCATCAATTGCATCTCATGTCGATTGCAGAAACAATATTATGAGAACAGTTTTAGTAAAAAAAGAATGACATTTTACATGGTCTAGTTAGACAGACATCACTTATCCAATGTCATTAGATTCCTGGAGAAGAGGGTGTTAACACAATAGGACTGTCCTGCTGAATCAGTCAAGTGAGGCTTACCGGTATAAACTAAGCTGTTATATGCAGATATGCAGGTTACAATTCATCCAGGTTGCTTTAGCTAGCAACCTGAAAGCTTTCAGTTTATTCGCTGTTGCTGGTGTTAGAAATTTTCTTTTCCATCCATCTTGGTACACCTATTGGTTCTTATTGGATCTTGTGAAATACAAATACTCAAATTCATCTAGTTCCATTAGAGAATAAAGTGGTCCTCCTATCATCACTGTTGGAGTGTATAAGTGAATTGTCTATCCTTTCCCATCAGCTTAAACTTTTAGGGTCAACTGGTCAGCTTATAGTAGCTTAACATGGTATCATAAGTGAATTGCCTACTCTTCCCCATCAACTTAAGCTTTTGAGTGCAACTGGTCAGCACATAGTAGCTTAACATGGTATCAGAGTCAGAGGTCTCGAATTCGAATCCTGACAGACGCAAGTCCACTTCTATTTCCACGTTTGAGGTCTGAGGGAGCCTCACATGAGGGAGAGTGTTGGAGTATATAAGTGAATTACCTACCCTTCCCCATCAGCTAAAGCTTTTGGGTACAACCGGTTAGTGTATAGTAGCTTAACAATAACCTAACATCTAAGAGGATAATAATCATTTATATTAGAATGTGCAACAGTACCCTTGCATAAAATATTTTTGCAAGTTAGTGAAGTTACTGTCAAGTTTTGCTGCATAATTTGATGTTCTTTTTTTCCTCTGCAGGATACTGCTCTTCATTCAAGTGAGAAATTGCTTCGTTATGGATTTGCTCTGAAGGTAAGACCTCGTGATATTTTTATAGTTGAAAATCTCCATATAATTTTTCTCTTTTTTGGATATCCTTGTGTTCACACACTGTATCTCCTTTCAGCTCATGGACAGCATGTTGACTTCAAAATCCGCTCGCATAAAGTGTGATCCCTCCGAATCTGATGTTACATGGAAATGGATGGAGAGGTGGACATCCCTAATTCCACTTGTTACTATGGAGCACTTGCCAGAGCATAAGGAGAACAGTGAGTTAGTTGTTGAAAAGGTGAAAGGAGATGATCAATGTGATGACCATGTTGTTCCTTTGGACGCAGACTTCTCTCCCCCCAAATTAGCGCCTGATGCTGTGAATGAAACATTAGAGACATCTGATTCTAGTGCCTTTGAGGCTCTGGCATGCATCCCAGATAAAAGCTCTGAGGTGGAAACCAAATGTGAACCTGAGCCAGAATTGATTGGAAAGAATTATGTAGATGCCGAACATGTGACTGACCAAAAGACAGAAAATGGTGTGGAAGAGTCTTCAGAGTTCTCGGATCAACAATCTACGCAAGCTGATGCTCCAAGGGAGCCAATTCCTCTTCCTGAGAAACCTGAACCATCCCATGAGGACATTGGCAATGCATATAGTAGTGAGCAGAAACTGGGGATGGAAGGTAAAAGCTTTGTGGCAAAAAAGTCATGCACGGCATTTGCGGCTGCACAGATGAAATTTGAAGAGCTGAGCACAAGTTCAGCAGTCAGCAGGTCCAACAGTTTATCTTATTTGGATGGGGCAAGCAAATTGAAGGTGCATACTCCTTGTTCCCAAGACGATTCTGTGTCAAAGCAAAGTAATGATGCAGGCATGGTGGAAACATCAGTTGGTCATGATGCTAAACTTTTGGTTGCTAACTCAGAATGTGGGACTGAAATATCAATTTCCTCTACACTGGACTCCCCAGATAGATCGGAAGGTGACGGTGGGGAGATTGTAATGGAGATTGGAGCATTGGAAAATAGGAACTATGTTACCAACAAAGCTGATGAAGGTAACAGTATTATACATTCTGAAGTGAAGGATGCTCCTGAAGTAGAAGCCCAGCCGCAGAAGGAGGTACAACAGAATGGCCATGTTGCTGATCCTGGTGTTACCACTGATCCTGAGTTTGTTCAGAAAACACATGTTGAGCCGGAAAAGTCAGATTTGCGTAATCAGTTGGAAAAACCTGTACAATCTTATGCAACACCTGAAGGAACTCCGATGAGCGGAGCCACTGTTTCAGAATCTCATGGAACACCATCAAGCGAGGTCTCTGTTAATACCAAAAAGGGCAGGAGCAAAAAGCCCAAGTCCCAGGCAAGCAAGAGGTCATTGGCTAGTCCAAGCAGTGATTCAGTAGGACGGAGCAGCACTGACAATTTTACAAAGGATTTTAGCAACGGAAAGAGAGAGAACTCGAGCAAGGTCTCTAAATCTGAGCACGTTGATCAAGAACCTCGTGTAAGCAACAGCAACCCATTGCCAAGTTATATGCAATTCACAGAATCTGCAAGAGCAAAGGCGTCTGCTAATGCATCCCCAAAGATGAGTCCTGATGTTCCAGACAGCCATCCGAGGAAAAGGCATTCTCTGCCCATGACCAATGGCAAGCAAGATTCATCCCCTCGCATGCAACGTTCAGCATCTCAGGCTCAGCAAAACGTGAAGACCAATGGAACACCTCAAAGCTCATCTGGTGAGTGCTTTGTAAATACATATTCAGGCTCAGCAAAACGTGATAAGCAATGGCTCAGCAAAACGTGAAAAACTATATTCATCTGCCATCTTCTTTTGTTTTGAAGTTCTATCATGTGGTGCCTTAATCTCTTAACCATTGTTCTTGTGTGCAGACAAGAAGTGGCACATTTGACGAGTACGCCCAGCAGCAAAATGCTGGCGATAAGATGCCATCAAATATCTAGATGGATTTATCGTAGTGACTCAGATTGCCCTTGCCTTTTAAGCGCAAACTCTCTAATTCGTCAGCTATTGTTTCCTTCCGTCGTTGTTTGGAATACTGAGTGTGTTTGGAAGAACAGCAGCTGCTTGCTATATGTATACATTCGTTTATTTTTCATTGCCTAGTGTTATTTGACTGATAGTGGTTTTGTGTGTAATGCCCTTGACTTGTAATGAAACAGCGGCTTGAAAAGTGTTGATTGGTCTGTTCTATCTGGCAATATTGAAGCTTATGTTGGTACTCCCTCCTAGTTCGAATTCAAATTATTTATCACCGATTAGTTCATTTTTGAACTAACCAGTGATAAATATTGATTCATTTTTTAGTATAACATATCATATCCCGAGTAAGGACATAAGGTCAGTCCCCTTTCTCGATGCCACGAACGATCCGCGATCCTTATCGACTCTCTGTTTTCAACGCACGTTTAAGAAATACGTTCAGGCAAGCATATTTTTTCCTCGAACAGAGGAATGCATATTTCACTTTGCCAAAAACTACAATTCTTCGCGTCAGTCACCATGAATCTATTAGTTCAACACTATGCCACGAATGACCACGACATAATAGTACCACTATTTAATAAGTACTTATCGCTTTCTAATTCATCGACAAACTTTAAGAGTACTTCAGCTGCGGTTCACTAAAAACTAAAGGTTCAATTTACAATGACATTGACATATTTCCATTTCTTTTAAAACATTTTTTGTCAGCAAAGGTAAATGATCAATGATAATTGACAGGAGCTGCAGCACAATACTTACTGAACAGGGCGAAAAAACTAACGGTCAAAAATCAATAGCATCATCAGCTCAATACTGGCCCGCTATTCCGCTGTCTAATTTTAACCGTTTTGCACCTTTTGGCTGCTCCATCCTCGCGGCTGACGCATCGTGCAGAAATGTGCAGTTTGCACCGTTACGACACCCCCTGGCGGTGTTGAAGTAAGCACAGGGCTTGGTAAGCCTTGCCTTAGTATATTGGCCTTGCACAGTACCACTGCTTGCGACGTCAAGAATACTAGCCTGTGCAGGATTAGATTGCTGATACATTCCAAGCTGTGTTCCGTGCTGTTCAAGTGGTTCCTGCCTCTCACCTCCATGCTGACGGATGAGTGTCTTGTAATAGTTGATACCCCTTGAAAAGTTGATTGGTTGACTTGAACTTGTTGGAGGATTCATAGAAACTGAAGGAACAGCTAGAGGTAGCCGATTTAACACAGGTGGTGGAGGCGCCAGAGTGGGGTTCATGTTCTGATATGTTACCATGGGATCTGGAAAGGAGGGCTGGGCACTCGCTGCAATCTGGGGTTGTGGCTCGGGTAGCATTGGAGCCACAACAGCACTGGTGGTTGATTGTTCATGTTTAACTGTGTCATATTCTTTCATTAACATCTCAAGTTGTGCAGGATCACTTAGTATTTTGATGAGTAGATCCTGGTCAATCATACTTCCCATTTGATTGCTTTGCATTATTGCCGTGTATGCAGCAGATGCAGCAGCCAATACATCAGGCTCAGTTGACATACCAGCACTTGCTGCGCCAATGAGACCACTGGCCTGGTGTTTTGTTGTTGCAGTAATCGAAGAATCTGAAACTCGTGGGACACTTATTACTGCAGATTCATACTTACCTGACTGATGATAATTGTTTGGTAGACCAACAGGGGATTCTTCCAACTGATCAGAAGCATCATCCTCTTCAATAGGGATCAAAGGAACCAACTGGGTTCGGGAGTCATCGTAATTGGAGTCAATCACATCAGGAGAAACAAATGGGCTGGATTGACAAAGGCATCCACAAATGAGGAAAGATAGTTGTGAAAACTGAGGAATGGTAAACCAAAATGTAGCTAACTTACTTTGGAGGAATGTTTGATGGTCGTGGATATATAGCCTCAAGGGTTCCAAATATTCTCTCATTCTGTAAGGCAGCCTCCTCACTTTCTTCTCCAGCAACTACGAGCCAATCAGGATTAAACAAAATCTGCAACCAACACAACATTGGAAAATTCAGTGATCTGATAACTGTCATATTGTTAGTAGAGTGTAACATTTATAGGCCTCCGCGTTCAAAAAAAAACATTTATAAGGCCTTATATACCTTTTGTGGGCATGTCCACCTAATAAGAGAGATTTTAGATATGTCAATTTTGACAATGTTGGTTGGCTGCAATGATTCAAAGCCTGGTGGCAGGGAATCATCTGAGTTTGGACCAGCTGCATGCATTAACCACGAGCCTTTCGCTTGGAGATTGTCCTGTGGTCTTAGTCCAGCTTGAGACGGGGAATCATCTGACAGGAAAAGCCTTACCTGACATATTTGCAAATTTCTAGCATTAATATTTATGTTTCATAAGGGAATATGGTAATTTTTTGGAGGGAAAGAGAATATAGTAATGTACATTTGAACCCAATAAATTCAGCAACAATGCACAAGCAATATGATAATAGGTACTTTAAGGAAGAGGAGACATCTGATCATATTAAGAAGAAAAATCTCGTTTAACAGGTGTCACATAAAATTAAATCATATGACACAATAAAACATGAGTACTGAATTACCCATCAGATTATTTGAATCCGATGAAGGTAACTAACTACTACAATAGGATAATAATCTTTGAAACATGCACACAAATCTTAGTATGATAAAGCATGAATTCCACATATTCACCAGTTATTCATCTCAAATAACAATCAGGATGTTTTCTGACAAGGAAATGGATGGGAAATGTTATATATATTATGTAATCGGTTTTGTCGAAGTGTGCGAACGACGCTTCCTCGGACCTGCTTTGAGAGCAGCCCGCAGAGGTTCTTTTCTAGGCGGGGGCTTAGTCTTTGGTGAGGTCGTGCATATGAGGTATGGTGAGACGGTGGTTTAACGTGGTTCGAGCCATCGGAGCGTAACATCCTACTCCACGGTGAGAGTTGTATCGCTTGTGAGTTTAAGATTGGATTTGAGTGTGTGTGAACGAGCCCCTTGGTAACGGTGGCTGTCCGGTCCTTTTATAGTAAGGTCGGACACCTTACAAGTGGGGTCTGAGGCTCGACAGGTGGCTCAGGATGATCTTATCCTATACAAGATCTAAAGCTTCTTGCGTACGCTGCCTCTGACCGCGGCTTGAAGACCCGTCGTCTTGTAGCGTCGGATGCTAGTGGCTATGCGTAGTTGTTGATGATGACAGGGAATGTCTCGTCCGTCCGTCTTGTCGCCGCAAGCTACCCACTTGGCAAAGTAGGGTAACCCTGCGACGTCTTTACTGCGATGGGATTGGACACAGTGGTACCAAACAAGGGGTGTGTGCCGCGTCATGCGTTTGTGGAAGGCGCATGCCTTCAAATCCTGACTTGGACAAGGCGCAACACCCATTTACTCCCGCAACCTACTGGTCAGGGCAAGTTGCAGGACGCGTGGTAGCACCGGAGCCCGCCCCCGCAAGGGAGGCCAAGTCATGCGCTGCGGGCCACGTGGCAGCCCTGGAGCCCAACTCCAAGGGAGGTTGAGGGTTCGGGACCGCCGGACATGTGGTGGTCCCAGAGCCCGCCTCTACGGGAGAGGCCAGTCCGGAGCTACGGGCCACGCGGCGGCACCAGAGGCCACTCCTGTGGAGGAGTGGAGTCCCGTCCCGCTGGACACATGGCAGCCTGAGAGCTCGTCTCTTCAGGAGAGTTGGGTCCCGTGTTGAGACCATGTGGCAGTGCCGGAGTCTGCCCCTGAGGAGGGACGAGGTCCGGGCCTGCTGGGCACGTGACGCCACTGGACCCTGCCTCAGCGGGGGCAGGGCACTTAGGCATTTTTATCCTGTGCGCAGGGTACCGGTCTGCTGGGTACCGACAGGTTCCAAGAGATGAAGGCTTTGGCATCTCATCATGATATTTAGTATCTCAACACTTGGAACATTGAAATGGGTGCACTGCATTCGTAGAGCTTTATGTCATCAGTAGATTATGGTAGATTTATAAAGTAATATTAGCTACATAGAAACTAATATGACAAATAGATTCTTTTCCCAGAATAGGGACAACTTATTGCTCTCATTAATGGCAGGAAATCATTTAAATGCAAAAATTGTTTGCCGTCTCAACTATTGGCTACAGCCTCAGCATGCCCCTTCCCCCCCACTAATATGTGAATTAGTCAACTCTAAACATACACAATCATGATACAATATATATGAATGAGCATCACAGTAGTCACATTCTTCCAACCGTTACGCAGCACATTGCTCCTCTCTTCCAAAGATTTTGTAATAAATTTACTTATTCAGTTGCAGTCATCACCATTTCAAAAATGTTTACTGCACCATGTCATTAACTTGATGTAACTGACAATATTGTTAACTTGTCACAATCCAGTAGCTCGGAATACACAAGCCAGCATGGCAGTACATATAGTAGTTATGACAATTTTGTGTCTGTAATCTATATCATGCATACAAATATCATATCATTCATCAAATATCAGATAGCTAGCAAGAATGAGAAAAAACATGCAAGGTAATTGATGCAGTGATGCAGTGGTACAGTGGAAGTAAAGGATAAACTTCGGCACAACTTTAAGCCCTTTTCTTTGGGTTAATGTTAGCCATAAACCCAACCTATGAGCCTTACTACACTTTCAGGGAAAAGCACAGCAAGCAACAAAACATGAGACCTGGAGCACACACATGGACATGGCAACATGGCTAGATAAGAAACTCATTTTTTGTCTTCTGTACATGAAAGACCTTTATTAAGAAGGACAGAAGTATCCTGTATCCTCATACATTCAGGTCATCTATTTTATAAAATAAAGCGTATGGGTAACCTATCCTCCATCAGTGCATTCATTCACTGCAGACAATCAATCATCTAGCGGGATCGGGAAGCATAAAATGATTTCATTTGTGCAGTCAAGTATAATCCAAACTCAAGCTACTGGACTGCAGAGAAAAAAGACCTTGTCTTTTCAAATAAAGAGTGGACTTTAATCTCTAGTGTGTAATACTGTTTTTTTAGAGATAATGTGTATTGTGTAATAGTGTTTGGCATGAAAGATACTGCTATCTAAAAATACATATTTCTCCGAATATTTCAACATCATAGCAGTGTGAATTATTCATCCTCCTTCCTTACTAATAGGTCATAAGCCTGACGGTATTTGTAATGCTTTGTTAATTTTGAAATGAATCAAGAATATTATAATTGAGAAGTAACAATATACAGTGAATACAGTTTACGTAACTTCATGTACAAGGAAATGAATGGTGATATGTTTCTCATCATTTTTTACTCTCATTAGAAATGAATGTACAATGAGTCACAGAGTTGAAAGTAAAGCTGTATTACGCCAGATTACTTATCCTGTTCAAGGGTATTTTTTTGAAAACTACGAATATTACAAATGCTGCAAAAACAAGTTTGATTATTCTAGATATTTAGTGGCTACAGAATCTATCTTGAGCATACCACGATGAATTTTGTCAAATTTAAGAAGTTCTATTCATGTTTCGTCATGAGTCCATGGTGGACAGATCCAGTACAGAAGCTCCCACGCGAGGTGGGCTCTAGGGAAGGATTATACAAGGCCTCCCGCAATGTGCAGCGCGGAGAGACGGCGTCGAACCCAGGACCTCTTGGCACCAGTGGGATGACTTTACCACTGTGCCAGGCCTATCCTTCTCATGAGTCCAAGGTGAATGGTAGAAAATTAGGCACCCTGTACTTACCATGCTAGGAGGGGAAAATAAAAACTGCAGCACAATTGAACATAAACATAGTGGCAAAAATATGAATGATTCCTATTAATGAAACATCCAATGATTTAAAATAGGAAAAGGCTATACATCCGACCACATCGAATCCGACTCGGGTCCGACTGAGCCATCCCAAGTTTTGCATGCATCTGTTTGTGGTGTGAGCGTTGGTTGTTGCCCGTCAGATGCCCAAGTCGAACATATAACAAGGTTGGACATATAGTGCTTCTATTTAAAATATGCCCTTAATGGCTTAAAGGCTGCACAAGTGCACTCCATTTGTTTTGCTAGACACAGCATAAATTATGCATCCTTTTCCAGTGAAAACTTAAGACCTGAGTTTTCATTCATCAGCATCTATGTTAAAATGAAGAGATGTAACTACACGCAGTAACCAGATGTCTAAATGGTGTCAGGGTTTCTGAACTGAAATCAATGTATGCATTTCATCTAGTTGTCTGGGCAAGTATTTATTTATTTGACTACTGTATATGCCCAAGTCCTAATTTGCTGATCTGTTTGGGCGATTCCTATCTGATTTTTATCGGCGAATTTATTACTTTTTCTTTGGTTTAATAGGTGATACTGAATCGCCTGTATCTGAGAAAGCAACATGTGCGAAAATTCTCTCATTTGTTTAAGTCAGGGTGGAATCCGTTCCTGTGCTTTCTGCGCTCATGGCATTTTCAGGAACTCAAAAGTGAATGTTAGTTTTAGGCAAGTCGTGCACATTCAGCAAACGAAATTTATTTAACAAAAAAACATAGTCAGTGTCTCCTTTGTGAACAAGGGATCAAAACAACGACAAACAAAGGCACCAAGCGATTAAGCATTATCGAAATCTTCGAAGGAGGAGCGCTTTGAAAAGTTGGGAAGACCGGGGAAGGCGGTGGATCGCGAGTATCGTTCTCGCCGCGGGCAGGCGGTGAGATGTGACCAGAACACTACCTTGCAGAGATTGGGTCCGGTGGCCCACGACACGCGGCTGGACCGCCTCGACCCCATCATCGCTTTTCCAGATGCCTCCTCGCCCCCAAAACCAGCGGACACAACCTGAACCGATCTAGCGGCGCGGGAACCCTAGGCAGGGCGAGAAGGCGGCGATCGAAGAAGGTACAGAAACTCTCGGGTCCCAGGTCATTTAGGGTTTGGGTCCCTGCCGCGCCCTTGCCTCCATGGCGATGGCGACGGCGACGCGAAACGGGATGTTGGCGGACGGAGATGGGGGGTTTGGAGGAGGGGAAGAGACGGGAAATGGTGGCGAGGGGTAATGCGATGTATTGCTAGGTGGCGGCTTTGGCTGTCTGTGTCACTGCGTGCTTGCCCTGGATGGCTGGATTGATGGTCGTCGCGAAGCCGAACCGATTTGTTATGATTTGATTGCCCACTTTTCTTCCTCGAATTTCGCACCGTCTTCTTAAGGCTGTTCGCACTGGTATAGTGTAAAGCATACCGGATATGTAAATTTAAAGGAAATATTGTAAAAATAGAAGAAGAGATATATGTAAATTCAGTAAAAATACTGTAAAAGTAAAAGAAAAATAATGTATAAAATTACTAGTGCTGATAGCTTAGCAGAGAAAGGGAGGGGTGGTGCGCTCGATTAATTTTCAGTTTAGTGGTTAGACTTCCCTTAATACCAGTGCCTCTGTCGTTAGACTGCAAGTACTCCGTACTTGCCGCGGAGACGTATCAGATGCCAAGTCTTCTTTCAACCGGGGCTTAAAGAAACCCGACTTTTGCATCTAACACCCAGCCTGTATGCTCAACCAGACTGGATGCTTGGACAAGTAAATCAGGAGCGCACTCACCAACAACTCGCATTATCCTTCTTTTCGTATGACAACCATACCACAAACCAGGTCGCTAGAACAGCACAAACAATCAGTATACAATGTCAAAAGATACGACAGGGTTTCAGTTCCATTGTCATTAACATAGCACATACAGCATAAGCAAGATCTCAAGAGTTTTAGATCATACAACATGATTAGCTATCCTTGGTTATTACAGAGAGTATCAGGGGTATCCCCACATCTGTATTGAATCATAGCATGATTACAATGCTCCAGTCTCCATAGGCACACACGAGGTCAAAAGAACCTGATCATCTCTTCTTAAAACCATACTTCTTACGCTCGTAGAAGAGATCAGTCTTGGCACTTCCAAGGTTGACAATCTTGGGACATCCGTCGCGGTCCTTCTCCTGCTGAGTACACTCCTTGCAGTAGTAGGCGTCTGAGATGCCAAGGCCTCCGCATATAACACACCTTCCCTGGAATGAACCATAGTTGCACTCATCGCACACCCGGACAAGTGTACATGGGCGCACGTACGAGTCGCAGACGACACACTTCCCGTCACATTTCTCACACAGGCGACCAATCGCAATGCCAGGCTGCTTCCGGCACATGATGAGGTCAGGATGATGCTTTGCCATAACTGTCAGATGCTAACCTGCAAAATCATAGCAAAACAGCAGACGCACCAGAATCATCATGCAATGTCGTAGTCTGTCACTAGAAGGTTAAATAAGTTTAGACGCACTGTCCCAAGAGATGAAAGCTGTTCCAAGAGATGCACTGTCCCAAGAGAGCATCCCAATCAGCAACCAGGAACCCTACTTTCTACATTTTCCCTCTCCCCCTTCGCCCACTATCTGCTATATCTAATGGCCCAACAATGACACAACTGGCTGGAGTCGGCTGCAGGGAAGATTGGAAGAATAACCAGGAGGAACACTTATTTGTTGCAAAAACTACCAAATTTAATGCAGCACTACCAACACAAACAAACAGTTTGATTATTCACCACTAACATCCAAAGCTCTTTTAAGACTGTCATGCAACAAACACGTTTTATAGCTTAGATACGAATAAATTCATTCAAGGAGGTGAAGAATACTGGATTCAGGTGCAGTTACAATAAAAACTAACATAAATACAGAGAACGTCTCAACCTATTAGTAATCTTTGAACATATTTCCATGAACATTTACCAAACATACCTTCAGGTTAACATATTGCCAATATCTGAGTAGTGCCCGGGTAAGTAAATTTCAGTAAAGAATCAACCTAACAAAAACATCAAATTCAATAAAGGATTGACCTCATCAAAACATCAAACGTGGATATAGGTGTATGTTTTATCTGATCAGCAGCATGGCACAGAATCTAAACTGCACAATGGTCTAACTAGTTAAATTATGGAGGAGGTGAACATGCAGCCCTGAATGCTAACCGACGATATACTCCCTCTATCCCCAAAAGGTTGTCGCTTTGTAGTTCAAAAATGAACTACAAAGCGACAACCTTTTGGGGATGGAGGGAGTAGGCCATAAGAACATGTTTATCCACTACACTAACAGTCAAAAATGCAGTTTGAAGAGGAACAGTTCATATGTATTGTAATTAAAGTGTTGGCGGCTTCCTACACGTGCTGTAATTTCTCCAATTGGCCTGATATCCAAGTTTCACAACAGTTGCTGATTAAATGTGTATAAACACTCATACAACACTAACAAATTTATCATTTATATATGTTTATGCTTTCCATCGTGGTCATTCAGCATCAACACAATGAAGATTAATCCTCTCATCGTCAAGGGTCTCAATCAGCAGGTAAACGAACCCTACTTCCCCCTCGTCCATATCTGCCATAGCTCCCGACCAGGACCCACGCCATGGAATTGGAGCGGGTGGCTGAGCAAAACAGCCCGGTGGAATGCGATTTAGCCCGGCACAGCAACGATACTACACGGAGCAAAGTCAGGCGGCCGCGGCTCCTGTCATCGACTAATCGACGAAGCAACAACTCAAGCCGCATCGACACTGGAGACACGGAGAAGTTCTAGTTTAGAGATCACGTACCTTGCACCTAGGGATGCGTACGCGCTTTGGTCCTTCGTGCTCCTCGCAGGTGAAGCGCCGAGGAATCCGGACAACGGCGACGAGGAAGGCGGCGGTCGGCACCTAGGGCTTGCGGTCGCGCGGGATATATTTGGGCCTTCGCGGCGGCGGGTGATCTTACTAGAAGCTTATAGATGCAATAGCAGGGATCGCCGTCCAACCGCCTCCTTTATTCCAATCGGACGGTTATCAACGCGGTGACAAGTTCCGTCATTTTGTCACCTTGGAATTTGGACCCACATGTCGGTCTAACGGACATTAGTGTCAGGCACCCTGATCCGTTCTCCTGGTTCCAGCCGAGCTCGCCGTCGCCGCCGCGCCGCCGTAGCTACCGTCGTGGGGCGCTTCCTAACGTAGAGCTGTGGAAATTGTTATCTGCGGTCGTTGGCCTTTGGGTGCGATGGATTCGGCTTCTGCGGAGCCCGAAGAGGTTGCGGCTTACCAGAGCAGTGAGGCCAAGCAGGCAAGGCTGCAGTCCATGCTCTCCAAGCTCCTCGACGACCCCGTCCTCGCCGATGTTCCCAGGAAGCCTTCCCTCGCCGATGTTGACACGCTGATAAACCTCGAGCTCGGGAGCGCCATGAAGTTGACCGTCATCAAGTTGGACAACACCTCCTTCGGTATACATTTTGTTCTCAATCTTTCATCTAAATTCCATTCGGTAGATCCGATAATCTTTATATCTGTCCTAAATGAGCTCTGAATTTTCTTCTGTTTTTTCTCGATATCAAAGATGTTGCAGTGTTGAACTCTGCTACGGTCAAGGATTTGAAGCTGGCTATCAGGAAGAAGATAAACGAGATAGAACAAGAACAGATGGGCCATCGTCATATCTCATGGTAAGCAGAAGATATTGCCTGTAGATTGTGGCATTGACTAACTTGTTCTTGTTCCTACTGTGCATTATTCTTGTGGTGTTTGTTTACTTGACATCTAATTTCGTACTTTAACTCACTCTGATTTTAGCTGTCCTAGTTTCTGAATGATCTTCCGATTGCTACCAAATGCTAGAAACCTAGTCAATTTGTCGGGAAAAACCAGAGGTACTACTGCATATGGATGTGGTGCAATGTATGTACTGACGAGAGACATTAGAAATCAAGCTGAAGTTTATTTTAATTTTACCAGCACTCTCTGTATCTTTGCATCTGTTCCGATTTGGCGCTCTGTATCTATGCATTTGTTTCACTTCAGGGATTCAGATCCTTTTCATTGCATTTAAGACTGAGATTGACCTATTTATGATTGATGAATGGTTGAACATGTGTACATAAAGCTAGGCAACCCTTCCTATTAGTTTCTGTAACATGGAATGATTTTACAACATTGTTTGATAGGCTAGTTTGGCCTCGGTGTATTGTAGCCATGAAGGAATTGTTAACTGATTGTCTCAAAATTGTTTCGAAGTTCACCAGCCAATGGTTTCTACACTTCCTAGTATTTATAGATGATATGTGTAGCTTCTAACTTCCTAGAGCATTTTCAAGTGCCTTCAAGTCATTCTTAAATTTTCATGTTGCTTGATATTTTCTATCTGATAAATCATTAAATTGTTTGCCTAACAATACGGGCAAAGAGTACTCAATGAAAATAATTCCTAAGACCTGTATTTTGTACTGCTAGTATAGTACCTATTTCGTGGGCAACTTATTCTGAGGTATGAGAATTGCACTGTTGTTTTGTTGTCTATAGGTTTTGGATTCGTCTACTAATTATTCATGTATAATGGGGCTACAAAAATATAATATGTTTGTGCTTTTGCGATAAAACTATTTGGAGCTCCTACTTTTATGATGTTTATTAGGCTCAATGATATGGCCTACTGGCATTTTATCATAATGATAACATCATGCAATGTAAAGAACATCCCTGAACGCGTGCTTACCAACCATCATATCCTCAATATTCTAGCATCATCATATTGTTATGATAGTTTTGAAGTTCAGTAATCATGTGAGTGAGCTACCATTTACGACACCCTAGGTAAAGTTTAGTTCATCTCATTATTTTCTCTAATCAGGAACCTTTTGTCCGTCAGTATTTCTCACTTTCTGGAATATAAGAATTCTGAGCTCTGGTTTAATATGAATTGTTGATTGTGGTGCCCTTGATCATATTGTTTCTCTTTGATGCAGGAAGCATGTCTGGGATAACTACTGCCTGACACACCACAACGAAAAGTTGATAGATGACAATTCTGCACTTTCTACCTATGGCGTTCGTAATAACTCCAAGGTATGTCCTCTGTTCAGGAATAACAAACTTTCTGCACATTCTCTACGATAAATGCTTTTGTTAGTTCGCTGACAACAAAATAAGGTAGTTAATGAGGACATGAGCATTTCACTTGTTCTCTTAGGTACTAGTAGTAATTAAACATTAACTCACAGTATCTGTCCACTTCATTGATCTAGATCTGTTTCTCCCCACACGTCATGTCCAGAGTACATCGGAAGCACTCTAGAAGAAGGAAGCACCGCTTCTTCCATGGCCTTAGCAAGAAATTGTGAGCCCACCGCATGATTTGGAAGCTAGATGGATCCTTTAAGCCGTTGTCAGGCATGATGGGTATGATCATGTGCAGTGTGGTTGCTTGAGGGACGAAGAATGCTCCAAAGGTTGTTCCATGGAGGCTACACTTTGCGCACATGTCATATGTGTTGGATTGTGTTGAGTTATGTGTTTGGGCCTAGCTTGTATAATGGCACATCTATGTATTTATAAATATGTACCTAGACCTACGGTTAATCAAGCATTCATTCTAGCCTTCTATCAATATGTTCTTATTACAGAACTGCAGTCATCGTGATACTGATATAATATTTTCCTATCTCAGTTCAGCCGTCTCATTTTGTTATCCAGCTAGACTGGACTCGATCCTGTAAATTGGCTCGTGTCAGTTCAAACATTTCAATCTTCATATCACCTAATAATCAACGTATGACATTCTGCAGTGCGTAATCTCTTTTTGAGAAATAGTGCATAAATTTTATGTACAAGAATATGCTTTATGAGGCAAAAACATGCATGAAGAAATTAAATCAAAAGCATGATCATCTAATAAAACCAACTAATATAGCGTTTGCAAGGGGAACGCTAAATGACAAGCGATACCTGAGCTTCATTCCTGGTAAGGCTGCACTGAAAAACTAGCAGTTGTGTGGAGACATTTCTCGTGCCAAACTACAAACGCAAACAGGATAAAAGTCTTAACAGATGAGCAGCAAACAAGGGAGCAGCTGGCTTCATTCCTCTTTTTCTTTTGGTAGAAGTCACAACAAGTCTGACACAACTGTGCTCCTGCCCCAAACACATTAGAACAACTAGCAGTACACACACTAAGCTCACTGCACCACGCATGCACCACCACGACTTGAGGACCACACCACAGCCCGGCAACACGCGTGTTAATGTCTGTGCAGCAGCGCCTGCAAATTCCTAGTATCTCAAATAGGCAGCAAAGACACCAGTACTACGGCTACTACTCTCACAGACATGAGAACTTGCAGCCACAAGAACACTTCCCAAGAAGCACAGATCTACTAGTAGCTCTCACAGTCTCACATGGTTCCTGCATGGTACGGGGAGCACCAGGAGCTGAGGCTGAGCTCCAAGGACGCCCCTGCCCCTGCTGCTCTGTGCTGGGTCGACTCATGGTTCGGCAGCTGGAGATGGCTGTTGTTATTGCTGTAAAAGCTGTACTGCTGTTGCATCTGCAGCAGCTGGTGCTGCTGGATCATAACGGTAGTGGTAGTAGTCGCAGCAGTGGCAGCGGGAGCAGGAGCGGCACCCCAGAACGGGAGGTCGCCCGGGCCTCCTTGCCGTGGCCGCGGGAGGTTATCGTCACCACCGCCGCCGCCGATGGGGAAAAGCGGGAGCGTCTCCGGCGTCCTTGTCGTCGTCGTCGTCCTCTGGTCCGATGACGAGAACCATGTACACGGCGACGTCGCCACGCCGGTGCCGCCGTGACCGCCGCCCGTGCTCCGCACGCTCATGTAGTCCTGCACGAGCACAGACACAGAAGAAAGCGTACGTAGGTAGACAGCACGGCCGTGGAATTCCAGCTCGTGTGTATGTGCCGGTGTTGGCGAATTAACCAATTACCTGCAGGAAGCATCCCTCCGTGCCCATGGTAGTGTTGTCCCACTGGGCGGTTGTATCCAGCTGCATGGCCGACGCGCCGCCATTCGCATTGTACATGCCCAAGGTGGAGGAAGGAGAAGTCGCGCCTGCAGATGCCCCCCACATGCACGCACCATCATCAGTATTTGCAATCTTGTTTAGAGCAAGCTGAAGGCTAATAAATCATGAAAAGCAAATCGATGCCATGTATACCCGACGGAGACAGAGAGAGGATGCCCAGGTGGTTGTTGACGTCGGCGGGGGTGTTGACGACGTCGAGGTTGGTGAGGCGCTTCTTCTGCCGCTCGCGCGCCTTGTGGTTCTGGAACCAGTAGAAGACGTTCTTGCCCTCGACCTTGCCGTGCTGGCGCAGCATGCCGGTGATGCGCTGGATCTGCTCCGCGGTGGGTGACCGGACGCCGCAGCTGTAGTAGAGCTCCTTCAGTATCCTGAGCTGCTCCGGCGTCGGCGTCCACCGCGACCCGCTCGGCCGGCACACGGACACGCCGCCTCCTCCACCGCCTCCGCTCCTCCCGCCCACATTGGCGGCGATACCATCGCCCGCGTTCACCTGCCCCTGCTTCTGCATTCTTCTTGTGCTTGCAAGTGTAGTTGTGACCTGTGGAAAGGAGGAGGAAGGGTTTGGCTTGAGCCTGTAGGAAGAGGGGTGAGGCCGTGAGGGTATATATGGAGGCGGGAGCTAGGGGCTACTAGGCTATGAGGTTGTAGCATGCACCATGCAGTGGGAAAGTGAAGCTGCTAGGCTCGTGACTGCATGCATGGTGATACAGGTCGGAGCTGAGAGGAGAGGATCATGGGGATATCTTTTGGAGAGGGACAACGGACAAGTGAAGTTGACTGACACACGAGGGGTGGAAGGCTTTGGCCTTTTATTAGAACAAGTAGAGAGGGGCCGGGGCTTGTGGAGAAGGAGATCGGGAGCGGCATGTGGGGACTATGCAGATGGTATAGAAAGGCAGGCTCGAGGCTCCCCATATGGCAACTGCTTCCTCAGTTCCTCCTCAACCTAGCTTGGGTAGCCAGGAGACTCTTCCGGATGCTAAAGCAAATGCCATGGCACACCACACCGTGGTGGTGAGATGGTGCTGCATCAGTAGTAATGTACTCCATCCTTTTTTAAAAAATTGTCATCTTTAATTTAAAAAATGAACTAATGGAGAAAGACCATGCACAGGCTTGCTTTCTCAAAATTCAAAGCGGGAAATAAATCTGCTCATTGAAAACACGCAAATAGTCATAGGTGATGGACACATAACATTTTTCTGGACGGATAGGTGGATGGGCCAACATACATTACAAGAACAATTCCCACTTCTCTTTCGAGCTACGTTGCATAGGTCCAGGACGGTCGCCAGAGAACTGCAACACAACAATTGGATACGTGCGTCGAGGAACATCACAACACCTCAGGAAGTCTCATAGTACGTCAGACTCTGGGAACTTGTGCTGATGAGACTTAAATCTCAATCGACGGGACAAAGCTATATGGAATCACACCAGCACCGGAATATACACGGCGAAATCAGCTTACATGAGACAGATTCAAGGGACCCCCGGCCAAATACAAGTCCCGACACTATGGAAATCCAAAGCAGAGCCTAAGGTCATCTGGTTTGCATGGCTGGCGTTGCTTGAAAAAATCCAAACGGCGGACAATCTGGAGTGGAAAAGGACTGGACAACAACATTGTTTGTCCTCTTTGTCTGGATGCAGCATAAACAACTTTGCACTTGCTGATGGGGTGCCCCTTTGCAATCCGGGCAATGATGCATAACTGGATACATTTGCAGACGCTGGACTTGCACATCATCCAGGTGAATAGTACACATGAGTGGATACGGACGATAACGGGAGATATGAATACTAAGGAACAAATCAAAAGGATGTGGCATATCCTCTACTCTTGGTGAAGCATTTGGAAGGAAGGAAATAGAAGAATTTTCTAAGGAGAGGAAAAGGATGAGCTGGAGGTGGCGTTTCTGGCCAAAGAGGAAATCAACTCCTACAACATGGCATGGGGGTTTACGCCGCTAGCAGCGGAGAGTTGAAGAACGCTAGGAGGATTGGTGTCTTTTGCAAACTGTTATCGTTGTTTTCCTGTTTGTTGTCTTTTCTCTTTTCCTTTTTCGTTGCGTTGAGACAACATATGCTGCCCCTTGCACTTGAACTTTGTATTTTCACTTTCTCTAATGCACCGACAGTACACCTACCCATTTCGTCAAAAAAATTTGAACTAAAGATGACAATCTTTTGAGAAAGGAGAAAGTATTGTGCTACTGATACTGGATCATTGCTCTTGTGTGTGTGGAAAGCAGAGACGGATCCAAAGGGGGGTTAAGGGGGGCTGGAGCCCCCCTACTACCCAAAATATAGTGGAGCTCCCCTTGAGCCCCTCCGAAAATTTTGTAAAAAAAGAAGTTAATTTGAATGGTTAAATGTTGAATATAAATGCAAGCATATTACGTGTTCGATGAAATGTTTCAATGAAAAAAATATTAGTACAAAGTTTAGATTTATGTATGAAACATTTAAACTAAGTGTAGCTCCGTCCCCCTAAGATTTCGGTCTGAATCTGCCACTGGTGGAAAGTAACAAAGAAGGGTGAAAAGAGGCATGTTTAAATCGAGCTGGGTTGTTCGGGGGCAAACCACAAGTGTGTGATGTGAGAGTTCATACGGGTCTTAATCGTGTGTCCGCTTCCTCTGAACACTAATGTCGAGTTGTATCTCTGTTCGACTGGAATTTGTTTTGCCTTCTCCTGTGAAAAACATCAAGTTCTACGTACGTCATTTGAAATTGTTCTCTTTAGATGCGCAAGTGTGGCAATTAAAGAAAAGGTCACAGACTAATGGCGGGTCGTCTACTCCAATTCTTGGCTTATTTACAAAGAATTTTAGATGCACAGCACAGCAACATCATAAGCCCATGCATCATCAAGTTATTACAAATACAACTACCAGAACGCAAAGATGTGGCTAAAATCTGTTAATGGGATCCTAAATAGTACATGTGCTGCGGACTACCTGAAAATCTGTAGGAACTTGCATTGTTACCTCAATGAGCTAGTGGTACTCAAAAAGAGTTGCCAAATTTCAGCTCATCAATCCAACAGCATTGATGCATTTGGACCGTGTTGAATCGATCGCGAACCAAGAGACTGTGCTCCTCTCCATGAGCTGAGCTCAGTGCCGTGTGACAAGGTGATAGGAGTTCGCCATGATCAAGTCAAGATCGACTGCATGACGATTTTGTGATCAGGGCATGTTCGTTCGTTCTCTGTTTGTCTCTCGGGAACATGAGGATGTTCTGTCTTGATTGCCTCATGGACGGATGAACTCTTAGATACCCGCGGCAGCGATAGCATATGCAGGCATCCCACATTGCGCGCGCGCGGATTGAACTGACCGCGAGCTAGCTTTGCTAGCCGCGCACACACTCTTTCGGATTCCAACTTGTGCTTTTAGGTTGCTGTGGAATACGATCCATCTCTCCAGAGTTTCCGTGCTGCTGTTGTGCGGTGCAAAAAACTGGAAATAATTTACATGCCCGCACGCCGCGCAAAGTTTAATTCCGTCCTCCTTGATGTTTCATCTTAAATTGACCCGAGTCCCTAATTGCTGTGAACAAGTGATTTATATGTTTTCCAAAACATTCCTATATATGTTTCAAATGGAACGAAACGTGAATTTGAAATGAGCTCGCATTGAACAGGTTTTTGAGTAAAAGATGAAACGGTTTTGGGAGAAATTTTGAACGCGCTCCTGCCTACGGTACTAGTCAAGGAGCCACTGCAGACCAGCCGCCCTTGCACAGTAGTGATATCATTGGCGTCAACAGTACTACCACAGTACCACGCCAGAACCCTCCTCGCAACAAGCAAGCCATATATTGTTATAAAAAAAGGATAGCTACTAGTATAGCAGTTACCCTGAGCAAAAACTGATCACGAGATCACCACATCACCATGTCTGTTCCTTAGGTCTGCCCAGCAGCACCTCTACGGAGGGAGAGAGAGAGAGCGAGTGCAATGAATGTCTGCGGTGTGCAGCAAAGCATGTGTAAACTTCAGTTAGTCCATCAAGTGCTTCTTGTTTCGTATGATAGGGAGAGGAGTGGGGAACATCCCTGTAACCACACATAGAAATGTTGGACCGAAGACAGAGACGGGTATGAAACAGTCACTGCTGCAAGCCACACTAAGAGGTACTAGGTTGTGGTCCTTTTTGAGATTAGTCACGAGATATTTGGGCACCCACACATAAGATTTGAAATTTTTATAGTGTGACTCTACATATTTAGCATACATATCCAAATTAGTGTTGCTTAAGCAGTTGCTATCAGCTGGGTACATCCAAGTCTAGCTGCCAGTTAGCTACAGTCAAAGAGGCCCGTGTCACTGGCACTTCTACAACCGAAAAATGCGTAAGACAGTAGCAAAGGAGATCAAAAGGCTGAGGAATGATGCTATCACAAGCAACATATAGAGCAGGAAACGAGCCATACTCATATGAGAAGTTTCCAATTCTCAAATGCTGGGGTTTAGACATGCAGTTGCCTGTCATGGAAACTAATGATGCCTCCAGAGACCCGTGCCCCCAAACTTGAACCAACTTTTGCTGTCTCTGAATTGAATGGACCACTTCAAGGCTGTTGTATCGTATTCTTCCCAGAATCCTAAGCTTTAACATGGTATCACGACAAGGTTAATCCTGCTTCCGTTCCGCAACCTTAGCTAGACCGCTGCCGATCTCCTGGTAGCCGCCACGCCGCGAGTTTCCCACCTCGCCTCGCCTGCCCATCGCCAGTAACTGATCTTCCTATCTACCCGACGTGCGATCCCGGCACGATCGTCTACCCCGCCGCTGAAAGTCATGGCTCTCGTCCTCGCGCGATTGAAGTTGCCGCCGTTGCCGCACTTCATGCGCGGCCGGTATTCGTCATCAACATCCGGACTTTTCTTCCCGTCGTCCCCGACTGTGCTGCGAGCAACTACAGCATGTGAAAGTGTATCTTATCTCATATAGTGGATTTCAGTTAGTTGATGATAAAACGATTAAAAATCCACAAGACAAAAGCTGGCGATCGAATCGATGAACATCGTGGGCAGACAAGCACAGAAAAGCACCTATCAAATCGAGTTATAGTAACCCTATCCCTCTAGTAGCGATGGATGCGCTGGTAGTACGAGTAGCTACTAGGAGTTCGTGTTCGTTCAGAGAGCCAATCATGACGAGCGGAGACGGGACCGTATGTCCGTATGTATGAGTACGTGTACCTTCCCGAGGTAACACTGAAAACCGTAGTAGCCGCGCGATCCCCCCATTCTATCTTGTACTGTAGTAAAGCCAGTTGCATCTCTATTTACCTGATGACGTCGTATCATTTCTTGTCTTGCCGATGACTGCTTTTTAAGCGGCGTAGCTACAGGCTTTATTTAACCTCAATCAGCTCATTCGATGGCCTGGGAAAGTCTGAACTCAGAAGACCGAGAAAAGATTCACCGGAAGCTCCGGACATCAGTTCGGTAGATCCATACCACCTGCACTGCTGCAACATCAGAGTTCAGAGCTAAGCTACGGGAGAGTAGATGCACAAGTACTCGAACACAACATTGCAGTATCAATACCAACAACTTTGAGGCTGCAGTGGCGACGAGCATGCCTTCATGCGGTGGTAGTGCTGAATATTTAGATTTCTCTATTTTCAGATCAAGCTGGCGCGGCGTGTATGTGATGTTAAGTTTAATCCCACATCGGATAATGATGATGAAGGAATTCAACATATAAAGTAGAGGGAATCTTACCTATCAGGCTAGTCTTTTGGGTTGAGGTGGCACAGGACCTTGGTTGGGGCTCCAGTTGGGTCTGTTTGCGTAGCTGACCCGTTGCGACCTGAGCTGACGGCAGAGGCCCGTCTGTGTGATGGGTCGGGCCGCATTCTAACAAGTGGTATCAGAGCCAGGTTAGAAATTGTAACATCTGCCATGCTACACACGGATATCGGACCGTCGAAGAGATCTCCCGGGCCACATGAAATCGGGCTGTCGGAGTAGTGTCCACCCGAGTGTGAAGGGGAGTAGGACCACCCAATGTGTGATGAAGGGAGAGATTGTTAGGTTTAATCCCACATTGAATATTGATGATGAGGGAGCTCAATATATAAGGTGGAGGGAACCTCACCTATCAGACTAGTCTTTTGGGTTAAGGTAGCCCAAGACCTTGGTTGGAGCTCCGGTTGGTCCTGTTTGCGTAGCAGACCCGTTGCGACCTGGGTTGGCGGTAGGGGTCCGTCTGCGTGACGGATTGGGCCGCGTTCTAACAAGTAGTATCAGAGCTAGATCGGAAACCTGTAACATCTCCCGGGCCACACAAGAATATCGTGCCGTCGGAGAGATCTCCCGGGCCACATGAAATCGGGCTGTCGGAGTAGTGTCCACCCGAGTGTGAAGGAGAGTAGGACCACCCGATGTGTGATGAAAGGGGGATTGTTAAGTTTAATCCCACATTGGATAATGATGATGGGGGAGCCCAACATATAAGGTAGCGGGAACCTTACCTATCAGTCTAGTCTTTTGGGTTGAGATAACCTAGGATCTTGGTTGAGGCTCCGATTAGGACTGTTTGCGTAGCAGACTCGTTGCGACTTGAGCTGACGACAAAGACCTGTCTGCGTGACAGGCCAGACCGCGCTCTAACATGGGATCCATGGATGGAAGATGGATCGATGCAGCTGAAATACTTAAATGAAGCTGCGCGAGGTGCGGATCGGTTGGAAATGGGAAGGATCAAGAATTGCATGCAACACGGTCGTGTACGTGCTGGGGAAATCTCGTGGTCGAGCAGAGAATTTGGGTGCAGGTGATTGGATTGGTCGATGAAGCTGCATGCATGCGTTCTTGACGCCGTGGTTTTGCACCAAAGTTTGTGAAATGAACAGCGCCCCCGGCCGGCCGCTCTGCAGGGCTGCAGGTTAACGTACTTTTGCTAGCTAGACGGCAGGCAGGCAGGCAGGCAGGCAGCCTAGTGTAGATGGGCTATCCCTCTCTCGTTCGCTCGTACTGTCTTGTCACCGCGGCACCTCGGTCGTATGTGTAACCGTGTTTGCGTTCCTTTTACCAATCATGGTCATGGGTATCAGAGCAAGCAAGGGATCGTTTTCCTCTCGTTGGAAAGTAGCGTACCATTAAAAAATAGTTCAACCATGTATCCAAATCCTTGGTCCTTCGAACAGAAAGGAGCAAGCCTTCTATGTTTTCTCTCTGAGGTTTTTTTAGGGAATTCTTCTTCTCCGAGAAGTTAGGAACATCCAGAACAGTAAAACCTAGTTTGAAACAAAAGATTGTAAAATAAAGAAATAGGAATAAACACGAGAACGAGTAAAATACAAGAATTGAGGAAGCGTTCTAAACTTTAGGAATCCAAAACATAGAAATTAGGAACTAGATGTGTTTGTAATATAATACATAGGAGCAAAAATGTAGTATAACTAAGTAAAATTGTAATAGTCATATTATCACTTGTTAAGACTTTTAAAGAAATTTAATAATTCTTGAGTCCTTTAATTAGTGACTTCCTTCTCAAAACTATGAATTTTATTATCTTAGATAGTCTAATGCACATGGTACAACAAAATAGGTGCATTTGTGTTAGAACCCTAGCAGCCAACGTGATGAACAAATTAAAGAAAAATTTCCTTTAGCTTCAACCTCATGTTTTATTTCCTACATTATGTGAAGGAAATCTCACATTTCCATAGGAAAGAACTTCACCATTCCCCCATCCCATACAGAAAGAATAGGGAAAATTGTTAGAGGAACCAAACATGTCCGGTATTGAGATCGAACTAGTCTGGTATTGTCTAGTAACGGTAACCGGACTAGTCCGGACCCTGATCGGACTAGTCCGGTCAGTTCAGTAACTGTCAGTTTGAACTCAAAATTGACATGCGTTCTAATTGAAAGGACAGGACCCACCGGATGTTATATTCCTGATCGGAGAACACAACTATTCCTAAGGGGTGTGAGGCCCCCTTTTGGGTCTCTTGGTCAAAGGTCAAGTGTATGATAAAGTAATGCTTATGCATACACATATACACACTTGGACACTCTTAACTCACTCAGAATCTGATCAACACACCAAGAGAAGAACAAGAGAAAATGCCCATCATGGTCGTTCTTCTTGCGGCCTCGCCTTGTTCGCTCGATGAGCGCATCATCAAGTAACAACAAAGATGGATGAGAAGGTATTGGTAGTGTTCTTGTGCTATTTGAGAGATATCACTTGACTGTTGTATTAAGTTTTCTCCTATGTAATTCGAAATAATTTAGTGGCTATTTGATTTTTGGACTCCCTTTTGATTCTAACAATGGTATCAAAGTTGTTTAGACCACTAATTATTTTGAATTGATTTTTAATTAAAGTTTTTTATTGCAAGTTTTGAAGGTCTAGACTTGTTTGGTCTATGGACCGGACTAGTCTGGTATGCCACAATGAAGTGGTTAGATTTTTTGGATCAGGGCATTTTGACGCATTCATCTGATTGAAAACCAATTAAGTACTTTGTATTGAAATCCATTATAAAAATTAAGTTGGTTTTATAAGATGGTAAGATTAAGATTCCCTTTTGGGTATTTTGGTATTTTTCGATTTTTATATGAAAGTTTTCCGGGGTTGGCCGGACTAGTCCGGACCAAACTCAAAAAGTTCAATAAAGAACGGATCAAATGTTTTTAGAACAATATCGGACTTATCCTCCCTATGGACCGGACTTGTCCGATAATGGTTCTGTTTAAGTTTAGACATGTTCAGTTTATGGACCTAACTAGTCCGAAAAAGGTATTGTAAGAGTTCAGGCTAGTCCGGCCGTGTGCGGACTAGTACGAGCTATACAATTAAATTTGCTTATTTATTTAAGCTTCTGCTGTGAGTAAAGTTTATATGTCATATAAATTTGGTCGAGTAACCAAAATGAAAGATAAATTTCTATGTCATTTTAAGTTGCATGAAACTCTATTGAGTAACTAAAGTGAAAAATAGAATTGTCATGTTTTAAGATATATTAATGTCATTATTGGCTGAGTAACCAAAGCGAAAGACATGTGACATTTTCCTTCTAAGTACATAGTAATTTGATCGAGTAACCAAAACGAAAGATAAATTACTTTGTTTTTTAGTTGTTCTCCAATGTTGAGTTTTAATGTCATTATTGGCCGAGTAACCAAAGTGAAAGACATTAATGACATTGTTCTTCTAAGTATATAGTAATTTGGTCGAGTAACCAAAACGAAAGATAAATTACTATTTTGTTTTTTCAGTTGTTCTCGAATGTTGAGTTTTGGTCGAGTAATCAAAGTGAAAGATAAAACTCAACATTTTCTTATGATTAGCATCTATGCATTCGTTCATGATTTTGTATTTTGATTATAAAGGTTCCTCCAATACAAATTCGACACTGAGTTTTTATCGCTTCCATTGATCCACTCAAAAGAAGCAATTATGGGAGATGGCGAGAGAAGTTGGAGATTGCTTTGGCAGTCTTCGAGATAGACTTGGCTCTCACTACTCCATATCTGGTTGCACCAGTAGAACAAATAAGAAATGATGATGAAACTCAGAAAGCTTTTGATGTGAGGATAAATGAATATACTAATGAGTTATTGGCTTATGACATTGATTGTTATAAGTGGAAGAAATTAAACAGGAAGATGGTGATTAAGGGCACTATCACTCAGTTCATTCAGGGAGCAATCCCTGAATGCGACACTACTGTTGAATATCTCCAAATGATAGAGAATCAGTTCACTTGTTCTTCTAAGGCCACAACAAGCACTTTTATCAAGAGGCTTGTCACTGAAAAATATTATGGACGTGGTGTGCGTGAGCACATCTTAATGATGACAAATATGGTTACAAAGCTTAAGCCTATGGATTTGAGTATTAAAGATGAGTTCATTATGCATCTCATCATTGTCTCACTTCCTAAGGAATTTGAGACTTTTGTCATCAACTACAACTCTCAACTTCAACTGTGGAACATAGAAAAACTCATGGCTATGTGTGTTCAGGAAGATGAGAGAATTAAGTCCCTTCATGATAATTATGCTATTAATTACGTGACGAGGAAATGTAAGACTAAGAAGAATTATTCTTCTAAGCAATTTTTAAGTATCATGGCTCTTCTCACCATGATAAAGATAAGGGTAAGTCTCCACAAAGACACCCTTACCATAAGAATGTGAAAGTGAAGAAAGATCAGTACCGCTTTTGTTTAGACAAATGTCACCATCATAAGGATTGCATAAGCTTCCTTAAATGGTGTTGTAAAAATGGTAATGATTTTGTGATCTTTGTTGATGAATCCCTGCTTTTAGATTATACACCATCTACATGGTGGATTGACTCAGGTGCCACTGTGCACGTTTGGAATTCGTTGCAATGGTTAAATATGAGGAGGACCTTAGAAAGATGGGAAAGGGCCATTTAAGTTGCTGATGGTCATAAAGCTGCAATGAAAGCTATTGGAGATTATCCATTAGTATTAAGAAATGGCTTTGTACTTACACTTCAGGATGTATTATATGTACCATATTTAAGTAGAAATCTGATCACAGTATCATGCTTAGATGATAATGGTTATGTTTGCCAATTTGGCAAAGACAAATGTGTAATTAAGTTTGATAATAAGATAGTTGGTGTTTCTATAAGACAAGATATGCTATACGTATTATCTATGCATGATGATATTAATATTGTAAGCGAGAATCAGTTTTCCTCACATCAGAGTAAGCATAAGAGAATCGATTCTGAAATTTCTTCGAAACTATGACATTGTCGCTTGGGCCATATCTAGAGGTGGAGAATTGAACAATTGATTTCACAATCGATTCTTCCCCATTTGGATTTTTCGGATTGAAAAGAATGCATATATTGCATTAAGGGAAAATTTATTAAGAAAATTAAGAAAGATGCCATACGCAGTGCGAGAATTTTGGAATTAATCCATATGGACATTTGTAGTCCATTTCCAGTAGTATCTGTTGATGGTTTTGATTCGTTCATAACCTTCATGGATGACTATTCTTGCTATGGCTATATTTTTCTAATTAAAGAATGCTCTGAAGCGTTGGATAAATTTAAGATATTTAAGACTGAAGTTGAAAATCAACACAACACTAAGATCAAAATGGTAAGATCCGATCGTGGTGGTGAGTACTACGGTCGTCATACCCAGTATGGCCAAGTTTCTGGACCATTTGCTCGGTTCCCACATGAAAATAGCATAGTCACCCAATATTCCACACCGGGAAAAATGGAGTAGCAGAACACCGCAATCGTACGCTAATAGATATGGTAAGATTCATGTTAAAGTCAATCAGATTTGCTGGTTAGCTTATGGATAGAGACATTAAAAACTATCATTAATGTGCTAAATCGGGTTCTTACTAAGTCGGTGCCTAAAACACAGTATGAGTTGTGGACAGGACATAAGCTCCCATTAAGTTATATACATATATGGGGTTGTCCCACTGAGGCAAAAACATTTAACCCAAATATTGGTAAGTTGGATGCTAAGACAATAAGTTGTCATTTTATTGGCTATACAAAAAAGAGTAAGTGATATCGTTTCTACTGTCCAAAACGATATACAAAGTTTGTAGAAATAAGATATGCCATCTTTTTAGAGGATGCCATGATGAGGGGAAGTACGGTAAGACGAGAAATTAATCTTAAAGAGAAGCGGATTTATTTATCCACTTCTATAATTCAAGAACCATATTTCTTATTACCTACTGATGTTGAATCATCAGTGTCTATTGGTGAATATTCAACACCTGTTGTTAGTTCTCTATTGGCAACGAAATTATTAAGAGATATTGAGCATTCTCGGCCTGTTATCACTAATAATAAAGAGCAACAACAACCTCAAAATGAGGATAATGTGAAATTAAAAAGATACCAAAGAGAAAGAAAATCGACCATTCCGGACGATTATGAGATCTATATGAGTGACAATTTAAATGGAGGATGATCCCACCACATTTGAAGAAGCTATGAGAAGTCATTAATCATGTAAATGGCGTAAAGATATGAATGATGAAATGAGGTCTATGGAAGCGAACAAAATCTGAGATTTAGTTGAGATTCCTAATGGAGTCAAAACAGTAGATTGTAAATGGGTCTACAAAATTAAACGTGACTCCAAAGGGAATATTGATAAGTTTAAGGTCAGACTTGCTGCAAATGGCTTCACTCAAAGAGAAAGGATTGATTATAATGAGACATTTTCACCCATCTCAAGTAAGGATTCGTTCAGAATCATTATGACGTTAGTTGCACATTACAATTTAGAATTACACCAGACGGATGTAAAAACAACATTCCTCAATGGTGATCTATATGAAAATGTCTACATGACACAACTGAAATGTTTTATTTTTAAGAGTAAGGAACATATGAGATGTCACTTAAGAAAGTTCATCTATGGACTTAAACAAGCATCAAGGCACTAGTATCTCAAGTTCGATGAGACATTAAGAAAGTTTGGATTTAAAGAAAATGAGGTGGACAATTGCAATGCGAAGTTTAAGAACGGAATTTTATTTTTCTCGTGCTTTATATAGATGATATACTACTTGCAAGTAGTGATTTCAATCTACTATCAGAAACTAAGAAGTTATTGCCCTCTAATTTTGATATGAAAGATCTTGGTGAAGCGTTCTATGTATTGGGCATAGAAATTCAGCGAGATAGAAATAAGAGAGTATTAGGTTTATCACAAAAGATATACTTAGAGAATGTACTCAGAAAGTACAGTATGCATAAGAGTAAGCATTCGTCTGCTCCGATTGTCAAGGGCGATAAGTTTGGGAACTTTCAGTGTCCCAAGAACCAATATGAGATCGATCAAATGAAATCGGTTCCATATGCTTCAGCTGTCGGAAGCCTTATGTATGCTCAAGTCTGTACTCGCCCTGACTTAGCTTATGTGACCGGAATGCTTGACAAATATCAGGCCTATCTAGGGATTGATCACTAGAAGACGGTTAAGAAAGCTTTAAGATATGTGCAAGGCACAAAAGACCTCATGTTAACATATAATAAGTCAGACTCACTCGAAGTAGTAAGATATTCAGATTCAGATTTCGCGGATTGTGTGAATACTAAGAAATTCACGTCAAGATATATATTCGCCCTCGTGAATGGAGCCTTTTCGTGGAAAAGCTCCAAACAAACCGTCACTGCATCGCCCATAATGCATGTCGAGTTTGTTGCATGTTATGAGGCCACTCGGCAGACAGTTTGGCTTGAGAGTTTTTTACCCAATATTAGAGTGGTCGACAACATTGAAAAACCACTTAAGTTACACTGTGATAATGAGACTGCAATATTTTACTCTCACAACAACAAGTCAAATGGTGCTGCAAAACACATTGACATTAATTTTTATGTTGTAAAAGATCGAATCCAGGATCATACCATAAGTCTTGAGCATATAAGTACCAAGCGTATGCTTGCGGATCCGCTAGCAAAAGGTATTCCACCCAATGTGTTTAGTGAACATGTAGCTGACATGGGTTTAAGGGAGAACCTATGGTCAGTGGATATTTAGGGGCCAAGTAAGAGTAAAGTTCATTTTTAAGTATGATATGTATTGTGATCTTCGAGTCTAACAATATGTAAATGGTTGTTGTGATGCGTCATGCCCTATATGTCAAACATGAGAAAATGGACGCTAAGTTTAATATTAAGTTAGTTGGTAAGTTTCATATTAAAGTTCAAGGAGAAGAATGTTAGAGAAACCGGACAAGTCTGGTATTGAGATCGGACTAGTCCGGTGCTGTCCAATAATGGTAACCGGACTAGTCCTTCGGCCAGTTCAGTAACTGTCAGTTTGAACTTGAAATTACATATGTTCTAATTGAAAGGACATGGCCCATCAGATGTTATGTCCCTGACCGGGAGACACAACTATTCCTAAGGGGTGGGAGACCCCCTCTTGTGTCTCTTGGTCAAATACATGAAGAGGGTCAAGTGTATAATCAAGTAATGCTTCAGCATAAACATACACACACTTGAACACTCTTAACTCACTCAGAATTCAATCAACACACCAAGAGAAGAACAAGGGAAAACGCCTCTCGTCGTGGTTCTTCTTGCGGCCTCGCCTTGTTGGCTCGATAACCACATCATCAAGTAACAACAAAGATGGAGGATAAGGTATTAGTAGTGTTCTTGTGCTATTTGAGAGATAGCATTTGATGTTCATGTTGTATTTAGTTTCTCCTATGTAATTCAAAATAATTTAGTGGATATTTGATCTTTGAGCTCCCTTTTGATTCTAACAAAAGATCCTTAGGAATGAATGTTAGAAAGATGACCACGCTCGGTCTTGGAGAGACCCAGACCGAGTCCATCTCCCTGTACACACCTTGATCGGAGGTGAAAACTGACCCAAGGTCGGGGCCCCCTCACGTGCCCACACATATATAAGGGAGTTGGTTCAGATCCATAAGAGGTAGGGAAAAATCCTAACTGACTCCACGTTCTCTGAGGAACCAATCTACCCGTGTGGGAAACAAGGGGAAGGTCTCCATCGCCATCACCGACCCCAGTGCCTCCTGCTCCGACCGCCGCCTCTGCATTGCCCCCGTCAGGCACCTTAGCCTCTGCATCGACATCGCCCGACTCCTCTTCACTACCATGGCGACAGTTCTTGACATAGGCCAAGGTGCGTCCCAAATCCTCTCTCCAATTTCTATATTCTTGAACATGTATTACATCTCTACGTGATTGTGTTCTATTTAATCAGTTATTGATTAAGATTAGGTAAAATTCAAGTTAATTAGCCAACCCGATTAGGTTATGCCTAGTGATTAAGGTTGATTAGCTAACCCTAAGTTTTAACATTGGCATCAGAGCCGGCTACACCATGTCTGATTGGGTACCAAATTTCAGACTAAGTTTAGATTAAGTTCTACAGCAAGTAGAAAGAGAGGAATAAAACTTAGTCTCGATTTTGGATTGATTAAGAAATCAAGATTAGAGAAGATTCAAACTAAGGCCCTGTTTGGCACAGCTAGAACTTATTACAAAAGTAGCTTGTTTGAAAAGCTGGTGGAAAGCAGCTTCTTCTTATATCTTGCTTTTAGTTCATTCTGAGAAGTTGCTGAACTAGTAAGATGTTACAGAAGCTTCCTGTTTAGTACACTCTCATCTTATTTTTATGAAGAAGTTGTAGCAAAAGCTGTGCCAAACAGGGCCCGAATCAGATTAAGAATTAAGAATAGGTGGTGGATCCACACTCACCTTAGGGCTCGTCGACCCCTGTCTTTTGGGACCCCTCACCGGCACCTGCGCCGGGCGAGGGAGCCGGTGTCGCCGTCTAGCGCATCTCTGTCGAGGTTGCGTTCAGGTGCAAGCCGAGGCTCGCCGGGTCTCCAACGCTGAGAGGCACTGTGTGACGTCGAAATCAACGACAGCGCGCTCGCCGGAGGGGAGAGCACACCGGCGAGGAAATGTCGGCAGTGCCGACGATTTAGCCTCTCAAAACCCTAACCCTAACGGATAAGGACGACGACACTCCGAGTTAGAAGTCGTCCACGAGCCGTTCAACGGTGACGAGATCTCCCTCGGGACCTCGCACACCGGCGAATGGGCAGCGGCGACACCGGAGATCTCATCGTCGCTCGCGCCGCTGCGGGAGAGGAGGGCGAAGAGAGAGAATGCGATGAAGAAAATGAATTAGGGTTTGGAGAAAGGGCGTCGGTCGGCGGTTTTATTCCTCCGATCTCGTCGGTCAGCTGTAGGATCTTCGCTGGATGGCTGAGATCGTTTCAAGTTGTAAGATATCGGTTGCGGTGAGCCATTGGATGGGTATCCAATGGCCCACATGCACCGTGCGCGCTGCACTGCGCCCTGTGGGCTGAGAGCCCATGCGGGAGTCGCTGATGGGCCTTTTAGGTTGCACTTCAATTTTTTAGGAATTTCAGATTTAAGTGGCGGGCCGATTTTATGATGGGTCGAGCCTCTAATGGGCCATAAGAATGAAAATTGAGTTTAATTTTGAGAATTAATTTATCGATGGATTCCGCCTACACAGTACTTTTCGGCTGAATGTGGTTCTGACCCATTTAGCATCTTTTTGTAAGTTTTTTTCAAAAATGTTTAAGTATGGAAAAAAATTAAGAAATTGGCTTTTGGGCTAATTTTCGAGAAAATTTTCAATTTTAGTAATTTTTTGAGTATTTCTAAATTTAAGAATTTTCCAATTCTTAATGGAATATTAAGTCAACTTAGTACGGGATAAAATGAAATTTAGCTCAACAATATTAATTAAGTGGACAGAAAATCTTGATAATTTAGATAATACTTTAATAATTATTTAATTACTATTTACTTGCAATTTCCATTATTTAACGTTAAGTGCTGAATTAAGTATTTCTTGTCCACTTATTTAATTCATTCTCTTTTACTGTAGAATTATGAGTCATTAAGCATGATAATTAAGAAAATTAAGTATTAAGCTTCCGCTGTTAATTAAGTTATGGTGCTTTCATTGAGTAACCAACGTGAAAAATGAATTTACCATTGTTATGATAATTTTATTGAGTAACCAACGTGAAAGTTAAAATTGCCATGATTAAGATATTTTGAGTTACCATAATTAAGTTAATTTAAGTGGTTATGTTTAAGTTGTTATGCCTAAGTTGCTTTACGTTTTAAGTCATGAAGTTTTAAGTATTATGAGTGATGGTAATTTCGTTGAGTAACCAAGTGAAATATGAAATTACCACATTTTGAGTTTAAGTCTTCATTCCTCTTAATTCATAGTGTTTTGTTGAGTAACCAACGTGAAAGACAAAACACACTGTTAATAATCCATTAAATTTATTATGTTTTTTCGTTGAGTAACCAACGTGAAAGACAAAATTATTATGCCTTTAGTGTTGTGTTTTTGCTAAGTAACCAACGTGAAAGGCAAAACATATTTAGAAGTTAAGTTTCATTTTCGTTAAGTTACTTTATATGTTGTGTTTTCTTTTAGTAACCAACGTGAAAGACGAAATTATTAAGTCTTTAGTTTTTGTAAGTTGTCAAGTAACCAACGTGAAAGACAAAAATAAGATGTTTTGTTCATAATTATGTTCATGCATTTACTTATGTTCTATTATATTTTCATTATGAAGGATCTTCCATTTCAGATTTGATATTAATATTTATCTCGCAAGAGAACTATCTAAGAAAAGACAATTACAATACTTGGCGATGTAAGTTGGAGGCTAGTTTAGCAATCTACGAAATAGATCTAACACTGATGAGAGTGTGTCCTACTGTGTCTAAGATTCCCGTTATTTGTGACGGGGAAACTAAGGAGCCTTTCACTGAAAGGATGGAAGCTTATGAAGAGGACTACTTTCACTTCGATTTAGATCGTGCTAAGTGGTCAATTTCAAATAAGAAATGTTTACAAGTGATTAAGGGTTCAATTACTAAGAGTGTTCGGGAAGAAATTCTTGAATGTAACACTGCTTATGAGTACCTCCTTATGATAGAAAAGTGTGCAACTGGCTGCAACAAGGCTACAATGTATGCTCTTATTAAGAAACTTGTCACTCAGAAGCATAATAGAGGAAGTGTGCGTGAGCACATTCTTAGTATGTGGGACAATGCTGCTAAACTTAATCTATTAGATTCGGGGTTGAAAGATGAGTTTTTTTCAACCTCATTCTTGCCTAACTTCCATATGATTTTAAGCACCTTATCATCAGTTGCAACTTTCAGTCTGAGCAGTGGGATCTTAAAGAACTCATTGATTTATGAGTTCAGAAAGAAGATCGCATTAAGTCTCATTGTGCTATTAAACCTGTCAATCATGAGAATGATAAAGGTAAGTTGAGTTTTAATTGTTAAGTCAATGTTTAGGATTATTTTCAACTTATTCTATTGATTAACTAAGATGCAATCTTGCATATTCTTGAGACAGGAATTATATAAGTGGAGGATTATAAGAAGAGTGGAATGATCATTAAAGTCGCTATGGTCATGAAGCTAAAGTTGAAATCTTAGACTTAATTTTCTTCTAAGTTATAGTTTTGTACTTAGGATTCATTATATACCCTCTGTAATGGGATTTTAGTTTAATTATTCATATTTGTAATTTTGATTTAAGTACTTCATTGAGTTCTTAGTATTATGGTTAAGCACATTCAGTTATAACATTTATCTTTAGATGATGATTTTAAATATTATTCAAGTTTTCAGTAACAAACTATGTATTAAAATAAGCGCATTAGAATCGATCTCGAAACAATTTCAAAATTATGGCATTGTCATTAAGGCCATATTTCGAGGGGGGAGAATTGAATTAGTTTTCTCCATCAATTAGTTCCTCCCTCATTAAGAAGTTTCATATTCAAAATAAGGCATTGAACATGTATTATTAGTATTGACTTAGTTTTTATTCAAATAAGAATTGAATACCCCAAAAATAACTAAGCGAAATGGTGTATGTCAATTAAGTATGTTGAGTTATTAATCTATCGATTTACGTGTTAAGTCGAACTTTATATTAAGTGAGCCTCTAAGACAGCATTGTGTATTGTGGACAGAGCGTAAACCTCACTTGAGCATTTTCATATGAGGTATTCCCATCAAGGCAAAAGTAACTCAAAACATTATTAAGTTTGGTTGTAAGAATAATAAATAATAAGTTATTGATTATCATCAGTTTAGTTAAATAAGACATGTCATCATTAGTAAGATGACATGATCAGGGGGGTAAGGTATGATGAGAGGTTGTATTGTCTCTACCCGCTGTAGTTGAATTTATTAATATTTTTCATTAATGATTCACTACGTGCTATCATTCTTTCATCAGTAACAGAAAAATATTAAGAATAACTCAGTTTAAGTCTGTTATCATCAATGATGTAAAATAACAATACCCCAAAATGTAAGCATAATGCACGAGTTATGTGAGTTGCAAGGAATGGTACATGGTTCCACACCTTTTCAAGAATCACTCTTTATGATGTCTTACTTACGTTGTGTTACCAATGCAAGACATTGTTGTCACAATATCTGCTATTGATTCTTCATCATTAGTGGTCAATAATGATGAAGAGTGATAGCAGGCCGATCACAATAAGACAAATGACAAAGGAGGTCATACCACATAAGAAAATATTGTAAGACGATCTTAATCAACTAAATGGTGTAAAACCATGTCAGGTGAGATGGGATCTGAGTATGCCATAAGTGTCCGAATTTTAGTCATAAGTTCCCGAGGAATCAAAACAGTAGACTGTAATGAGCCTACAAGAGAAACGTGATTCTTGAGGGAAATTTCCGTTTGTAAGCAGACTAATGCCAATTCACTCAACCAAGGATTCCTCGAGAATCATTAAGTTATTAGTAGTGCAGTGTGAGAATGTTAGTGTGACCTAACCGAAGAGTCTTTTCATTATAATTAAGTGACCCTTGAGAAATTATTCAGTAAAATTCATTCATGGATTAAGAAATGTATCTTAAAAGCTATTATAAGTTATTTTGAATTTTTCAAGTAATGTGAGATGGACACTCACGTATATTCTAAGTTGAATGTACATGGTACATTACTTCTAAGACAAAACAGTCATAAGAAAATAAAAGATTTTGTCCATAAGAGGATCTTGGTGAAGAATCCTATAAGATAGGGATTAGAAATTCACTGTGATCATAATAAGGGGGTGTTAATCTTCGCTTATTTAGAGAGTCAATGATGATAAGTTTAAGAATTAATTAAGTTTATAGAACCAATGATTGGTCGATCTTATGATTTCCGTTCCATAAGCTTCTGCCGTCGGAAGATTAATTGATGTATGCTCGAATAAGTGTTTACCTTGACTTAAGGTAATGATCGGGATACTTGACAGACATTGTGCCATGCTAGTGGTTTACTACTGGAAGGCATTTAAGAACTTATTTAAGAATGTGCAATGCACATAAGGCCTCATGTTAAGATATAATAAGTCAAAACTCACTTGACGAAGTGAGCTTATTAGTTTTAGTTTCGCGAATTGTGTGGATTCTAAGAATTTTGCCTTAGTTACATATCCACCTTCGCGAATGGAATTATCTCATGGAACTACTCCAAATAAATATTCACTACATCGTCCATAATATGTGACAAATTTTGTTATTTAAGATGAGGCTAACAAGTAGGCGATACAAAGCTTGCCCGATATTAAGAGTGGTCGACAACACGAACCATTTAAGTAATACTACAATAAGTTTGTAGTATCATGTTTCAGAACAATAAGTCGAGTGAGACTGTCAAACACATCAATATTAAGTTATGTGTTGTGAAACCTAAAATCTAGGAACACAATTAATAACGAGCATAAAAGAATCAAGCGAAAAGCTTGCAGTACCGTTTACAGAAGATTTTCCCGCCCATGTGTTCAGAGAACACGAAGCATGCATGAGTCTTAAGAGGAAGTCTATGACTATCCTCGATAGTAAGGAGCTAATTCAGTATAAGGTTATTTCTAAATATGTGACATATCATAGTCCTCGAGTCAGACAGTACGTGAATGGTTGTTTTGATGTTTTGTGCCTTTTATGTCGAAAACATGAGGGAATACACACTAAGTTAAGTTACTAAGTAAGTAAGTTAATAAGTTAGTAAGCCTTTAGTCCAGTGGTCAAGGGAGAGAATGTTAGAAAGATGATCACACTCGGTCTTGGAGAGACCCAGACCGAGTCCATCTCCCTGTACGCGCCTTGATCGAAGGTCAAAACTGACCCAAGGTCGGGGCCCCCTCTCGTGCCCACACATATATACGGGATTTGGTTCAGATCCATAAGAGGTAGGGAAAAAATCCTAACCAACTCCACGTTCTCTGAGGAACCGATCTACCCGTGTGGGAAACGAGGGGAAGGTTCTCGTCGCCATCACCGACCCCGGTGCCTCCTACTCCGACTGCCGCCTCTGCATCGCCCCCGTCAGGCACCTCAGTCTGTGCATCGACGTCGCCCGACTCGTCTTCACTACCATGGCGACGGTTCCTGACATAAGCCAAGGTGCGTCCCAAATCCTCTCTCCAGTTTCTATGTTCTCAAACATGTATTACATCTCTACGTGATTGTGTTCTATTTAATCAGTTATTGATTAAGATTAGGTATAAGTCAAGTTAATTAGCCAACCCAATTAGGTTATGCCTAGTGATTAAGGTTGATTAGCTAACCCTAAGTTTAAACAATGAATTTCTCTAAAATTTCTTTTGAGTTTTGTTTGATCCAAATAGGACCTCAAAGGGCTTCAGATCGAGATGATAGATCGGTGATGAGGCCATCCGTAAAGTAGAAGAGTTGTGTTAATTAGTACATCAATCCATTCAACTATAGCACTGTGACGAACTTGTTAAAACGATACTCCTCGATCTATAGAACTTGTTCAGATATGTTCGCATCGATCTCATCTCGGATGATCTTGCTTTGGGTTAAGTAACTTGTTGCGTACGGAGTATCTGAAAGTGCATCTAGGATCCCCATCGGTTTCGGATGATTGATGACGACAATTAAGTAACTAATGAGCTCAGTGATATTAAGTACAGGTGTGGATTCAAGCGGAAACACAAATCCTCAAAAAGGAAAAGGATGAAAATGGCGATGTCGACTTGAAAAGAAGAAACTAGGGTTTCTAGCGTGTCGAGTGTAGACTAGCCAAATATGTGTGAGGATGTGTGTATAAAGTGCATTGAGATCAAGTTGGGAGCTCAAAGCGGTTTAGAGATCCAACCTATTGAGAGAAGAGAGTTGTAAGTAGTCTGGCAGGAGTGACCGGACTAGTCCGTGCAGGTGGCCGGACTAGTCCGCTCCTGGCCGGCTAAGTCCATTTTCAGCCGGACCAGAAGGATCTGACTAAGTTCGTACTAGTCTGTAGTGAGACGGACTAGTCCGAGTAGTCGTGGTGTGGGTTTTGGGGGCTAAGTCCCAAAACCACGGACTTGTCCGTTTTAGTCCGGACCAAGAGGTCCTGATTGAGATCGGACTAGTCCGCCCTGGTGGCCAGACTAGTCCGGGTTTGGAGAGAAGTGGAGTTTCAGCGACTAAGTCTGGGTAGGCCAGACTAGTCTGTGGTCTTCAGACTAGTCCGTTTTTACACGGAACAAAAGGTTCTGGGTGAGATCGGACTAGTCCGGTCTGGACCGGACTAGTTCGTTATGAAGTGGCCGTTTGAATTTGAAGTTTGGCGGGTAGTGTGACGATTGTCGCGCAGTGAGACAGTTGTCAGGGACGTCAGTGGTCCCAAAGGCCGGACTAGTCTGTGCCGTAGGCCGGACTAGTCCGCCCATCTGCTGAAGTCAGCAGTATGGGCTGGGAACCTCTATAAATAGAGGACCACTAGGTTCATTTGAACCATTCCTTGAGCACTTTGAAACCCTAGCACCGCCACAACAAACTTTGAGCCTCCAAAAGCCTCTTCTTACCTACATTCCCTCTAAAACTAATTTTTGTGTGGTTAGGGTTTTGTGAGGTGAAGAAGAGGAAGAACACCGCTCTAGGCTCTCAGTTTGATCTCTTGCACTTGTGAATCTTTGTGATCTGTGGCTTGAGTTGATATTTGTGATTTGTGATTGTATTTGTGGTGGGAGCCTCAGATTGTGATAAGCCCCAATGAATCTTGTATTCACCCCTTTGTGATAGCGGAGAACAAAGTTAGGCCCTTGTGGTAAACTTGGTGAGGGAAGGGTTGTTGAACCCAGTCCTTCATGGACTCCTCAACGGGGACGTAGATTCCTTCATGGGATCGAACCTAGGGATAAAATTCTTGTGTCTCTTGTGTACTTTGCTTTCACTTATCGCACGTTGCTTCTAGGGTTAGCTTTACCAGTTTTGTTCATCACTCTTGTTTCATCGTCATCCTTAGCCTCACACTTGCTTCATAACTTGTTAAGGTTCACTAAGTCATTCTAACATACTGTGCATCACAAGAATTGGACTAAAACTTGTTAGAAACTCTTTTTAGGCTTTCCCTGCAGGTGGACCGCACTAGTCCGCCCCCTGAGTACTAATCTCATTTAATTATGTCATTTCAGGTCGATTAGCCTATTCACCCCCCCTCTAGGCAACTTTCAATTGGTATCAGAGCAGGACTCTCCCAAAGAGTCTAACAACTCGGAGAGAAGATGGCCGGAGTGGGGTATGATGAGGTCTCAACAAATGAGATCGAGGCAACCCAAGAGGAGGTGCTTGTCTATCAAGACAAGTCCACGGATGACGAAGAGACTCGCCAGCTCAAGGTGAAACTTCGAGAGAAGTTGAAGATTCCAAAGGTTGACTCCTCAACCTCTACATCGGGTGGAACGATTAAATACAACCAACAAGGCTACAACTATGAACGCCTTGTCTCCAACAACCACTACCTTTCTATCCGCTTGGGGAAACATCCCCAATTCCATGGAAACGACTACGGGGTGTGGAAGCACAACATGAAGATCCATCTCGTGTCACTCAATCCCTCTTTGTGGCAAATTGTGTTGACCGGAGTGCACATCCTGAAGAATGAATAAGACATCACTCCGGAGCAAGCTGTGCTCCTTCACCGCAATGCCCAAGCGGCTGAAGTGATCATCTCATCTCTCTCAAGAGATGAGTTCAACCGAGTGGATGGACTTGAGGTGGCCAAAGATATTTGGGACACCCTCAAGACGGCTCATGAAGGCAACCGAGTCGTGAAGGAAGCCAAGATTGAGCTCATTGAAGGAGAGCTCGGGAGGTTTGCCATTATGGATGGTGAATCTCCCCAAGAAATGTACAACCGCCTAAAGCTGCTCATCAACAAGAGCAAATCTTATGGCTGCACCAAGTGGACGGACCATGAAGTGGTGAAGAGAATGATTCGGGCATTCATGCCTAGAAACGTCTCTCTTTGCTCCATGATACGAGAAAGCCTGGGGTTTGCCAAAATGACCCCTAATGAGATCCTAGGGAGGATCATCAACCACAAGATCATGGAGAAGGAGGCACTCTTCTACAACGACCTCCAAAGGTTCACCGCTTTGAAGATGAAGGATGTTGCACTCAAAGCGACATCCTCCTTAAAAGAGCAAAACGAAGATGATGAGGAGAGCCTTGACACTGATGAGAAAGAGGCCCTATTCATCAACAACTTCAAGAGAATGATGAGAAGAAGAAAAGGAGGATACAAGTATGAGCGCAAGGGCAAAGAAAAGGCAAGGCCCAAAACCAAGAGGGCTTGCTACAATTGTGGCGAGTACGGGGACTTCATTGTAGATTGCCCAAAGGAAGAGGGCAAGAAGAAGAAGGAGGGCAAGCCACAAGAGAAGAAGTTCTATAAGAAGAAGAGGCCCTCCGATGATGCTCACTTAGGCAAGGAATGGGACTCTAATAATGAGTCCTCCTCGTCTGAAGACGAGGAGAATATGGCAACCATAGCCATCGGGAGGAGCTCCAAGGGAAGAAAGCTTTTCGCCAACCTCTACGATCACAAGCAAACTTTCCTCATGGCAAAACAAGGAAGGAAAAAGGTTACTTATAACTCATCCTCTTCCATATCCTCCCATGATGATTTTGATAGTGCTAGTGAATATGAACACATGCTTAAGGACATAAGTAAGAGCACTTTGCGTAGAATGAAATTACTCTCAGATGAAATCTTTGAGAAGGAGGAGCTCATAGATAGGCAAGAGGACATGCTTATCCATGAAAAGGAGAGATGTAAAGAGCTCATTGAGCTCCTTGATCTTGAAAGAGAGAAGATCAAGGCATTAGAGCATGAACTTGCTTTAAGCAAGAAAACATGCTCAAGTCTTGAGGAGACAACCATTGAGCTCAAGGACGAACTTGACAACTTGGAAAAAGTTAACAAGATCCTTGAGACCCAAGTTGAGTCCCTCAAGACCAATGTAGCATCTTCCTCCAAAAGCCCATCCTCCTCAAAGGTTGCATCCGAAGCAATCTCTACTTCCAAATGCTCTAACTTGATCCTTAAATTAAAGGATGAGCTTAAGTTGACTCAAGGCAAACAAGCACCTAAGGGTGGCATCTTTGACAAAGAGAAGGTGGTGTATGCACGAAGTGCATACACCAACACAAGACCTCCTAATGTCAAGGATGGTCTTGGTTATACTAGAGGTGGAAAGTGAAATGCTAAAACCTCCAAGTATGGCAAATACTTGATTGTCTTTGTCAAAGGAAGCTCATCCCCAACTAAAATTGGGAAGAATACTTCAACTAGCACTAACATGCCTAAATCTGAACCGCATCCTCTCTTTCATGATTTTGATGCATCTTATGTTTTAATGAGGAACAAGGATGGCAAAGTTTATGCTAGATATGTTGGGCCACTCCGCAAGAGCCCCAAGCCTTGTGTGTGGGTGCCCAAGTGTCTCACTACTAACGTCAAAGGACCCAACTACGCTTGGGTACCTAAAAGGAAGACATAATCTTGTTTTGTAGGCATACTCCTCCGGTGGATCCAAATGGGTGCTCGATAGTGGATTCACCAACCACATGACCGGAGAGAGGAGAATGTTCGTGGAGTATGAGCAACATGATGATCCAAATGAAGGGATCCTCTTTGGGGACAATAGCCGAGGGAAAATCCTCGGCTCCGATAGAATTGTCATTTCTCCCCAACATACTCTTTCTCACGTTTTGCATATTGATTCTCTAGACTATAACCTTTTGTCCATATCACAACTATGTGACAAGGGTTATAATTGTGTTTTTACTAATGAGGGCGTGAGCGTCCTTAGAAGAAGTGATAACTCAATCGATTTTAAGGGTGTCCTCAAGGGAAAGTTTTATCTTGTGGATTTTACCTCGGATAAAGCTCAACTTGACACATGCTTAATGGCGAAAACCAACATGGGATGGCTTTGGCATATAAGGATAGCCCATGTTTGGATGAGGAACTTACAAAAGCTTCTTAAGGGCGAGCACATCTATGGTTTGAAGAATGTTGTCTTTGAAAAGGATAGGCCATGTAGTGCTTGCCAAGCGGGGAAGCAAGTGAGAGCTCAACACCCCTCCAAGAACATCATGATGACAAGACCTTTGGAACTACTACACATGGACCTTTTCGGGCCAATAACCTACATTAGAATTGGTGGTAACAAATATGGTCTTGTTATTGTTGATGATTTTTCTCGTTTCACTTGGGTATTTTTCTTGCATGATAAGGGTGAAACTCACGGTGTCCTCAATAGATTCTTGAGGAGAGCTCAAAATGAGTTCGCCTCAAGAATCAAGGCTATAAGAAGCGACAACGACACTGAGTTCAAGAATACTCAAGTGGAAGAATTCTTGGATGAGGAGGGCATCAAGTATTAATTCTAAGCCCCATACTCCCCTCAACAAAATGGGGTGGCAGAACGGAAGAATAGGACACTCATTGAGATGTCAAGGATGATGCTTGATGAGTACAAGACATCAGACCGGTTTTGGGCGGAGGCGGTTAACACCGCTTGCCACGCCGTCAACCGATTGTACTTTCACTGCCTCCTCAAGAAGACCCCTTATGAGCTTCTAGTTGGTAAGAAACCCAATGTCTCTTACTTTCGTGTTTTTGGGAGCAAATGCTATATTCTCAACAAGAAGCCTAGGACTTCGAAGTTTGCTTCAAAGTCCGATGAAGGTTTCTTGCTTGATTATGATTCAAACACCCACGCCTACCGTGTCTTCAACAAATCCTCCGGGATTGTTGAAATAGCACGCGACGTGGTGTTTGATGAAACTAATGGCTCTCAAGTAGAGCAAGTTGATCAAAGTGTGCTAGATCAAGAAGACTCTCCACAAGAAGCTCTTAGGAGGATGGCACTTGGAGATGTACGACCACAAGAACAACCTCAAAGCTCAAGTGACCAAAAACAAGGTGATGCAAGTCATCCCCCACACGATCAAGTTGAAGATGGACAAGTGGCACCTCAACATGATCAAGAAGACAAAAGTCAAGAGCGAAGCATACATCAAGGGGGAGACCAAGAAGATGAAGAGGATGATCATGACTCAAGAGTTCAACCTCCGCATCCTCATGTGCATCAAAGTGTTCAACGGGATCACCCCATTGACAACATTCTAGGAGACATTACAAAAGGGGTAATCACTCGTTCTTGTGTTGCTAACTTTTTTGAGAATTACTCTTTTGTCTCGTCTTTGGAGCCCCATAAGGTTGAAGATGCATTGAGCGACCCGGATTGGGTGGTGGCCATGCAAGAGGAACTCAACAACTTTGAGAGGAACAAAGTTTGGGAGCTTGTCAAGCGTACCCAAGCAAATGTTGTGGGCACCAAGTGGGTGTTCCGCAACAAGCAAGATGAGCATGGCGTGGTGACAAGGAACAAGGCACGACTTGTGGCCAAGGGGTACTCGCAAGTCGAAGGTTTGGATTTTGATGAAACCTTTGCTCCCGTAGCTAGGCTAGAGTCAATTCGTATATTACTTGCCTTTGCTACTCACCATAATTTTAAGCTTTACCAAATGGACGTCAAGAGTGTGTTCCTAAATGGCCCAATCAAGGAGGAAGTCTATGTGGAGCAACCACCGGGCTTTGAAGACCAATACTTCCCAAACCATGTCTTCAAATTGCGTAAGGCTCTCTACGGCCTCAAACAAGCTCCTAGAGCTTGGTATGAGTGGCTTAGAGACTTTTTGATTCAAAATGGTTTTAAGATAGGAAAAGCTGATTACACTCTCTTTACAAAGCACTTTAATAATGGTATCTTTGTGTGCCAAATATATGTCGATGACATCATATTTGGTTCCACTAATAAAGTGTTTTGTGATGAGTTTTCTAAGATAATGACAGAGAGATTTGAGATGTCCATGATGGGGGAGTTGACGTTCTTTTTAGGTTTTCAAGTTAAGCAACTCAAAGAGGGCACGTTCATAAGTCAAACAAAGTACACTCAAGACATATTAAAGAAGTTTGACATGGACAAGGTCAAACCCATCAAGACTCCAATGGCAACAAATGGACACTTAGACCTCAATGAAGATGGTCCAAGTGTGGACCAAAAGGTATATCGTTTCATGATTGGTTCTTTGTTATATCTTTGTGCATCTAGACCGGATATTATGCTTAGTGTGTGTATGTGTGCACGTTTTCAAGCTGCACCTAAGGTGTGTCATATGACCGCCGTTAAGAGAATTCTTAGATATTTAGTTCACACACCTACCCTAGGACTCTGGTACCCCAAAGGATCCAAGTTTAACCTTATTGGCTACTCCGATGCGGATTATGCGGGGTTTAAAGTTGATAGAAAGAGCACATCCGAAACATGCCAATTCTTCAGTAGATCCTTAGTGTCTTGGTCCTCTAAGAAACAAAACTCCATTGCTCTTTCCACAGCGAAGCGGAGTATGTAGCAGCCGGAAGTTGTTGTGCACAACTTCTTTAGATGCGACAAACTCTAAGAGATTATGGTATAAACTTGTGCCATATTCCTCTCCTATGTGACAATGAGAGTGCTATCAAAATAGCCCATAATTTAGTTGAGCATTCGAGGACAAAGCACATAGATATTAGACACCACTTCTTGAGAGATCATTCCTTGAAAGGGGATATAGAGATTTCCCATGTGAGAACCGAGAACCAACTAGTCGATATATTCACCAAGCCTCTAGATGAGAAGCGCTTTTGTGAGCTTAGGAGTGAGCTCAATATCTTATATTCTCGAAATGTGGCTTGAAACATGCACATCTGAATATTTACTTTACATCTTATTCAAAAGAACGCATGTGTTTGAGAAATTCATCTCTATCTAAATTTTCTCCAAAATATTTGAAAAACTATCAACTTTGTGAGTTATGCTCATAGTTTGATTGTTGATTGCTTACTGACCATATTCATAAGGTTTTGGTGTGGCAATATGTCCAAAAGGATCATCACTTGTGGTTAAAACTCAAATATATGTGTTTTCAGCCTCTCAGGACCGGACTAGTCCGCCCTATGGCCGGACAAATCCGAATCCGGACTGATCCGGGTCTGGTCCACAGACCGGACAAGTCTGGCCCCTGGGGACTTAAACCCCCCAGTTGGCGGCCGACCCCTCCTCTTCTCCACTCACTTTTCTCTCTCCCACGCGCGCTCAACTCCCCACCTTGGGCGATTTTCGACTCCATCCACCAAAGATCGTTTCCAATACGTGCATTGGAAGCCCCGGAAGCGTGGGAGACCTTTCCAAACCTTTCCCGACACGATCAATCCCCGATCCCGTCGATTTCTCAAGATTTGAAGAGGTACTCCTCACTTTTCAAAAACTTGCCTCGTTTTTAATCTATAAAGTTTTTGATAGGTCCCTCTTCATTAAAGTTGTTCCTAGCATCCTTGTGATCATAGCCTAGGAGTATTGAGACTTGATTCAATGATTTTTCGAAAAACCTTTAGAGTTAGGGTTCAACCTGTGTAAACCAGACTAGTCTGGTGACAGGCGGACTAGTCTGCCCCTGGGGCGGACAAGTCCGGTGTACATAGGACCAAACCCTAATTTTGGCTGTTTCTCGTGATTTCTTTCGCAATATTCCACCTTCTTGACCTTCTATCCCTTGTTTTCCTCCTATTTCAGCAGCAATGGCAGCTCCTCGCCGATCCGCTTCTCCTCCCACTGACCCCGAGTGGGAGGCGGAGCAACTTTGCCTTGGTGAGGAACGGGTAAAGGCTGAGGTTGAGGCTGCCAAGAAACTTCTCGAGCAGCAAGAGCGAGCAAAGGTAGCCAAGAAACAACAAGCCAGGGTCGTAGCTTCGGCCTACAACAAAGATGAAGCGATGACCCGTGCCATTGAGGAGTCCTGCAGGGAACTCTGCAAGAAGAAGTGAGAGGAGCGCGAAGCTCACAATTCTCAGGCAGCAGCAGCACAAGTCTCCAAAAGGAAGAAACTTGTGACCATGGAAGAGAAAGCAAGGGGCCAGGAGCAAGCCCAAGAAGAAATTGCTAAACGCCGGATCGAGAGAGATCTGAAGAAGGGAAAGGCTCTGACTCCAGTAGAGCCCAAGAAAAGGAGGCCCACTATGAAGATATCGGTGAAGAGGGCCGTAGGCCCTGTGATCAAGGAGAAGGGACAGGCCAAACCCATTGGCCCCTTGGAGGTGCACACCCCTGAGAGGAATCCCAACAGCAGCGTGAAATAGCCGCCAATGTCTTCTATGGGAAAGGAGCCGAGAAGGCGAGAAGACTGTGGACGGACAAAGTGTACAAGTATGAAAGGAGCACCACCGACCCTAGGTTTTGGTGCAACTTCCACTGTGACTATTACCGTCTGGTCTACCAGAACATGAAGAAGCTAGTGATTGAAGCTAAATGGGTAGACTGGAAGTACATGGCCCAAAAGCAACATTCTGCTTTTGATGCGGTCATTGAAGCCACTGAGCGCCATGAGCTCAAAGGCATCATGGGTTTCAAATATGACTGGAATGTTGAAGTCATTCTGCAATTCTACTCCACCATCTACTTCAACACTTCAGGTGATAGACGGATCATTTGGGTGACGCATGGCGAGCAACTCTAAGTTACTTTTGAGGAGTTTGCCAAGATTCTCAGACTTGAGGCCCATTTGGACCATGAGATCATTATCTCTAACCTCAAGGCCGTAGAAAGAGACGAGCTGACCTACATGTATCCCAGTCATGTTCAGTATGATGTCGGGCATGCTCGCAATATCAAGCCATTCTATAGCATTCTGAACAGGATCCTGACGAGGACGATAGCACCAAAGGATGGTGATGCAGGGGTGATCCAAGGCAATCTGAGGCACCTGCTACTTCTTATTGATGGGGAGGAGAAGTTCAACCTCGTCGATTACATCTTCGACGACATTTTCAACATCTCGCATACCCCCAACCGTGCTTGCGGGTATGCCCCCTACATCATGTATCTCATCGAGAAGGTGTCGGGCTTGACCTTCATCAAGGATGTGACTCATCGCCCGCTCCATCCTCAGACGCCACCTGCAGTGCCGCCTCCTCCGCGCCGGAAGAATGCGGAGCCTCCCTCTCACTCGGTGGTGCGAGCACCTCACCCCGTGGCACCTCCCTCTCCGCCTCCACCTCAGTCGATGAGCGCCTTCTTCAAGTGCTTTAAAGCTATCTTCACCTCTTGCTGGAAGCAAGAGATCCGGAATCAGCGGACACACAAGTGCCAAGAAAAATATCTCAAGGCGGTGTGTGACAAACTGGAGGTCCCCATGTCACCTCCGGAGGAGAGCGATGGCGAGATCACGTCATTCCCCGTCTTCACCGCTGACGAGCTCGCCCAGTTCCAGGAGGACGGGAGCTCTTCCCGGGCTGCTCCCTTGGCACGAGTCTCCGACGATGTCGATGAGGATCACGAGAATCCGGATGCCACAGAGAGCGACTCCCATGACGATGCGGAGGACGACGACGAGGACGACGACTAGTGGATAGGCCTCGTGTTCCCCTCCTCTTTTCCTTTTTGGTGTCTTGATGCCAAAGGGCGAGATTTAGATGGGGTGGAGTTAGAAAGGATGGGGGAGAGTAATTAGATGTGGGGAGAGTAGCCCTTATTTTGGATCCTTGGACATGTTTCACTTCTCATTGTAATATTTATGTCATGTCGAATGTTTAAACTTGTGCAAGACTATGTTTTGAATGTTTAATATCAATATGATGCTTTGAATGTCTATCTTTTAATCATATTAATATTTATTATGTCTTGTCACAAATTGTTGAGCACAACACGTAGGCACCCCACCATAACGTGTGTGTGTATGAAGGACTTCCTCAATCTCTCTTTTATGATGCATTCATTGAGGGGGAGTCACTCATTCACCCGCATGTTATGAAAATCAAAATTTATACTCTTATATGTGAAGACTTAATGTGTTTCCATCAATCATCAAAAAGGGGGAGATTGAAAGTGCATCTAGGATCCCCGTGTGTTTTGGATGATTGATGACGACAATTAAGTAACTAATGATCTCAGTGATCTTAAGCACAAGTGTGGATTCAAGCGGAAAAACAAATCCTCAAAAAGGAAAAGAATGAAAATGGCGATGTCGACTTGAAAAGAAGAAACTAGGGTTTCTAGCGTGTCGAGTGTAGACTAGCCAAATATGTGTGAGGATGTGTGTGTAAAGTGCATTGAGATCAAGTTGGGAGCTCAAAGCGGTTTAGGGATCAAACCTATTGAGAGAAGAGAGTTGGAAGTAGTCTCGCAGGAGTGGTCAGACTAGTCCGTGCAGGTGGTCGAACTAGTCCGCTCCTGACCGACCCAGTCCGTTTTTAGCCGAACCAGAAGGATCTGACTGAGTTCGGACTAGTACGTAGTGAGACGGACTAGTTCGGGTAGTTGTGGAGTGGGTTTTGGGGGCTAAGTCCCAAAACCACGGACTTGTCTGTTTTAGTCCGGACCAAGAGGTCCTGACTAAGATCGGACTAGTCCGCCGTGGTGGCCGGACTAGTCCGGGTTTGGAGAGAAGTGGAGTTTCAGTGACTAAGTCTGGGTAGGCCGGACTAGTCCGCCCTGGGGGCCAGACTAGTTTGTGGTCTTCAGACTAGTCCATTTTCACACGGAATAAAAGATTATGTGTGAGATCGGACTAGTCCGATCTGAACCGGACTAGTCCATTATGAAGTGACCATTTGAATTTGAAGTTTGGCAGGTAGTGTGACGATTGCCACGCAGTGCTACAGTTGTCAGGGACGTTAGTGGTCCCAAAGGTCGGACTATTTCGGGCCGTAGGGCGGACTAGTCCGCCCATCTGCTGAAGTCAGCAGTATGGGCTGGGAACCTCTATAAATAGAGGACCTCTGGGTTCATTTGAACCATTCCTTGAGCACTTTGAAACCCTAGCGCCGCCACAGCAAACTTTGAGCCTCCAAAAGCCTCCTTCTTGCCTACATTCTCTCTAAAACTAATTCTTGTGTGGATTAAGGTTTGGTGAGGTGAAGAAGAGGAAGAACACCGCTCTAGGCTCTCGGTTTGATCTCTTGCACTTGTGAATCTTTGTGATCTGTGGCTTGAGTTGATCTTTGTGATTTGTGATTGTATTTGTGGTGGCAGCCTCATATTGTGAGAAGCTCCAACGAATCTTGTATTCACCCCTTTGTGATAGTGGAGAACCAAATTAGGCCCTTGTGGTAAACTTGGTGATGGAAGGTTTGTTGAACTCAGTCCTTCATGGACTCGTCAACGGGGACGTAGATTCCTTCGTGGGATCGAACCTCGGGATAAAATTCTTGTGTCCCTTGTGTACTTTGCTTTCACTTATCGCACATTACTTCTAGGTTTAGCTTTACCGGTTTTGTTCATCACTCTTGTTTTATCCTCATCCTTAGCCTCACACTTGCTTCATAACTTGTTAAGTTTCACTAAATCATTCTAACATATTGTGCATCACAAGAATTGGACTAAAACTTGTTAGAAACTCTTTTTAGCCTTTCCCTGCAGGTGGATCGGACTAGTCCGCCCCCTGAGTACTAATCTCGTTTTATTAAGTCATTTCAGGTCGATTAGCCTATTCACCCTCTTTAGGCAACTTTCAGTATCTTTCATATTTCGCTTCGGCATCCATTTTTGATATCTGAAAGCTCCAGAGAGGTAAAGGGCCTCCCTCCAATTTTGATATTTGAGCAACCCGGCCTGCCTGGCTCAGCCCAATGTGCTTGTCGGCAGTTAATATCGGCCAAGTATATCCAGGTTTTGCCAATCTACGAACTGCATAGTGTAATAAAACCGTGGATATCAGGCGTAGGTTGAGCTTCTTTCTGCGCGGTTCAGTGGAAGGGTTGCTGGTGGAGGACGACGCATCCAAACCCTCCTCCTGGCTCCCGGGCTTCCGAGGGGGTGGAAATTGAAATGAGAAGAGCGCTGCGCGTGCAGGGTCCCCCAAGCGCCGACGCGTTGGTCTGGTTTGCTGAAGCGCATACAGGACATTCCCTTCTCGTCGCATTGGCCGCTCTCCGTGCCCCAGGCCGTCGGTTACTGGGGACCGGCGCCAGCTGCTGCTGGCCGTCCAAAGTACGACACTGGCCGCACGGGCACCACCTCCAGTTACAAATGCAAGTAGCAGCCTGGGCAGCTGAAAGACAAGTTCTGCAGCAGCAATTCACGCGTTATTTCCATCCAGTGTGTAAGTGAAAAATGTACTAACACTCTCGAAGCATGAATGTCTGTTCAATTAAAAAAAAAGTATGACACAGGAACAATCAGCATGACATCCGGCAACGGCCAAAAAATCTGATCCATCCTGACACAATCACCGTCGAAACAAATGTCTCCCGCAGAGTTACAACGGAAGTAAATAATCTCAATTCTCAAGCTCACAGAAAGTACATGCACAAGGTCATCAACGAAGCAAGAAACCATGGAGGTTCTTTTTTAAAAACGGTCCAGTTCCAGCGTGTGCGACTTGAGATAGGAGGTTGGCATCGCCGTCAGCCAGTCCTCTTGATGATATGCACCCCGCTCTCTGTATCAACCACATCACTTATCTCACCCACCTTCAGCGCGAAAGCAGCTTTCTCAAAAGCCTTTTGCATCTTACCCCTCCCGAATGGACCTGAAACAATAATCCTGAATTTAAATCATCACTGTGGATCATGGATTTACATATATTTATACTAAAAGTGTATGAATCTGAACATCATTAATAAAGGGTAATTTTCGTGAGACCTATGATGCAAAATTAGCTTTCAGGATACATATCACTGGTGGACCCACTGATGGTAAACACATTAAAACTAAAAGCTTCAGCACGAAATAAAATGACATCGCATAGGATGCACTATCATAACCAGCAGAAACAGGACAACATACATATGATGCCGGCTCTTTTGTTCGCACTAGGTAATAAAGGTATCAGTATCATTTTGCCGTACACAGGTAGATCATAGCATACCAGTAACATAACATGATATTGCTGAACTCATTTCATGCAGCTATGGACTTTTGAGAGTTATTCCTTAGCCCTCATGGATGGATTAAAAATGAGGCAGCTAAGCATTGTAACTCATTCCAAGCTGTCAATCATTATTCATGGCCATAGCTTGTTCTAGTGAATACAATGTTTGCTTTGTAATCTACTCCCTCCGCTCCTAAAAGTTTGTCACCTTTTGGTTCATTTCTGAACTAAAATGTGACAAGCTTTTGGGGACAGACGGAGTATTTGTGTACTTCAGACTTGTAATTCTGATTTTTTTTTCTTAAATGAATGAGAAGTGCTCCTGCTCCTAGTTTGAAAAAAAAATGTTTGCTTAGTAAAATGCTACTGCTGTTGAAAAATGACAACAAAGAGAGACGGTGACACAAGATAATTTTCAGTATTCCTTGTAACAAAGTAGGAAAGGAGTACCAAACAAGAAAACATACAGGCATACAGTATACAGAACTTCGAACTTCATGTCCAATGGAATAAGTATGAATCAAGCTAATGGGCTCATTAAAAGGAAGACCATATCTGCCTTACTTGTTAGGTTTAGTCCCACATCGGATATTGATGACGGGGAGCCCGACATAAAAGGTGAAGGGAACCTCACTAATCAGAGTAGTCTTTTTGGTTGAGATGACACAAAACCTTTATTGGGGCTTCGGTTGGGCCTGTGTGTGTACAACAGGCGCGTGTGGCGACCTGGGCTGGCGGCAAAAACTTGTTTGCGTGACGAGTCGGGCCACACTCTAACAGGTGGCATCAGGGCTACGGTCGGAAAATTGGAACATCTCGTGAGCCTCACACGATTATCGAGCATTCAAAGAGATCTCCCAAACCACACGAAGAGCAGTGTTCACCCGAGTGTAAAGGGGAGCGAGACCACCCGATGTGTAATGGAGAGACTGTTAGGTTTAGTCCCACATCAGATGTTGATGATGGGGAGTCCAACATAAAATGTTGAAGGAACCTCACCGGTCTGGTCTTTTGGGTTGAGATGATCCAAAATCTTGGTTGGGGCTCTGATTAGACCTGCGTGTAGCAGACCTGCTGCGACTTGGGCTGACCGTAGGGGCTCGTTTGCGTGACGAGCCGGGCCGCACTCTAACATTACTGAGCATAAGTAATATTACTAGGAGAAACTCAGATACCGATATGGACACACAACATGTACATCCCATTATTTCGCATTATGGGAGCCAGTAGATTGAAAGACATTAACAACACTAGAATACAAGCCAATACCTGCATCTAGATCACATTGAGTGTGTATTCACCAAAGTAATTTCACTATAACCTCCACTGCACATATTGTGTACGCAATTTTAATCAGGATTCAAAACAAAACTACCAATTCCATCCAGACATTCATTAACCATTCACCATGAAACAGACAAATCAAATACACAGATCATTCTGCACCAACAAGTTGGCCACGAGAGGCAACTGTACAGAGAACTGACCGAGGTCACCGCCGCGCTTGGCAGAACTACAGTCAGAATTCTCGGCGGCGACGTCCTCGAACTTGCGCTCCCCGGAGACGATCTGCTCGCGCAGCGCGCGCACGAGGTCCGCGGCGTCGTCGCGAGTCGTGGCGGAGATGGCGACGCCTTCGGGGTCGCGCCACGAGGCCTTGCGGCGGGATCCCTCGTGCTTGATCAGGATGTGGGAGGCGCGTACCTTCTCCTCGGCGGAGGAGGGCGCGCGGCGGTCGCGGGAGCCGGAGGAGGAGGAGGAAGGCTCCGGGCGGCGGCGCTTGTCGGCGGGCGCCGGGACGGGGCCATCGCCGCCGCTGGGACGCTTGCGGCCGGCGTCGCCGACACCGTCGGCGGCGGGAGTTTCCGACCCTATCTTGGCGTGCTGGGTTGCGACTCCCTCGCCTTGTTTGGAGTTTGGACTCTGGGTTTAGGTCGACCTGGGCTGCTGGCTGGCTGGCTGGCCTCGTCTACATTACATAGCAGCACCAGCCGCCTGCCATAGCAACTTACTGTGACTAAAATTAGTCTTACTACAATTTTGTGATAAGAAAATTGTGAAGCCGGGCATAGAAACAACAATCTAGTAACAAGTGGGTCAAGTGAGAAATTAGGCCATAATTGTGAAAACAATTAAATACTGAATAAAGCATTCAGAGAACTCAATGCCGATTCCTTTTTATTTACAGGATAACTATGACAGTCATTTCTTCTGCTGCATTATTACGATGTGCAGACTGCATAAGCAGCAGTCTCTGCTAAGCTATTTGGATGCAGTCATTTTGGACATGCACGCCATTCTCGCTCAATCTGTAGTACTTCCAAAGGTGATAGAATCTGGATGCACCTGACGCAGTTGATAAATTCCCTGTGAAAAGAAGAGGGTCAGGGCAAATTAGAACGAGCAGAGTTACTATTGTCGTGAACTCTCCTATGAGAAAGTCATCTGCACGTATATGGATAGCGTCCATGTGCAGGCCAGTTAAGCTTGCACTCTGATTTCCACTCTCCTCTGAGAAAGTCATCTGTACGTATTGTTAAGTTTTAATATGCTTAGGATCAATGCTAGTAATATCTAATTGGACAATTCTTAGGCTTAATCAAAACAGAGCAAACAATTTTAGGGATAATTAAACATTTGTGATCTAATTACTTAATCAAACAATCAATCAAGGACATGCAGATAGATTGTAACATTAAAGTGAAGACAATTAGGGATTTAAGGAAGAGATAAGGGTGCTACCGTCAGTGGATCAATTAGATGCTATTGGGCTCTAATGGATGATCGCAGGAGAGCTAGCCTGACGCAGGAAGATCGTTGATGCAGGACGATGTTACGTAGTGGCGGCTTGGGGCAGGACGACTCGGCGGCGGATCTCCTAGGTGCGGACCTTTCCCCTCACTCCGTACCCTAATAGATCGGTTAGGGTTTGTAAGGGGAGGATGTGAGGGCTGATCAACTGGTGATTAGCGCTCCGGCCCTCCCCTTTCTATTTATATGACGCGGGTGAGAGGGGGCCGCACCAAACTGAGTCGGTTGCGCTCTCGATCAGGGTGCGTAGGAGGAGTCCGTCTCGGGAGCGTAGTTGTTGCCCACGTCACTCCCGAGATCACAAGTAACATTTTCCTCCTTGATCTCGGGACCTTAACTTATTATCTTATTCACTAAACTAATCTTACACATATTTATTTTACTTTGACATAAGGGCACGACACATCAAAACAGCCATTTACGCACTGTTTGACTCGCCGACCACGATACATCTCACAAATAGAAATAGTATTACACTTTGATGGCCCTTTAGAATCCAATATATTATCACAGGGTCTCCCTTAAACCCATGTCGGCTACGTGTTCACTGAACACGTTGGGTGGAAGACCCCTAGTTAGCGGACCCGTAAGCATTTGCTTAGTACTAATATGCTCGAAACTAAGCGTGTGATCCTGGATTTTCTCTTTCACAACATGGTACTTAATGTCGATGTGTTTGGCAGCACCACTCGACTTGTTATTGTGAGATTACATAACTGCAGGCTGATTATCGCAGTATAACTTAAGTGGTTTATGGATGTTGTCGACCACTTTAAGACCGGGAACGAATTTCTTAAGCCAAGATGTCTACCCAGTGGCCTCATAACAAGCAACAAACTCAGTGTACATTGTGGACGATGTAGTGATTACTTGTTTGGAGCTTTCCACGATATAGCTCCATTTGCGAGGATGAATATGTAACCTGACGTGAATTTCTTAGTATCCACACAACCCACGTAATCTGAATCTGAATAGCCCACTATTTCTAGTGACTCAGTCTTACTATATATTAGCATGAGGTGCTTAGTACCCTGTATATATCTTAATGCATTCTTAACAGCTTTCCAGTGGTCTAATCCTGGATTACTTTGGTATCTGCCAAGCATCCCAATCACAAAAGCAAAGGCGGGGTGTGTACAAACTTGAGCATACATCAAGCTTCCGAGAGCAGAAGCATAAGGAGTTCCTTTCATATGATCAATCTCATAGTGATTTTTAGGCGATTATGAGTTTGAAAATCTATTGCCCTTAACTATTGGAGCATACGAGGCTTTACTAGCATGCATACCGTACTTTCTAAGTACGCTTTCTAAGTATGACTTCTGAGATAGTCCTAAAACCCCCTTAACACGATCTCGGTGTATCTCAACCCCTAAAATATAGGTCGCTTCACCTAGATCCTTCATATCAAAGTTTGAGGATAAAATCTTCTTAGTTTCTAAGAGTAGGTTGACATCACTACTTGATAATAAGATGTCATCCACATAAAGGACTAAGAAAATGAACTTTCCATTCTTAAACTTAGCATAAATGCAATTATCCTCCTCATTCTTCTTAAACTCAAACTTTCTAATGACCTCATCGAACTTGAGATATCATTGTCTTGAAGCTTGCTTAAGCCCATAAATGGACTTCTTCAAGTGACATCCCATATATTCCTTACCCTTAACGACAAAATCTTTCGGTTGTGTCATATAGACGTCCTCATATAGAACTCCATTGAGGAACGCCGTCTTTACATCCATTTGATGTAATTCTAAGTCGTAATGTGTTACCTATGCCATGATGATTCAAAAAGAATTCTTAGACGACACAGGAGAGAATGTCTCATTGTAATCAATACCCTCCCGCTGAGTGAATCGTTTAGCCACAAGCCTAGCCTTATACTTTTCGATCTTTCCTTTGGAGTCACGCTTAATTTTGTAGACACGCTTACAACCTACTGTTTTGGCTCTTTTAGGAATCTCTACTAAGTCTCAGACCTTGTTAGCACTCATGGAACTCATTTCATCTTCCATGGTCTTGTACCATTCAGATGACTGAGGTCGCCTCATGGCATCTTCGTAAGGGGTGGGATCATTCTTCATCTTAACTTCTTTGCTTAAGTAGATCTGATAGTCGTCTGGGATGGCTGACCGTCTTACTCCTTGTGATTTTCTTACTTTAGCATCATCTAAAGGTGGAGGTTGTTGCTGAACCTCATTTTGTTCAACCATATCCTCAACGGGTTGAGAAGGTGGAACCTCACTTATTTCTGTTGTGGCCGATGGAGGTGCAACAATAGGCGTTGTGTCACTAGTGGCAGGCACCGTTGGCACAATGACAGCAGGTAGGGTGAAATAAGGCTCTTGAGTCATCGAAACGGGTAAACTAATCCGTTCCTCCTCAAGGTCTATTTCCTGCCATACTGTACTCCCTCTGATCATAGCGTCTTCAAAGAATACGACATGTCGTGTTTCTATAAACTTAGTATGCTGATCTGGACAATAGAACCTAAAACCCTTACTTTTCTCAGGATAGTCAATAAAATGGCAACTAACCGTTCTAGATTCTAGCTTACTGATGTTTGGGTTGACCATCTTAGCCTCAGCTGGACAACCCCAAATATGAAAATAGTTTATCGAGGGCTTACGCCTTGTCCATATCTCATACAGTGTCTGAGGTGCTGACTTAGTGGGAACCCGATTAAGCACATGAATGACGGTTTTTAACGCCTCCATCCATAGGCTAACCAGTAACGTAGAATAACTTAACATACTTCTTACCATGTCCATAAGTGTACGGTTTCTACATTCCGCAACACCGTTCTGCTGAGGTTCGTCTGGTGTAGAATACTGGGCGACTAGGCCATGTTCTTGTAGAAACCTTGCAAAGGGTCCATGAATCTGACCATATGGGGTTTGCCGACCGTAGTACTCACCTCCACGATCGGATCTTACAACCTTAATCTTAATATTGTGCTGATTTTCCACTTCAGCCTTAAATATCTTAAACTTATCTAATGCTTCGGATCGCTCATTGATTGGATAAATATAACCATAACGAGTGTAGTCGTCCGTGAACATTATGAACGAGTCATACACGTCTACGGAGACTACGGGAAACGAACCACAAATATTTGTGTGAATAATTTCTAAAATTCCCGTGTTGCGTATGTCGTTTTTCTTAATAATCTTAACAAACTTTACTTTAATGTAATCAATGCATTCTTTTGAATCCGAGAAGTTTAAGTGAGGTAAGATCAATTGAGATACTAAGCGTTCGACCCTCCCTCGAAATATGGCATAAACGACAATGCCATAATTTCGACGATGTTTCGAAATAGATTCTTTGCGCTTGTTTCTACTTATGTCATTCTTAGCAGGAATTTGATCATTACTTAAAGCATTCACATTATCATGAGTGGATAATAGATAAAGCATGTCTTGTCTGAAGACAGGACCCACAATCTTATTATTCAAACTAATAGAGCATTTGTCTTCGCTAAAATGACAATTAAATCCACAATCATCCAAACATGAAACTGATATCAAATTCCTCTCTAAACTAGGGACATAAAGAACATCATGAAGTCTAAGTATGAAACCACTGCTAAATCTAAGAGAATAAATTCCAATGGCTTCAACTTCAGCTTCACGGCCATCAGCGACTTTGATGGTCCTTTCCCCCTTTCTTATAGTCCTCATCGTACTTAACCCCTGTATAAAATTACAAACGTGCACAATTGCACCTGAGTCAATCCACCAAGTAGATCGTGAATAAGCTAAAAACAGGGATTCATTTACAAAAGTAATGACATCCTTACCATTCTTAGCACACCACTTAATAAAGCCAATGTAGTCCTTCTGACGATGTCCAAAATCTTTACAAAACTTGCACTGATCTGATTTTAACTTAGAACCAGAAGGCTGAGGAGCTGTCCCTTTGCCCTTAGAAGAGGAGCCATGTACCTTAAAAGATGGTGGTTTGGGAGAGGTAAAGTAGATCTTTGCCTTTCCCTTACACTTACCTTTGATGAAGTAAATAGAGTCTTCACTCTTACCTTTTATGGGCTCCTCCCCCTGAACGCACATATCCATGACTTTTTCTAATGTCCAGCTATCTTCCTTACAAATGTAATTTATTACAAAAGGCTCAAACTCTTTAGGCAAAGACATGGAGATGAAATGCACAAGCATCTCATCTGGCATGGCTAAGTTAAGAGTCTTGAGGTTTGCATTTAAATTACTCATTTTAAGGATGTGATCTCTCACACCCCACCAAGTGTACCTTTCATTAATAAGCCTTTTGAGGAGAGTGTTTGCTAATGTCTTAGTGGAGCCTGTGTACTGACTTTTGACCTTGGCAAGATACTTAGTAGTCAACTCATAGTCAAAAATAGCTCCTCTTATGGTCTCAGAAATGGTGGCTTTAATGACCATGAGGCATTTTCTGTTGGATTCCTCTCATGCCTCAAAATCCTTAGGGTATTTTTCCTTAACCTTAAGATACTCCTCTTTTCTTACTGAAAGCATCTAGGCCCCCCCCATGAGGTATGGTTTCAGTGATTAATGACAACCATTGGATTTTACTAATGAATTTGTGGATGCAAGGTCTCCCATATCACTCAATCAAATGAAATCTATATGAATATGAACATCAACTAATGATCATCGGAGACCCCTAAACAATCATTTTATGAGATCAATCAATGTTATGAAGACTAGAAGTAAAAGCTCATATGTCAAAGTTATTCAACCATAATTGACAACACTCAATGCTTGTCATTCATCAGAAGAATATTTACAACAAGTATCTAAGAGGTAAATCGAGAGAATTCCAAAAGAATCACCTAGATCAACTCGAAGCAAACAAAATCAAATCACCGGATCAACCGATGTTTCCAGAGAACAACACATCGGTCGAGTTGATTCAGCAGAAGAAGAAGACCTCAGAACAAAGTACTCATCGGATCATCCGATGTTAAGGGCAGTGTTACATCGGTCCATTAGTACCGTATGCAATATTCTTGGACCAATTGTAGCACCGGATCAACTGATGTACAACAATATACACATCGGTCAATCACTCCAGTAAGCATCAAGTTTGAACCAATTCTGGAGGAAGTGCTACCGGATCATCCGATGAGAAGACAAGTGCAACATCGGTCTAACAACGGTCATATCTGACACAATGACATCAGCTAAAGTAAACTTGACCAATGATAACTGAAGGGGAGACATCAGATCATCCGGTGTTCGCAGAGCAGTGATGTCAGCCTACTTTTCCAACGGCTATTTCGTGGAGGCTGGCTATTTATACCCCTTCAACCTATCTATTCGACAAGTCTTGATCACCAGACATACTCTACACATCCTCAAGCATTCAAGACATAGAGCTACCACTTCCATATCATTTTCACCACTTGTACACCAAGAGATAGGCTAGAACTAGCTAGAGATAGTGCTTGTGTGCCTCCATTCTTGGTGATTGGAATCTCTAGCGTAGTGAGAGCTGTAAGGGAGTGTCCCTTGGTGTTTGTAATTGAGAGAGACTTCCGGAGCTTGCCAAGACGATTGTGGAAGCCCGGAGGATCCAAGTTGAACAAGGCTTGAGCTCCACCTTGCCGAGGTTGGCAAACGGAGAAGAATAGTGAAGATCCCTAGTCTCGGTGACTTGGGTGTGGCTATACCCTTTGGTGGGTGCCACAACGTGGATGTAGGAAGATCTTGACGATCTTGCCGAACCACGGGATAAATCCTCGTGTCTCCTCGGGAGTTTGCATTCTCTTCCTCTCCCTTACACTTATGCATTTCGTATATCGTAAAGTTACTATTCACTTGAATGCATAGGTTATTTGCTTAGGGAATTGGGTTTTTAGTAATTAAGTTTTATTGCCTTAATTTTTGAAAAGAAGTCCAATTCACCCCCCCCCCCCCTCTTGGGCATGCGATCCTTACACTTACTCCAAACTCCTCATTAGTTTCCTCAGATTGAGCAATGGGAGCTTCAAGATCAACAGGGCGATCCTTTCTTAGGCAAATGTCAAGGTTTGCAATAGCTAAGTTCATTCTGAGTCTCCTATTCCATGTCCCATAGTTATGACCCGCGAGGGTCTCTATGGAGGCAATGAGACTTACCACATTGGAGACACCTTAATAAAACAAATATAGGGGTTAGAAAATGACTTAAATAACATATGATGCAGCACATTCTTAAAATTGCACTTAATCAATTATAAATGGCATGAAATGTCTTTCACGTTGGTTACTCAACAAAACCATTTCACTTAAATAACATGGAAATATTTCACGTTGATTACTCTAATTTCCATTTCACTTAAATAACTTAAATAACATGTAAATATTTCACGTTGGTTACTCTAATTTCTATGTAAACATACTTAAAAAATTATTATAGACATATCCAATATATTGCAAATATACTGAAATAAACTTAAGCATGGCAAAATTAAATTTTCACGTTGATTACTTATTTAACTTCCATGCAAAAATATACACACTTAAAATTCTAGTAAATTTAAACTTTCACGTTGGTTACTTAATTAAATTTACTACTAAATAACAGCAGAAGCTAAATGAACTTAATTTCTTAAATTACTAAAATTAATTGCAAAACACTTAATAGCAATTAATTAGATTTAAATAACTGAGAAAATTCACTTAATAACTTAAAATTACCAAAAGTTACAAAAATAATGCAATCAAAATCACACAATCATCACCCAAAATTTCTTAAATTTTCTGAGCTATTTAACTAATTTTCTAATCATTTTTCTAATTTTTGGAATTAAATTTCCATCTTAAACTTATTCTGAAATTCGGAAACACTAGAAAAAGCTAATTGGGCTTGAACACTGAACTCAACCCACTAATCAATACGGCCCAGCCCACTTATCTGAAAATTCCCTAAAAAAGAATAAATCCCAGCCTGCGGCCCATCTGATATTTGGCCCAAAACTAAAATTGACCCAACTGAAAAATCCTAAAATCCCTAAAAATCTAAAGGGCAGCCCAACTGGCCCATGGCGCCATCCCGCATGGGCTCGGGGCCAATTAACCCTTAGGCGGCGGCGGCGTGTGTTGTGGGTCGTCGGATCTCGATCCGACGCCTCTGACTTACTGAGCGCTTAAAGCATGGGCTGATATCACCTGTCCGATGTTGATCTAATGGCCGAGCGACGAGATCGGGGAATACTTAAGGCATCACTGCCGATTTTCTCGCAAACCCTAAGTCATTCCGTCACTCTCCTCTCTCTCTCTTACCTATGAGCGGTGGCGATGCCGAGCGAGAGCGGCGGCGACGCGATTGAGGTGAGCGGTGCGGGACCTCCGGTGCCGCCGTGCCATCGTCGCCGGCGAGAGATATCCACTGAGGTGGTTATCCATCGGTGCCGATGGTGCTGACTGGTTTGCCGTTGAGGGAAACAGCTGCCCTCGCCAGATCTGAGGGGAAGAGGTCCGCCGCGGGGACTTTCGGCACGGCCGCGCCCTCGCCACTGGCGCGCGAGCACACCGAAAGGTTGCTCGCCGTCGGTCAAGGTGTCGTCGATCCGTCGCCGTCGATGGAAACCCGCGAGCTAGGGTTAGTGTTGAACTGAAAACCCTAGCGCGGCCTCGGAGGTGTTGAGTGTTTCTGAGTGATTGTATGCAGGTACTCCGGCGCCGCCGAGACCTCCACCATGGCATGCACTACGTGCCGCCGATGGGGAATGGCGCCTAGGGTTAGGGTTTCCCAACCCTAGGCTCTGAGGTGACAGTGGCGGTTGAGTTGTGTGGCTAGGGTTAGGGCTTTGGCCCGAACCCTAGTATTGCGCCTGAGGACGACGTCGTCGCTGTTCTCTCCGTTGGGAGAGATCTATCAGGTGGTCGCCAACGTGGGGAGAAGGCCGCAGGGGTTAGGGTTTTCCCTAACCCTGCTCTGAGAAGGATTCAGCGGCCACAAGGCCACTTAAGCCAGATAAGTCCTCATCTCAATCTTAGTTGTTCTTAATTCGATTCGGTTTTCTGTCTGAGTTCTTAGTCTTAACCAAATTGAAACTTATTCGATTCACCTCCTTGTGATTTCTTAATTAACTCAACTTAACAAAAACTAATATCAACTAAGGCTGAATTAAAATGATTAGAAACTTAATCAATCTAGATCAAAATTTGAATTCCCAATTAGGATTAGTCCAACACGACTCTGATACCATTGTTAGGTCTTAATGTGCTTAGGATCAATGCTAGTAATACCTAATTGGGCAATTCTTAGTCTTAATGAAAACAGAGCAAACAATCTTAGGGATAATTAAACATTTGTGATCTAATTACTTAAGCAAACAATCAATCAAGGACGATAGATTGTAACATTAAGGTGAAGACAATTAGGGATTTAAGGGAGAGATAAGGGTGTTACCATCAGTGGATCCATTAGATGCCATTGGGCTCTAATGGATGATCACAGGAGAGTTAGCCTGACGCAAGAAGATCGTTGATGCAGGACGACGTGACGCAGTGGCAGCTTGGGACAGGACGGCTCGACGGCGGATCTCCAAGGTACGGACCTTTCCCTTCACTCCGTCCCTTAATAGATCGGTTAGGGTTTGTAAAGGGGGATGTGGCGGCTGATCAACTGGTGATTAGCGTCCCGACTCTTCCTTTCTATTTATATGGTGCGGGCGAGAGTGGCCGCACCAAACTGAGTCGGTTGCGCCTCTAATCAGGACGGGAGGAGTCCCCAAGATCACAACTAACACGTATGAGTTGGGTGTGCTTGGCAAGTTGCTTCCGTCGTGTTGGGCGTCCAAATGTTGCATCTCAGGAAACAGAAATGTTAGTGATTTCAATTCTGGGCCTCTCCACTTCATTTTTTTATCGAGAACTAGCCTGTTCCACTTCCACTTTTGCTTCAGCACCATGCAGCCAGTTGGTCATCACAAATCTGAGAAGGGACTGAAGAAAGTTCGGGTTCACGGTATCAGTATCTGAAATGGTTTTGCGGGACAATCCATCCCTTGTTGCTTTTTCGAGTTACGTCGGCGCGGGGTAAAAGGCCGGTTCCATCGATGCCTCTTCTTCTCTCTAGTGAGCGGCTTCGTTTCGTTTCGTATCGATTCAAGTTGGGCCAACCGGGCGGGCCTTTTCTGTTGAATTTTCGCTAAAGCTCACGAAGCGCCTCGACACTCCTGAGCTACTGCCGTCGCCGCCATTTGTTCTAGCCGCCCGCTCTGTAGAATAAAGCGGGTCCACCTCGGCCTCCTCTAATTAAGTACGAATCCTGTATCAATCAATCAGTCAGTCAGTCGTCGATCTACAATTGTCGTTAGCCCGTAACAAAGATTCCACTTGGCAACGAAAACCAGTCAGAGTTCGCAGCTGAAGCTGGCCTGTACTTTCCTCCTCGGTCATGTACTCCAGTTCACACACCCGTTCATTACGAATCATGCTTACCCAAAACGAGAGTTTCAAAGTCAAACCGAGAAAAGTAGTACTCCGTACTAGCAATACTGTTTCATGCATGTTTGTTTGGTCGTCAAGGCTCTCTAGTTCCTCAACCAACCAGGGGCTACCAACTCTGCTGAATGAATACTCCACTTGCACTTGACTCCGCAGCCAGTCAGCAACAAACGGCCAAGCCAAAGGCAGGGCCACGCACCGCGCGCACGCGAGTTTGGCTCACCAGCCTCGCCACCAACTCCGAATTTTTTTTTTAATATACGATTTTTAATCCAAAATTTTATTAATAACCGTCGATTTAAAAAATTTGCAGATCTGACCCACCGTCGTATGAGTCGCATACGACGTAATGAATGTCGTATGGGGCTCATACGACGGTCCGACGTGGCTGCCACGCGGCCAACGGTCGCCGCGGAAAACGAGGCGGCAGCGAACGTCGTATGAGCCTCATACGACTTGCGGTAACGGGCGAACCGTCGTATGAGGCTCATACGACGGTCTGCCGGTTATAAAGCGCCGCCCCGCCCGCCTGCCTCGCTCCCAGCCCGCCGCCTGCCTCCCTCCCAGCCCGCGCCGCCCGCGACCTCCACCGCTCCCGCACGACGCCTCCGACGCTCGGTGCTCTCACCTTTTTCGTCTCCGATCCGTCGTCCTCGGATCCTCGCGACTTCGGTATTGATTTTGCCACCGTACATTTGGATTGTTTTGTTGTCAATATAATATGAATGCGTATTATATTATGATATTTGTTTGTATGAATGTATAGTGTTGATAACACACGCGACATAGTGTATTGTATTTAATTTTTGTACACGTTGTTCATGCATATAGTGTATTGTTGTCAATATAATATAATTGCATATTGTTACTCGTTGTGCACGCGATTGTTGTCAATATTATATGAATTTATATGGTTCATGCATATAGTTTAATATGAATTTTGTTAATATTCATGCGAATGTCATGATTACGGTAGAGTACATTATTGCAGCATGTTTTCTTAATGTATAGTTCGTATAATTAAAATGTACTCGTTTTTTGATATGATTTTTCAGTTTATAAATGTGTAATATGTATTATATTATGTTTTATTAGTATTTATAAAATATTGTCATACATTACAGAGGAGCGTAAAATTGCTCCTGTAGTTACAAATGTGTGGCAAATATATACGTTTTATAGAGTCAAATTAATTTGGTTAGAGTAGATTATAATACGTTTGTTTATATTGAATACAGTAGGAATGTCGGACAAATTAATGTCTCGTATTTTCTACGGAGAAGGCACGCTTGTTTATGGGTCAACTGTGGTTGATATGTCTGCTTGGACGTCGTTGGTGAGGGGGATAGCAAGACCAAATGAGAGGTCATTTGGTAGTCTAGAGAAATGGCTGATTAAAACGTTAAACCTTGATGAACAAGTATATCAAGTGAAACTGAAAGGATTGATTAATCGAGCAAGAGATGGATGTTATTGGGATTTCGTTCCTATTAAGGGGACACAGAATTGGAGGAAATGGGTAGATACAGTTGTGGAGCGGGGTTGGCCGCTGGTGTTTCTTGCGCAAGCAGAAACGAAAGAAGTTGAAGATTCAGCTGAAGCAGACGATATGGAAGATACTGAGGTAGAGGTCGAAGGCGGAGTGAACCAGATGCAAGAAGACCCACTTGGTGTCGCTGATGAAGGAGAGCACATCGAAGATTTAGTTGAACAAATTAGAATTGAGGACATGGAATATGAAAATGTTATTGAAGATGACTCTTCTGATGATGAGAATGATATTATCATTCCTGCAGACTGGAACAATGCAATCCCGAGTAATTTAGCAGCTGCAGAAAAATATTCTGGGTTATCTGGATATCATGAGAACCAATTAACACAAGGAGATATTTTTAAAGACAAAGATGGTTTGAAAGATGCAGTAAAATATTGGTCTTTGTCTGTGCAGAGATCATTTACAGTTTACAAGTCTCGTCCAAAAGTATATGATGTGAAATGTGTGTTCCCAACTTGTCCTTTTCGAGTTCATGGTTTCGAGGAGAAGTGGACGAAGCTTTGGAAAGTTTCAAAAATGGTTGATCACACATGTCAGTTGCAGGAATTGGAGAAGTGCAACGGTGCTTTGACCCCAGATTTCATTGCAAATCATATGTATGCCCGTATAGTGGACAACATACAGTTTGAACCAAAATCAATAATAACCACTATTGAGGAAGAGTTCAAGTACACCATAAGTTACTCTAAAGCATGGAGGGCCAAACAGAAAGTGATTGAACAAAGATTTGGTACTTTTGAAGCGTCTTATGATAACCTTCCAAAGTTGTTGCAGACCATTGAGGAAAAAAATGTTGGTACTTTTTACGACATTATGGACATGCCGCATAGAAGTGTGTCTGGGAAGTTTTATCTGCACCGTGCATTCTTTGCATTAGGCCAATGTATTGCTGCTTTCAGACATTGTCGACCAATACTCTGCATTGATGGTACATTTTTAACTGGAAAGTACAAAGGTCAAATTCTTACTGCTATTGCAGTTGATGGGAACCAACAGGTGTTGCCTACTAATTCTCGGTTTCGATTTCGCAAATATTTTATGTAATCTTGAATAGGCTTGATAGGTACTGGATCAACCCACAATGTGTATCCGCAGTTATCTTCATCGAAATAAGACTACAAAAAACAAATTTAAAGTAAACATAACAAAAAGAAATACAACGTGAACGTACACAAAAACGATATGAACTTACTGCACGAGCCACAGGGCAACGAAAGAATTGACGACCGCTATCCTCTTTTCCATCCATCATTTGCACCAAACAATCCAGGCCGCAACGACACTTGGGCCATTCTTCTTTGGTACTATCATATGGACGAAGAGGATTAAACACACCAAAATCACTTTTTCCTAATAGAGGGAATTCATCAAGTGGTTCATCGAACCACGAAGGACCGCCAACTAAGTAGTTCTGAGGCACTGGCCTAATGTTTCCTTCTCCTCTCCTTGCACGACCTCTATTTTCCATTGTGTTACTACTAACTTTAATCGTATACGAAATGTAAGAGGTGCGAACCCTTTTATAGACGAACGTGGATGGGTCTATAGACCAAGTGTACGAAAGTCTATGGACCATGTCAGGCGAATCTCGTAAAAGACACATACGACATTGCACTGGTACATGTCAGGGGAATCTCGTAAAAGACACATACGACAGTTCACTGGTACATGTCAGGAGAATCTCGTAAAAGACACATACGACAGTGCACTGGGGGAATCTCGTAAAAGACACATACGACAGTGCACTGCTACATGTCAGACGAATAATCCAAATAGCCTCCCTGCAAAGTTTCAAGATTTTCGAATCCTTTTTGCTATTTTATTTCAGACGTTCAGGAAATTTCAATGAAATTCAAATCTGAATTTAAAAATTTTTCAAAAAAAATTAAAATAACATCTGACCATACCATTGTGTTCTGCATGTTTCGCTTGACATATCTACAAAGTTTCATATTTTTTGCAAGTCATCTTCTATTTTTAATTGAATAAATAAACTGGTTGTTTATGTCGTATGAGGCACATACGACGGTACTGTGCATGTCGTATGGGCCTCATACGACATGCCACCGTGGCCGGTTTCGGCCCCGCTGGACGGCCCAGCCGACACACGTGGCATGAGCCACCACCAATGTCGTATGGGCCTCATACGATATTCGCATGTCGTATGTGCCTCATACGACATTCATTATGTCGTATGAGACTCATACGACGGCCGGTCAAATTTGAAAAAAATTTAAATCGAGGGTTATTAATATAAATTTGGATTAAAATACGTATATTAAAAAAAAAGTTCCACCAACTCCTGCAGAGAGGCGGCGTCAGCGAGTAGTCTATGCCTGTGCTGCCATGCCAAGAACGGAACAGGAATACAGTACTTGACTCCGCCCACTCTTCTTTCGATCCAGAGCGTGCAAATGCCGCACGTTTTTCTGGTGCCTTCACCTTTGACGTGACTGCTTCCCAGGAACGATCGGAGAAACGACGGAACACATGCATGGACAATTTCCTCTATCCACTTACCGGGCCCTAATCATCTGTACGTAGTGCAGATACAGTTAACTCAAGCCAATGATGCAGACTAAAGAAGCTAGAGAGGCTAAACTAAAATCAGATGCAGTGAGACAAAATATCGTCAGAGGACACATACAACGCGATTCAAAATGCTTGAATCTTGAATGTTGCTAATGATTTTACCGACGAATCTCAATCATGGAACACGCGGCTGTTCAGGCGGCGTGCAGTGAATTACAGTATTTGAGAGTTGGGGAGTGCAGACGTTGAAAGTACCCTACTACTAGTAGAATGAAATATAAAATACAAGGCAATTTATTAGAAAAGCACGCGAAAAACAGTAGCGATTAACATTGGCAGACAGACGGAACGAGTAATATCGCGTACCGATTCGAAGCCGGTGGAACTGTTGTAGATCCGACGACGAACAACCGCTGCAGACGCTTGTGACGACATTGAGCCGTAGCGCCCAATCTATTAGGTAGCCGAGCCGTGGTGAAGAATGCGGGTAGTCGCGCAGAGCGCTTCCCAAAAATCTTATTCGTCCTCTCTCGGTGCAGGATCGCAAGGACAAGAGGTTCCGGAGACCTGCTCTCCCAATTGTCGGTGCATGCCGGTGCTCGAGATGGAGTAGACTAAAAAGCGGCGCAAGGAACGCGAACGTGGACGCCAGTATTTATAGAGTCCCGCGGAGGCGGTTCGACTGCGGTCCGGAGGATCCGCGTCCGATCCGACTCTGTAGTCGTAGACGCGTCCGTCTCCAATGACTTGGACTCGGTCTCAGAAGCCCCAAAAATATAGAAGCTCAAAAAGCCTAAATAAATTTTCTGCAAAAATATAAAATTTGGGTTCGGCTCGAATTCACACGAGCTCGCGCGCGGGGCGGGGCGGGGCGTGGCGAGGCGAGCGAGGAGAAGGAGGAGGAGGAGCGCGCGTGGGCCACCCCTCTCATATCCTCTTCTCTCTCACTCAAGGAGTGGAAGAACAACCCCCCTTATATGTAGGGGTTGCTCCACTTCTACTTCCCATGTGAGACTAAACATTTAACACCACCCTCTCTTGCACTAATGCGCCTTTGAGATTTATTGGGAATTATTTCTGAATATTAATTGGGTCTAGCCCATTTATTCTAACAATCCCCCACCAGATCTCAAAGCCATTAGGAGAGAGTCATTCTCGTTCCTTGTATGATATACTAGTGTTTCGACAGAGACTGTTAAGTTGAACTTCTTCTTAGATCCTAAAGTTTCATCAGATCACAACTTGAACAATGGATCACGCCTTGAATTGCAAGTATTATGCAAACTGACTTCACATAAAGACCATTACCAATACTTGACTACCAATAGTCTACTCCGCGGGTGGAGCATATGCATCGTACTCCTTGGTCTCTTCATGAGCTTTTCAGAGATCACCCAAATCTCACAGACTGGGACGTTAAACAGTCGGAGCTCATATAGGTGTGTTTCCTTCAAGACTGCCCTGTAGGACCGTATCTTTGCTACACATAGCCACCATAAACACATTAAGACAAATCGCCAACCTGCCTTACAGTTTGAGAGTACAAGTGTGCATCTTCACATAGAGAGGGTCTAAAGGAAGTACTCTCCTCGGTGAACCACTAGCTTGTTTTCCCATATCCTAATTCACGGGATCTCCGATCACATAGGTTGGATTACTACTATGGTGTCACATCAATGGGTCTCAAACCCATATCCCTCGATGCACTTTCTATCACATTACGTGATAGACCCTTCGTAAAGGGATTGCCAGGTTTTTATCTATTTGTATGTACGAAGCAGTAATAACTCTAGAGTTTCTCATTTTCCTGATAGATTTCAAACGTCTCTTGACGTGTCTTGATGATTTTGCATTATCTTTAGAACTGAACAATTTAGCAATCACCGTCTGATTGTCACAATTCATAAGCATTAACGACAATGGTTTCTCAACTATAGGCAAATCCATCAAGAGCTCTCGCAGCCATTCTACCTCTGTAGTTGTTGTCTCTAGAGTAGTGAGTTCTGCTTCAATGGTTGACCAGTATAGTGAATACATATCAAAATAGTCTATTTGCAAGACCTCTATGATATAGCGCCACCAGCTAGAGTGAATACATATCCACTCGTGGCATATAGTTTATCAACGTCAGAGATCCAGTTCGAATTACTATAACATTCAAGCACGGTCGGATGCCCAGTATAGTGAATTACATAACTCATTGTGCCTCTCAAGTAGCGCATAACCCTTTCAAGTGGATGACAATGATATGTACCCGGGTTTGACATGAACCTGCTCAGTTTGCTCACAGCAAACGAGATATTAGGACGGGTTGCGCTAGCTAAGTACATGAGTGAACCGATCATCTAAAAATATCTAAGTTGATCTCTTGACTCTTTCTTGTTCTTTCCGAGTATCACGTTGGGATCACAAGACGTTGGAGAAATATTGTTATTCATAAAGTCGAACCGGCTCAAGATTTTCTCAACATAGTGGGATTGACTTAAAGTAATCTCACTCTCATCCTTATTCAGCTTAATATTCAAAATAACATTAGCTTCTCTCAGATCTTTCATATCAAAACACTTTGATAGAAAAGACTTGACCTCATAAATTATATTAATGTTCATACCAAAAATGAGTATATCATCGACATACAATCATAATATAACGCTATTGCCCCCCCTCCCCATGGCGATAGTACACACACCGATCAGACTCATTAATGACAAAGTCCACAGACGTCAAAGTACTGTCAAATTTCTCATGCCATTGCTTAGGTGCTTGTTTCAGGCCATACAAGGATTTCAACAATTTGCACACATTTGTCTCTTCACCTTTTACTACAAACCCATCAGGTTGTTCCATATAAATCTCCTCTTCCAACTCTCCGTTAAGAAAAGTTGTCTTCACATCTATTTGATAGATGATTAGACCATAAGAGGCAGCCAAAGAAAGTAGCATACAAATTGTCGTCATTCTGGCGACAGGTGAATATGTGTCAAAATAGTCTTCACCTTCCTTTTGAGTACAACCCTTTGCAACTAGCCTCGCCTTGTACTTTTCAATATTACCATCAGACCTGAGCTTCTTCTTGAACATCCACTTGCAGCCTACTGGTTTGTACACGTACGGTCGTTAGTTAACTCCTAGGTTCCATTAGAAAGAATTGAGTTCATCTCACTATGAATTGCATCTTTCCAGTCATCTGCATCAGATGATGCATATGCCTCTGCTATGGATCTAGGAGTATCATCCACAAGGTACACAATGAAATCATCAACAAAGGATTTTACAATCTGTGATCTCTTACTCAACTGAGTTATTTCATTGTGTTCCTCCTCTGGGACACACCCAAACGGTATATCAAGAAACTCGCTAGTTGTGGTGGTTTCAGAATAAATTTCAGAAGAGATCCTAGCAGTGCTATGCATATCATCACATGCATATCAGGTACCTCAGACTTAGCTACTAAAAATCTATATGTGATGCTCCATGAGCATAACCTAGAAAGACACAATCCACTGTCTTTGGTCCCAACTTGCATTTCTTAGTAATTGGAACATTGACCTTTGCCAAACATCCCCAAGTACGCAAGTATGAAAGTAACGGTTTTCTCTCAACCCACTCCTCATAAGAGGTTTTCTCTTTATTCTTGTTTGAAACGCAATTTAGGACATGACATGAAGTCAATAGAGCCTCCCCCACCATGGCTTAGATAAACCGGATGTGTCTAACATGACATTCACCAAGTCACACAATGTGCGGTTTTTCCTTTCGGCTACCCGTTTGATTGGGGTGAATAGGGAGACATCCTCTCAGTATAATACTGTATTCCGCACAAAAATCATCAAATATTTTGGGAAAATACTCACCACTATGATATGACCTAATACATTTGATCTTTCTCTCTAATTGAGTTTCTACTTCAGATTTACATATTTTAAAGTAGTCTAAAACTTCATCTTTAGTTTGCAACAAGTAAACATAGCAAAATCTAGTAGAATCATCTATTAATGTCATAAAGTATTTATTTTCACCTTTTATCAACACACCATTCATCTCGCATAGATCAGAATGTATGAGTTCTAATGGTGCCAAGTTTCTCTCCTCGACTGCCTTGTGAGGCTTTCGAGGTTGCTTTGATTGCACACAACTATAGCACTTAGAACCTTTGAAAATGGTAAATTTTAGAATTAATTTAGGACTAGATAGCCGATTCATTAAACCAAAATTAACGTGACGTGAACGAGAATGCCAAACACTCGCATCATCATTAATACTACCACAAATATGGTTCATTGACTTATTATTAAACTCTGAAAGAGAAAAGCAGAATAAGCCTCTACATTCATAGCCTTTACCAATAAATTGTCCATGCTTGGACACAACTATTTTATTGGAATCTAAAACTACTGTAAACTCATCTCTGCATAAAATGGTACCGCTAACAAGATTCTTGTTCATAGTAGGGACATGCTGCACGTTCTTTAGTTGGACAATCTTTCCCGAAGTGAACTTGAAATCAACCATGCCAACACCACAAACAGAAGCATGTAACCCATTCCCAATTAGGACGGCAGAATCCCAGACGAACTGGTAAGAAGTAAACATGGACATGTCAGAACATACATGAATATTAGCACTCATATCAAACCACCAAGATGGTGTTTGAGAAACAGAAAGAACAGTTGTAAGGATCGAATGCCCAAGAGGGGGGGGTGAATTGGGCTTCTTTTTAAAAATTAAAGCAATGAAAACTCAACTACTAAAAGCCCAATTCCCTATGCAAACAACCTATGCATTCAAGTGAATAATAAGTTTGCGGTATATGAAATGCATAAGTATAACGGGAAAGGAAGAGTATGCAAACTGCCGAGAAGACACGAAGACACGGTGATTTATCTCATGGTTCGGCAAGATCATCAAGACCTTCCTACGTCCACGTTGTAGCACCCGCCAAGGGTGTAGCCACTCCCAAGTCACCAAGACCAGTGATCTTCACTAAGAGTCTCCGTTCACCATCTCCAGCAAGGTGGAGCTCAAGCCTTGTACAAGTTTGATCTTCCGGGCTTCCACAACCGACTTGGCAAGCTCCGGAAGGATCTCTCCAATCACCGACTAATACACGGTTAATGCAATCACCAAGAGACACTCCCTTACAGCTCTCACTAGACTAGAGACTCCAATCACCAAGAATGGAAGCACACAAGCATCATCTCTAGTAGGTTCTAGCCTATCTCTTGGTGTACAAGTGGTGTAAATGACGTGGAAGTGGTTGATCAACGTCTTGAATACTTGGTAATGTGTAGAGTAGCTCTGGGCATCAAGACTTGTCCAAATGACTGGTTGAAGGGGTATAAATAGCCAGCTTTGACGAGATAGCCGTTGGAAAAGTAGGCTGACATCACTGTTTTGCAAACACCGGATGATCCGATGTTCTCCCTTCAGCTGTCATCGGTCAAATACAAATTAGTTGAGGTCACTGTGTCAGATATGACCGTTGATCGATCGATGTTGTATACACCTGTACATCGGATAATCCGGTGACACTTGGTCCAGGATGGTCCAAAAATAATTCTTACTGGAGTGATCGACCGATGTGGCATATTTGTACATCGGATGGTCCGGTGTTACTTGGTCCAAGGAAATTGCTTACTGGAATGATCGATCGATGTAACACACGCTTGCACATCGGATGATCCAGTGTATACCCAAGACTGAGGTCTTTTTCTGTTGCAGAGCCAACTCGACCGATGTAGTGTTTTCTGGATACATCGGATGATCCGGTGAGTTGATTTTGTCTGCTTCGAGTTGTTCTAAGTGATTCTTTTGGAATTTGTCCGATTGACCTCTTAGACATTAGTTTGAAATGATCTTCTGATGACGACTAAGTCTCGTGTGATGTCAATTTTGATGGAATAATTTTGACATGTATGTTTTTCTTTCAATCTTCATGAAAATCGTTTGACCTCGTAAAATAGTTTGTTGAGGGGTCTCCAATTGTATCCAATGAGCAGTAGATGCTATAAATATAGAGTCCATTAAGTGTGATGAGTTATGTGAGAGACCTTGCATCCACAAACTTATTAGTGATATCCAACGGTTATCATTAATCACCAAAACCATACCTTATGGGGGCCTAGATGCTTTCAATCTCCCTCTTTTTGGTGATTGATGACAACACAACGAGTAAAGCATAACAGTAATGAAATTTAGAATACGATACTCAAAAAGATATGTAACAAGTACAAGATCCAGCACACGAAGCTCGAAGGCTCAAAAACGATCAATAAAACATAAGAGAATTAAGTAGCACACGGATACTCAAGGATAGCAAAAGTATATCAAAGATCCCAAATTACAAAAGATCCCAAAAGAAATACTCCCCCTACAACTAGGACTCCCCCTAAGACTATGCTATCCCTCCCCCTGACTCTTACTCTTCTCCCCCTTTGGCATCAATACACCAAAAAGGGAAGTCGAGTGCCTAAGAATCCTGAGCGCTCGGGGCGATGACAAACTGATCGTTGTCGGGGGTGCTATCGTTGGAGCTGCTGCCTGCTGCTGCTGAGGCTGGACTAGAGGAGACCAGGGCTGTGGGAACTGTTGTCGGTACTGAGGGTGCCTGCTGAGTCGGGACTGCCGGTAGCGGGGCACTGACAACCGAAGCTGGAGTCTGCTGGAAGAGGGTCGTAGCCGGTAGAGGAGAGTGAATCGGTGCGCCTGGGGCAAGCAATGGTGACATGTTGATAGTCGGTATCGACGTGGTCAGCATTGGAGCTGAGACTGGTGCTAGGACAGGTGGACCTGGAGCTAGACCAGGAAGCTGTGAGGGCAGGGCAATCCCAGTCTGAGTGTAGAGGTTGGTGATCAACCCCAGGATGCCCATCATGGCCTGCTGCGTCTGCTGCTGCTGGTCAAGAGTACGCCGATGCATCTGGTCAATGAGTCTAGTGAGCGTGTAAGTGTCCTCTCGCCTCTCGTGGGCTATCTGACGTTGCATCTCCTGCTGCTGCTACTGGAGCTCCACAAGACGTGCAGCCTGCTCAGCTCTGGCCTGCTCAACTACAAGCCAATCCTGTTGCTACTGCTCAATCATCTGCTGCAGTAGAGAAGTGAGCTCGGATGGCTGAGAGACCTGTGCCTCGGACACTGGAGGTGGGGTAGGAGGTGGTGGTACAGTCGAGCCTCCAGCCTCCGCGTCGTGCTACCTGGGTGAGGGAAAAGGTGGGAAGTACTCCTCGACACTGTCACTAGTGTCACTCTCGAACCAGATATGCTGCAGATCCCCTCCCTGAACCTTAGCCTGTGCTAGGATCTCGTCTTCCTTTTCTAAGTCTGACCATTCTTATTCTGAAAGTCGAGCTCGGACCTGACGCTCAACTGGGCGGCCAAGGTGGCGGTCTCCAGGAGCTGGAGCACGGTAGTGTCTGAACCGAGTGACGCTCTCATCGGTGAGACTGTCACGCACGGCGGATCCCTCTGGAGCCAACAGGTAGAGCAGGTGACTGATCCAGTGACCAAACACAAGCTGTCTCATCATCCCAACTCCATATGTGATGACATCTTCCATCTCACAGATGAGGATATCCATGATGTCAAACTGCATCCCGTTCATGACATAGAACAGCAGGGTCTGCTGCAAACTGGTGAAGCCCTCAAGGTATCCGGACCTGGGTAGTAGCGTGCGGCGCAAGGCAAGGTGAACAATACGCGCAGCCGAAGTGTGTAGAGCAGGTACCCTGGGCTGGTCAGGTGTGAAGGGCTGAGCAAACAGTGACTAAATCTCCTCAAAAGGTGGTGCCACACCCCCAGTGAGTGGCCTCCTCGGTGGGTCATCTTGTCCATATACTAACTCATGTAGGCAGGTGTCATGGAGATCCACGCCTAGCAGCTGTCCCAAGGTCTGTCGAGTCATATGGTGATGCTGGCCCACGAACATAAAGTCAATGGATCTGTGTCCCTCTGAAACGTAGAGTGTGCCATAGAAAACTCGGACCCAATCCTCCACGTAGGCACCCCGCTGGAAAGACATCAGCTCCACTATCCCTCTGTACCTTTCAAAGAAAGGGCGAATCTCAGTGCCGGCTGCAAGTGCGAGCTGATCCCAGTCAAGGAAGTTGTGCTGGAAAAGTTAGGGTCCAGAAGCGGCTGTCCACAAGTGGTTCTCTGGGCTATGGGAACCACTCCTCAAGCAGAATGCTCCATCGAAGCTTCCTGAGCTGCTTTGCCTTCAATTTCCTGTAGTCAGTTGGGCAGACACCCTCACCAACCCGGACATTGGTGTCCATCTCATAGACGGCTCTTGTGGCCGCTCTATCCTCCCGAAGCTCAGTTGCAGATGGTCCCTGACTCGGGGCTGCACCTGTACGACCTCCACGGGTCCTGACTGTGTGCCGGCGAACAAGCAGCTCCTCCTCAGACTCCTTTGTGTCCTCTGTCTGTTGTGGCTGCCTCTGTCGGGACTCCTGGATCCTCAGGGATTCTCTTCGTCCACGCTCACGCTCCTCAGCGGCGTGAGCGGCCATCTCAAATTTCTTCATCTCTTTCCACAACTTTTGCTTCTTAGCTGTCGGCTCCTCAATAGCCTTTCCCTTTCCTTTCTTGTCACGGCCCATCTTGAGGAGAAGAGTGACGGTGAAGATGTGATCACGGGCTAGGGTTGACGATGGCGAATTCGTAGAATGTGTGACGGTGTGCGGCAGGGCGAACCCTAGCAGCGAAGAGGAGTGGCAGCAGCCGGGCGAAGAGGAATGGTGCGGCGAGCAGCAACGCGAAGGCGAGCGTGGTGGCTGGGCGCGAGGCACGTCGAGCGGCGGCGTTGAAGGCGGCGGCGGCGCTGAGGGCGGCGGCGACCGGAGTGCGACGGCGGGTGGCGGCATGGTGAGGGGCGCGGTGCGGCGGCGCTGAGGGTGACGGGGAGTGCGGTGATAGGGAGTGAGAAAAAGAAAAAGAAAGGAAAGCCGAAGAGGCGCGCTAAATAGGTTCGGCCCGAACCCTAGCTCGATTTTTAACATCGGATGATTTCGACATCAGTTGAGATGGTGCGTCGGTCGAGTGGTATAGCAAGGTTATTCCAGAGGCACCTTCAGCATCGGATGATCCGACATGGAAAAGTTTACCATCGGTTGAATTTGGCACAATTCCAGAAATGTGAACATTGGATGCTCTGATGTTTCTCAGAATGAACTCATGGGTTGATTGGACTTTCTGTCTTAGCTGACCCTTGAACTTAAGCATAAACTGATCCGATGATGCTTCTGCCCTAAGCATCAGATAATCCGATGACTACAAAAGATCAACAATAGCCCATATATGTCCTTTGACTTAAACAAACAAAGATAAACACAAGTATTAGGACTTTTTGGGCAACCCCTAACCCCTCAAAAAGACTTTAACGCTAGTTGCCAATAAATTGGCTAAGCCCTACAGCAAATAGAACACTAGAAAAACCAAGAAAAAAATCCAAATAAAATGTAAGGCCCATGCTCTGTGAGCTAGAGGATGAAGACTTCTATCTCTTTAAAGCATGTTCCTTTAGGCATTAACGCACCTAACACTTTGTTCTTTCCACATCATATGAGTTGAGATATTGCATTTCAAACAAGTCTCTTTCTCATGAAGTGGGTTCCCCTTTGTGACAATCTACCGTATGCAATGCCAAATAATTTTGAATGCAGGATATTAAACGAGGGTGCAAGTCTATATGGCAGGCATCATGCAAGACATAAATTTAAATCTATCTTGCCAAATTTGAACCTTTCAAAGGCTTCTTCAGGGAGAGTCATTCTCCAAGTCTTGGGGATACCCAAAAGAACCGCCATCCCAAGCTAACCCTTGCTCGCCCCTATCCTTTGAAAGTTAGACAAGACCTATATGTGATGCATTCTTACATGTCCATGGCAACTTACATGACGTTCGATGCATCTAGCACATTTAATTCACTCCTTAGTCTAGAAAAGGTTTTCTCATCAAGTGGTTTAGTGAAGATATCCGCCAATTGTTCTTCAGACCTAACACCTTGCAAGGTGATATCTCCTTTAGCTTCATGGTCCCACAAGAAATGATGGCGAATATCAATGTGCTTAGTGCGGGAGTGTTGAACGGGGTTTTTAGCAATCTTAACCGCACTTTCATTGTCACAAATGAGAGGCACACAACCAAATTTAACACCAAAGTACAAAAGGGTTTGCTTCATATAAAGGATTTGGGCACAACATGCACGATCCGCTATGTACTCCGCTTCCGCAGTGGACAAGACAACGGAGTTTTGCTTCTTGCTAGACCAAGATACTAGGGAACGCCCAAGCAAGTGGCACCCTCCGGAGGTACTCTTGCGATCCACACGGCATTCGACAAAGTCTGAATCCGAGTAACCCAAGAGATGGAATTTAGCACCTTTGGGGTACCACAGGCCTACACTTGGGGTATGCTTGAGATACCGAAGTATCTTAAAGACCGCCTTCCGATGCGATTCTTTAGGTGCCGCTTGAAAGCGAGCACACAAGCATACACTAAACATGATATCGGGCCTAGATTCGGTAAGATAAAGCAATGAACCAATCATGGAATGGTAATTAGATTGATCAACAGGTTTACCGTCCTTATCCGCATCGAGATGACAATTTGTTGCCATTGGAGTACTTCTTGAGCTACAATCTCCCATCTCAAATTTCTTCAAGAGGTCCTTGGTATATTTTTCTTGATAGATGAAGGTTCCCTCTTGAAGTTGCTTGATTTGAAATCCAAGGAAGAAGTTAAGCACCCCAATCATCGACATCTCGAATTCCCTAGACATCATTTTGCCAAACTCATGGCTAAGAACTTTGTTAGTTGAACCAAAAATAATATCATTGACATAAATTTGACAAACAAATAGTTCTCCATCGATGTATTTGGTGAAGAGTGTAGTGTCCACCATCCCGATCTTGAATCCTTGCATGATCAAGAAATCTCGTAGTCGTTCATACCACGCTCTAGGTGCTTGCTTGAGCCTGTAGAGCGCCTTGTGCAACCTATACACATGATTAGGATTCCTCGGATCTTCGAACCCGGGAGGTTGTTCAACATAGACAAGCTCTTTAATGTAACCATTAAGAAAGACACTTTTCACATCCATTTGATAAAGCTTTATATTATGATGTGATGCAAAAGCAAGAAGTATACGGATGGCTTCTAGTCGAGCGACCGGAGCAAATGTTTCTCCAAAGTCTAGTCCTTCAACTTGAGAGAAACCCTTGACCACAAGTCTTGCCTTGTTGCGGATCACAACACCGTTCTCGTCTTGTTTGTTGCGGTACACCAACTTTGTCCCGATGATGTTCTTATCATTGCGGATGAAGTTGTTAAGTTCTTCTTGCATGGCCATTACCAAATTTGGATATTGGAGTACTTCCTCAATGTGAGTGGGTTCTACACATGAAACAAACGAGTAGTGCTCACAAAACGTAGTGAAATGGCGAGAACGTGTACTTACTCCTCTTGACGGACTACCGATAATTTGATCAATCGGATGCGCCTTGGAGATGCCATAGTCATCAAGCATTGCTCGTGCAAGAGTGATGAGAGTCTTGTTCTTCCTTTCAATGACACCATTTTGTTGAGGAGTGTATGTGGCTGAAAATTCATGTTTCACGCCTTCACGATCACACCACTCCCCAATGTTGTAGTTCTTGAATTCGGTGCCGTTGTCACTCTGGACCTTGATGATGGGAAGTTGAAATTCCCTTTGAGCACGTTTAGCGAAGGTCTTGAACACTTCTGGAGTTTCACTCTTGTCACCTAGAAATAATGTCCAAGCAATACCGAGAGTAGTCATCAACTATAACAAGACAATAGAGATTACCACCAAGACTTTGATATGTGGACGGTCCGAAGAGGTCCATGTGGAGCAACTCAAGTGGCTTGGAGGTTGACACCATTGTCTTCATCGGGTGGTGTGAAGCAACTTGTTTCCCGGCGTGACAAGGGCTACAGAGCTTGTTCTTCTCAAATGTGACATCCTTCACGCCGGTCACCATCCCGAGCTTGAATGACTTCTTGAGCTTGCTCATTCCAATGTGAGCGATGCGTCGATGCCATAGCCAACCCAAACTCGTCTTGGTGAAAAGACAAGTGGTCAAGCTAGCATCCTTGTCGGAGAAGTCTACTAAGTAGAGGTGTCCATGCCGAAACCCTTTGAAGATTAGTTCTTTGCTTGTTTCGCCAGTCACAACAACATCATTCTTGCCAAAGGTGCACATTAGTCCAAGATCACATAATTGTGCAATAGAAAGCAAATTGAAACTAAGTGACTTAACATACAACACATTGGAAATAGATAAATCATGTGAAATTGCAATCTTACCCAACCCAATTACCTTCCCCTTAGAGTTGTCACCAAAGGTGACTTGTTCATGATTGTCGGGGTTCTCTATGGAGGTGAACATACCATCGTTGCCGGTCACGTGTTGAGTGCACCCGCTATCGAGTACCCAATTCTTTCCTCCGACCTTGTAGTTCACCTACACACATGAATTCAGTTTTTGATTTTAGGCACCCAAGCTAACTTAGGTCCTTGTATGTGCGATACAAGTGTTTTTGGGACCCAAAGTTGCTTGAGAAGCTTCCCCTTCATGCCCTTCATGTCCTTGCCAATGAACCTTGCCTTCACCTTGCCATCTACTTTACTCAAGAGATAATAGTGATCATCAAAGGTGGACTTGTTGTTAGTAGGCAATTTTGAAGAAGGTCGGTTAGGAAGAGGACACTCCCTTGTATGGTGACCGGTGACCTCGTAATGTTGGCAATAAGAACCAACTTCCTTGATGAAGCTTGTTTTAAGATCCGGTGAGGGCACCTTTCCTTTGTTAGGCACCAGGAAGGATCCAAGTCCTCTCTTGTTGAAGGCCTTTGCTTGTTGGAAGAGGATTTTTTTGTGCTTGACTTCTCCCTTAGATAGTCTTGCCACACTAGTGCGGAGACTTTCAATTTCATCCATCAAATCCTTCTCCGTAGCATTTTATTTCAAAAGCAAAGACTTATGCAAGACATTAGCGGCATGAGAAACAATATATACCTTATCATTAAGGGTTTCTTTCATTATGGTTTTCAATTCTTGACCAATGACTTCATAAGCAAGGTTAAGTATTTGATGCTCTTGGATTAACACATTGTGCTTTCCCAAGAGTGCTTTGTGTGCTACGTCAAGCTCATGATGGTCTAGCTTGATTTGAGCCTTATCCTCCTCAACTTGCTTGACATGAGATTTGAGCGTGTCATGCTCCTTATGTATGCTTTCATACTTGTCAAGCAAATCGAGGTTAGCACTCTCGAGCTTAGCACGAGCTTCTTCTAGAGCCTTGACCCTACTCTTTTCCCTTTTAATGATAGTGTGGTATTCATTTATCAATGAATCTAAGTCATCGGGGGAAAGCTCATCATCGCTAGAGTCATCACATACCTTGGTGTTACCTTTTGCCATGAGGCACATGGGAGGTGGACGAAGGGATGAATCGTCATTGTTGGCAATGGCAAGGCCGGCCAAGCTCTCTTCTTCCGCTTCACTCTCTTCATCACTAGATTCTTCGTCGGTGATCCATTTATTTGCCTCACACATGAACACTTTTTGTGGACCTTTTCTCTTCTTTGGAAAAAGTTTTGCCTTTGTCATGCTTCTTCTTCCCAAAGAATCTTGGCTTGGGATTGACCTCTTCTTCATCATCCTCACTATCCTCAAGCTTGCGATGCTTGCCTTTGTGGTTCTCTCTTCTTTTGTTCGGTTTTGGACAATAATAGGATATGTGGCCTTGATCACCATAGTTATAGTAGGTCTTGTTGTCATCTTTCCTTGGTAGAAATGCTTTATTTTTGGGATCAAAGGTGTATCCCTTCTTGGCAATCTCGGAGTTCAAGAGAGAGAATTTTCTCATCATCAATGCAAGTTCATCATCATCATCTTCACTTGATGCTTGCTCTTCTTCACTTGAGCTAGGCTCGACCACTTTCTTTTTCTTGAGATTTGTTCTCTTGGTGGAAGTCTTTAGCGCAATTGTCTTTGAAGATGATTCCTCCATCATCCCAAGCACACTCATTTCATGAGCGTGAATCTCTCCAATAAGTTCAGAAACTTCAATGTGATCAAGAGATTCCTTTTGAAGCATGGAGTTGATGATGTTGTACTTTGGCTTAGGAAGAAGCATAAGAATCTTACGGTTGATGAGTCCCTTTCTAAGATAAGCAATATCAAGAGCATTAATTTCCTCAATAAGAACATTCAAGCGAGAAAACATTTCATTGACATTTTCATGAGGTAGCATTTTGAACTCATCATATTTGGCCTTAAGGATGTGATACTTTAGTTCTTTAACACGAGAAGAACCCTCATGAATTTCAATCAAGCAAGCCCAAATTTCACAAGCCTTTTCTTTGCTAGCAATCCTAGCAAACACATCTTGACTAATGCATTCGTAAATAGCATTTCTAGCCTTGGCATCCCACTTGATTTGATCGCCTATGTAGTCATGCTCACCAAACCCCGCATGGGTCGCTTCCCATACCTCGAGAGCAATAGTCTCTAGATAAGCACGCATACGTGCTTTCCAATAGGCAAAGTTCATTCCCTCGAAGATGGGAATCGAACCCTCAATCTTGGCCATTTTGGCTCTCTAGCGGTGAAGCTAGAATGATCCAATGAGAAACCTTGCTCTGATACCAATTGTAAGGATCGAATGCCCATAGGGGGGAGGGTGAAATGGGCTTCTTTCTAAAAATTAAAGCAATAAAAACTCAACTACTAAAAGCCCAATTCCCCATGCAAACAACCTATGCATTCAAGTGAATAATAAGTTTGCGGTATATGAAATGCATAAGTATAACGGGAAAGGAAGAGTATGCAAACTCCTAGAAGACACGATGATTTATCCCGTGGTTTGGCAAGATCATGAAGACCTTCCTACATCCACGTTGTAGCACCCGCCAAGGGTGTAGCCACTCCCAAGTCACCAAGACCAGGGATCTTCACTAAGAGTCTTCGTTCACCATCTCTTGCAAGGTGGAGCTCAAGCCTTGTACAAGTTTGATCTTTCGGGCTTCCACAACCGACTTGGCAAGCTCCAGAAGGATCTCTCCAATCACCGACTGATACACGGTGAATGCAATCACCAAGAGACACTCCCTTACATCTCTCACTAGACTAGAGACTCCAATCACCAAGAATGGGAGCACACAAAGCATCATCTCTAGTAGGTTCTAGCCTATCTCTTGGTGTACAAGTGGTGTATATGATGTGGAAGTGGTTTCTCAATGTCTTGAGTGCTTGGTAATGTGTAGAGTAGCTCTGGGCATCAAGACTTGTCCAAATGACTGGTTGAAGGGGTATAAATAGCCAGCTTCCACGAGAGAGCCGTTGGAAAAGTAGGCTGACATCATTGTTCTGCAAACACCGGATGATCCGATGTTCTTCCTTCATATGTCATCGGCCGAATACAAATTAGCTGAGGTCACTGTGTCAGATATGACCGTTGATCGACCGATGTTGTATACACCTATACATCGGATAATACGGTGACACTTGGTCCAGGATGGTCCAGAAATAATGCTTACTGGAGTGATTGACCGATGTGGTATATTTGTACATCGGATGGTCCGATGTTACTTGGTCCAAGGAAATTGCTTACTGGAATGATCGACCGATGTAACACACGCTTCCACATCGGATGATCCGGTGTATACCCAAGACTGAGGTCTTTTTCTGCTGCAGAGCCAACTCGACCGATGTAGTGTTTTCTGGATACATCGGATGATCCGGTGAGTTGATTTTCTCTGCTTCAAGTTGTTCTAAGTGATTCTTTTGGAATTTGTCCGATTGACCTCTTAGACATTGGTTTGGAATGATCTTATGATGATGACTAAGTCTCGTGTGATGTCAATTTTGATGGAATAATTTTGACATGTATGTTTTTCTTTCAGTCTTCATGAAAATCGATTGACCTCGTAAAATAGTTTGTCGAGGGGTCTCCAATTGTATCCATTGGGCAGTAGATGATATAAATATAGAGTCCATTAAGTGTGATGAGTTATGTGAGAGACCTTGCATCCACAAACTTATTAGTGATATCCAACGGTTGTCATTAATCACTAAAACCATACCTTATAGGGGTCTAGATGCTTTCAACAGTAAAATAATTATCGTACCCATCTGCATTGCTAGACGTCACGATATTGACATTCTTTTTCCCTCTGCGATATGCCCTGTCAGGACAGTTCTTGAAAATGTATCTCTGCTCCCCACAAGTGTAGCAGCAGCCATCGTTGGCTTTGTTTGACTTCTTCTTCTTGAAAGCAGTAGTTTTGTTTGGCTTGAACTGAGACTTGTTGTTCTCTTTGTTCTTGACATTGGGTTTCTGCATCATATTATCATTGGCGCTAGATTGACCCTCACCTCCTTTATCAGTAGTGTCCTTAGCCCGAGCTTTCTCCTCAACATCAGGAGATGCTATCAGATTTTCAACGGATATTTCATGTCTCTTGTGTTTGAGAGCTGTGGTGAAGTTCCTCCATGAAGGAGGTAACTTTGTAACAATGCACACAACCATAAACTTGTCGGGTAAAGGACACTTAAGGAGGTTGATCTCTCTCGTGAGACACTGTATTTTATGAGCTTGTTCAACTACGGGATGGTTGTTAACCATCTTATAGTCATAAAAATTCTCCATGATATATAGTTCACCGCCTGCATCGGATGCACCATACTTAGCGTTAAGTGCATCCCAGAGCTCCTTACCATCCGTGACTATCAGATAGTGTCGGTACCATGGGTACCGTATACCCCTTGAGATTGCAAAGATCTCAAGGGAATGTCATCTACTTGATTTGAAGACCTTCAGAGGCCCACATGTCAGACATAACTGGACCCGCTTCCTCAACATGGTTAGTCCCAGGGTCACCACGTGTACTATCAAACCGGAGCTACCGCCCACAAGGGGGAAGCTCCGGGCTATGTACCATAACGACACCCCCGGACCTAACCCCAGACCGAGGGAAGCTCCAGAACTGACATGTGTCAGGTGGCACCGGACCTATCTGTTCCCCACATTATGCTCCAGAGCTGCCACGTGTCCAACCGTCGGATCTTCAGCCTCTAACCTCCGGAAGACTCTACAACGGCTCCGGATCTTCAAAGGGGAATCAAGGACTTCAAGACCCGATTAAGTGTCATTAATACTATGTTAATGACACACGATCGAATGACCTTAATTACCAGTAACGGTGCTGTCAAAGCCCGTAACTCGGTCATTAAGGGTAATTAAGCGCATCAAATGTGTATCAATATTAGTAACCGCCGGGGCCACATGTCGGTCCAGGCTAACTTGTAACGGCCTATCCTTATACTATAAAAAGACAGTCCGACGATACATAGAGGAGGATCTGACCTGACCTGATCTGACCTACGCGCTCATACACCCAATACATCAACAACACACCCTGTGAAGTAGGGTATTACGCTCAGGCGGCCCGAACCACGTAAACCTTCATGTCTCCTGCGCCGTTTTACATATCACCTTCTTGAATCTCCGCGCGCCCACACCGAACCTCAAACTCCGCAAACACTTTTAGTAGTGTTGGGAGATCTGCCGGATCAAAACCACCGTCAGTTGGCGCGCCAGGTAGGGGCGCCTGAGATTTCAAGAATGGTGAACTCAGCCGCTGGATCATCCAATGGTCATCCTGCTGTTCAAGCTGCTGGAGGCAATCCCTCCAATATGCAGCCACCAGCAGGAACCACAGTTCCAGCAGGAGTCACACTTCCACCACCGCCGCCTCCACCAACAAATCAAGCTGGGCAGCGCGATGGTGCACCGGCGTCAATCACTTCGTCGGCGAATCTTGACAACCAGAACACGCGCTCCATGCAACACGTGCTCTCCTTCAACGCCCACCACCTTCGGATGCATCCCGGGATGCCATGGAGCAGTGGAGGGCTGATGTGGAACACTTGGTTGCAGCAGGAGCCGAACGCATCAGCAACCAGAGTCCTCCTACTTCAGGACGGGCCCCGTCGCAGCGATGGACCTTGTCTGGTAGACTTGGTCCGCACGCCTCCAACAACAGGAGATGTGTTGCGTCACAGCAGGTGATGTCGTTGCCCTCCGGGGTGCGACGCACTCACACGGTGTCAAGGCTTTCAACTCATGACCTCCGGGCGGAGCTTGATCGCCGATATCGTCAACAAGACGGCCGAGTCCATATTGAGCGTGCTCGTGAAAGACGAGAAGCTCAGGACATTCCTACTCCTAAAGGAGTAGGAGGAGGCTGCTCAGCCCTGGCCATGCATCTGCGTATGGTCAGGTGGCCACAGAAATTCCGGCCTCACCTGTTGGAGAAGTTTGACGGGACCGTTAATCCTGTCGAATTTCTTCAGTTTTAATCCACTGCTATCCTGGCAGCTGGAGGAAATGAGGCCGTAATGGCCAATTATTTTCCAGTGGCTTTAACTAGGACCGCCCGGTCCTGATTTATGAACCTTCCACCCAACTCCATCAACAGTTGGGAGGAGTTGTGCCGGCAGTTCACCGCCAACATTGGGAGTTCATACACCCGACCAGGCACCGAACTAGACCTTTTTGCAGTCGTGCAAAAAGGGGGAGAATCCCTGCGATCATTCATCCAGAGATTCTCTCAGGTACGAAACACTATCCATTCTATCTCTAGCGCTTCTGTCATTGTGGCATTTAGACAGGGCGTACGGGATAAGAAGATGTTGGAGAAACTAGCGATCAAGGAGATCACCAGTGTCACGGAACTCTTCAGCTTGGCTGATAAATGTGCCAGAGATGCGGAGGGCCGTGAAATGCACTCCAAACCACCTCCGGAGGACCACAAGAAATCCTCCAAAGGAGAAGCCACTACCTCCGGGAGTGGCAAGAAGAAGAAAAAGACCAACGGCAAGAAGAAGCCGTCGGCCGGCGCATCTAATGCTGCAGCTACTGCAGCTCCGGGTGGCCGGGGGCCACGCCCCGAGAAGCGACCTCGACCGTCTTCTAAAGACGGTGGAAAACCCAAGGTGTGGTGTCTAATTCACAAAACGGATAGCCACAGTTTGGAAGACTGCCGGGAGGTCCAAAACCTTGTCGAGCGCTGCAGCAAGCGCCGAGAAGAAGTTCTTTTCCGACAGAGGGAAGGAAAACAAAAAGTTGATGAAGCTCCGGCTCAAGAGGAGTTAGGTTTTCAGGATCCTAAAAAGGTCCTGAAGGCTGTCTACACCTCCGTCGACGACGATTCTGATGTCTCTGACAACGAGCGTCGGAAGACTATGAACACCATTTTTGGTGGATCATGGGACATCACCTCCCGCCGCGTCCTCAAGACAATGCGTCGGGACATGGCCGCTGTAGCTCCTACAGCCAGGGCGGAGCCTCATCAAGAGTGGATGGACACAGCCATCACTTTTGATGCTTCGGACTGCCCTCAAAGCATGGTTGGAGCAGGTCAGTCACCTTTGATGGTATCTCCTACCATCAATAACATCCATCTCCACCATGTCATGGTAGACGGAGGTTCGGGGCTGAACCTCATAAGCTTCAAAGCTTTTACCAAGCTTCAGCTCCGACCTTCGGATCTCCACCCCTCCCGACCTTTCTCCGGAGTAGGTCCGGGAGCCATTACCCCACTCGGTGCTATTACTCTCCCCGTTACCTTCGGGACCCGGGAAAAGTATTACACTGAGAAGTTGGTCTTTGACGTTGCTCAGATCAACTTACCTTTCAACGCCATTTTTGGTAGGCCTGCCTTGTACAAATTCATGGCAGCTGCTCATTATGGCTACCTGGTGTTAAAGATGCCAACACCAGTAGGCCTTCTCCAGATCTGCGGAGATTGCACCGCCGGAGTAACCGCTCTGGAAGAACTTCATGCGCTTACTACGGCGCACGAGGACTCTAGGCAGGAGCAAGCTCCAAAAACCCCGAGCATTCGTCAACGAGCTCGACTTCTGCACCTCGAGTGCAGCCAAGCGGCGACACCGACATTCCCGTCAAAGTCGTCCAAATCGGTTCTGATGCTGCTCAGACCACCCGTATATCGGGGGGACCGAATGACAAATAGGAACTCGCACTCATCGCTTTCCTCCGGGCTAACGTCGATGTGTTTGCCTGGCAACCATCACAAATGCCTAGGATCCCCAGGGAAGTGATTGAGCACAATCTGAAGATCAACCCTGATGCCCGACCCATACATTAGAAGCCTCGGAAGCAATCCGTGGAGCGACACAACTTCGTTCGACAAGAAGTGAATAAGTTGCTCGAAGCTGGATTCATCCGAGAAGTCTTCCATCCAAAATGGATGGCAAACCTTCGTTGTGCCCAAGGCCGGCGGGAAGCTTCGGATGTGTATTGACTACACAACACTAAATAAGGCATGTCCAAAAGATCTATTCCCACTACCTAGAATAGATCAGATAGTGGATTCCACCTCCGGGTGTGAATTACTGTGTTTCCTAGACGCATATTCTGGGTATCATCAAATCAGAATGTCTAGGGAAGATGAAGAGCATACCTCTTTCATCACAGTAGATGGATTGTACTGTTATACAGCCATGCCATTTGGTCTCAAGAATGCAGCTTCAACCTTTGTACGAGCTATGTACAAAAATTTTGAAGAACTCATTAGAGACATAGTGGAAGTGTACGTCGATGACATTGTGGTCAAGGTCAAGAACAAGGAGTCACTCCTTGACACCTTGCAGGCTGTCTTCAACAAGCTGCGGGTCACCCGCACAAAGCTAAACCCAGACAAGTGTGTCTTCGGGGTTAGCTCTGGAAAACTTTTTGGTTTCCTGGTAAATCACTGGGGCATAGAGGCTAATCCGGCGAAGATCGAAGCCATTGAAGACATGCGGCCACCAGCCCACATCAAAGATGTCCAAAAGCTGACTGGATGTCTAGCATCTCTCAGCCGGTTCATTTCAAGACTGGCGGAACGGGCACTTCCCTTCTTCAAGTTATTGAGAAAGTCCGGACCATTCGAATGGTCTAAAGAAGCAGAAAAGGCGTTCCAGGAGCTAAAACAGCTCCTCACCACCCTACCAACTCTGGTAGCTCCGAACCCTGGTGAGCCTTTGCTGCTTTACATTTCAGCAACTGACGAAGTCGTCAGTATGGTCTTGGTTGCGGAGAGACCAGAACCATCCCATGCTCAAGAATCCAGACCCCTCCGGGAGGGTCCGGAGGTTCTTGAAAGCGAGTCTGGGTCCCAGTTCCCAGACTTGATTCACAAGGAATTACTTCATAAGACCCAGACCCCTCCGGGAGGGTCCAGGTCGCTTCTGAAGAAGCTCCGGGTTCCTCCAGCAAGGACCCGAAGGTCCCCGAAGAAGGTCCGGATCCCCCTGGGAGGATCCGAGTCAATAAATAGGAAGCTCCGGGCTCCTCCGGGAGGGTCCGAACCATCCATCGCCCAGTGTATTTCATCAGTGAAGTACTTCATGACGCCAAGACTCGATACCTAGAGGTGCATAAGCTGCTCTATGCAGTTCTTATCGCCTCCAGGAAGCTTCGCCATTACTTCCAAGCTCACAAGATTTCAGTGGTGACTTCTTACCCACTTCGAGCAATCTTGCATAATCCCAACTCAACTGGGAATATTGCAAAGTGGGCAACGGAATTGGCCGAATTCGATCTCGAATTCATTCCAAGACAAGCAATCAAGAGTCAAGCATTGGCGGATTTCGTGGCGGAATGGACTCCCTCTCCGTCAAATCCTGGGGGCCCCAGTGAGCAGAAGCCAGAACACAAGGCTCCGGTCTTCACTGAGCCTCACTGGACCCTCTACTTCGACGGCTTCATCCAAAAGCAGGGGGCCGGAGCTGGAATCCTACTCCTCGCACCAACCGGGGAGAAGGTAAAATACATGGTACACCTTGACTTCAAGGTGACCAACAACATGGCGGAGTACGAAGCACTCATTTACGGACTAAAGGTGGCACTGTCATATGGTGTCAAGCAGCTGCTGGTCAAGGGAGATTCACAGCTCATCATTAAACAAGTGAAGGGTGAATGCTCCTACAACAATCTCTAGCTAGCTGCTTACCTCCTTGAAGTCCAGAGGCTTCAGAAGGACTTCGAAGTCCTAGACCTCCACCACATCCAGCGTACCCACAACGCTGAAGCCGACGAACTCTCGATGAAAGCGTAAACCGGAGCTCCGGTTCCTAACGGAACTTTTGTCCGGAGGTTGTCAAAACCCATAGCTCAGCCTGCCGAACTGAGCGATGGGGGCGAGATCAGCATCCCGAAGCTGACGGTCCCGATGGCCCTGTTACCATGGCAGCCATCAAGGGTCGTAGGTGCTGCCGGAAGCTCCGAGCAACCCAGCACGCAAGACTCAAATGCTCAAGTTAGCTCCGATGCATGGATCTTGGAGATCCGGAGCTACTTGAAAGACAATATCCTTCCTGATGATGATGTATCTGCTGACCGGATAGTCAGATTGGCTAAAAGATACATGTTGGTAGAAGGGGATCTCTACCGACGCGGTGCCAACAACGTCCTAATGCGGTGCATCACAAGGGAAGAAGGCTGCGAGCTCCTATTAGAAATCCATGGAGGCGAGTGTGGGAACCACGCGTCTTCTCGCACGCTGGTCGGTAAAACCTTCCGGCATGGCTTCTACTGGCCTACAGCACTCCAGGATGCAACTGAGCTGGTGAAGAAATGCGAAGCATGCCAATTTTATGTGAAGCAAATTCACACACTGGCTCAGCCCTTACAAATGATACCTCCCACATGGCCCTTCGCTGTGTGGGGGATGGACATCTTGGGACATTTCCCAATAGCCGTTGGAGGTTACAAGTTCCTGTACGTCGCCATTGACAGGTTCACCAAGTGGCCAGAAGCAACTCCAGTTGTGACAATCAACAAGCAATCCGCTATCAACTTTTTGCAGTCCATTGTATGCAGATTTGGAGTCCCAAACAAAATCATCACTGATAATGGGACCCAATTCACAAGCTCTGCATTTCAAGGATATTGCGAAGACCTCGGCATTCAAGTTTGCTACACCTCCGTAGCTCACCCAGCAAGCAATGGCCAGGCCGAGAGAGCAAATGTTGAAATCCTGAAAGGACTCAAAACGCGCACCTATGAGCGCTTGAAAAAACATGGAGCCAACTGGATTGAAGAGCTTCCGCCCACTCTATGGGCCAACAGGACAACTCCAAACCGGTCAACTGGAGAGACACCCTTCTTCCTGGTGTACGGAGCTGAAGCAATCCTTCCTACGGAAATCACCTTGGGGTCACTCTGGGTCCGGACCTTCAACGAAGCCACGCAGGACCAGCTCCGGCGTGAAGACCTAGACCTCCTTGAGGAGGGAAGGTGCCAAGCAGCTATTCGGAATGCCCGATACCGCCAAGCCCTTCAGCGCTATCATCAGCGGCATGTACACAACCAACAGCTTGAGGAAGGCGATCTGGTGCTACGGAGAATACAATCCAGAGAAGGGTTAAACAAACTCTCCCCCAGCTGGGAGGGACCCTTCCGGGTGATTAAAGTATCCCGTCCCAGAAGCGTTCGCTTGGCTACCGAGGATGAGACACCTCTCCCAAATCCTTGGAATATTGAGCACCTCCGTAAGTTCTACACTTAATATCACAGAGGTGAGTCTGTAGTAACTTGAGGTGTATGTTATAGAGTCGTTGTACAGAGTCGGGTAGTTCCTCCGGGAGTACAGTCGGACCTTTCCCGGAAGGTCCGCAAAGTTCATGCAACACTTGTCACAGTCTCGGGACTAAAAGTGTGGCTAGCTACCCTGGATCAAACGAGAAATGAAACACGCTTAGCCTGGTACCGTACCCTAAGAGTGTACTTGTTTCCCCTGTACCCCGGACCTATAATGAAAGACATCTTCATGTGAAACAAACTCCACGTGCATTTATTTTGTACAGGTTCAACATTTTTTATTTTTCTCTTTCTTGTCTATAACAAAGTTGTGCAATTCTTAAGGAATTTAAGTTCGACCAGTTCATGTACAATTCGAACTGTATTGTCAATTCTTTTGGATTCAAATATTGTGCATGGCCCACTCGCCTGAATGCCGCCAAGCCAATCTAGGACCGGAGTGTGCTATCGACTTAGCCTGGTCAAGCACCCTAAGTACGCCACTCTACCTACACCCCGACAGGCCGAAGTAAGGCGGGTCCAAGTACAATTGAATCTGAAAGAAAGAAGGCAACGCATTCGGTTGTATTCAGAATTGTGTTTGACCTAAAACTTTCTTAGGAATCGTAAGCCGCAATGAAGTTATAGGCAAGGAGCGAATTTTACTATTTTTCTTGGCTTTAGTGTGCAGGAAAAATAAAGAATCCACGTTGATGGAGAAAAGTCGGAGCTGACAAAGCTCCGACTCCCCCTAGGTGGCTTGTATTCGATGTTAAACATTGAAAACGAGCATCACCGGAGCAACCAAGCTCCGGTAAAGCTAGGGGGGTCAGCTGTCAACGCAGAATAAAAGATGGTGAGAAGACCCCACAAGCGGAGTCTGCTGCCGACAAACTACGCGTTGGCAAAGGTCACTGCCGGAGCTACTAAGCTCCGACACCACGGAGGGCTAACTATTGATGCTCTACGCGTTGATAATGACTATTGCCGTTGCTACTGAGCTCCGACGGTAGTCAATGCCAGAGCTTCTAAGCTCCGACAACCTCAGGGGCCCTTCACTATCAAAGACTTCGGACCTACACTCTACAAGTTTGAAGCAAACGAGTCTTCAACATAACACAATATCCTCTTGGTACATGTTCACAATCAAATTGTGTACATCTACCAGGGGGGCAAGTTAAGACAAAAGTGTTGAAGACAAAAAATGACATTCACAAAAATTTGGATTTCATTCATCTGGAGACAAGGGATTACAAAATTGGGAAAGAAAAAGAGAGAATACAAGTGGGAGCTATAGAGATGGTCTTAGACCCTATGGAAGAACTGGGCGACCTTCTGAGCAACCTCCGACACGTTGGCTCGGGTGGCTTCACCTTCTCCTTCGACGGGACCTTCAAGCACCGGGTCCAGAGGAAATTGGGGATCCCGACTGGTGTAGCACGTCAGCACATACTTTGCGATGTTCTTCGCCAGGGATTGCCCCCCAACCTCCAATTGGTCCGCGATGACGTCACCCACCTTGGAGAGTTTGCTACCCGTCGGGCTCAACGCTTGCAACGCCAGGTCCGGCTCTCGAGTTTTTCGAGCTCCTCCTCCCGGAGATAGATCTTGTTCTGGTGGTCGACCAGGTCCTTCTCCCGGCCCCTAACTTTCTTCTCCCTGGCAGCGAGGGCACACTCTTGCTGGTAGAGTTCCTGCCCTCGCACCCAGGCCTTCTCCTACTCCTCAAGGAAACGCTCCTCCAACTTCTTGGTGCGTTCCTCGAAGCCCTTGTCAACCAGAGCCACCTTTTCGGCGAGCTCCTCCTCCCTACTCAAGACGTCATCCCGCAGCTCTAGGAGTTTTTTCTCTTCATCTTCGAGCCTCTTCTCCCTCTCCTCAAGTGCCTCCCGGCGCTTGATGAGAGTAGTGTTAATGGCTTCAAGCCTTTATTGGCGTTCATCAGCCGCACTATTAGCTGCCTTGGTCTGCTCATAAATGGCTCGGGATTGAGCGTCGAGGGCACGAGTCAACCTCTCCCTATCATCCAATAATTTGCCCCAGTATTCCAGGCGGACCTTCTCCTGCTTGATCCATTCCTTCTCGTATGCCAGCCTCGACTGCGCCAGCTTGGTCTCGAAGTAGAGCCGATTACGCCACCGCCTAAGGGTTTGGCGCTCCTCTTCAAGAGCCTTGCTGTCGTGATAGAACGCCAGCTGGACTTGACGCAGACTGGAGCAAGCGTTGTCAATGGACAACGACAGGGGAATAGGGTTCGGACCTGCTGGGGTCTCCTCCGCTGGTTCCAGCGGGTCCTCGCTTACAAAAATTGGGTCCCACTCCACAAGAGTGGTCCCCTGAGACTCCACGTCACTAGGGCCGTCCTCCGGTATAGCCTCAGTCGCCACCGAGGAGGGTCCCGCAGAAGAAGTTCCAACCTCCGGAAGTGGTTCCGAAGGCCCTGCTGCCAGGTCTTCATTTGCCCCCTCGGGCAGGGGGCCAACGACTTCATCTGGGTACCCTGGCCCAGCAGCAGGCACCTCCGCCGTCATCACTTCCGGAGCAGGGGCAACTTTAGGCTCCGGTCTGGGCTCCTCCTCCGTTGGTGGCTCGGGTGTTGGCGCCTCGACCATCATGGGTCCGAGTGCTGATGCCTCTGCAGCAACTGGCCCTGAGGCCGGAGTTTCAACCTCAACCGGCTCAGGCGTCGGAAGGTCTTCAACTGCAACCGGTGCTGCAGCCAGAGCTTCAGTGGCAACCGGCACTAAGGCCGGAGCTTCGGAGGTAGCCGGCTCAACCACTGGGACTTCCTCAACCTCCGGCTCAACCGTCGGGGCTTCGACAATTTCCAGCTCTGGGGCCGGAATCACTGCTTCCTTCGGCTCAACGGTCGGAGCTTCAAACATCTCAGCATCAAGACCCGTGGATTCAACCTCCGGGACAGGTGCCGCTGGCGCATCTTCTCTCCCGTGGTCCGGCGCTACCACGGTAGTCTCGGGAGATGAGTCGAGGTCCATGACCACGACAGCTGGCGCCGGAGCTGCTGCAGCTTCAGCCACCACTTAGGGCGGCACCGAGACAGGAGCAGAAGCCTTCGCCCTCACAGCTTCAGCTACTGTGGCTGAGGGTGGAGCCTCACTCCTCTTCTTGGGGACGCTGCAGATGATGGATGAAGAAACTTAAAAAACAGTTACTAAAAAACAACTGTCTGAGGTAAAGATTAAAAATTACCTCGGAAGGCTTCCGCACCAGCTTGCACGAAATCTTTTTCCCGGACTTTCTGGACTGACCATGGCCGCCGCCGGCGTGGTAGCTCCGGAAGGCACCCCGGAACTTGTTGCAGCCGCGGGCATTTCCTTAGTCGAGGTCTCCCTTGATCGGTAAGGACCTCCGGACCCATAGGCCTCAACCGGCCCTAGTGCTGGAGTCACATGCCCGGAGCTTGCACCCCGGGAAGACGCTGCTGCAGGTACAATCACCGCAGTTGTAGAAGACCTCCCCCTCCGGGGAGAAGGGGCTGCTGCAGAGGATGCAGGCCTGATGGACCTTCCGTCAGCATGCTTCAGTTTCCTCTTCCAGCTCAAGGGCTCATCCGCCGGCTCCTTGCCCTTGCCCACGACTTCAGTCCTTGGCTTCGGGGCAGGGTTGGAGCCACCTTCAGAAGCCCCAGGGATCACCACCCTGGAGGTTGATCTTCTCTCGACGACACCGAGGTCGTCAAGCACCAGCATCGTCCGCCGGAGCTCCCTGCTGAACTCTAATTCCACGTTCAGAGGGAGGAAAGCTGGTGGCGGGGTCAAGTCATCACCCGCAACGTTGATGCCGTGCTGGAACTTCTTGAGATGAAACTCCAAGGTCGCCCCCTCCATGTTGGACTTCAGCTCGGTCAAGACCCGATCGTCGTCCATCACACTGTTGAGGGCCCAAGCGAGTTTTTCTCTCCTCTTCAGCGGTGCCCACCTGTTGACCATGAAATTGCAAAATACCGCCTGAGGAGTTACTCCTCCCTCCACACACTGGCGGATCCTGGTCACAGCAGGGTTGAAGGCATTCGACAGCACCGGAGCTTCACTCCAGACTGTAGTGTCGATGTTGGGGAGGCCTTCGGGCAGCTCCAGCTTCTCGTGCTCCTCCACTCGGATGACTATCCAATCCTTCTTCTAGTCATCCCACTTTCCAGAGGGAAATGACCGGAGGTACTTGAATGGGCACTTCTTGCGCTTCACAAAGTAGTAGAAGCCAAGGTACTCATTACTCCTTCCGGTGGTATGGACGGTGAAGAAGGTCCGGAAAAGCTCAATGCAGGGGGGATGCCCATCCACATTTCACAAAAGTGGATGAAGACAGACACTAGAAGAATGGAGTGGGGGCCAAGGTGGTACAGCTGCGGACCATAGAAGTCTAGCAGCATCAAGGAAAAGGAGGAAAAAGGAGGGATCAACCCCACCATGGCGTACGCAGAGAAGTACACTATCTCGTCGGCGTGCTCCTTCTCGAACGGGAGCTCCCCACCGGCGCGGACCAGGCAGTTGAAGAACTCCGAGGACCACCCCATGAGGGCCCAGACCTTCTTCAGGTCACCTTCGGTCTTCAAGTGGCTCTCACGGAGACCCAACTCTATCGCAGTACAGCGAGGCAAGGGAGGAAGAGCAAGCACAAGTTTGGGAGTTCAAGCACAAGTTTAGATGAGAGGCGTAAAGAACCCCAGACGGTGCGCGCTTTCCTTCTTAAGTAAGCCCCCGCAACGCTTGGATGGAAACCGCAAGGGAACCGAAGATACTATTCAAAAATTTCACTCTACCGATGACAAGAGGGCCCGGGACCACCCCGACGATCAAGTCGAGGTTCTTACCCAGACGAACGGTTGTCATCATGAGGCGGGAAGCCCGAAGGCGGCGGCCTGACAAGGCGCGCGGAACCGATACGATTTTCGTATCGAGAACCGGCGACCTTCAATTGCGTGAGATCCGCACGCCAAAGATCTCATTTGCCGCACACGAGATATGCCACGCGGCGAGGATTTAACTCCAAACTATCGCCAACGGCACATCCGAAGACCTTTGAAGACTCAGTTCAAAAGTCGAAGGATGGACCCACCTCCGGCGGAATGACTTCACCCAAGGGGTCTTCCCCAGAGGTGGGCCCAGGGGGCCACTGTCGGTACCCTGGGTACCGTATACCCCTTGAGATGCAAAGATCTCAAGGGAATGTTATCTACTTGATTTGAAGACCTTCGGAGGCCCACATGTCAGACATAACCGGACCCGCTTCCCCAACATTGTTAGTCCCAGGGTCGCCACGTGTACTATCAAACCGGAGCTACCGCCCACAAGGGGGAAGCTCTGGGCTATGTACCATAACGGCACCCCCGGACCTAACCCCAGACTGAGGGAAGCTCCAGAACTGACACGTGTCAGGTGGCACCGGACCTATCTGTTCCCCACATTATGCTCCAGAGCTGCCACATGTCCAACCGTCGGATCTTCAGCCTCTAACCTCCGGAAGACTCTACAACGGCTCCGGATCTTCAAAGGGGAATCAAGGACTTTAAGACCCGATTAAGTGTCATTAATACTATGTTAATGACACACGATCGAACGACCTTAATTACCAGTAACGGTGCTGTCAAAGCCCGTAACTCGGTCATTAAGGGTAATTAAGCGCATCAACTGTGTATCAATATTAGTAACCGCCGGGGCCACATGTCGGGCCAGGCTAACTTGTAACGGCCTGTCCTTATACTATAAAAGGACAGGCCGACGATACATAGAGGAGGATCTGACCTGACCTGATCTGACCTACGCGCTCATACACCCAATACATCAACAACACACCCCGTGGAGTAGGGTATTACGCTCAGGTGACCCGAACCACGTAAACCTTCGTGTCTCCTGCGCCATTTTACATATCACCTTCTTGAATCTCCGCGCGCCCACACCGAACCTCAAACTCCGCAAACACTTTTAGTAGTGTCGGGAGATCTGCCGAATCAAAACCACCAACAGATAGACATCACATAGTTTGTTGTAAAGAACACTTAAGATACATCCTCTCACGGCAGAATTGGCTTCCTCAAACTTCATATGTTCTTCAACAGACAAAGGACCTTGAGGCCTGCCCTCGGTTACCCAAAAGATCTTAAGTGATTGAAGTCAGAGTGTGGCCTTAACTTGCCACCTCTTGAAGTGCACGTCAGAGAATTTCTCCGGCCTCAGTGCATCAGCTAAAGTCATCATGTTCAACTCAAGAAATTGCCTAATAAGGTTTTTTGGTTGTTAGAAAATACGAGGCAATTTACTGAACAATTCCAGAAAAGCACGCGAAAAACAGCAGCAATTAACACCGGCACACAAACGGGATGAGTAATATCGCGTATTGATTTGAAGACGGTGGAACTGATGTAGATCCGACGGCGAACAGCCGCTGCAGAGGCTGGTGACGACGTTGGGCCGCAGCGCCTGGTCTCTTCGGTAGATGACTCGTGGTGAAGAATGCAAGCAGTCGCACAGAGAGCTTCCCAAAAACCTTATTCGCCCTCTCCCGGTGCAGGATCGCAAGGACGAGAGGTTCCAGAGACATGCTCTTCTGATCGTCGGTGCACCGGCGCTCGAGATGGAGTAGACTAAAAGACGGTGCAAGAAACGTGAACATGGGAACGATCTGATCGTTGGATGATTTTTCCTGTCGCGGATGCCCGTATTTATAGAGTACCGCGAGGCGTTTCGGCTGTGATCCGAAGGATCTGCATCCGATCTGACTCTGCAGTCATATATGCGTCCGTCTACAACGACTTGGAGTCGGTCTCAGAAGCCCCAAAAATTCGGAAGCCCAAAAAGCCAAAATAAATTTTCTGTAAAAATATAAAATCTGGGCTCGGCTCGAGCCTCAAATTCACACGACCACGAGCACGGGGCGGGGCGGGGCGAGGCGAGCGAGGAGGAGGAGGAGCGCGCGTGGGCCACCCCTCTCTTATCCTTTTCTCTCTCACTCAAGAAGTAGAAGAACAACCTCCCTTATATGTAAGGGTTGCTCCACTTCTACTTCCCATGTGGGACTAAACATTTAGCACTACACTCTCTTGCACTAATGTGTCTTTGAGATTTATTAAAAATTATTTCTGAATATTAATTGGGTCCAGCCCATTTTTTGCAACATAACCCATGACTTTTGAATAGAATATTCAATCATTATCCCCCGTGGCCTATTGATTAGTGGGGGGTGGGGGTGCAACCTCCAAGGCAGCCACTTGCGAGCAGGAAATCGTTAGTATGACTCTCATGTCTGGTGCTGCACCTGCCTTGTTTGAGTTTCATTCGTCCGAACACATGCACACGTCTGACCAGGCATGAACGGTTCAAGGGCATCGCCCTGAGAAGGGTCGCTATCGACTTGCTGTCATCTGCTCTCTCGCCCACGGCAACTGGCCATTTTCCTCGTCAAGTCAGCAGCTAGCCCCGGGCACCTAACGACATGTTTCCTTCCAGTTTTGGTATACGAAAGGACACGTTCCATTCGTGCTCGTTTTCCCGAAAGCATGCAAAATGTCTAATCATTGTAGTAGAGTTAATTGAGAGTTTATATGGTCCTTGTTTACGGTGTGCGTCGCTTTCGACCGATCCACTTGCGTTGTGTCTGGACGTGGCGTCTCGTTTTTCCCCTTGCTCACCAACTCCCTGCTTTTACTTGCGTGAGCTCTTAGTACCTGGCAGTCGTTTTGACTTGTACAACTTGTTGACGAGCGCGTCGTTTTCAACGTATTGTGTTTTGAATGCCGTCTACTACCTCTCGCCCCCCAGTCGCGTCGTCGCATGCATGTGTGTCCATCGCCTCGCGGCCTCTCCCTATAAATTGCGCAGTTGCGCCCGGCATTAGCACATCCACCGCACCATCCAACGTCTCAAAAGACTCGAGAACTTGCGCATTCCCCGTTCAAGAACGTAAATTTCCTACTAGTTGGGTAGTTGTCACCGTTCCAACTCGGCCGGCACGTACTACCTTCTCCATCCAAAACGATGAAAATCACCGTGCACTCCACCAAGGCCGTCAAGCCGGGCTACGCCGGCGGGGTCGCGCCGGGAACCACCGCCGACGTGGTGCCGCTCACGGTGTTCGACAAGGCCAACTTCGACACGTACATCTCCGTCATCTACGCTTTCCGTCCGCCGGCTCCGGCGAACGCCGTGCTCGAGGCCGGGCTCGCCAAGGTCCTGGCCGAGTACCGCGAGTGGGCGGGGCGGCTCGGCGTGGACGCCCACGGCAACCGCGCGATCCTGCTCAATGACGAGGGCGCACGGTTCGTCGAGGCGACGGCCGACGTCACGCTCGACAGCGTCATGCCGCTCAAGCCCACGCCGGAGGTGCTGAGCCTGCACCCGAGCGGCGACGACGCGGTGGAGCTTATGCTCATCCAGGTCACCAGGTTCGCGTGCGGGTCCATCGTCGTCGGCTTCACCACGCAGCACATCGTCGCCGACGGCCGCGCCACCAACAACTTCTTCCTCGCCTGGAGCCAGGCCACCCGCGGGGTGGCCATTGACCCGGCACCGGTCCACGACCGCGACTCCTTCTTCGCGCCCCGCGACCCGCCGCAGGTGGAGTTCGAGCACCGCGGCGTCGAGTTCAAGCCGTACCAGAAGCACGGCGCCGGTGATGAAGTGGACGACGGTAGTCACGCCGTCGACGACGACGACGAGGTGGTGGTACAGAAGGTGCACTTCAGCAGGGAGTTTATCTCCAAGATCAAGTCTAAGGCGTCGACGGGCGCGCAACGTCCGTACAGCACGCTGCAGTGCGTGGTGGCGCACCTCTGGCGTTGCATGACCACTGCGCGCGGGCTGGACGAATATGAGACGACCAGCGTGGCCATCGCCGTGGACGGTCGAGTGCGGATGAGCCCCCAGGTGCCAGACGGCTACACGGGCAATGTCGTGCTGTGGGCGCGACCCACGGCCAAAGCCGGGGAGCTGGTGGCGAGGCCCCTGCAGCACGCAGTGGAGCTAATCAACCGTGAGGTGGCGCGGATCAACGACCGCTACTTCAAGTCGTTCATCGACTTCGCCAACTCCGGTGCGGTGGAGAAGGAGGGGCTGGTAGCAACGGCCGACGCCGTGGAGATGGTGCTGAGCCCGAACATCGAGGTAGACAGCTGGCTGCGGATCCCGTTCTACGACCTCGACTTCGGCGGCGGCCGCCCGTTCTTCTTCATGCCTAGCTACCTGCCGGTGGAGGGCCTGCTCATCCTCTTGCCGTCCTTCGTTGGAGACGGCAGCGTGGACGCCTACGTGCCGCTCTTCAGCCGCGACATGGACACGTTCAAGAACTGCTGCTATTCCATGGAGGACTAGGCTAAACTGTCGTCGTCGTCGTCGTCGTCTGTGCATGCAATTTCGTCCCTGAACGTCGTATATATTGTTACATCCACAAATATTGAAGTGTAGTAGCTATCTTCTGTAACGGTTCATTCAATTGAAAATGCCGTTTCGGCAGGCTAATTAAATAAATGATGTTTATTTAATTACGTGTTTGTTTGATCCAGATCTATTAATGCTCGGATAGATTGGCGTTATTTTACAATCCAAATCTATTAATTGTAGGAGTCGAAACTTTTGCACATAAGAGACCAGAGCTGACAAATAATTTGTGTTGTTAGCAGTGCAACAAATCGGATGTATATCATGAAATTTACTAGTAACCTGAAACCTTTTAGCATGGGGGTCATCCTATACTGTTACGAAACAAAACACTCTCTTCATCTCAAATTATTTGTCACTCTCTAGTGTTGGTGATATGCCCAAGAGGCAATCATAACAATTCGGTTAAGGTCTGTTGGATATTTGATCTATAAGCAATTAGAGTACTAATGGGTCTGCGACATAAAAGCTCATTAGTACGCCTATAAATACGAGGGATAGGGTTAGGGGCTAATTATCCCACCACGTGACAGCTCTAGCCGCCACCCTCTCGAAGACCTCACGTCGAGACCCTTGCCGCGCGCGAGGTACTAGCACATTGGCGCACGGCGTTCCTCTCCGTACGTGTGGATTCCGTGGAGGCGCTGCTGCTACTGCCGTGCTGATCGGCTACGACGAACGTGTTCGTCTACTGCTGTTGAGAAGAGGGCGAGGAGGAGACGAACGGGATCGTCTGCTTCCCCTACATCGACGCGCGTCTACGTTCCGCTGCGCTGCGCATCTAGTGGTAACGATACCTCTGTACTCGCATGTTTCCTGGATGATGCGGTAAAGTTGTTAGAGTAACGTACCGCCAATTTCCCAACATCTAGTTCATTGTTGAACTAGTGAGTAACAAGTAATTTAGAACGAAGAGAGTAAAAAAATAACAAACTTGACATTGTTCATCATATGCAAACAAAGCCATTTTGTAAAAAAAAAAGTATTGCTGTGAAATATGATATTGAAAATGATCTTCGGCATGCTTACAGAAGTATATATGCGCTACATGCATAAGTTTTTGGAGTAATGATGGTCAACTTTTGAAGTAATATTAGAATATAGTTACCTTGTCATGTAGGCTTAGGATACGGATTGCTTTTTTTTCGTGGGGTTTGGTTGCTTGCACCACTCTTCTCTGAATCATTCAAATACTCAAAGCGACAACTTTTTTGAGACGGAAGGTATCACCGTAGCCAATATTTTGATGCTAGGGCTTCTTCTAAGAAAAAAATATTTACCATGGGCCATGCCTTGTAGGCCCTTGTTCAAGCACATAAGAGACCCACTACAGTCCGTTATAAAGCGATAATTTTTTTGAGACGGAAAGTATCACCGTAGCCGATATTTTGATGCTAGGGCCTCTTCTAAGAAAAAAATATTTACCATGGGCCGTGCCTTGTAGGCCCTTGTTCAAGCACATAAGAGGCCCACTACAGCCCGTTACAAGCCCTATCGTGCAGAGAGAAATGGGGAAAATGACACGGAAGCTGATCGAAAGCCCGAGAAAGAAAAAAGGAGGAAGGGAGGAGGAAGACGAAGGGCGGCGCATGGCGACGGCGCAGGCGGCCTCGGATTCCGCCACCCACCGCGCGTCGTCCCCGGCCACGTCCAACCCACCGTACCCGAGCGCCGCCAGGATCGCCGACTCGGACTGCTTCCCCCAATACACCGCCTCTCTCAAGTGTACGTACCCAACTACTCACCCGCGCGCCCTAAATCCCATAAACCCCAATCCAGCCGCCGCCATCAGTCACCTCCTCTCCGCGACCCCTTCGCACTTGTTCGTTATTGATAACCGCGTGCCTCTTCGGTGGTCCGCTGATGCTATCGTTGTTCCTTAAGGTTTGGAGGCCAACCAAGACAAGAGCAAGTGCCAGCAGCAGTTTGACGATTACAAGGAGTGCAAGAAGAAAGAGGTATGTTGTTCTACTCCCGATTTCATTTCGTTTTTTTGGTGGTGACACGCTGTGGATGATGGCTCCAATTGTTGCACACTCCGTCGTTCTTCCTGGTAGCTGTTTGAAATACTCCAATTGAAAAACTTGTGATATTGGGGAGGCTCAATTTCAACGTTGATTATATTTATATTAAGTCATCTCTATTTCAATGTTTTGCAGAGGGAGGCTCGCCTTGAGCGAAACAAAACCCGATCGCTCTTCGGGTGAACAGTATTTCAATTAGAGCAATTTTCTGGCGTGCGCAATAAGCTGCTAGCTGATGCAAGTGAAATCGCAGCTTTGTTGTTTCCTGATGATCCTTTGTAATGTACTCTTTCCGTTTCAAAAAAATTATCGTAACGAAAAGTTTTTTGAGACGGAGAGAGTAGAAAATAGGATACGAGTCTCGTTGAGGGAATGTAAGATCTTAGACCATTCGTAGCGGTTTTCTCTAAAACATACTCTATCGCTCTATTCTTTCAGTACATTCTCTATATTTCTATTATTTGTTTCTAGATACTTACTCTATACTTTCAGTACTTTACTCTATATTTACAGTCCAATAAGCTTTATAGTGAACCACTGCGGATGGTCTTAGAACGCTACACTGTCATGACAAGATAATTTGTTGTATTCCCAGAACACTTTTATCTCGCATCTCTTTGAAAGACGCCGGTGGATTTTTTTTCAAAATGTTTTTTTTTGTTAGGAAACAAAAAGTCCAGAACGCGGGCGAATTCCCAGCCCTATCCTGACATGCAATTTGCAAGTTAGCACGAATCAATGTCATTGGCAAGTAGTAATAGCTAGTGTGTTCGACTTACTGCGTTCGATTTTTGTTCTTGGTTCTCCCCATTGGCGCTGGTGTGGAGGCGAAAGAAGCATGAAGAAAGAAGAGGAAAATCTAGGCAGATTGGTCTGCAAATATCCCCGGGAAGAGCAGAGGACAAGCATTTCGATAGTTGGTAATTGTTTTTCTAAACTGTAGCCTGTTGGTCTGCCAAGAACCAAATCGAATGTCTGGTCATGGTCACAGATGTCGTAGTATTTCTGCAAACGAGAATACGAACACGCCAACCATCCTACAAACAAGCCCGGCGAGATCCGATCGGAGCAAACATCTTCTGCAACCAGGTCAAACATCTACAGAAAAATTAGTGATAAGCTGAGCAAGGGGCACTTTCTCACCGTGTCGAATCTGAATCGAACAAATACATACACTGAAACTGAATCTAACCCCTAACGTGGCGATAGTCCATTCTACAAAATATCCAGACAGCCAAAAGGAGGTCTTGGGACATCCGGCTTTCTAATGCCCTACGAGTCACAGCTTCACAGGGTACTTTGCTAGGCAAATGTGCTAGGAGAAGAGCCTTCGGGACCAAGTGGATACAGGCGCTGGTTGAACGGCGGCTGCGGCGGCTGCTGCTGCTGCTTTATGTGCGAGGCTTGCTGCTTTTTCTTTGGCTTCGACGATCCTTGCTCCCTTCGGATCAGCCAAAAGAGACTTCTGAAAGGATTGTGGAAATCCTGTTGCGATGATGGTCACGTGTATCTCACCAGTGTACCGGTCATCAACAACAGCACCAAATATTATATTTGCAGAAGGATCAGCCAAACTAGTCACGATCTGCAAAAAGTAGGAAAGTTGACACTCGCAGTCAGGACACGTGTTTGCAAATATAGCCATCATACAATTACACTGACTGATACCAGCGGAATAGTGTGGCCTCTATGATGTAAACAATCAAAAGTTTGGTTCTTGTTGAGATACCCAATATTTCTTATCTTTTCAAATTTCTTGAAAGACCATTTATGGAATCAAGAAAACACTAGGGGGAAATCCTGGACGCACCTGAGACACCTTGTTCACTTCTTGCAAAGTGATGTCCTTCCCGCCAGTGATATTGTACACAACACCGGTAGCAGCCTCAATGGATGATCCGATCAGAGGAGCAAGTGTTGCCTGCTCAGCAGCTTCTTGGGCCCGATTTTTGCTGGAGGAAACACCAACACCAAGCATGGCAGTTCCAGAGTTTTTCATGATAGTTTTCACATCAGCAAAATCAACATTGACTAGACCAGGTATCTGCATTTTTTCTCATACGAGTCATGTCATGTGACCACATTTCACAGTAATGTTAGTGCAGCATACATAAGAAATCACCCACCGTAATAATATCTGATATTCCTTGTACACCTTGGCGAAGGACATCATCTGCAAGGAAAAATGCATCTTGCAGGGGCATGTTCTCATCGGCAACATCTAGCAACTTATCGTTTGGAATCACAATAAGAGTGTCTACACTCTTTTCCAGCTTCTCTAATGCTTCCAGTGCCTGAAAAGGGTGCATACAAATTAATACACTAGAGAAAGTAAACAAACAGAAGGGGAGCCTTGGCGCAGCGGTAAAGCTGTCGCCTTGTGACCATGAGGTCACGGGTTCAAGTCCTGGAAAAAGCCTCTTGCAAAAATGCAGGGAAAGGTTGCGTATAAAAGACCCAAATGGGTCGGACCCTTCCCCGGACCCTGCGCAAGCGGGAGCTACATGCACCGGGCTGCCCTTTAGAAAGTAAACAAACAACTTGGAAAAGAAAGTGTGGTCTGTTACCAAAAAAACATTGCACTAAAAGTTAAAAGTCCCAACAGCTAAATGAATTCACAGGGATTGTAATGAAATGCATTTTTTATACTTTCACAAAGCAAATGTCCCTTAATTAGACACCAAGATATTTGCAAATAGTTCACGCATGGCACATCCAGAACAGAAAGAACTGAAAATGACAAAACAGACTTCACGTTATTGTGACCTCCCGATTTATATATGATCAGCAAAACATGCAGAGATTGTAATTGTTAACACTTCAAATTAATGCCGCAACCAAGTAAAGAAATGTTTCAAACGAGTTGCAACAATTAGAACTCGAATTCAGGAGAGAGCTATCACAGGTACTTGCCTGTAAAGAGCGCTTACGGCCTTCAAAGCTGAATGGATAGGTGACAACACCAACAGTAAGATAACCAGCTTCCTTTGATATCTGGGCCACAACAGGAGCAGCGCCGGATCCAGTACCCCCTCCCATTCCAGCTGTTATGAAGACAAGATCTGAATCCATGAGGGCATTGGCTATGGCTTCTTTTGATTCCTCTGCTGCTTGCTCTCCCAAATTAGGATTTCCACCAGTACCTGTGTGTGTGGAGGATGATATTAGTGAATCCAGTTAGCCTATACAATAATTTCATTGAAAAGCTGTAGAATTTACATGATACATATGGTATTCAATTGATTGGAGTGGCAAGAACTATATATAGTATCAGGGCAAGATTTACATGATACAAGGTAGCAGAAGGGGAGTTTGTTAATCCACTTTAGCATAAGTAAACAAGCAATAGAACATTACCTAGACCACGAGTCAGCTGCTCTCCAATTTGGAGAGGATACTGCGCTTGTGAATTAATAAGTGCCTGAGAATCCGTATTTATAGCATAAAACTCAATGCCCTGAAATTTCAGAATTCAACCATGACTCATGAGGAGACAATGAAGAACAATCAGTAATTCTCCCGGTCCGGTAATATATTGGACTTTTAACATTCATAGTCGATGAAATTATACCAGTGCAAAATAAGCATGAAAGTGGGCACGGAAGACGAAGCGAAGGTTAGTACATAAAATTGCTAGCATGTTTACATGTTCACATCGGATTATAAGAAAGCATTACTCCGCACAACACAACAGCGTTACATAATTACACAGCAAAACTTCATAAACTGAACTTGGCTCGGAATTTGGGCAGAGAAGATGAATCCTAAGCAGAAGGTAGCTATACAGTTCACACCATACAGATCTGGGTGTCGAGTAGGACGGAGAAAGTAAGCCCAGCCCAGTTCCAGGAAGAAATGGCCAGTGAAATGAGCGCTGGCATTACCTGGAGGCCGCTGCCGATCATGCGGTTGACGGCGTTGTTGCCGCCGCCACCGACGCCCACCACCTTTATCCTCGCCGTCTCCACCGGTGCGAACGAGCACCGCACGGTCGCGTGGCGGGGCCGCCTCGTCCGCGGTTGGTTCCGCCACCCGCGGGGTGGGGCGCCGAGGTGCGCCGGGCCCCGGTGGTGGACGAGGGCGGACGCCGACGAGGCGGCGGAGGAGGACGCCATTTTCTCTTCTCTTCTCTTGCGAGAAATGCAGGGACGGGGAAGGCTGGGAGAGGAATGTTGGGGTGTGCTCTAGGGTTCTGAGGATTTGGAGAGGTTTTGTTTATCTTCTGCTCGTCTGTTTTTTCTTTGGAAAAAGTCTAAATAACCCCACCAACTATTGCCTAGAGAGTAATTAACCCCCTCAACTATAAAACCACTTACTTAACACCCTAATGTTTGTAAAACCAGTTAATCTCCCCCCTAAGATGGTTTTGCCAGAGCGGTTTTGCCAGCTAGGATGCATCCGTGGCATTGTTTGCATGGCTCAAGTGTGGGACCCATTGTCATTGAAGAGTACTAAGTAAAACTGGGTACTGAGTACTAGCTGGATAAGGAACGCTGTCCACCAGACTATTCCCGAATCGGTCATTTCGTCATTGTCGGAACCACCGAAGAAGCCCCCGGCGGGCGGGCGACGATGCAAGGCGCGACGCCGGCTGACCACGGCGGTCCGCTGGGAGCTCGCAATAGGATCAGGGAGCTGAGCTGTGGCGGATCCCATGGAAGCAGCAGGCGTAGCCATGCCCCTCGTCGGTGCTGTCACCTCGTCGGCTCCGTCCTTTGTATGGCGCGGCGAGGACAAACAACGGCGGGCTGGTGAGGGGTAGCTCGAGGAGCAGGAGCCGAAGAGCGCCAGATCCGAAGGAATCGTGCGGCATCGATCCAGAAATTGTGAGGTGCGGCATAGGTCTCCGGAGATTATTCTTCCCTGGCTTTGATTCCTTCTTAACTCCCGCTTTTCTGTTGTTGTGATGATAAACTTTCAGGCAGATCCATGAGTTTTTTCTCCATTTCCTTGTTTCTTGTCGTTGAATCAATCCGTTTGAGGCCGAACCTGTTGCTGGCGGGTACGCACAGCACATGGCACAGGTACTGAAATAAGCGTTTTTTGGTTGCTGTATCGTGCTTGTTCTTGGTTATTACAAGTTACAGTTTTACCTTACATTGCACTTATCTTGTGTCATGTACCAAGCCAAACTGGTACACATTAATATGCTTGACACACTAGTACTACACTGCTAGGTATTTAGTTGCACGTTTACCTTACATCGGTATGACAATCTAAAACAAATATAGACTCTGACATCATCAGATTATCCTGACTAAAGTGGTGTATTTCTTTGACTTGATCAAGCATATTTTGGAATATTTGTGTAGGATCATATAATCTATTAGAAGTCTAATGATCATGCCTGTCTGCCTACAATCTTTTCCTGTTGTTGTTTGGTATAAATTTGTATTTTGTTTGACTTGCTCCATCTATTCGTCATGATGTACAGAGTGAAAGAACTAGTAAAGTTGCAGCTGCTGGACCTTCTATTGACAAAATAGAAAAGACCCCAGATTTGTTTTTTCTGCTCATGAAATTGTATAAGTAATGATATGAACCACACATTGTAAGCATCTGGTAGAAGGAATCCTAGTGGTTCTGACTCAGAATGACAATTATGCACAGGGACCACGAGAATAATGTTGACTGTGACTATAATGTTCCAATAGTCTTCATGCACACTAATAACAATGTAGTAGGTAACAGAGAATTATGATTACTATCACATGATTGTTCCAGGACACTTCATGCTCACTAATAAAATTAAATTAGGTAACAGATAACTATGTGCTATCTTATATGTCTCTTCAACTGCATCATGTAGCCCAAGAATCTTCAATCTTCAAAATCATACTGAAATGACAAAGAGATGTTAATAATGCCAAGCAACAAAACAGATGTTAATAAATACATAATCATATAGCTGAAGTACTTACTAGTGGATATGTTGCTTAATCAATTTGCTTCCTCTTCCTAGCCCCATCCCTTTTTATATATGCAGTGTTCTTCTGCCCTGCTGTGTTGTTATAAGGACACTTCCTTATGTTATGGGTGGTGCTACTACATATGCTACACTTCATTTTGATTCCAACCCTACTGAGTTTAGTGCCTTTAGGTTTTTCTTGTGGCTCTCTGGTTCTTTGAGTCTTAGGTCTTCCCGGCATCTTGACATAAGCTGGAGGAAGTGGTTTGGGCATGTCAGAAATAGGCCAACTCTCCTGACCTTCTACTGGTTGCAAACAATAGTGATATGTCTTCATGTACTCTGTGATCGAGTAACATGGAGCTATGTAGTCATCCAGACATCTGGAAGCCATGTAAATTGCACTTATAGCATGACAACATGGCAGTCCAGAGAGTTGTCAGTATCTGCAACTACACTCCCTTTCCTCTAATTTAACTGTATATCTTCTCTTGTCCTTCTCCTTAACCTCAAATCCATCCTGGCCATTCCAAAGGACATAACACTTCCCAGATCTCTCAATGTTCAATTTAAGCTTTTTGAAGATGTTGGGACATATTGTACCTTGCCATTTTTCAGACTTGGTCCTGTTCTCCTGAATCCTGACCATGACCTTGCATCTTATGTTCTCAAACATTGAAATGACTGGTAAGAATCTAGAATCCATAATTGCATTATTGAAACTCTCACACATATTGTTATCAACAGAATCACAATTAGAACCAAGTTGGAAGAAGGCTCTACACCAGTGCTCAGGTGAAGTAGATACCATGTCCTTAGCTCCTTGAGGAGTTTCTTGAGCTAGCTTTGCCTTGTTGTAGTTGAATTGTATTCTACATGAACTTTTTGCGCATTTCCAAAATTTCCTTTGTAACTTCTGTCCAGCATGTTTCTTTCTCCAATTTGCATAGATGTGTCTAGCGCACATTCTATGTTCAACTTTAGGTACTAGCTCAGCTACAGCCTTTATCAAGCCCTGTTACAAAAGTGACACATTTCAGAACTCTTGAAATCATCAAAGTAATTTTTTCATGAAAAACATACCTTTTGCTGATCAGAAATGAGTACCCATCCTTCTCCAGCATCATTAATATAGAGATCCTTTTGTAATAATCCCAGAAACCAAAACCAGGAGTCATAAGTTTCTTTCTCCACAGAGGCCCAAGCAACAGGATACATCTGATTATTAGCATCTCTAGCAATAGCACACAATAACTCTCCATTAGTGGCACCTTTGAAAAAACATCCATCAAGTCCTATGACTCGCCTACATCCAGCAAGGAACCCTTTTTTGCAAGCATCAAAGCATACATACATCCTTTGAAAAACATTTTCATGAAGTATATCTGGATTTAAAGTCACAATCACTGTGCTACCTGGATTTGTCCTTAGTAACTCCATCTGGTAGTCAAAAACTCTTGAGTATTCACCTTTTGTAGATGACAGTGCTTCTTGCAGGACTAGGGCTTTGGCTCTCTTGCATTTAGATAATGTCACATCACAAAGCATGTCTTTCAAAACGGCTTTTTTAATCAAATTAGCCTTCCATGTTGGATTATCTCTGATCTGATCCCAATACCTCTCAGCTATCCTTCTTGATGTCATTAACTTGTTATTTCTTACTGGTGGACAACAATGCTCATCAACAAAAGTGACAATTTTGAACCATTCGGATCTACTTGTCTTTGATCCATATATCATCCACTTACAACCTTTCCATGAACAAACAGCCTTAACCTTATCCTTTTCATCCTTTGGAAATAAAAGATGCTTATGATTCTTTAAACCATACTTGATGAGTGCTTTCTTGAATTGTCTACTGCACCTGAATGCCATACCAAGAGAGAAAACTGGAACTGGAGCACTATTATCAAACCTGTTCGCTGTGCTAAGCCACCTAGTTGTCTCACCTTCACTGTTCTCCTCATAAGAGTAATCATCACTTGAGTTGTAGTATGGACTGTCATCATCATGACAATTATGCAATTCTGGAACATTTGCATCTACTAGGATCAATGATTGGTTACGACTTTGTCCTTCCTTTTTTGCCCTCATGTCCAACTTGATCTGCTTAGCAAAGTTTCTTAATTTTTCCACTTCTTCATCATCTTCTGAACTATTTATATCTTTTGGTTGATAATCTGAATCAATACTGTCACACTCATCATCACCCTCACCCATACCAAGCATAGATGAAGGTATATCAAATTCTATCTCCTGTAATTGATCGTCACCTCTATCATCAGCTTCATCATCAGCTTCAAGCACCTCCATCTCATAGTTCTCCTTCTGCTTACCACCAATTTCTTCAACAAAAATTTCAGCCACTCCATTAGCAGATATGTGTTGAGCCATCACATTACAGGATGCATCATCAAAAATCAACCTCAGTCCATCATTTATCTGTTTTCCCGGGGGCAACCAATGAAGTTGTACAGGACAATCAAACTTCATATGATCAACAAGATGTCCTTCTACCTCAGGTAATGACAATTTATCCAATTCTATGTGAGAAATCCCTGTGGTACCCCCAAAGTACTGCAAATGACCGCTCACAGATAAAAATTGTCCACCATAATGAAACTTAATCATCAGAAATTCCGAAGGATCCATTGCGTATCCTACATACAGAGAAACAGTCACACAATTAAAACTGGAAAATATAAATAGGCAATGACATTATACGACACATAACTGTTTCAACATTATACTACACATAACTGCTTCCTATGCAGTGCTACAATCAGGTTTCCAAAGGATCACATATGCACAATCCGACATTTGTGATATTGCCTTCTCACTATTTTTCTTGACTATGCAGTGCTGCAGAAGGGGGCAAGGTGCTGGATTGTGGACTGCTTACCACAGCGGCCAGGGGAGGAGGAGCAGGGGACGCCTCAACCAGGAGAGGAGGAGCACTCGAGCAGCGCGCCCTAGCCAGGGGAGGAGGAGCAGTGCCCGCCCTGACCAGGGGAGGAGGAGCAGCGCGGGAAGGGTGATCAGGGCTCCGCTAGAGAAGAACGCCTGCCGCCAGGAGATCAACACGATCGTGGCCTCCAGGAGATGAGATCAGATCGGTACCCAATTTTACTTAGTATCTTCAATGACAATGGGTCCCACACTTGAGCCATGCAAACAATGCCACGGATGCATCCTAGTTGGCAAAACCGTTCTGGCAAAACCATCTTAGGGGGGAGATTAACTGGTTTTACAAACATTAGGGTGTTAAGTAAGTGGTTTTATAGTTGAGGGAGTTAATTACTCTCTAGGCAATAGTTGGTGGGGTTATTTAGACTTTTTCCTTTTTCTTTTCATTTGTCGTTCTTTCCTCCAGCTTCTCCCTTTTGTTACTTCTATTTTTAAGTAAATAAAATTGTTGAATTTTATGTCTAGCCTACTTAACATGTTTGAGACAAAAGTTCGGTTGTTGTTGTTCTTTTCTCTAGCTAAAAAGTCTTCAAAATAGAATTCAGCATTCTTATAAGACTATTTCCAACAGTCTACCTAAATAGAAGCTTAAACACATTTTAGGTATTAAAAAGTAAAAAAATACTCTCCAACAGTGAACCCATCCATCAAGCCCATCTAAGGCTATCTCTCCTCCGTAGCCCAAACATGGGCACCGGCTCGACGGCCCCCTTTCCAACCGCCGGGTCTTTTCTTCCCAACTCACCTGTCGCTTCTCGCGCACCGCCCCGCCGAGATCCTCCCCCGCACCCTCCTTCGGCATCGCCCAGCCGAAGGCCTCCCAGCTCGCCCGTCAGTTTTGGAGGACTGCATCGCTGAGCTCGAGCGCGCGCTGCTGGTGGTGGAGACCGAGTCGGCAGAGCGCTGCTCAAGCTCGACTTGGAACAGACAAGAGGAGGGCCGCTATGGAGGATGTGCATGACGCCATGGATGACCCTGACGCGTGCCCTAGTGTGCCCGTGCACGGCGAGGTGCGGCTCCAGTGTGTCGGGTGTGGTGAAGTCACGCGGATGAAATTCTGCTCGGCCTTGCCGCACCCACTCGTCGGATCTCATCGTCGCGACCGATGACGGGGTCCAGCTTCTAGCCTGCTCGACGAGGTCTTGTTGAGGCAGTCGGATATCTGCGAGTGGAAAGCTCCAAGCCGCTCGACTCCCCGCAGGCTCCCGGCACAGCCTCCGACGCTTCCGGTTCTGCTCCGCTCATTGACGATGCTAGCGTTGGAGGCGCAGATGAGCTTGCAAATCTCCTCGACTCGTAGACGGGGACGACCCTGTTCTCGTCGGCAATGACACCGTCTACCATCCGCTAGTGCGAGTAGGACTCCACCACTAGCCGGCTCTGATCCATGGCGAGCGGCACATGCCGCTGGAGCGAGCAAGGGAGAAGGTGTGCCAGATCTGCGGAAGCCGACCTTTTCTTCGTCTCCCGCGAACAAACAGTCGTAGCCAAAAATCAGATAACTGTTGGAGACGTCTAAAAAATGGGATACAAATTTCAGATATTTCAATCCCTAAATGCTTAAACAGCTCTCCGATTTTGAGCATCCTTGTTGGAGACAGCCTAAGGTGTTAATATAATTATGCATTGTGATAATTTATAACTGTTTTACTACATTATTTTTTTTCATTTTTTTTTAAACATATGAGTAATGGTTGTTTTGAACTAAATTTGTCTATTATGTGCTACGGATTAGATCTATATATCATTTAAAGTAATCTTTACATATACTTCTAAAAGAGGATATTTTCAACACTCGAACTCGCAACATGTCTGCCTCATAGCTATTGCATTGTATTTATCAAAATCTAATATGGTGTACCAAAGAACGACCATATAAAACTCTCCTCCTCTTCCCTCATTTCTTCCGGTACCTCGAGCTGCCTCTAATGCACTTTTGATCTCGCTATCTTGCGGAAGATGACGAGCGCTCTCGGCTCTCTTGGCTCTCTTGGATTCCATGGTGATCCTGATAGGGTTTTGCGAGACATCGCCCATGTCGTTTGCGAGACTTTGTTGCTCGGCGTGTGACCACCAGGTGGTGGCGCTTCTGCTGCACCGCGGGAGGCCTCTGGGCCATCGGGGGTCCATCATTCTGAGAAGAAGGCGGATGTTTCTTTGAATTTCCAGTCGAAAGTAAGATCTAATTTTTGATCAAGGATTCTGAGGAGTCAAGGAAAGGAAGGAGGGATTGGAGTTTCCGGGGAGATTGGCATCAGGGGTGGGGAGGAGGAATCTGGCTTTTTCGAAAGGGGAGGGTCATTTTTTTCAGGTCGTCATAGCGACCGACGTAGATTTTCTGACAAAGCGAAGGGGGTGGTTGGTGTTTTGCCTCGTCACGGAGTTCTGCTGGAGAGAGGAACAATTAGCAGAAAACTTGAGGACCCGGATGCAAGAAAAGGAGATGCTGAGATAAGGTGTCTAGGGTTTCCTGGGTAACTTCGGCCCTTCTTTTCCCCATATCTGCATCATTGTCTCCGCCCGCAAGAACCTTTCCTAACCTAGTCAAGATCTACTGCCACTTCTGGGGTAGAAACAAATCTTATGTTCAAGCCCTCAAATCCAAGCCTGCGCCTGTAATCATGAGTGCGAGTGGGGAGCGAGGCAGGGCAGGTGGTGGTGGCGCCGCTGGGAGAGGAGGTGTTGGTCATGCAAGAAGTGGCGGCGGGAGGAGTTGGGATCGAGGAGGTTTCAGGTGGAATAGAGGGGATGCTGGAAGAGGAGGAGATGGTCATGGCAGAGGTGCTGATGGGCGGGGTAAATGTCACTTTTCTTGGCACAGGGATCACATCGAGCAAGGTCAGGGAGGTTCAGGGTTTGGCGGTCAGAGGAAGGAGTTACCTGGTTCTACTGCCAAGCATGGTGGAAGCTCTGATTCTGGAAAGCAGGCCAAATGTGAAGGAAAGCAAAGTGTTGAGCAACACACTGCAGATTCTGGAATTGACAAAAGGGAAGTAGATAGTGAATCCAGAGGAATCGATGGAGAATGAAGACAATGCTCGCTACTGCTACAGGTGTGGTGCTCCTGATCATATCTCTTACTACTGTCCAAGTGTGAAGTGATGTGAGAAATGTGGTAAAGTTGGCCATGATACTGCTCAATGCTTTATTAAGCTGCATTGGGAACATTGTGCTCAGCTTTGTGCAGCTCAGATCAAGGGTCAAAGTTTCTTTATGATTTAAGATTGCCCTTCTGATTTAACCTTGAAAGAGAGATCAACCATGGCAGTGATCAAAGTGGTCAGTGGATCCGTGACAGAAAAGGATATTAAGGTCGAATTCATGAAGAAGTATGGGGCAAGCTCTTGGTCGTGGAAAGCGGGGGTTGTGGATGATACAACTTTCACTATGAAATTTCCATCAGCCAGAACCATTCAAGAATGTATGTCATTTTACATTGGGTCTGACTGATACCAATGCTATGATTACTGTTAGCTCCTGAACTCCTGCAGTTGGAGCTACTGGGGAACTTCAGTCAGCATGGTTCAGGGTAAGTGGGGTTCCTTATGATAAGAGATGTGCTGCTACTCTTTACTATGTGGGCTCGTTAGTTGGAGCGACACTGGAGATTGATGGAGACTCTCTCACTAGGATTGACTATGTAAGGATCAAGATAGGCTGCAGAGATGTGACTAAAGTGCTTGCACAAGGTGAAGGGAATATTATCCCCTACTTTTACATGTTCTATTATGAAAGGAAAGTAGAAGAGGAAGAGAAGGAGAAACAGAACCAAACTGCTCAATTGGTAAATCTTCATGAAGGTCCGGCTACAAAAAAAAATCAAAGTGGGGAGAAGGTTTTATCTTCATGAAGGTCCAGCTACAAAAAAAAATCAAAGTGGGGAGAAGGTTTTGGGGATCCTGGTCAATTATCATCTAAAGGGCCTACTAAAGATTTGTGTTACAAATCAACTCCTTCGAGATTCAGAGATGACAAGACTAAAGATAGGATGGTCAGGGAGGCGAACATGGCTGCAGTAACTGATCCCACCATGGACGATCCAAATGGGACTGTGATTATAGATGGCCAATGGGTCGTGCCGGGCTCGGGCCTAAGACATGGCCTGAAAGAGTGACCGGGCCCACACACGACCCAGGTTGACTTTACTCGTGTCGGGCCGGGTCGAGCCCGAGACGGGCCATGTCGGGCCGGCCCGACTCAGAATCTGGTTACAAATAAAGTAAGTTAAAATTGGAAAATATTATATTTTTTGGTCTTATTCGGTTCGGGTCGGGCTACGCGGGCATGTGTCGGGCCAGTCGGGCCGAGTGTTAAACGGATTGTGCCAGGCTGGCTTGACGGGCCAACGCCTAAGCCCGGGCATGGCCCGGGTCAGGCTTCGGGCTGGCCGGTCCCTTCTGTGTCGGGCCATGCTCGTGCCGGGCCAATTTCAACAGGCTTCGGGCCGACCCATTTAGCCCAGCCCATTTGGCCATCTATAGTTGTGATAACCAGGAAGGGAGTTGATAAAAATGGAGACACACAGGAAGATGACATCTGTCGAAGTGTGCGATCGACACTTCCCCCGGTACTACTAGATCGTAGTCCGCGGAGGTTCCTAATTGGTTGAGACGCGTGTGAGATTGTGAACGAGACAGTGACACGAGGGATTTTTACGTGGTCCGGGCCGCCTGAGCGTAATACCCTACTCCACGGGTGGTTGTTGTAAGTATGAGTGTGTAGTTGTGTGGGGTTGATTGGACCTCCCCTTTGTACAGTGCGACACAACCGTTTTATAGTCCAAGGACTGGCTGTTACATTGTCAGCCTGGCCCGACATGTGGTCCCAGAGGTGTTTAATTACCTAATACACAATTTGTATGTATTAAGTACATTTAACAGTGTGATAACGTGCCTTAATGGTGGCGTTACCGGTACTAAAGGTCCTCTGATCGTGTGTCATCAACATGGCATTAATGACACGTAATCAGGTCTTATAACGGTAGCTTTAACTGTCCCTTGAATGTTCGCACCGTTGAAGATTCGGCAGTCTTCCCGTTGCAGGCTTAGGTTCGGAGGCTCGACACGTGTCAGCTCTGAAGCTTCCCACTGTGGGGAGGCATGTGCGGAGCCGCTATACACGTGACAGCATCGGAGCTTCCCTCTGCAGGGGTTAGGTCCGAGTCCACTGGACACGTGGCATGACTGGAGCTTCCCTATACGAGGAGTTAGGTCTGGCCTTGCTTTACACGTGGCAGCGCCGGAGCTACCCTAATGAGGGAGGCAGGCCCAATGCTGCGGAACACTTGGAGCCTTTGGAGGTCTTCAACTCAGACAAGTGGAACTGTGGCTTTTCTTGTGGTAACGTGGGGTACCCGGTACGCAGGGTACCAACCAATAGTGGCCCCCGAGCCCACTCTGGGAGAAATCATTTGGATTAAGTTATTCTACCAGAGGTGGGGCCATCTTTGATTCCCGCATTGCGGCTTCAAAGGTATTTTCATGGGCCGTTGGGGTGATGGTCCGCAGTTAACCCAACGTTGTGTGGCCCCTCTTGATGCGGCAGGTGAGATCCTGGCGTGTGGATCTCACGCAATTGAAGGTCGTTGGTTCCTAATACGAAAACCGTATCGGTTTCGAGTGCCCTGTCAGGCCGCCGCCCTCGGACTTCCAACTTCCCATCATGACAACGGTTCGCCTGGTGTGATAACTTTGACGCTTCCGCCGAAGTGGACCCAGGCCCATTCGTCATTGATGGGGTCATATTTTGAAATGAAATCTTGATCTCGACGCGGTTTCCATCCAAGCATTGTGGAGGCTTACTTAAGAAGGAAAACATGCACAGTTTGAGGACTCCTTACGCTTTCATTCGAACTTGCGCTTAGAGCCTTTCCACCTGTGTATAACCTTCCCGAATTTTGCTCCACTTTGCCGCGATGGAGTTAGATCTTCCCCGCAGCAAGATCAATAGCGACGAAGATTGTCGAGGGTCCGGACCTACATGGGGTGGTCCAGCGACTCCTTCAACAACGATATTCGCATTGGCAAGCTTCCCTTCAAGAAGAAGCGCACCAAAGAGATCGTCTATTTCTCGACGTACGCCATGGCGGGTCTGATCCCGCCTTTCTCAAGTTTTCTGTTGATGCTGCTGGATTTCTATGGACTTCAGCTTCATCGCCTCGGCCCCCACTCCTTCTTGCTAGTGGCGACCTTTGTCCAATTCTGCGAGATGTGGCTGGGTGGGTGTGCCGTCGTGCATCGAACTCTTCCGGACCTTCTTTACGGTCCACACTACCGAAAAGGGGACATAGTTGGTTGGCTTCTACTACTTCGTGAATCGTAAGAACTGCCCCTTCAAGTACTTGAAGACCTTCCCCTCTGGAAAGTGGGACAACTAGAAGAAAGACTGGGTGATCATCGCAGTGGAGGAGCACAAGATGTTGGAGTTGCCCAAGGGCCTCCCCAATGTCAACACTGGTGCCTGGAATGTAGTTCTGGAGTTGCTCGAAGCGTACAAGCCCATCCTGACAAGTATCCGAGAATGCGTAGAGGGTGGAGTGACCCCTCAGATGGTCATCGGCAATTTCCTGGTGAACAGGTGGGCTCCGCTAAAGACAAGGGAGTGGCCCGCATGGGCCTTCAACAGTGAGATGGACCATAATCGGATAGAAGCTGGTTTTAATACCAACTTGGATGATGAAGCTTTGAAGCTCCATCTTCAGAAGTTTCAAGATGGAGCTATCTCACGCGATGCCTTGACCCCGCTGGAAGCTTTCCTCCCTCTGAACATGGTTCAGGAGGTCAGGAGGGAGCTCCGGAAGAGAATGCCAAAGTTGGATGACCTCGGCATGGTGGAGAGACGCAATACCTCCGGGGTTGAAATCTCCGGAGCTTCAGAGAGGGTGGCCCCCACTGCTCCAAGCCAGAAGGTTGATGATGTTGGCAAGGGTAAGGGCAAGGGCAAGGAGTTGGTCGAATCCTCCAGCCGGAAAAGGAAGCTGAGACATGCCAATGGGAGCTCCCTCAGTTCGGCTCCATCCTCAGCAGCTCCTACTCCACGACCAAGCAGAACTTTGGTGGCCATGCCTCCTTCGGTGCTGGCGTCCTCGAGGGGCGCTAGCTCCGGTAAATCGACTCCGGCTCCGGTGCCAAGTGCGGGTTCCAGGTCTGGAGGTCCTTCCTAGCTGAGGGAGATCCCAGCTGAGGCGACACCAGCTGCTACGGCAAGCTCCCGATCAAGGTCCAAAGCTCCTGCCTCATCGGGTCCGGTGGGCTCCGACTTCGGGCCTTAGAAGAAGAAGTTCTACGACGACTGGGGTAGAAGCTTCCCAAGGTAAGAATTGTCTTCTTGCCCTGAGTTGTTGTTTCCATTTTGTTCCCGTTTTGAAATTTTTGATCTTTGCTTCAAGGATGTCAAAGAAGAAAGCCGAAACTTCGGCACCTGTTGCAGCAACTAATGCTGTGCAGGCTGAAGCTCCAGCTTCGATCCCGGTGCCTCCCCAAGTGGTGGTTGGTGACACGACAGCTTCGGTGCCAGTTGTCATGGATCTGGATCCAAAGATGACGCCTGAAGCTCCTGTGGTAGCACCGGACCACGGGGGAGATGTTCGAGATGAAACACCATCAGTCTCAGAGTTGGCAGCCGAAGTTCATGCTTCGAAACCAGAGAGAGCAGAAGCTCAGACGCTTGAGCCGAAGGTGACTGAAGGTTCGGCCCCCGAGCCGAAAATAGTTGAAGCTCTGCCTTGGAGCCAGAAACTGCTGAAGCTTCGACACCTGAGCCAGAGGTAACCGAAGCTCCGACACCTGAGCCGGAAGAAGTTGAAGTTCCGACACCTGAGCCGGAGGTGAAGGGAGCTCCAGACGAAGCTGCAGCGTCCGCCGCGAAGATGATTATTCGTGGAGATGTCTATGTCGGAGTAGAAGCACCCACAAAAATCAACAACATGTCCTCCACCTGCAGAGCCGATGAATGAAGATTCGACAGGGGGACCTTCCTCATCAGCCCCGGAGATCGACCCTAGTGTCGTAGAGTCGCAGGGGACCACGCTTGTGTCGTGGGACCCAATTGATGTTTTTGAAGATCCGCTCGAGTTGGAAAGTGAGATCCAGGCTGGTCCGGAGCAAATTCCGCTGGCATTGTCTATAGACAACGCTTGCTCCAGTCTCTATCAGGTCCAGGTGGCCTTTGACCACGAAAGCAAAGCTGTCGAACAAGAGCGCAACACCTTAAGGCGTTGGCGCAATCGACTTCTCTTCGAGACGAAGCAGACGTAGTCGAGGCTGGCTGACCAGAAGGAATGGGTGGCTGAAGGTCGCCTAGAGGAGGGGGTGAATAGGCAATAATACCTGAAATGACTTAATCAAACGAGATTAAATTCCCGAGGTCGGACTTGTCTGGACAGGGCCGAACTAGTCCGCTCAGCACAGGGTGAAAACCTAAAAACTTGGTTTCTACAAGTTATTTGTAGAATTTAAGTTCACCAAAGAGATAAGCAATATGTGGTAAACTAGTACAATTCAGATTGTGAAGTTAAAACACTTAGATCACAAGATTTTGACAAAGATCAAAAGTGAAAGGCAATATGAACAATAAGAACCCTAATGGCAATACTAGTGATCACAAAAGGTAAAAGGCAAGTGAGACAAGATTTATCTCGTGGTTCAGCTCCACGAAGAAGCCTACATCCACGTTGAGAAGTCCACACAAGGACCGGGTCTCACTTGACCCTTCTCTCACCAAGCCACCATGATGGCCGACTTGGATTCCACTATATCAATGGGTAATCACCAAGTTTGATGGGGCTACTCACAAGTTGAGGCTCCCACAAATCAATACAATAAGGAGCACACGAAGCTCAACTCACACAAGCCGCAAAACACAATCACAATGTGCAAAGAGATCAAACCGAGAGCCAAAGCGCGATGACCTTCCTTTACTCTCCTCCCCAAACCCTAATCTCTTCAAGATTTGGTCTTAGAGGGCTAGTAGGACGAGTAGAAGGCTTTGGAAGGCTCTTGGTTACTTGTGGCGGGGCTAGGGTTCAATACTTCTTCAAATGAGGTCGGGGTCCCCTTTTTATAGGGGTCCTGAGTCCCTTTTGCTGACCTCAGCAGAAGGGCGGACTAGTCCGGCCTCTGGCCCCGGACTAGTCTAGCCCTATGGGACCACTGACCTCTGGTCAGGTCCCAACAACTGTCACACTGCGCGACGATCGTCATGCAACCTGCCAAATTTCCAAATTCAAACGGTCACTAAACAACAGACTAGTTCGGTCCACAACAGACTAGTCCGAAGTAGGACAGAAGGGTTTAGTATGTCTCAAAACAGACTCATCTATGTAGGCCCGGACTTGTCCGACCACAGGGAGCGGACTAGTCTGGCCCTCAAGGGTTAATCTCGATTAATCTCACCAAGTCTCAAACGTACTAGTCCGTTCCCAAATGGACAAGTCCGAACTTTTCTAGAGAGCTTTGGTCCATCCAAAACGGACAAGTCCGGTCTTCTGGGACTTAGCTCCAAATTCACTAAGAAACACTCTAGAGATGTTTGGTCCGTCTCAAAACGGACTGGTCTGCCTGGTCGGACTAGTCTGGCCTTGAGGCCCAGACTAGTCCGACCTCCTAGGGTTTTTCCTCATTTTGGCTTCTCACTTAGGTTTTTCTCTAAATCACCACTTTGATCCCTCTAGAATGATCTCAATGCACATGATACATCCACCCTTTCACATGACACGACTCATATAAGCTCATCTTCATAGAAACCCTAATTTCTACTTCTTGAGCCTTTGACACCCGTTATGTCCTTTTCCTTTTTGAAGGGTTTTATCTCATTTCAATCATTGTACCTGTGCTTAGGATCAACTTAGCTCATTAGACTCTTAATTGTCATCATCAATCATCCAAAACCCACGGGGATGCCTAGATGCACTTTCAATCTCCCCCTTTTTGGTGATTGATGATAACACATTAAGACTTCAACAAAAAGGATAATAGTTTGTTTTTCATAACATGCATTTGTATGAGTGACTCCCCCTTAATGTATGCATCATGAGTAAGAGATATTTGAGAGAGTTCTCATACATATACATGTTATGGTGGGGTGCATAAGTGAGTGCTCATAAATTGTGATAAGGCAACAAATATGCAAGACAAGCATGTAACTCAAGCATAACATCACAATTGATATGAATTAAGTCTTACAACAATTTGAGCGAGAGTTTTAAACATAAAAACATAAGTCCAATCTTGGATCAATCTCTCCCACTAATAACTAAGTAGAACTCTCAGTCTCTCCCCCTATCTAAGTGCAAATCTCTCCCCCTTTATCCACCCCCTTTATCCACCAATCTCTCCCCCTTCTCTAAGAGCTCTAAGAGCAACATCCACTAATCTCCCCCCCTTTGGCATCAAGACACCAAAAAGAAAAAGAATAAAGGAAGATCCCTTAGGACTACTCATCACCTTCATCGGTGTCATCGTCGTCGTTTCCGCCTTGGTGCCCGTTATCACTCTTCGTGGCCTCCAGATCAATATTAGCATCATCATCATCAGTCGGGGCTGCGGTGGAAGTACCATCTTCACCAAATTGAGCGAGCTCCTCAGCAGTGAACTCTGCGAATGGAGTGATCTCTCCATCACTCTCCTCGGCGGGAGACATGGGAATGTCCAACTTGTCGCACACTGCCTTGAGATACTTCTCTTGGCGACGCTCCATGCAACGTTGCTGAACTTTCACCTTCCGGCAAGAATAGAAAATGGCCTTGAAGCACTTGAGAAATCCACTCCCGCATTGTGATGAAGGCGGAGGTGGCGAAGGGGATGGCACAAAGCAAGAGGAATAAGCGGGAGGATCCGCATTCTTCCTCCTAGGAGCAGCCGGCTCCGGAGGAGGGAGTTGGGGTCAAAGCCTCTGGTGAATTATGTCTTTCTTGAAGGTGAGTCTGGAGATCTTCTTGATCATGTACATGATGTATGGAGCATATCCACATGATCGGTTTGGAGTATGGGAGATGTTGAAGATGTCAACGAAGATGTAGTCAGCCACATTGAAGTGGACATCTCCATCAATGAGGACCATCAAGTGCCTCAAATTCCCTTGAATTATCCACACATCTCCATCCTTGGGGGCAATGGTCTTTCGGAGCACCCTGTTGAGGACACTGTAGAAGGGCTTGATGTTCCTTATATGCCCCGCCTCAAAGGGTACATGGCTAGGATACATGTACTCCAGAGTATCCCGATCAACTGGCCTTAAGTTGGAGATAATGATTTCATTGTCCAGTTGATCCTCTAGGTCAAGCAGCTGAGCAAACTTCCAGTAGGTGGTGGAGTATTGCTCTCCATGGGTCATCCATGTAATCATCTTGTCCCCATCGGTGTGGAAGTAAATAGTGGAATATAACTGAGTAATAACTTCCACATTCCAGTCATACTAGAAAGCCAGGAACTTCTTCACGCCATGTCGCTCGACGGCCTCAATCACGACATTGAAGGCCACATGATCCCTCTGAGCCATGTAGTCCTAGTCAATCCACTAAGCATCGGTGACTGGGGTCTGCTTGAACATGTAGACCGTTCGATAATAGTCACAGTGGAAGTCACACCAGAAACGGGGATCCACTGTGCTCTTGTCCCGCTGATAGACATTTATCTTCATTAGTTTGCGTGCCTTCTCAGGCCCTTTGCCCTTGAAGATGTTGGCATCGAAGGCAGCTGCACGGTTTGGGTTCCGTGCAGGAGAAGACATCCTCAAGGGGCCTATGGGTTGAGAGGCACCCTTCTTGGCCTTGCTTGTCGGCTTCTTGGCAACGATCACCCTCTTGTTGGGTGCAACATCGACTGGGGCGTTTCCCTTATCCTTGGAGGTCCTCGCCTCTTGCGCTCGAGCTTGATCCCCCAGTGTCACAAGTATCTTTTTTCTTGGGACTGCCTCGGCTGCTGCAGAGTTGTGTGCTTCTCGTTGCATCTTCTTTGCTCTTTTTGATGCAAAGTAGGCAGCAGCCATTTCCTGATCCTCGCGTCTCCGGCGATAAGGAGCCTGCTTCTCCGCTTCGGCCTCGGAGTCGGAAGGTGGAACATACTCGTTATCCGACATGGTTGCTGATAAGAGAAGTAAGGGAATGTGTATGAGTCCAAGGAGTCAAGACAAAGTGGTAGAATTCATAGAATCGATCAAGGTTAGGGTTTTCGCTGTGTAATCCAGACTTATCCGCTCAAGGGCTGGACTAGTCCGTACCCAACTGGAATTTTCCGCCCTGAAGCCACACTAGTCCGGTTCACACAACAAGAACCCTAATCTAGAGAAATTTTGTGAAAACTACGGATCCCACCACAAAAATAGAGGTACATGATCACAATTATGTGCACAACAACATTTGTGAAGAAGTTTCTATCAATAGACCCAAAAGAATTGAATTTCAAGGATTTTGGGGTTAGGTCAAGAATACCTCTTCAAATCTTCAAATCGATGAAATGTGGATGAAGAATCGGCCTCCAATGCTTGGGGAATGGTTCCCTAGCACCTTAGGGCTTCAATCCACATATTGGAGTCTAGATTTGTTGGTGGGAATCGAAATCGCCGTTTGGGGGGCGGTTTTTGTGCATTTTTGGAGAGAGGGAGTTTGAGTGGAAGTGGAGAGGTCGGGGGTTCTCTGGGGAGGTTAAGTCCCCAAGGGCCGGACTAGTCCGGTAAGGGACCCGGACTTGTCCGACTATCGGACTGGGTTCGAACTGTTCTGAGCCACCGGACTAGTCCGGTCCAGGGGCGGACTAGTCTGGTCCTAAGGCTGAAAACTCATATATATCGAGTTTTCAGTAGAGCTTTGATCCATTTAGACTAGATTTCACAAAAGATCTTTGTAAACATGGTCAGTAAGCAATCAACAATCAAACTATGACCATGATTCAATAATTTCAAAATATTTTGTAGAAAATCGAGGAGGATGATTTTTTCGCAAGCATATGTGAATTTTGAATATGACAATCAGATGTGCAAGATTCAAGTCACATTTCGAGAATCCAAGATATTAAGCTCACTCCTAAGTTCACAAAATCTTTTCTCATCTAGGGGTTTGGTAAATATATCGCCCAATTGTTTATCGGTTCTCACATGTGAAATTGAAATTTCTCCTTTGATTGATTGATCTCTCAAGAAATGGTGTCGAATATCAATGTGTTTGGTCCTTGAGTATTCAACTGGATTATGGGCTAGTTTGATGGCACTCTCATTGTCACATAGGAGGGGAATATGGCGCAAGTTTATGTCATAGTCCCTAAGAGTTTGTCGCATCCAAAGAAGTTGTGCATAACAACTTCCAGCGGCGACATACTCCGCTTCGACTGTGGAAAGAGCAATGAAGTTTTGTTTTTTTAGGACTAAGACACTAGAGATCTATCAAGGAATTGGCAAGTTCCTGATGTACTCTTCCTATCAACTTTGCACCCCGCATAGTCCACATCGGAATATCCAATGAGGTTAAACTTAGAGACTTTGGGGTACCAAAGTCCTAGGCTTGGTGTGTGAACCAAATATCTAAGAATTCTCTTAACGGCGGTCAAATGACACACCTTGGAAGCAGCTTAAAATCTAGCACACATACACACACTAAGCATTATATCGGGCCTAGATGCACATAAGTAAAGCAATGAGCCTATCATGGAACAATATACCTTTTGGTACACACTTGGACCATCTTCATTGAGATCGAGATGCTCATTTGTTGCCATAGGAGTCTTGATGGGTTTTGGCCTTGTCCATGTCAAATTTCTTGATTATATCTTGTGTGTACTTGGTTTGACTAATGAATGTGCCTTCCTTGAGTTGCTTCACTTGAAAACCTAGAAAGAACTTCAACTCCCCCATCATAGACATCTCAAATCTTTCCGTCATTATCTTAGAAAACTCACCACAAAAAGCTTTGTTAGTAGAACCAAATATAATGTCATCGACATATATTTGGCAAACAAACAAATTGTCATTGAAGTGCTTAGTGAATAAAGTGTAATCTACCTTCCCAATTTTGAAACCATTTTGAGTTTGAAAATCTCTAAGGCACTCATACCAAGCTCTAGGATCTTGTTTGAGTCCATAGAGAGCCTTACGTAATTTGTACACATGGTTTGGGAATTCTTCATCTTCAAATCCGGGGGGTTGCTCCACATACACCTCTTCCTTGATTGGACAATTGAGGAATGTGCTCTTGACGTCCATTTGACATAGCTTGAAATCATGGTGAGTAGCAAAGGCAAGTAATATACGAATTGATTCAAGCCTAGCTACGGGAGCAAAGGTTTCTTCGAAATCCAAACCTTCGACTTGTGAATACCCTTCGGCCACAAGTCAAGCCTTGTTCCTTGTAACCACCCCATATTCATCTTGTTTGTTCCGGAACACCCATTTGGTGCCTACAACATTCGCATTAGGCCTCTTCACAAGCTCCCATACTTGATTTCTTACGAAGTTGTTGAGCTCTTCTTGCATGGCCATCACCCAATCCGGATCTCGTAGTGCTTCTTCAACCTTGTGGGGCTCCAAGGAAGAAACAAAAGAGTAATGTTCACAAAATTTTGCAACACAAGATCTAGTAGTTACCCCCTTGGAGATGTCTCCAAGTATATTGTCAATGGGATGGTCCCATTGGACGCTTTGATGCACTCTTGGGTGAGGCGCTTGAGGTCTTGAGTCATCATATTGGTCTTCGTCATCCTCATTGTGTCCCCCTTGATTGATGCCTCCATTTTCATCTTCTTGGAGCGCATCTTGGGGGACTCTATCTTGATCATTTGAGGAAGAGCTTGCTTGATGTGTAGTATAGTCACTTGCATCTTGAGGTTGTTTTTGTGGTCGTATGTCTCCAAGTGCCATCCTTCCTATCACCAGTTGTGGAGCGTCTTCTTGATCTAGCACATGACGATCAACTTGCTCCACTTGTGAGCCATTAGTCTCATCAAACACTACGTCACGTGCTACTTCAACAATTCTGGAGGATTTGTTAAATACACGATAGGCATAAGTGTTTGAGTCATAACCAAGCAAGAAACCTTCATTGGACTTAGAAGCGAACTTCGAAGTCCTAGGCTTCTTGTTGAGAATGTAGCATTTGCTCCCAAAAACTCGAAAGTAGGAAATGTTTGGCTTGTTACCGGTTAGGAGCTCATAAGACGTATTCTTAAGTATGCAGTGAAGATACAATCGGTTTATGGCATGGCAAGCGGTGTTGACCGCTTCCGCCCAAAACCGGTCCGACGTCTTGTACTCATCAATCATGGTTCTTGACATCTCAATTAGAGTTCTATTCTTCCCCTCGGCCACCCCATCTTGTTGAGGGGAGTAGGGGGCCGAGAACTCATGCTTGATGTCTTCCTCATCCAAGAATTCTTTAACTTGAGTGTTCTTGAATTCGGTGCCGTTGTCACTTCTTATGGTCTTGATACTTAAGGAGAACTCATTTTGAGCTCTCTTCAAGTACCTCTTGAGGACATCTTGAGTCTCACTCTTATCATGCAAAAAGAATACCCAAGTGAAACATGAAAAATCATCAACAATAACAAGACCATATTTGTTATCACCAATACTTATGTAGGCAATTGGACCGAAGAGATCCATGTGTAGAAGCTACGATGGTCTTGAAGTTGTCATAATGTTCTTGGATGGATGTGGTGCTCCAACTTGGTTTCCGACTTGGCATGCGCTACAAGGTCTATCCTTTTCAAAAACAACATTCTTTAAACCACAGATGTGCTCTCCCTTAAGAAGTTTTTGCAAATTTCTCATCCCAACATGGGCTCGCCTTCTATGCCACAACCATCCCATATTATTTTTTGCAATTAAGCATGTATCAAGTTGGGCTTTATCCGCAGAGAAATCCACAAGATAGAGCTTTCCCTTGAGTACACCCTTAAAGGCAATGGAGTCATTGCTTCTCCTTGTGACAGCCACACCCTCATTAGTGAATTAACAATTATAACCTTTATCACATAGTTGTGATATAGACAAGAGGTTATAATCAAGTAAATCAACATGTAAAACATTTGAAAGAGTGTGATTAGGGGATATAGCAATTTTACCGGTGCCAAAGATTTTTTCTTGACTATTGTCTCCAAAATAGATTCCTTCACTTGGATCTTCATTTAGCTCATACTCCATAAACATCTTCCTCTCTCTGGTCATATGATTAGTGCACCCGCTATCAAGAACTCATTTGGTTCCACCAGAGGAGTATGCCTACAAGAAATATTTAATCCTTGGCTTTAGGTACCCAAGCGGGATTGGGTCCTTTGATGTTAGTCAAGAGGCACTTGGGCACCCACACACAAGGTTTGGTACTCTTGCGGTGTGGCCCAACATACCTATCATAGGCCTTTCCAAACTTGTTCCTCAATAAAACATATGATGCATCAACATCATGAAACAATGGATGAGGTTCTTTCTTAGGCATTTTGGGTGATGTAGCAATGTTCTTTCCTTTATTGTTGTATGAGCCTCCTTTGACAAAAACAATCAAGTCTTTGCCATTTTTGGGAGTTTTGGCATTTTGTCTCATCTCCCTTGAATAACAAAGATCATCCTTGACAAGGGGATGTCTTGTGTTGGTATATGCACTACGTGTATATGCCACTTTCTTCTTGTCAAAGATGCCACCCTTTGGTACTTGATTGGTTTGTGCCAACTTAAGCTCATATTTAAGCTTTATAATCAAGTTTGAGCATTTACAAGGTTGAGATGCTTCGGATTTAATATTTGTGGAAGATGAGCTTGTAGATGAAGAAGGTGCATTGACCTTGAGAGACTTCACTTGTGTCTCAAGGATCTTGTTAGCTTGTGTCAAACTAACAAGTTCATCTTTGAGTACAATTGTAGTGTTCTTGTTTGAGCAAGTTTCCTTGCTCAAAGCGAGTTCACGCTCAAGTGCCTTGCTTCTTTCTCTTTCAAGCTCCAAGAGCTCCTCAACCTCTTGACATCCCTCATTTTGTTGGATGAGCATGTCCTCTTGACGGTTGATGAACTCTTCCTTCTCAAATATTTCCTCCGTCAACAATCTCAATATTTTCAAAGTACTTTTACTCATGTCCTTAAGCATATGTTCATTATCACTACTACTATCAAAATAATCATCAGAAGAAATTGAAGAAGAGGATTTAGATTTAACCTTTTTTCTTCCCTACTTGGCCATGAGACATCTTGTCCTTGAAGTCTCCAAGTTGGGGAAGAACTTGTTTTCCGTAGTTGTCTTCTTCATAGCAATGGTTGCTATCTTCTCTTCGTCATCGGAGGAGGATTACTCATTTGAATCTCACTCCTTTCCGAGGTGGGCATGTCCAGATTGCTTCTTCTTCTTGAAATACTTCTTATCTTTGGACTTGCCTTCCTTCTTCTTCTTGTTTTCTTCATGTGGAAGATCCACAATGAAGTGTTCATACTCCTCACAATTGTAGCAAGCCCTCTTTGATCTTGTCTTGGGCTTGTCTTTGCTCTTTCTTTCATTTTGGTAGCTCCCCCTCCTTCTTCTAAACATCCTCTTAAAGTTGTTGATGAAGAGAGCTTCTTCCTCATCAGTATTGGGACTCTCTTCATCACTCTCTTCCTTTTCTTGTGATTTTGAGGACGTTGCCTTGAATGCGACATCCCTTTTATTGGAGGAGGAAAGCTTTTGTAGATCGTTGTAGAACATCGCTTCTTTCTCCATCATCTCATGGTTGATGATTCTTCCAAGCACTTCTTCGGGAGTCATCTTGTGAAAACCCGGACTCTCGCGAATTAGTGAGCAAAGAGTGACATTTTGAGACATGAATGCTCGAATCATCCTCTTTACTACCTCATGGTCGGTCCACCGGGTGCTTCTATAAGACCGACTCTTATTGATGAGAGTCCTGAGGCGGTCATACATGTCTTGGGGAGACTCACCCTCCATGATGGTGAACCTCCCAAGCTCTCCTTCGATCATCTCAATCTTTGCGTCCCTAATGACGCGGTTGCCTTCATGTGCCGTCTTGAGGGTATCCCATATTTCCTTGGCAACCTCCAACCCCTCAATGCGGTTGAACTCCTCTCGAGTCAATGAGGAGATAATCACTCCAATGGCTTGAGCATTGCGATGGAGAAGGACGGCTTGCTCCTGAGTGATGTCTTCCTCATTCTTTGGTAGATGAACACCTGTCATAACGATTTGCCACAAGCTAGGGTTTAAGGAAATGAGGTGCATCTTCATATTATGCTTCCACATAGAGTAATCATTTCTGTCAAACTGAGGATGTTTGCCAATGGGAATAGACAAACAATGGTTGCTCGCGGTAAGTTTCTCATAATTGTAAGGATATCGGGAGTAGTCTTGTGAACTACTCCTATTGTCGATGTTGACCGGAGCAATTGGCTTGATCTCCTTATTGGGCACATTGAGCTTCTCACGAAGACGTGCCTTGAGTATCCAAACTTCTTCATCATCGTTTGGGCCATCTTGAAGAACATCGACGTTCTTCATCTTAGTGTCGTCGACGACCACTGAAACCTCATTATCACCCCTTCCGGCCATTTCTTCTCCGAGTTGTTAGACTCTTGTGGAGAAGCCCGCTCTAATACCAATTGAAGGTCGCCTAGAGGGGGGTGAATAGACAATAATACCTGAAATGACTTAATCAAACAAGATTAAATTCTTGAGGCCGAACTTGTCTGGGCAGGGCCGGACTAGTCCGCTCAACACAGGGTGAAAACCTAAAAACTTGGTTTATACAAGTTATTTGCAGAATTTAAGTTCACTAAATAGATAAGCAATATGTGGTAAACTAGTGCAATTCAGATTGTGAAGTTAAAGCACTTAGATCACAAGATTTTGACAAAGATCAAAAGTGAAAGGCAATATGAACAATAAGAACCCTAATGGCAATACTAGTGATCACAAAAGATAAAAGGCAAGTGAGATAAGATTTATCCCATGGTTCAGCTCCACGAAGAAGCCTACATCCACGTTGAGAAGTCCACATAAGGATTGGGTCTCACTTGACCCTTCTCTAACCAAGCCACCACGATGTCCGGCTTGGATTCCACTATATCAATGGGTAATCACCAAGTTTGATGGGGCTACTCACAAGTTGAGGCTCCCAAAAATCAATACAATGAGGCGCACACGAAGCTCAACTCACACAAGCCACAAAACACAATCACGATGTGCAAAGAGATCAAACCGAGAGCCAAAGCGCGATGATATTCCTTTACTCTCCTCCCCAAACCCTAATCTCTTCAAGATTTGGTCTTAGAGGGCTAGTAGGACGAGTAGAAGGCTTTGGAAGGCTCTTGGTTACTTGTGGCAGGGATAGGGTTCAAGACTTCTTCAAATGAGGTCGGGGGTCCCCTTTTTATAGGGGTCCCGAGTCCCTTCTACTGACCTTAGCAGAAGGGCGGACTAGTCTGACCCTATGGGACCACTGAACTCTGGTCAGGTCCCGACAACTGCCACACTACGTGACGATCATCACACAACCCGCCAAATTTCCAAATTCAAATGGTCATTAAACAGAGGACTAGTCCGGTCCACAACGGACTAGTCCGAAGTAGGACAGAAGGGTTTAGTCCGGCTCAAAACGGACTCATCTGTGTAGGCCGGGACTAGTCCGGCCACAGGGAGCGGACTAGTCCGGCCATCTAGGTTTTCTCTCGGTTAATCTCACCAAGTCTCAAACGGACTAGTCCGTGCCCAAACGGACAAGTCCGAACTTTTCCACAGAGCTTTGGTCCGTCCAGAAATGGACAAGTCCGGTCTTCTGGGACTTAGATCCAATTTCACTAAGAAACACTCCAGAGACGTTTGGTCCTTCTCAAAACGGACTGGTCTCCCTGGCCGTACTAGTCCGGCCCTGAGGCCCGGACTAGTCCGGCCTCCTAGTGTTTTTCCTCATTTTGGCTTCTCACTTAGGTTTTTCTCTAAACCACCACTTTGAGCCCTCTAGAATGATCTCAATGCACATGATACATCCACTCTTTCAGATGACACGGATCATATAAGCTTATCTTCATAGAAACCCTAATTTCTACTTCTTGAGCATTTGACGCCCGTTATGTCCTTTTCCTTTTTGAAGGGTTTCATATCATTTTAGTCATTGTACATGTGCTTAGGATAAACTTAGCTCATTAAACTCTTAATTGTCATCATCAATCATCCAAAACCCATAGGGATGCCTAGATGCACTTTGGACTGGGTACCCCCGAGGGTCGAACTAGTCCGGCTTGGCAGACTAGTCCGTTTTGAGACGAACCAAACGTCTCTAGAGTGTTTCTTAGTGAATTTGGAGCTAAGTCCCAGAAGATCGGACTTGTCTGTTTTTGGACGGACCAAAGCTCTCTGGAAAAGTTCGTACTTGTCTGTATAGGTACAGACTAGTCCTTTTGAGACTTAGTGAAATTAACCGAGAGAAACCCTAGAGGGCCGGACTAGTCCGCACCCTGTGGTCGAACTAGTCCGGGCCTAACCAGATGAGTCTGTTTTGAGCCGGACTAAACCCTTCTGTCCTACTTCGGACAAGTCCGTTTTGGACCAGACTAGTCTGTTGTTTAGTGACTGTTTAAATTTGGAAATTTGGCGGGTAGCGTGACGATCATCGCACAGTGTGGAAGTTGTCGGGACCTGACCAGAGGTCAGTGGTCCCATTGGGTCGGACTAGTTCGGGGTTAGTGGTCGGACTAGTCCGCCCTTCTGCTGAGGTCAACAGAAGGGGCTCGCGACCCCTATAAAAAGGGGACCCCCGACCTCATTTGAATAACTCTCATACCCTAGCACTGCCACAAGTGACCAAGAGCCTTCCAAAGACTTATACTCATCCTACTAGCCCTCTAAGACCAAATCTTGAAGAGATTAGGGTTTTGGGAGGAGAGTGAAGGAAGATATTCGCGCTTGGGCTCTCGATTTGATCTCTTTGCACATTGTGATTGTGTTTTGTGGCTTGTGTGAGTTGAGCTTCATGTGCTCCTCATTGTATTGATTTGTGGGAGCCTCAACTTGTGAGCAGCCCCACCAAACTTGGTGATTACCCATTGATATAGTGGAAACCAAGCCGATCATCGTGGTGGCTTGGTGAGAGAAGGGTCAAGTGAGACCCGATCCTTGTGTGGACTTCTCAATGTGGATGTAGGCTTCTTCGTGGAGTTGAACCAATAAATAAATCTTGTCTCACTTGTCCTTTACTTATTGTGATCACTAGTATTGATATTAGGGTTCATATTGTTCATATTGCTTTTCACTTTTGATCTTTGTTAAAATCTTGTGATCTAAGTGCTTAAATCTTCAATCTTAGTTGCACCAAGTTACTATACATTGTTTACATCTTGGTTGAACTTAAATTCCGCAAATAACTTGTCGAAACCAAGTTTTTAGGTTTTCACCCTATGCTGAGCGGACTAGTACGACCCTTTCCAGACAAGTCCGGTCTCAGGAATTTAATTTCATTTGATTAAGTCATTTCAGGTCTTATTGCTTATTCACCCCCCTCTAGGCGACTTTCAGGTGCAAGCATGAGGAGGAGAAGAATTGGAAGATGGGACAGGGGCTCTCCAAAAAAGAAGCTGATGTCGCCACGAGGGAGGAGAAGGTGAAAGGCAGAGAGAATGACCTGGCAAACCGCCGGAACCGCATCCACCTCCATGAGTCAGAGCTTGGCGACCGCGAAAAGCAGGTGGCTGAGAGTATTAAGCAACGTGCCAAAGATGTCGAACGCATCACCCTAGAGGATTCGTAGCTTGCGGCCGCCAGGAGGTCACTAGAGGAACCGAGGAGTATGAGGGCGACTGAGTCCTCACTAGAGGAATCGAGTCTGGGATTTTCTAGGTCATGCCAATAAAGCTCTGGTGCCACTTGGCTTCAGTCCGGTACGTCCGGATGACCCGGAGCCAGAGCTGGACAAGGCACTGGTGGTGTTGAGCTCCACCAGCAACAAGCTCGACGCGATGGGTAACGTCATCGTCGACCAACTGGAGACAGAGGGGAGGTCTCTGGCCAAGAACATCGCCGAATATGCGCCAACATGTTTCAAAAGCCGGTACCCCCAACTATCTCTAGATACGATGGTCGAAGGGCCCATTGTCGAAGAGGAAGATGCCGCTAGGGCCAGTGTTCAAGAAGCTTCCCAGAAAGTTGCCTCATTTTTCCATAGGACTTAGGACCTCCGGTAGCTAGGACCTTTTTCTCCCGCCTTTCTCTTGTAATCCTCATTTTGCAATCCAATCCTTTGAATGAATGAAACCCAATATTCTTGAATGAATGAATTCCATTTTGTGTTTGTCTTCAATGCATTGTCCTTTATCTTGTTGGCCCCCTGTTAGATGTACAAAATTTGATTGCGAACATGTACCAAAAGTATCTGACAATGTCTTGATGACTTGAACGTTTCGAACTTGTAGCTAGAACACTTACTCTTAGGTCTGAAGTTTACTTTCGACATCTCCAAGGACCCTTTGTTGCGTCGACGGCGGCCCCCCTGGGAGGTGTCAAAGCTTTGTAGATCCGACGGCGCCCACTGCCAACACATAGAACGTCGACGGCGGGCTCCCTGGGGGTTGTCGAAGCTTTGTAGGTCCAACGACACCCACTGTCGACACGTAGAGCGTCGATGGCGGGCCCCCGGTGGTTGTCAGAGCTTGATAGGTCCGACTGCACCCACTGTCAACACGTAGATCGTCAATGGCGGTCCCCCTAGGATCGTCAGAGCTACTGAGCTTCGAGGGTGTCCACTATCAACACATAATACGTCGACGGCGAACCACCTCGGGGTGATTTTTCCACTATCTTCGTTTAGATCGCCGTTTATTCTTCATGTCGACGGTTGGCCCCCAAGGGTGTTGTCGGAGCTTGTTAGATCTGAGGACGCTCACTTTCAACGTATAAAACATCGACGATGGGCCCCGTGGGGGTTGCCGAAGCTTAGGAGCTCCGACATCGTCCACCATCACCATGAGTGTTTTATTTTTCTTGCGCATTAAAGACAAGAAAAACAGTAAAATTCGTCCTCTCGTCTATAAGTTGTTTGCGACTTACTGTTCTTATTTGAACTTTAGATCTAAAGGAACTCAACATGATAACAAGTAAATTGATGTAATCTCTTCAAATCCGAATGCCTTCCGGACCCGCCCTATTGTGGCCTGCCGGAATATAGGTATAGTGGCGTACTTAGGGTGTTGGACCAGTCTAAGTCGATAGCACACTTCGGACCTGTCATTGGCTTTGGCGTTCAGGCGAGTAGACCATCTAGCAATACTAAGATCTAAAAAAGATCAACAATATATCTTGTATATTATATGAATAACATGGACTAAATCTCAAAAAGAATTGCACAACTTCATTATAGACAAGAAGGAAAAGAAATAAAAGAAATGAGCCTGTACAAAATTAATGCACGTGTATGAAACAATGTCTTTCATTATAAGTCTGAATTATAGGGGAGACAAGGACACGCTTAGGATACAGAACCAAGCCAAGTGTGATGTTCATCTTGCTCTAACCTAGGGTAGGTAAGCCACACTTTCAGTACAGGGACCAAGTTAGGTGGGCTTGAACTGCCCAGACCCTCCCGGAGGGGTCCGAATGTTCTCCTTTAGGACCTATCCGACTCTGTGTATAGACTCTATAACTTACATTATGTGTAATTACAGACTCACCTCCGTGAAATTAAGTATAAAATTTATAGAGGTGCTCGATGTTCCATGGATTGAGAAGCAGAGTCCCATCCTCTGCTGCCAAGCAAACGCATCCGGGACAAAATACTTTGATCACTCGGAAGGGACCTTCCCAGCTGGGGGAAGGTTTGTTCATCCCCTACCTGGCGCGCCAAATGTCGAAGTGTGCGATCGACACTTCCCTCGGTACTACTAGATCGTAGTCTGCGGAGGTTCGTAATTGGTTGGGACGCGCGTGAGATTATGAACGAGACAGTGACACGAGGGATTTTTACGTGGTTCGGGTCATCTGAGCGTAATACCCTACTCCACAGGTGGTTGTTGTAAGTACGAGTGTGTAGTTGTGTGGGGTTGATTGGACCTCCCCTTTGTACCGTGCGGCACAACCCTTTTATAGTCCAAGGACTGACCGTTACATTGTCATCTTGGCCCGACATATGGCATCGACGGTGTTTAATTACCTAATACATGATTTGTATGTATTAAGTACATTTAACAGTGTGATAACGCGCCTTAATGGCAGCGTTACTGGTACTAAAGGTCTTATGATCGTGTGTCATTAACAAGGCATTAATGACACATAATCATGTCTTGTAACGGTAGCTTTAACTGTTCGTTGAGTGTCCGCGCCGTTGGAGATCCAGCAGTCTTCCCGTTGCAGGCTTAGGTCCGGAAGCTCGACACCTGACAGCCCTGGAGCTTCCCACTGTGGGGAGGCGGGTCCGGAGCCACTATACACGTGGTAGCACCGGAGCTTCCCTCTACTGGGGGTTAGGTCTGGGGTCACTGGACACGTGGCATGACCGGAACTTCCCTATACAAGGAGTTAGGTTCGACCTTGCTTTACATGTGGCAGCGCCAGAGCTACACTAATGAGGGAGGCAGACCCAATGTTGCAGGACACATGGAGCCTTCAGAGGTCTTGAACTCGGACAGGTAGAACTCTGTGGCTTTTCTTGCGGTATCGTGGGGTACTCGGTATGCAAGGTACCGACAACATCAATGCTGCAAAGGAAAGAGAAATGGAAGGGAAGTGCACTGAAGGGGCTACCACTAAGGATAAAAGACTTCAAAAAGAGAATGAGGATGGGATGCTTACCGTTTCTTGGGACCTCGATGAAGATGACCTTTTAGAAGACAAAGAACTTGAGGGAAACAACAACAGAGTTAAGACTGATACCAGAATGATCGGGCTTGCTAGGTGCAGGTTCTCCTTTGTCAGACAAGCTAGTGAAAAAGAGGACATACAGACAACTAAGAAGAATGATTGAGACACAACTGAAGCCCAGCACACGAGGTGCACTAATATTACCAAAGAAGTAAACAATTGGGAGGAAATTAATGAAGACCAAAAGCTGCAATTAGTCAGGCAAAGCAAGAGATTAGAAGGGAAAGTGAAAGAGAAGATGAAGGAGGTAGCTCCAGAAGAGTGCAACAGGGAGAGAAAATATGGAGGTATGGCAAATTTTTCTAATTTATTTGCTAATTTATATAATAAAGAAATTATGTCTTTAGCTAGTCAAATGGTGGTGCAAATTTCTGAGCAAAAATATGAAAAAAATAGATATTATGAAAGATCTTGAATTGGCTAGGTTGGAATTGTATGATAAAAAAAATAAAGTGGAGAAAAACAATGAGTTCAAGTAGAAAAAACATGATGAGCTCCTACTGTTAGAATGGTATAAAGAGGATAACCAACAAATAGAGGTCCAATGTGAACCTCTGAATAAAAAGGAGAAAAAAAAGAAATAAAAGAGATATAAGTAAAAAAGAGAGTTTGAGTTGGAGTTTAAGAACTGTACCTTTTATTTATAGAAGGAATGACCAGCAGGAAATCCTGGGTCTAAAAATAATAATAAAATTGTTTAAAATGGATGGTATTTTTTGGAATTTTAGAGGTTCGAGGAAAAAGGGGATGCATCCTTATTTGAAGGATATGAATGCTGAATTTAATTTTGAATTTGTTTGTATGCAAGATAGTATGGTGAATGATTATAGTGGGGCTTGAATTAGGTATATAGATGCTGGAAACAACTATGAGTGGCATTATATACCTGCTAGAGGTAGGTCTGGGGGTATTATTACTGGTGTTAAAATAGCTAGATTTGAGGTCAAGGCAGTAACGAAAGGGATGTTTACTTTACAACTTGATTTAAAAGGTAAAGAAAAAAAACTTGGATTGGAGTCTAATTAACATCTATGGACCTGCCCAAGACATAAATAAAGGAGACTTTCTTAAGGAGTTAGCTTCCTTGTGCCATTACAACAAAGTACCCTTCTTGATTGGTGGGGACTTTAATATAATCATATCAACTCTAGAAAAGAATAAAAACTACACGCCAAGCAAAGTTAGTGATATCTTCAACGATATCATAAATGTGAATGACTTGAGAGGGATCAAATCTACTAGATCTTTTTTCACTTGGTCTAATAATAAATCAAATCCAACTCTTGAGGTATTAGATAGGGTTTTGATGAATAGGGAGTGGGAGAATATCTTTCCTTTGGTTATGATGATTAAAAAACCTAGACAATTATCAGATCACAACCCTTTGATAGTTTCAATAAGCTCCAAGAGCAACCTGGTAGAAAGTTTACTTTCCACTTTGAACTAAGTTGGATCAAAAAAACAGGAATATAAAGATAGAGTAGCTCGAATTTGGAAGGAGCCAACTAAAGACAAAGATGCAATTGGAAGATTTTTATTTAGACTATTTTTTTTAAAAAAAGTTTAAGGGATGGGGGTATAACTTAGCCGGCCAACAGAAAAGGAGGAAAAAGGAAACAAAAGAGAAATTACTTAAAATGGAGGAAAAAGAGTAAAACAGGATGTTGAGTGAAAAAATAATAGAAAAAGTAAGCTTAATAAAGGAAAACATGAATATTTTAGAGGAAGAGGAGTCTTACTGGTTTAGTAGAAGTAAAGAAACTTGTCTTTTAAAAGGTGATATGAACACATAATATTATCGTAGAATAGCAAATGGAAAAATAAGAAATAGGATTATTTACAGTCTTAAAGAGGACAATCAAGAGATAATTGCTAATGTCAATATGCTAAATCATGCTACAAAATTGTATAAAAAATTATTTGGAAAATAAGAAACAAATATGTTCAAGTTAGACACAAAATTATGGGATCAACACAATAACATTTCAGAGGTAGATAGTCAATTCCTTACGAGGACTTTTGAGGAAATGGAAATTAAGCATGCCCTTTTTCAAATGGAAACAAACAAGGCCCCAGGTCCTGACCAAATCCCTACATAATTTTATCAATCCCGCTGGGAGGTGGTTAAACAGGACATTCTGAAGATGTTTCAGATCTTTTCAATGATAACTTGAATATAAAAACAATGAATTTTGGGGTTATTACTTTATTACCTAAGATAAAATATGCAGAAAGAATCCAGCAGTACAGACCAATTTGCCTATTAAATTGCATTTACAAGTTGTTCACTAAAGTCTTAACCCTAAGATTAGAGTCAGTGGCAGACAAGATGATTCATGAGGTCCAGTCTGCCTTTCTAAAAAAATAGAAACATAATGAATGGAGTGTTGTCTTTACATGAGATTCTGCATCATACAAAAAAAGAGAAACGCTGAGGTAGGAATTGTACTAAAATTGGATTTTAAAAAAGCTTACGATAGAGTTAATTGGGATTTTTTGTTTTCGTGTCTTCGAAATAGAGGTTTCAATATGACCTGGTGTAAGTGGATTGAGAATGTTATGGTTAATGGAACCCCTAATGTCAAAATCAATAGCGAGGATGGTCCTTACTTTAAAATTTTCAGGGGAGTCAGACAAGGAGACCCTCTGTCCCCCTTCCTTTTAAATATCACTGTTGAGTGTCTCACTAGAATGATTTGTAAAGTCCAGGAAAATAAACTCTTTTGTGGTTTAGCTGATGACATAATACTGAATGGGATAGTTGTTCTCCAATATGCGGATGACACTATCTTTTGTATTAAAAAGGATGTTGTTGGGGCTATGAACTTCAAACTTCTACTATCCTTATATGAGCAGACGTTCGGATTGAAAATTAATTTCAATAAAAGTGAGATTTTTTCATTGGAGGGGATGATCAAACTAAAAAATAATTTGCTAGAATCTTCACCTGCAATATAGGGGAGTTCCCTATAAAATGTTTAGGGTTTCCGGTCTCAGATGGGAAGCTTCATATAAAAGACTGGAAAATCTTGGAGGACAAGATCTCCAAGAAGCTAGCAAGTTGGAAAGGATCAACTTTATCTATGGTTGGTAGACTGGTTTTGATAAATGCATGTTTATCTAGCATCCCCATTTACCACATGTCCATGTTTTTGATCCCGAAAACAAATATAGAAAGAATCGACATTAGTAGGAAAAAAATTCTTATGGCAGGGTGGTCAAAATAAGAAAAAATACCACTTAGTGTGGTGGAAAAAAGTGTGTACAAAAAAGGAAAAAGGAGGCTTGGGAGTTAAAAATATGTCTAAAATGAATATTAGTTTACTAAGTGAATGGTGGTGGAAACTCGAAACTGAGGAAGGCATTTGGCAAAAAATTGTGAGAGCTAAATATGTGAGAAACAAACCTATTAGGGTCATTAAACATGTTTGAATGACTCTTAGGTGTGGAAAGATTTGATGAAAGTTAGACAGGTTTATTTGGAAGGTAGAAAGTTCACGTTAGGAAAAGGAGATAAAATTAGATTTTGGACTGATGTGTGGATTTCTGATAAACCTTTATGTTTAGTGTATCCATTATTGTTTGATCTCTGTTCTGATCAGTTTATTTCTGTAGCACAAGTTGCTAGTTAGAATTGGGTTATAAAATTTAAGTACAACTTACCCTCTTGTCTACATGAAAAGTGGTACTCATTGGCAAAAACTATCAATAGTCATTGTGTCTCTGATAATATATGGTGCTAGATGGATTTGATCTGCAAATGGTTCATTTTCTGTCAAGTCAGTTTATGAAAAGTTAACTGGGATGATGGTGGTATGAGTTTTAGACACATTTGGAAAGTTAAGATTCCCCCCAAAATAAAAACTTTCTTGTGGTTGGCTGAGAATAAGGCTCTTCCCACTAAAGATTTGATGAAAAACAGAAACTGAGCTGGTAATAATATTTGTGCTTTTTGCAAAGAAGAAAAAAATGTGGATAACCTTTTCTTTCAGTGCAAAACCAGTATAGTGATTTGGGGAGTTTTAGGAATTTGTTTCAATAGTCAGGTCAGACCAAATAGTATATCTCAATATTGAGAATTGATTGCAAAAGTTTTGTCAAGTGGTTCTAAAGTATATACATTCGAGGTTGCTGCTATTTGTCGGGCCATCTGGAAAGCCCGAAATAATGTCTGTTTTGAAAGAAAATTGATAAAACATACAGATGAAATACTTTGTCACGCCATTGCTTTGATGAAACATTGGACAAGTTTGTTCCCAGGTGAGGAAAAGGAAATGATCAAGATCAACGTAGAGGCTATTATGTGCGCGATATTGCAGGTTTTCAAAGAGCAGCGCGAGGGGGGTTGCTGCTTCCGGCCCCTAGAGACGAAGAAGACTGATGATCGTCACATCCATGGCAGCGGTCACCCCGCCTATTTTTGGTTTTCCGATGTTATAATTCTAGTGAAAGTTTCTGGAGTATGGTATTTTCGTATCTGTGAGCTGTAGATTAAACAGCTTTCTATGCCCATGCAAAACTTTGTCAGGTTATCACGGGGTAGAGGGAAAATTTATCCTGCCAAAACTATTGATGTAATGCTGTGATCTCCAGCCACTCCGGTGGTTTTGGAAGTAGAATGAAATTCCGTATGCAAAAAAGAACGACCATAGGTTCTATGCCTAGTGATTTTACAAAGTAGATTATTCACATACGGTACCTCTTGTATCTTTCAGGTTCTTGTGCGAAATAAATGTTTGAAATGTTACTTTATCGAGAGCCACGTAGTATATTTTATATCATAACAAAATGTATGCAAATGAAGATTGCACACACAGTAAAAATTAACAAATACAGCATGAAATTTGTTTTACACTAGCTCTTTGCACGCGGCTCGGACCGCGGCCATCTTCCCCACGAAGGAGACAGGCCCGTATAGAGGCCCAGCCCATGATCTCTTGTCCCAACGGGAGACTCGCGCTCGGGCCCAAAACTGGAGCAGAAAACGGCCCCCCGAGGCCCCGACCCATTGCTCACCCACCGTATAAAAAACTGTGGGGGCACTCTCGTCATTCCGCACCACACGATCTGGAGCTTCCGCTCATCGACACGCATCCACTATCCACGCGCCCACATGACGCGTGGGGCCGAACTCCCACATCCCGAGCCGTCAGAAGACGCATAAGAAGATGGGCTGGAGGTGCGCTCCGCGGCTTCTTTTGCTCCATCACTCCCAATGAAATGTGCCCTACTTAAAAAATAGGCAGGCTAGACCAAGAGGAGAGACAGAGAAAGAGAAGGAAAGGCAGAGAGAGAGGCCGTGGAGGGAGAAAGAGAGATGTAGAGGGACCAAGGGAGAGAGACCAAGCGCGCAGAGACACAGAGATAGAGGCGGAGGAGAGAGACAGAGAGGGAAGGAATCGAGGGAGGGAACGGGGTTTTGGCGAGATTTGAGTTTTCCCCCGCTCCCGCCATGGTGTCCGACCAGGAGATCGCTAGCTGCGTCGAGTCCGTCCTCCGCGGCTCCGCCGGCGGCCCCGGGGAAGCCTCGCTCGCCGCCGTGCTGCAGGAGGCGGAGGCCAAGCTCGGCATGGACCTCTCCCACAAGGCGCCCTTCATCCGCGACCAGATGGACCTTTTCTTCGGCCCGCGGCTTCAGGCGCCGCCACCCAAAGCTCAGACCCCCTCAACTCAGGTACCCGCGGCTCCCGTGCCGCAAGCTCAGCCTCAGGGCCACGTCGTGGCGCAAGCGCAGCCGCAGCAGCAGCAGCTCTCGGCGCTCCAGCCTCAGCTCATCTTCCAGCCCATAACGCAGCCCCCTGCCGTCGTCCCCGGCACAACCGTCCCCGCGGTCTCCTCGCCGCAGGCTGTGCCCGCCATGGCGTTCTACCCGCCGCCACCGCTCGCCTTCCGCTACACAACCGGCCTGGGCGGGGCTACCACTGGTGGAACCGTCTCCTTCCAGCAGCCAGCCCCTGGGGTTGGGAGCACTGCTTCCCCCACCGCTGCAGTGCAGGCCGCCGACGATAACAAGGACAGGTGGGCTGTGCTCTTAATTAGGGTGTTCGTTCGTTCCCCAGATTGAGTTGGTTCCTCTTCATCCCTACCGATTGGCTAAAATTCAGTTTGGTTTTGATACGTAATTAGTCAATTCATTTGATTGGTGTTGCTAATAGTGACGATTTCAGGTTTATACTACTGATGATACCCTTGTGGAGTTATGAAATGACATATTGTGCCTAAGCTAGGGTTTAGGGTTAGACCATCTTAACAAAGTTTGTCTGTTTTCAGTTTATCCAAGTAGAAGTTCGTTGCTATGCTCTGTAGTGTTCAGGGTGTTTTGATTAAGTTGCCAGATTCTTCCATTTGACCTGAAACAATTGCTTTGTAACTGTTTAGTTGTCAATTTCTGCTCTTCAGTGGTCCTGCTAAAGATGGCTGGCCACGGATATGCATGGTTACATTGATTCATGTACCTACCATGTTGTTCTTGCAAAAAGTTTTTAATACAACAACAACAACCTTTGTCCCAAGTTCGTAAAAAGGCTTTTAATAAAGCAAAAAAAAACTTATGTGGTTACTGCTTGCGTAAGCTATAAAATGACATTGAAATTTGTAGTTTACTAGAACATACAAACCACTTGTAAAGTGAGACCTGCTGTGCTTGTAGGTTAGATTGGATTTATAATATACCTTTCAGCTTCAGAGAACAACTTAATGTAACTAACGGTTTCAATTGTCCGTTGGAATTCCTATTTCCTGCCCTGTCTTTTGTGGTTGAAATGGTTCCAGTAGCTTCACATGTAATTTTCAAACATTTTCTTAGTATGCCCCTGGAAGAAGCAGACAACTTCAAGTTTTTGGGTACTTGAAGTGTACATCAATGTGCTTTTGTTTAAGTTATTTACACTTTGTTATTATTAGCAACATCCACCTCTATCCTCAATATTTGATTATTTGGATTTTTATGTCAGGATTTTATATAATGACAACGATTGAATAGGTACTTCATACATGTATATACGCTTTACGCACTTGGTGATGTCTTTTTTTGTGCTCTGAGAGGTGTCCTCTAGGGTTGTATGCTAGAATCATGTCATTTTGTGCAAATTTTATGTGCTCATGCTTTTGTTGTTCTTTAGTCCTGTAAAAAACATATTTACTGGAAGCGAGTCCATTTGTTGTCCCAGAAAATGGTAAATGGATACTACACTTGATCTTGGCCAAAAGGCCGAGAAAGGTATTTGACTCTGATATAATGGTTTTGATATCATTACCTGTCACAGTACACTAGTAATAACCTCATCCAGAAGTTTCATCCGTTCTTCTTGGAGAATATGTTGACCAAACTGTGGGCCTGTTGTACATCCAGTGGCAAACATTTTTTTGTTTTACAAGTTGAGACTGCATATTTTTTTTGTATTCTTGCACGTAAACTGATTTGGTACTCTGATATAGTATCATGGTGCTTTTCTTTTTGCAACATGCTAATAAGTGGTCTATATCTTCTAGTGCTTCTAAAAGGAAAAGAGGTGGACCTGGTGGTTTAAATAAAGTTTGTGCAATTTCACCGGAACTTCAGACAATCATTGGCGAGACTACCATGTCAAGAACACAGGTACCCTCTATTTTTCCATTACGGTAGAATTGACACTCTGTGCGCTTGAGGTACCCTTTGAATGATCATGATACAGTCTAGGAAATTAATACCGTTCTTCATTCAGATTGTGAAGCAGCTGTGGGCATATATCAGACAGAATAATCTTCAAGATCCTGATGATAAAAGGAAGATAATTTGCAATGATGAACTTCGTGTGCTTTTTGGAACTGACGCCACTGACATGTTTAAGATGAATAAATTGTTGGCTAAGCACATAACCCCACTTAATCCAAGTACATGCTCCTATTTCTTTTGGTCAACATGTGTTCATTTGTGTCTGCATCTGTGGATTTTTCTTTTATTTTTCTCAAGTACTTTTATCTTGGCATTGTAGAAGATCAAAATCATGAAGTAAAAAGAATGAAGGCTTCTGCCATGGCTCCTCAACCTAGCCCTCCTATTAATCAACCTTCCGTGGTTATGTCTGATGCACTAGCAAAGTTTATTGGAACAGATGGAATGGTACCTCAAGATGATGCTCTGAAATATCTCTGGGATTACATAAAAGCAAACCAACTTGAGGTATTGACGAATGGGTCTACCGTTTTGTTTGCAGACTAACTGTACCAGTTCTGCTTTTGCTGCAATTAATTTTGAAGATATTATTTAAGAAATCTGGAGCATTAACCATTATTAAGTAGTATGATTGTATGACGTTTAAAAGTGAAGAACAACTAGCTGGACTATTACCTTCCTTTTAATGTGAAAATTTCTGGACTATTAACTTGGGTAAGGTGAGTTTTGTTTTTGAAGTGAACAAAGTGAAGCTTGTTTATGCAGGTATGTAGGATATCGTGTGGTGTGTGTGGGTGTGCGCGCATGCGTGCACGTGTGTTATCCTGGGATATTTTTTTGGCCTATACTGGCAGACACTTGTTTATATGAACATCTTCATTAGCTCTGTTTCCTTGTCCATTTCTTGGTCTAGTGGTAACTGTGACTATGAATCATGTCTTTGATACACGGCATAAATTCATTGCTCTTGTTGATTTTGCACAGGATGTCATCAATGGATCAATATTATGCGATTCAAAACTTCAAGAGCTCTTCCGCTGTGAGAGCATCCCTATGTCAGGATTATCAGAAATACTTTCTAACCATTTCATTAAGAAGACATAGCAAATCTTCATTAACTGGTCAGTTTCGCGCTTTACACTTATCTGCAGTTACTGCAGATGATATCAGTTCTTTGTGGTGACATGTTTACTGTCTTCAGTTCAGACATTTGGAATGGTGAATATTTGACCCAATGTATTTTAATGACAACACTAGAGACTTCAGTGGTTAATTAAAGGCTTGCTTGAATCATAATTCGATGAACTTTGTCTTATTCTGCTCTTGCTTCCTTTCCATGCAGATCTAGGATTGCAGTGTGGCAGATAGGTGTAACATTACAATACGGTGTTCTTGACAAAATGGACAGCATAGCTTATGTATTTCTTCAGTGTTATGGATTATATGAAGACAAGATCACACTATTTGTGGTAGCCTGTAATTTGTTGTCTACTGACTACCGCATCAGTGTCTAGTGTAATCTTTACTGAATTTGTAGTGTTAGCCTCTATAAACTTGTCATGGTCGACTCTGTAAAGTTTTCTATTTGAGTGCCAGGCTGAACTTTTTAAAAGGGCATAATGTTATTATTTCTTATATATGATAAAGCAATCTGCTTATCAGTTTAAGACTATCTCCAACAGATAGCCTAATATTAAGCGACCCGGAAGCCCAAACATAGGTGCCGCTTCCAGCTAGCCGAAATCAACTACCAGTACTAGGAAAAAAAACTTGTTTGGAGCAGTCGCAAAAAACTCTTGCCTGGGCCGCGGAGCTCGGATCGCTCCGGTGACAGACTGGAGTAGGCATCAACGACGATGGGGTCTCAGCTACACTACCGCATCGATTCCCAAAGAATTCTGTCGGCTTCGTCGTTTTTCTCCCTAGTCGAATCAAGTGTTGTATATCTGGCCGTGCGGTGCCATGTCCGCCGGCGAGATTCCGGTTGATTCCTCCCCCACCGCCGCACCGGCCTGTATTTCCTGTTGTAAGTTGTACTTGATTCCTGTAAATCTGGCCGCACCGACGCGAAGGGGGTGGCGGTAGGCCTGAGCGATTGGCGAGGGGTGCGGCAGAGGAGGATGGTTGGGTTTGCCGTTGCTGGCAGCGGGGTAGAACGAGCAGCGACTAGTTGTACTTGATGTTACATTCTCCTTAGCTGGCTCCGTTCTCCTTACAGCGGCTTCTACTTCGTGCTTCCTGATCTGTTATGTTGAAAGCATGCTTGATGTTCGATGGATCTTGATGCTTGAAACTCGATGTTTAACTAAACAGGACAGGCACACAGATCACGTCTAGTCATTCGTCTGCTCCTGAAATGATTGATCTATGTTTGGAGTTAGCAGTTACTGACTTGGAATGATTGATGCAGGAAGGCAAGAGATTCCTGAGCTACTCCCAGTGATGTATTAAGTCTAAAAGACATGCTGCCACTGCCCGTGTTGCGTCACTGGTGAAAGTGCATCTAGGCATCTCGTGAGTTTTGGATGATTGATGACGACATTTAAGAGTCTAATGAGCTAAGTTGATCCCAAGCACAAGTACAATGATTGAAATGAGATGAAACCCTTCAAAAAGGTAAAGGACATAACGGGCGTCAAAGGCTCAAGAGTAGAAATTTGGGTTTCTATGAAGTTGAGCTTATATGAGCCGTGTCATGTGAGAGGATGGATGTATCATGTGCATTGAGATCATTCTAGGGGGCTCAAAGTGGTGATTGAGAGAAACACCAAGCCAAAAATGAGAAAAAAAACCTAGAAGGTCGGACTAGTCCGGACCTAAGGGTCGGACTAGTCCGGCCAGGCAGACCAGTCCGTTTTCAGACGGACCAAACGTCTCTGGAGTGATTCTTAGTGAATTTGGGACTAAGTCCCAGAAGACCGGACTTGTCCGTTTTTGGACGGACCAAAGCTCTCTGGAAAAGTTCGGACTTGTTCGTTTGGGTACAGACTAGTCCGTTTGAGACTTAGTGAGATTAACCGAGAGAAACCCTATAGGGCCAGACTAGTCCGCCCCATGTGGTCGGACTAGTCCGGGCCTACCCAGATGAACCATTTTAGGACGGACTAAACCTTTCTGTCATACTTCCGACTAGTCTGTTTTGGACCGAACTAGTCCGCTGTTTAGTGACCGTTTGAATTTGGAAATTTGGCGGGTAGCGTGACGATCCTCGCGCAGTGTGACAGTTGACGGGACCTGACCAGAGGTCAGTGGTCCCATTGGGCCGGACTAGTCCGGGGCCAGTGGCCGGACTAGTCCACTCTTCTGTTGAGGTCAGCAGAAGGGGCTCGGGACCCCTATAAAAAGGGGACCCCCGACCTCACTTGAATAAGTCTTGAACCCTAGCGCTGCCACAAGTGACCAAGAGCCTTCCAAAGCCTTCTACTCGTCCTACTAGCCCTCTAAGACCAAATCTTGAAGAGATTAGGATTTGGGGAGGACAGTGAAGGAAGATCATCGCGCTTGGAATCTCGGTTTGATCTCTTTGCACATTGTGATTGTGTTTTGTGGCTTGTGTGAGTTGAGTTTCGTGTGCTCCTCATTGTATTGATTTATGGGAGCCTCAACTTGTGAGCAGCCCCATCGAACTTGGTGATTATCCATTGATATAGTGGAAATCAAGCCGACCATCGTGGTGACTTGGTGAGAGAAGGGTCAAGTGAGACCCGATCCTTGTGTGGACTTTTCAACATGGATGTAAGCTTCTTCGTGAAGCTGAACCACAAGATAAATCTTGTCTCACTTGTCTTTTACTTCTTGTGATCACTAGTATTGCTATTAAGGTTCATATTGTCTTTCACTTTTGATCTTTGTTGAAATCTTGTGATCTAAGTGTTTAAATCTTCCAATCTTAGTTGTACTAAGTTACTACATATTGTTTACATTTTTGTTGAACTTAGATTCTGCAAATAACTTGTTGAAACCAAGTTTTTAGGTTTTTCACCCTGTGCTGAGCGGACTAGTCCGGCTCTGTCCATACAAGTCCGGCCTCAAGAGTTTAATCTCGTTTGATAAAGCCATTTCAGATCTTATTGCCTATTCACGCCCCTCTATGCGACTTTCAACTGGAAATGGCCTAGTCTTGGCACAACTCTTTAATGACAGAACAAGGGCAGTTTGCATTCAAAAAACAACAGCCAAACGCAATACATAAAATAGTACGAGTTGTATCATTTTACACATTTCAAACATAAACTACGAAAATAACTAAGAAACTAAACTTTTTCTTCCTCCTTCGCAAAAGCAATCTGATGGCCAACTATTTCTCGCCGCCCAACCAGCGCTCACCCCACCCGCCCTGCCCGATCGTGTGCTCCCGTGCCCGCCCGCTCGCGTTGCCCGATAGATGCTTATATCTGAAAGTAATCAAACCACAGCCGTCGCCGTCTGGCGCCTAGTACCCGGCGCCTGCCCAACACGATGTTGGCTTCGCCGTCGCTCGCTCACCCCGACCGGCTGCGCCCGCCCGCCATTGCACGCGCCCTCCCATGAACGCACGCGTGCCCAGCTATTGATCTGCTCGCCCAATCCTTCTGCGCACGGAGTAGAGACTGCTGGAAATTAATTCCCGCTACAAACGATTTGTCATGCCCTATATTAGTTCTCATGTTGGAGATTTATTAAAATGGACTATACGTAGTCAGTCTAAAAACGTCCAAATAACTTTTATTTTAAGCTACATTGTTGCCTAAGTTGTCTCTTCTTCTAGAAGGTGATGAGAAAATTTCTGTGACTCATCTTTTTTGCTTTTAGGAAAAGTAGTGCGTCTTTGAGACTTAGGTAACTATAGCTCGTTGCCTGATGCCCTCAGTGGCTGTAAGGGCCTGTTTGCTTTGCGGTCTAAGCGTGCCATGCCGCAGGTGCGGCAGCGCCTATCCTTAGGCGGTCGTTTTTGGCGCCTAATCATCGGCAAGAGTTGGCGAAGAAAATGAACTGTAATGATGTGGTGTGGAGTTTGGCAGCTAAGGAGTGGTAGAGATCTAAACAGCATGTGGCGCGCCTACAGTTAGGCGTTGACCATTTGTGGCAAAATGTGGTAGTAAACCAAACACGCCTTATTTGTCAACATAATAAAAAGGATGGCTGTTCGTACATGAATTTCCAACGACAGTTCTGGGCTCTTCAAAAAAAATAGCGATGGCGCCCATAGCACAGGGTCCCCTAAATAATAAAGCCGAAGGAAGAGAAAACAAATTCTCTGCGGCAACCTGCTGCCGCGATGCCGTAAAAAGGGGACCCCAACCTCATTTTAACAAGTCTTGAACCCTAGCACTGCCACAAGTGACCAAAAGTCTTCCAAAGACTTCTACTCGTCCTACTAGCCCTCTAAGACCAAATCTTGAAGTGATTAGGGTTTGGGAAGGAGAGTGAAGGAAGATCATCGCGCTTGGGTTCTCGTTTTGATCTCTTTGCACATTGTGATTGTGTTTTGTGGCTTGTGTGAGTTCAGATTCGTGTGCTCCTCATTGTATTGATTTGTGGGAGCCTCAACTTGTGAGCAACCCCATTAAACTTGGTGATTACCCATTGATATAGTGGAAACCAAGCGGGCCATCATGGTGGCTTGGTGAGAGAAGGGTCAAGTGAGACACAGTCCTTGTGTGGAGTTCTCAACGTGGATGTAGGCTTCTTCGTGGAGCTGAACCACGGGATAAATCTTGTCTCACTTGTCTTTTACTTCTTGTGATCACTAGTATTGCTATTAGCGTTCATATTGTTCATATTGCCTTTCACTTTTATCTTTGTTGAAATCTTGTGATCTAAGTGCTTAAATCTTCCAATCTTAGTTGTACTAGGTTACTATATATTGTTTACATCTTGGTTGAACTTAAATTCCGCAAATAACTTATTGAAACCAAGTTTTTAGGTTTTCACCCTATGCTGAGCGGACTAGTCCGGCCCTGTCCAGACAAGTCCGGCCTCAGAAGTTTAATCTCGTTTGATTAAGCCATTTTAGGTCTTATTGCCTATTCACTCCCCCTCTAGACGACTTTCAATTGGTATCAGAGCAGACTTCTCCAAAAGAGTCTAACAACTCGGAGAAGAAATGACCGGAAGGGGTGACAACGAAGTTTCGGTGGTCGTCGACGACATCAAGACGAAGAACATTGATGTTCTTCAAGATGATCCAAACAACGACGAAGAAGTTCAGATGATCAAGGCACGGCTTAGTGAGAAGCTCAATGTGCCCAAGAAGGAGATCAAGCCAATTGCTTCGACCAACATCGACAATGGGAGTAGTTCACAAGACTACTCCCGGTATCCTTACAATTATGAGCAACTTACCGCGAGCAATCATTATTTGTCTATTCCCATTGGCAAACCTCCTCAGTTTGACGAAAATGATTACTCTATGTGGAAGCATAATATGAATATGCACCTCATATCCTTAAACCCTAGCTTGTGGCAAATTGTTATGACAGGTGTTCATATTCCGAAGAATGAGGAAGACATCATTCGGGAACAAGCCGTTCTTCTCCATCGCAATGCTCAAGCCGTTGGAGTGATTACCTCCTCACTGACTCGAGAGGAGTTCAACCGCATTAAAGGGTTAGAGGTTGCTAAGGAGATATGGGATACCCTCAAAACGGCGCACGAAGGCAACCGCGTCATTAGGGAAGCAAAGATCGAGATGATCGAAGGAGAGCTTGGGAGGTTCACCATCATGGATGGTGAGTCCCCCCAAGACATGTATGACCACCTCAAGACTCATCAACAAGAGTCAGTCTTATGGAAGCACCCAGTGGACCGACCATGAGGTGGTAAAGAGGATGATTCGAGCATTCATGTCTCGAAATGTCACTCTTTGCTCACTAATTCGTGAAAGTTCGGGGTTTTGAAAGATGACTCCCGAAGAAGTGCTAGGGAGGATCATTAACCATGAGATGATGGAACAAGAAGCTATGTTCTACAATGATCTACAAAAGCTTTCCTCCTCCAAGAAAAGGGATATCGTATTCAAGGCAACATCCTCAAGATCACAAGAAAAGGAAGAGAGTGATGGAGAGAGTCCCTATACTGATGAGGAAGAGACTCTCTTCATAGACAACTTTAAGAGGATGTTTAGAAGAAGGAGGGGGAGACACCAAAATGAAAGAAAGAGCAAAGACAAGCCCAATACAAGATCAAAGAGGGTTTGCTACAATTGTGGGGAGTATGACCACTTCATTGTGGATTGTCCACATAAAGAAAACAAGAAGAAGAAGGAGGGCAAGTCCAAAGAGAAGAAGTACTTCAAGAAGAAGAAGCAATTCGGACATGCCCACCTCGGAAAGGAGTGAGATTCAAATGAGGAATCCTCCTCCGATGAAGAAGAGAAGATAGGAATCATTGCTATGAAGAAGACAACTACGAAAAACAAGCTCTTCCCCAACTTGGAGACTTCAAGGCCAACGTGTCTCATGACCAAGGAGGGAAGAAAGATGGTTAAATCTAAATCCTCTTCTTCAATTTCTTCTCATGATGATTTTGATAGTAGTAGTGAAAATGAACATATGCTTAAGGACATGAGTAAAAGTACTTTGAAAAGATTGAGATTGTTGACGGAGGAAATATATGAGAAGGAAGAGCTCATCAACCGTCAAGAGGACATGCTCATCCAACAAAAGGAGAGATGTCAAGAGGTTGAGGAGCTCTTGGAGCTTGAAAGAGAAAGAAGCAAGGCACTTGAGCGTGAACTTGCTTTGAGCAAGGAAACTTGCTCAAACCTTGAGAACACTACAATTGTGCTCAAGGATGAACTTGTTATTTTGATACAAGCTAACAAGATCCTTGAGACATAAGTGAAGTCTCTCAAGGTCAATGCACCTTCTTCCTCTACAAGCTCATCTCTCACAAATGTTAAATCTGAAGCATCTCAACCTTGTAAATGCTCAAACTTGATCATAAAGCTTAAAGATGAGCTTAAGTTGGCACAAACCAATCAAGCACCAAAGGGTGGCATCTTTGACAAGGATAAAGTGGCATATGCACGTAGTGCATATACCAACACAAGACATCCCCTTGTCAAGGATGGTTTTGGTTATTCTAGGGAGATGAGACAAAACGCCAAAACTCCCAAGAATGGCAAAGACTTGATTGTTTTTGTCAAAGGAGGCTCATACCACAATAAAGGGAAGAACATTGCTACTTCACCCAAAATGGCTAAGAAAGAACCTCATCCATTGTTCCATGATTTCGATGCATCATATGTTTTATTGAGGAACAAGTTTGGAAAGGCTTATGCTAGGTATGTTGGTCCACACCGCAAGAGTCCCAAACCTTATGTGTGGGTGCCCAAGTGCCTCTTGACTAACATCAAAGGACCCAACACCACTTGGGTACCTAAATCCAAGGCTTAAATCTTTCTTGTACGCATACTCTTCTGGAGGAACCAAATGGGTTCTTGATAGCGGGTGCACTAATCATATGACCGTAGAGAGGAAGATGTTTGTGGAGTATGAGCTAAATGAAGATCCAAGTGAAGGAATCTATTTTGGGGACAATAGCCAAGGAAAAATCCTTGGCACCGGTAAAATTGCTATATTCCCTAATCACACTCTTTCAAATATTTTACATGTTGATTCACTTGATTATAATCTCTTTTCCATATCACAACTATGTGACAAATGTTATAATTGTTTATTCACTAATGAGGGTGTGACCGTCACAAGGATAAGCAATGGTTCCATTGCCTTTAAGGGTGTACTCAAGGGAAACCTCTATCTTGTGGATTTCTCCGCGGATAAATCCCAACTTGATACATGCTTAATTGCAAAAACTAACATGGGATGGCTGTGGCATAGAAGTCTAGCCCATGTTGGGATGAGGAATTTGCAAAAACTCCTTAAAGGCGAGCACATCCGTGGTTTAAAGAATGTTGTGTTTGAAAAGGATAGACTATCTAGCGCATGCCAAGCCGGAAAACAAGTTGGAGCACCACATCCATCCAAGAACATTATAACAACATCAAGACAATTAGAGCTTCTACACATGGATCTCTTCGGTCCAATTTCCTACATAAGTATTTGCGGTAACAAATATGGTCTTGTTATTATTGATGATTTTTCACATTACTTGGGTATTCTTTTTGCATGATAAGAGTGAGACTCAAGGTGTCCTCAAGAGGTACTTGAAGGGAGCTCAAAACGAGTTCTCTTTAAGTATCAAGACCATAAGAAGTAACAATGACACCGAATTCAATAACACTCAAGTTGAAGAATTTTTGGATGAGGAAGGCATCAAGCATGAGTTTTGACCCCCTACTCCCCTCAAGAAAATGGGGTGGACGAAAGGAAGAATAGGACCTTAATTGAGATGTCAAGAACCATGCTTGATGAGTACAAGACGTCGGGCCGGTTTTTGGCGGAAGCGGTTAACACTGCTTGCGATGCTATAAACTGGTTGTATCTTCACCGCATACTTAAGAAGACGTCCTATGAGCTACTAACCGGTAACAAGCCAAACATTTCCTACTTTCGTGTTTTGGGAGCAAATGCTACATTCTTAACAAGAAGCCTAGGACTTTGAAGTTTGCTTCTAAGTCCGATGAAGGTTTCTTACTTGGTTATGACTCAAATACTTACGCCTATCGTGTCTTTAACAAATCCTTCAGAATTGTTGAAGTAGCACGTAACGTAGTATTTGATGAGACTAATGGATCCAAAACGGAGCAAATTGATCGTCATGTGCTAGATCAAGAAGAAGCTCCACAAGTGGTGATAGGAAGGATGACACTTGGAGATATACGACCACAAGAACAATCTCAAGATGCAAGTGACCATCCTACACATCAAGGAAGTTCCTCCTCAAATTATCAAGATCAAGTCTCCCAAGATGCGCTCCAAGAAGATGAAAATGGAGGCATTAATCAGGGGGGAGGGACAATGAGGATGAGGAAGACCAAGATGATGACTCAAGACCTCAAGCGCCCCACCCAAGAGTGCATCAAAGCGTCCAACGGGACCATCCTGTTGACAATATACTTGGAGACATCTCCAAGGGGGTAACTACTCGATCTTGTATTGCAAACTTTTGTGAACATTACTTTTTTATCTCTTCCTTGGAGCCCCACAAGGTTGAAGAAGCACTACGAGATCCGGATTGGGTGATGGCCATGCAAGAAGAGCTCAAGAGCTTCAAAAGAAATCAAGTATGGGAGCTTGTGAAGAGGCCTAATGCGAATGTTGTAGGCACCAAATGGGTGTTCCGCAACAAACAAGATGAGTACGGGGTGGTTACAAGGAACAAGGCATGACTTGTGGCCAAAGGGTATTCACAAGTCGAAGGTTTGGATTTTGAAGAAACATTTGCTCCTGTAGCTAGGCTCAAATCAATTCGTATATTACTTTCCTTTACTACTCACCATGATTTCGAGCTATATCAAATGGACGTCAAGCACATTCCTTAATGGTCCAATTAAAGAAGAGGTGTATGTGGAGCAACCCCTCGGATTTGAATATGAAGAATTCCCAAACCATGTGTACAAATTGCGTAAGGCTCTCTATGGACTCAAACAAGCTCCTAGAGCTTGGTATGAGTGCCTTAGAAATTTTCTAACTCAAAATGGTTTCAAAATTGGGAAGGCGGATTACACTCTATTCACTAAGCACTTCAATGATGATTTGTTTGTTTGCCAAATATATGTCGATGACATTATATTTGGTTCTACTAACAAAGCTTTTTGTGATGAGTTTTCTAAGATAATGACGGAAAGATTTGAGATGTCCATGATGGGGGGGGGGGGGGGGGGGGTTGAAGTTCTTCCTAGGTTTTCAAGTGAAGCAACTCAAGGAAGGCACGTTCATTAGTCAAACCAAGTACACACAAGTTATACTCAAGAAGTTTGCCATGGACAAGGCCAAACCCATCAATACTCCTATGGCAACCAATGGGCATCTCGATCTCAATGAAGATGGTCCAAGTGTGGACCAAAAGGTATATCGTTCCATGATAGGCTCATTGCTTTACTTATGTGCATATAGGCCCGATATCATGCTTAGTGTGTGTATGTGTGTTAGATTTCAAGCTGCTCCTAAGGTGTGTCATTTGACCGCCGTTAAGAGAATTCTTAGATATTTGGTTCACACACCAAGCCTAGGACTTTGGTACTCTGAAGGCTCTAAGTTTAACCTCATTGGATATTCCGATGCGGACTATGCGGGGTGCAAAGTTGATAGGAAGAGTACATCGAGAACTTGCCAATTCCTTGGTAGATCTCTAGTGTCTTGGTCCTCAAAGAAACAAAAATCCATTGCTCTTTCCACAGCCGAAGCGGAGTATGTTGCCACCGGAAGTTGTTGTGCACAACTATTTTGGATGCGACAAACTCTTAGGGACTATGGCATAAACTTGCGCCATATTCCCCTCCTATGTGACAATGAGAGTCCCATCAAAATATCCCATAATCCAGTTGAACACTCAAGGACCAAACACATTTATATTCGATACCATTTCTTCAGAGATCACTCCATCAAAGGAGACATTGCAATTTCACATGTGAGAACTGATAAACAATTGGCTGATATATTCACCAAACCCTTAGAAGAGAAAAGATTTCGTGAACTAAGGTGTGAGCTTAATATCTTGAACTCTCAAAATGTGACTTGAATCTTGCACATCTAATTTTCATATTCAAAATTCACACATACTTGCAAAAAACTCATCCTCCTTAATTTTCTACAAATTATTTTGAAATTATTAAATCCTTGTGAACTATGATCATAGTTTGATTGTTGACTGCTTACTGACCATGTTTACAAATATCTTTTGTGAAATATAGTCCAAAAGGATCAAATATCCACTGAAAACTCAATATATAGGAGTTTTCAACCTTAGGACCGGACTAGTCCGCCCTTTGACCGGACTAGTCTGGTGGCTCAGAGTAGTCCGGACCCAGTCTGTTGGCCGGGCAAGTTTGGGTCCCTGACCGGACTAGTCCGGCCCTTGGGGACTTAACCTCCCCAGGGAGCCCCCGACCTCTCCACTTCCACGCAAAAGCCTCTCTCTCAAAAAATGCACGAAAATCGTCCCCCAAACGGCGATTTTTGACTCCCACCAACAAATCTCGACTCCAATTCATGGATTGAAGCCCTAAGGTGCTAGGAAACTATTCCCCAAGCACCGGAAGCCGATTCTTCATCCACATTTCATCGATTTGAAGATTTGACGAGGTATTCTTGATCTAACCGCAAAACCCTTGAAATTCAATTCTTTTGGGTCTATTGATAGAAACTTCTTCACAAAAGTTGTTGTACACATCATTGTGATCATGTACCTCCATTTTTGTGGTAGGATCCATAGTTTTCACAAAATTTCTCTAGATTAGGATTCTTGCTGTGTGAATCGGACTAGTCCGGCTTCAGGCGGACCAGTCCGGTTGGGTGCGGACTAGTCCGGCCCCTGGGCGAAGAAGTCCGGATTACATAGCGAAAACCCTAAGCTTGATTGATTTTGTGAATTCTACCACTATGTTTTAACTCCTTGGACTCATACACATTCCTTTGCATCTCATATCAGCAACTATGTCGGATTCCGAGTATGTTCCACTTTCCTACTGTGAGGCCGAAGCGGGAAGGCAAGCTCTTTACCGTCGGAGACGCGAGGAGCAGGAAATGGTTGCTGCCTTCTTTGAATCAAGGAAAGCAAAGAAGACGCAACGAGAAGCCCACAACTCTGATGTCGCTGAGGCAACCCCAAGGAAAAAGAGACTTGTGACATTGGGGGATCAAGCTAGAGCCCAGGAGGCGAGGACCTCCAAGGATAAAGGAAAAGCCCCAGTCGATGCTGCACCCAAGAAGAGGGTGATTGTTGCCAAGAAGCCTGCAAGCAAGGCTAAGAAGGGAGCCTCTCAGCCCATAGGCCCCTTGAGGATGTCCTCTCCTGCACAGAACCCAAATCATGCACCTGCCTTCGATGCCAACATCTTCAAAGGCAAAGGGGCTGAGAAGGCGTGCAAGCTAAGGAATATCAACATCTATCAAAGGGAGAGGAGCACAGTGGATCTCCGCTTCTAATGTGACTTCCACTGTGACTACTACCGGACTGTCTACATGTCCAAGCAAACCTCGGTCACTGATGCTCAGTGGATTGACTGGGACTACATGGCTCAGAAGGATCACGTGGCCTTCAATGTCGTGATTGAGGCCGTCGAGCGACATGGTTTGAACAAGTTCATGGCTTTTCAGTATGACTGGAATGTGGAAGTAATTACTCAATTCTATTCAACTATCTACTTCCACACCGACGGAGATAGGAGGATCACTTGGATGACCCATGGAGATCAATACTCCACCACCTACTGGGAGTTTTCTCATCTACTTGACTTAGAGGATCAATTGGACAATGAAATCATTATCTCCAACTTGAGGTCAGTTGATCACGATACCTTGGAGTACATGTATCCTAGCCATGTACCCTTTCAGGTCAGGCATATAAGGAACATCAAGCCCTTCTACAGTATCCTCAACAGGGTGCTCCAGAAGACCATTGCCCCCAAGGATGGAGATGTGGGGATCATTCAAGGAATCTGAGGCACCTGATGTCACTCATTGATGGAGATGTCCGCTTCAATGTGGTTGACTACATCTTTCACGACATCTTCAACATCTCACATACTCCAAACTGATCATGTGGATACGCTCCTTACATCATGTACATGATCGAGAAGGTCTTCAGACTCAATTTCAAGAAAGACATCACTCACCGGAGGCTTCGACCTCAACTCCCTCCTCCGGAGTCTGCTGCCCCTAGGAGGAAGAATGCAGATCCTCCCGCTTCTTCCTCTCACTTTTTGCCATCTCCTCTGCCACCTCCGCCTTCATCTCAATGCAGGAGTGGATTCTTCAAGTGATTCAAATCTCTTTTCTCCTCTTGCCGGAAGAAGGAAATTCGGCAATGTTGCATGGAGCGTTGCAACGAGAAGTATCTCAAGGCGATGTGCGACAAACTGAACATCCTATGTCACCCGCCGAGGAGAGTGATGGTGAGCTCACTTCATTCCCAGAGTTCACCGCTGAGGAGCTCGCTCAATTTGGTGAAGATGGTACTTCCACCGAGGCCCCGTCCGATAATGATGCTCATTTTGATCCGGAGGCCATAGAAAGTGATAGCGGGCACCAAGGCGGAGACGACGACGACGATGACACCGATGATGATGAGGAGTAGACCTAAGGGCTCTTCCTTCCTTCTTTTCCTTTTTGGTGTCTTGATGCCAAATGGGGAGAGATTGGTGGATGAGGCACTTAGATAGGGGAGAGAGATTGAGGGGGAGAGATTGAAAGTTCTACTTAGTTATTTGGGGGAGATATTGACTTAGTTATATGAGGGAGAGATTGATTGATCCAAGATTGGACTTATGTTTTTATGTTTAAAACTCTCGTTTAAATTGTTGTAAGACTTAATTCATATAATTTGTGATGTTATGCTTGAGTTACATTCTTATCTTGCATATTTGTTGCTTTATCACAATTTATGAGCACATCACTTAGGCACTCCACCATAACATGTATATGTATGAGACCTCTCTCAATTACTCTTACTCATGATGCATACATTGAGGGGGAGTCACTCACACAAATGCATGTTATGAAAAAAAATTATTATCCTTTTTGTCGTAGTCTTAATGTGTTATCATCAATCACAAAAAGGGGAGATTCAAAGTGCATCTTGGCATCCCCGTGGGTTTTGGATGATTGATGACGACAATTAAGAGTCTAATGAGCTAAGTTTATCATAAGCACAAGTACAATGATCGAAATGAGATGAAACCCTTCAAAAAGGAAAAGGACATAATGGGCATCAAAGGCTCAAGAGTAGCAATTATAGTTTCTATGAAGTTGAGCTTATATGAGATGTGTCATGTGAGAGGGTGGATGTATCATGTGCATTGAGATCATTCTAGGGGGCTCAAAGTGGTGATTGAGAGAAACACCTAAGTGAGAAGCCAAAAATGAGAAAAAAAAATCCTAGGAGGTCGAACTAGTCTAGCCAGGCACACCAGTTCGTTTTCAGACGGATCAAACATCTTTGGAGTGATTCTTAGTGAATTTAGGGCTAAGTCCCACAAGACCGGACTTGTCCATTTTTGGACGGACCAAAGCTCTTTGGAAAAGTTCGGACTTGTCCATTTGGGTACAGACTAGTCCGTTTGAGACTTAGTGAAATTAACCGAGAGAAACCCTAGAGGGTCGGACTAGTCCGGGCCTACCCAGATGAGTCCGTTTTGGGACGGACTAAACCCTTCTGTCTTACTTCGGACTAGTCTGCTTTGGACCAGACTAGCCCGTTGTTTAGTGACTGTTTGAATTTTGAAATTTGGCGGGTAGCATGACGATCATCGCGCAGTATGATAGTTGTCGGGACCTGACCAGAGGTCAGTGGTCCCATTGGGCCGGACTAGTCCGGGGCCAGTGGTCGGACTAGTCCGTCCTTCTGTTAAGGTCAGCAGAAGGGGCTCGGGACCCCTATAAAAAGGGGACCCCCGACCTCACTTGAACAAGTCTTGAACCCTAGCGCTGCCACAAGTGACCAAGAGCATTCCAAAGCCTTTTACTCGTCCTACTAGCCCTCTAAGACCAAATATTGAAGATATTAGGATTTGGGGAGGAGAGTGAAGGAAGATCATCGCGTTTGGAATCTCGGTTTGATCTTTTTGCACATTGTGATTGTGTTTTGTGGCTTGTGTGAGTTGAGTTTCGTGTGCTCCTCATTGTATTGATTTATGGGAGCCTCAACTTGTGAGCAGCCCCATCAAACTTGGTGATTATCCATTGATATAGTGGAAATCAAGCTGACCATCGTGGTGACTTGGTGAGAGAAGGGTCAAGTGAGACCCGGTCCTTGTGTGGACTTTTCAACATGGATGTAGGCTTCTTCGTGAAGCTGAACCACAGGATAAATCTTGTCTCACTTGTCTTTTACTTCTTGTGATCACTAGTATTGCTATTAAGGTTCATATTGTTCATATTGTCTTTCACTTTTGATCTTTGTTGAAATCTTGTGATCTAAGTGTTTAAATCTTCCAATCTTAGTTGTACTAAGTTACTACATATTGTTTACATTTTGGTTGAACTTAAATTCTGCAAATAACTTGTTGAAACCAAGTTTTTAGTTTTTTCACCCTGTGCTGAGCGGACTAGTCCGGCCCTATCCATACAAGTCCGGCCTCAAGAGTTTAATCTTGTTTGATAAAGTCATTTCAGATCTTATTGCCTATTCACGCCCCTCTAGGCGACTTTCAACTGGAAATGGCCTAGTCTTGGCACGACTCTTTAGTGGCAGAACAAGGGCAGTTTGCATTCAAAAAACAACAGCCAAACGCAATACATAAAATAGTACGAGTTGTATCATTTTACACATTTCAAACATAAACGATGAAAATAACTAAGAAACTAAACTTTTTCTTCCTCCTTCGCAAAAGCAATCTGATGGCCAACTATTTCTCGCCGCCCAACCAGCGCTCACCCCACCCGCCCTGCCCGATCGTGTGCTCCCGTGCCCGCCCGCTCGTGTTGCCCGATAGATGCTTATATCTGAAAGTAATCAAACCACAGTCGTCGCCGTCTGGCGCCTATTACCCGGTGCCTGCCCAACACGCTGTTGGACTCGCCGTCGCTCGCTCACCCCGACCGGCTGCGCCCGCCCGCCATTGCACGCGCCCTCCCGTGAACGCACGCGTGCCCAGCTATTGATCTGCTCGCCCAATCCTTCCGCGCACAGAGTAGAGACGGCTGGAAAGTAATTCCCGCTACAAACGGTTTGTCATGCCCTATATTAGTTCTCATGTTGGAGATTTATTAAAATGGACTATACGTAGTCAGTCTAAAAATGTCCAAATAACTTTTATTTTAAGCTACATTGTTGCCTAAGTTGTCTCTTCTTCTAGAATGTGATGAGAAAATTTCTGTGACTCATCTTTTTCGCTTTTAGGAAAAGTAGTGCGTCTTTGTCACGCCCGGTCACCATAAAGATGAACAGACGCTTATCACATGTACGCCAGGATCAATTAAATCGTACATGCGTCGACGAAAGCGAAATATCATTACATAGCCATGTTCGAGTACATAAATAGTCTTACAGTATGACCTGAAGGTCTACAAATACACACAACAACTATTTACATCAACAACAATGTTAACAAAGTTCAAACTACAGCAGAAGACTAATAGGTAAGAGAAGCTCCAGCTCCACAGGCAACAGTTGCGTGTAAGGTCGCCAGCCTAGGCCAAGTCCTCCGGATTGACGAAGTAGTCCTCCGGTGCCGCTTCTTCTTCTTCATATTCTAATGGAAAATTAAACGCTTGAGTACATAGAGTACTCAGCAAGTGCGGGAAGAGATGACATGATTGGCTAAAGCAAGGGAAGGCCTATTATGGCTTAGCACTATGCTTAGAACCTAACCTTAGCTTCCATTTATCAATATCATAATTCAAGAAGTAATCAACACATGAGATAATGAATGTAACTTGAATCATAATTAACCACCATTTCCCAACCATAGACTAATTATGAACTGGCCCCAAGCCGCTCTTGTCCGTGAGCACGGTTGTCATGACAGTTTTACCAAATCTCTGCAGAGAGTGTACCCTTTCCCCACAAGCAGTGATTTCATCCCCTGTTGCCAGGTGGACTGAGTAAACCTCCATGTAGCCCGTGGTGATCAACCACATTTCACACTTCCGTAGGTGTGTGGCCCGGAGATCACTACATGGTCTTTACAAAGGTGCTCCCGATGCTAGCCCTCTAAGGTTTCCACCACTGAGGATTCTCGGAGTAACCCTCCGCCTCAGAGCCCCCTCTTGAGCCTTGCGGATCCCAGAGCAGTTCCCCTGCATCATTCCCCGCACCATCCAACTACTAGCATTTCATCGGGAGAAACCTAATTAATTGACCAAGCTGCCCCATCTCAGTCTCGTGGTGGTACTATGAAGCTTAGTGGCTTCCTTCATAAACCGGTCCTTAGAATCCGGTGGTAACAAACCCCAATCCCGGGTCTCGTGCAAACTGCACCATACCAAAACTATCCAACCACCAGATTCCTATCCACTACTATTGTGTAATCACCACAATTTAAAGTAACCATAAAGTTTGCCATGGCACAATTGTATGAAATCCCAATCCCAATATTTAAGCATGGCTAAGCATAAATATGACCTATCTACTTCCCAACCCATTTCAGATAACAAGGAATTATATGGAACGGGGCATGTAAACATGAAATAGGACATCAATTTAATTAGCATGCATCTATCTAAATTCCTAAAATTGGTACAAGATGGTCAAGGGCACTTGCCTTCGTTGAAGACTTGAGTGTTGGTGAAGTCTTGGTCTTGGAGGTTAAGATTAGGGTCGTAGAACGACTCTAGGTATATTGCCCAAGCATGGCAAGAATAAAATAAAACTAAATAAGTAAAGAGCACGCAAAACAGTACATCACAACATACACATGGCATAAAATCCTATACTAATGCGTCCCTACGAAGTATTTATTACTTAACATGGCCAAAGTGTGCATTTTATATTTATCCTACATTTTTGAGAATTAAATATAGCCTAAAACCATTTTTATTGAATTTTCTATGGCCAAAATGTATTTTTAAACATTTATAATAAATATTCCATGGAAAAAATATATTTCAAATGAACTCTACAATTTATTCACAGCATAAAATAGTTTATACCAATTTTTCCTAACATTTCTACACTTAATTACCATTTTTATCTATTTTCTACACCTCAAATACACCTAAAAACCATATTCAGCAAATAAATAAAAGTTCAGGGGCTAATCTATTAGTTTACTACACTGTACAGGGGCTGAATACATGATTCTACAAATTTACAGGGGTTAGATTGCTTATTTAAATGATTAAATCCAATTTTTAGGGGTCCAGGGGCTAGTCTGCAATTCTGGGGGCTAGATTTGAATTCCAGCAAGGTCTAGGGGGTAGCTGGTAATTCTCCGAGGGCCTAGGTGCAAAGTCTGCGGCAGGAAAAGGGCTTTTGAACTTGGGCCGTTGGATTCCGATCGGATGGCTCGGATTTAATGAAGCGAAGGGGTATGACGATCTAATCGTGGCCGTTGGCGCCAGCCGAGGGCCACGATTGAGCCACGTCGGCACTTGGCCAGCGCTAGCGCTCTCCGCGGCGGCGCACGGCGGCGGGCTCGCCGGACTAAGTACAATCAAGCGAAATCTACCCTAATTCTCAGATCTATGCACGGTAAAATGAAGAGGGAGGCATGGCGATCTCACCAGAGGCGTTGATCGGGCTCGGGGAGGAGAGGAAGACGCCGGCGACGAAGTGAGGCGGCGGAGCTCGATGGTGAACGGTGAAGCAGCGGTGCACTGGCGATCTCCCTGAGCTACGACGTCTGGGACGCTCCTGGCAGTGCAGCAAACATGTTAGGCCAAGAATGGAGGGGAGAGGGGGGGTTGCACCGACGGGAACACGAGCGCAGAGGAGACTCACCGGCGGTGAAAGTGCTAGGGCTCCGGGAAGCTCGGGGAAGGGGAAGGAATGGGGGCGTCGGGTTCTATATAGCGCGAAGAGGGGGTGGGTTGAGGAGCGCGTGCGAAATCTGAATGGGGGAGAGTGGATCCGAGTGGGGATCGTGGGCGCGGGGGTCGGCGTGGTGCGGGGTGACAGTTGCGCGCGGGAGAAGAAGGGAGGGAAGGGGGAGGCGCCGAGAGGCGGGGTCCACGGCGCAGAGAGAGAGAGAGAGAGAGAGGGAGTGGGGAAGGGTTGGGCCGTGGGAGAGAGGAAGGGAGTTGGGCCAGGGGGGAAGATTTGGCCCAACAGGGGGTTTTATTTCTTTTTCTTTTTCATTTCTTTTATTTTGATTTTGAATTCAAATTCAAATTTAAATCGTTTGCTACACGTTTGAACTTCAAAAAATCACCCAAAATGCATGCAATAATGTTCAAGGGTTTGAGCAAATTTTTGTACATGAAATATGGATGTTACAACTCTACCCCCCTTAAAAGGAATCTCGCCCTCGAGATTCGGACGTTCTAAGGGAAAAGATGAGGGAAATCGGCCTTGAGGGTTTCTTCTCTTTCCCATGTTGCTTCTGCCTCTGAGTGATGCTTCCATTGCACTTTGCACATGCGAATGACTTTGTTCCTCGTGACCTTTTCTAGTGTCTCAAGTATCTTGACAGGCTGCTCCACATAAGACAAATCTTCCTGTACATCCACTGCTTCCATAGGCAATTGCTCCTCAGGCACTCTTAAGCACTTCTTAAGCTGCGATATATGGAACACATTATGCACATCTGACAAGTGCGGCGGAAGCTCAAGCTGATAAGCCACTTCTCCTCGTCTTTCGAGTATCTTGAACGGACCAATGTAGTGGGGTGACAACTTGCCTCTTACTTTAAATCTTCTCAATACTCTCATAGGTGACACCTTCAAGTACACATAATCACCAACCTCAAATGTTAGATCACGTCTTCGAGTATCCGCATAACTCCTCTGTCTTGTTTGGGCTGCCTTTAGATTCTTCCGAATTTCTTGTACTTGTCTTTCAGCCTCTTTTAATATATCAGGCCCAAAGACTTGACTTTCCCCAGTTTGATTCCAAAACAATGGTGTCCTACATTTCCGCCCATACAATGCTTCAAAAGGAGACATCTTCAAACTGGCTTGATAATTGTTGTTGTAAGAGAATTCGGCATATGGCAGATTCTTGTCCCAACTTTTGCTATTCTTTAGAGCACACGCTCTCAATATGTCTTCTAATATCTGGTTGGTGCGTTCTGTCTGACCATCAGTTTGAGGATGATACACCGAACTAAAATTTAGACGGGTATCCATTGATTCATGCAACTTCTGCCAGAATCTTGAGGTGAATTGAGTGCCTCTGTCTAAAATGATCTTCTTAGGAACTCCATGCAAGCATACAATCCTGAAGATGTACAGTTCCGCCAGCTTGGGACCATTGTAAGTCTCTTTCACAGGAATAAAGTGAGCAACTTTAGTTAAATGATCCACTATGACCCATATAGAATCATATCCAGACTGTGTTCTTGATAGTCCCACAATGAAATCCATACTAATTTCTTCCCATTTCCATTCTGGCACTTTGATTGGTTGCAACAACCCTGCTGGTCTTTGATGTTCCGCCTTAATCAATTGACATGTATCACATATGGCCACATATTCTGCTACATCCTGTTTCATTCCATGCCACCAATATCGATCTTTAAGGTCTTGATACATCTTTGTGCTTCCGGGATGAATGGAGTATGAGGAGTTATGAGCTTCCCTTAGTATCAACTCTTTAATCTCCTTGATATCTGGAACACAAATCCTCTTTCCAAGCCATAAGGTTCCTTGTTCATCCTCTCTAAAGTTCGGAGCTTTCCCTTTCTTCATCCACTGCTTGATCTCCTTGACCTTCTCATCATTCTTTTGTCCTTCTCGTATATCACGTTCAAGGGTTGAGTCCACTTCCATAGCAACTGCTTCAGTGCTAGACACTAGACATAGGTTTAACCTTGCAAACTCTTCACATAACTGGGGTTGAAGAGCTTGTACTGACAAGTTATTGCATTGTCCCTTCCTGCTTAGAGCATCAGCGACCACATTAGCCTTTCCTAGATGGTAGTTGATTCCCACATCAAAATCATTTATTAATTCCAACCAACGACGTTGTCTGAGATTAAGATCCGGTTGTGTGAATATGTACTCCAAGCTCTTGTGATCTGTGTATATCTCAGTTCTTTTTCCCATCAAGTAGTGTCTCCAGATCTTCAATGCATGAACAACAGCCGCCAATTCTAAATCATGGGTTGGGTAATTCCTCTCATGCTTCCGAAGTTGTCTTGAAGCATAGGCTACAGCATGTCCTCCTTGCATTAAGACGCATCCTAAACCATGACCAGATGCATCACAATAGACCACAAACTCCTTTTGCATATCAGACATCACTAATACCGGTGCACTGGTTAACCTCTTCTTCAACTCGATGAAACTTACTTCACATTCGGGGGTCCACTTGAAAGCAACTCCTTTCTCAAGCAACTTGGTTAGTGGTCGGGAGATCTTCGAAAATCCCTCGATGAATCGACGGTAATAACCAGCCATACCTAAGAATCTTCGTATATCATGTACACTCTCGGGTGTTTCCCACTTAAGAACATCTGCCACCTTGCCTGGGTCCACTGCTATACCTCCTTCTGATATGACATGCCCCAAAAATGATACCTCCTTTATCCAGAACTCACACTTACTAAGCTTGGCATACAGTTGATGTTGGCGGAGCTTCTGTAGAGCCATCCTGAGGTGCTCTTCATGCCCCTCTTCAGTCTTGTAGTAGATAAGTATGTCATCGATGAATACCACTACAAACTCGTCCAAGTACTCCATGAATACCTTGTTCATTAGATACATAAAATATGCCGGAGCATTGGTCAATCCAAACGACATAACTGTATACTCATATAATCCATATCGAGAGACAAATGTCGTCTTGGGAATGTCTGAGGGTCTAATCTTCAGTTGATAGTAGCCCGAACGAAGATCAATCTTGGAGAACACACATGCTCCTCTCAATTGATCAAACAAATCTTCAATCCTTGGTAGTGGATATTTATTCTTGATTGTTACCTCATTTAAGGCACGGTAATCCACACACAACCTTTGAGTTCCATCCTTCTTAGGTACAAATATAACTGGTGCTCCCCAAGGTGATGAGCTAGGACGAATATATCCTTTTGCCAATAACTCCTCAATATGATCCTTTAGTTCAGCTAATTGTTTAGCATCCATTCTATATGGCCTCTTATATATTGGGGCCGTTCCAGGTACTAACTCAATGACAAATTCAATCTATCGATCAGGGGGCATACCTGGTAAGTCATCTGGGAATACATCCGGAAATTCCTTCACAACCCTGATGTCTTCGGTACTCTCAAGATGGTTGAGTTGTACTACTGCCTCTTGTGTCTGATCTGGCTTGAACTCCACTGTAGTGTCATCCGGGTGTGTTAAGCAAACTGTTCTAGTTGCACAATGGATTACTCCTTGATTCTTCGTCAACCAATCCATTCCCAGAATGATGTCTAATCCTTGTGAGTCCAACACTATTAGGTTGGCCCAAAAGACTACCCCCTTATGTTTATACTCACTTTTCGGCATAGATGCCTTGCCACCATCTCTCCTCCAGGAGAGTTTATCAATAATGGCCCATTCAAGAATGTAACTACCATGTCATGCTTCTTTATGAAATCCTTGGATATAAATGAATGTGTAGCACCCGAATCAAACAATATGGTGGCGGGGTGGGAGTTAACAGAAAACATACCGATCACCACATCAGGCGCTTCCTGTGCTTGCTCCAGTGTCACATGGTTGACACGGCCAGGTGGGTTTTGTTGCTTCTTTGGACAACTGCTGACGTAGTGTCCCCATTCTCCGCACTTGTAACATTGGACTCCCGCAGCATTACTTTGGCCCTTGTTGCCTCCTGATTGGTTTCTTGGGGGTTGGCCATTTGGACGGTTGGCTGGAGCTGAAGGGCGGGGTGGCTGCATCTGCTGATGTGGGGGTTGCATTGGCTGGCGTGGTGGCTGCTGCTGCTGGCGCATTTGCTGGTTGTAGGGAGTGGGTGGCCTGTAGTTGGTGTTTGGAAATCTCTGTCCCGAGTAGTTCATAGGACGAGTCATCTGGTTTGCAGGCGGAGGGTTAAGACGGGGGCGTACATTGCTGCTAGAGGCATGTGCTATAGTCAACTTCCTTTTTCTTTCCTCATCATCCAGTTCCTTTTTAGTCCTCTCCACTTCAAAGGCTTTGTCAACCAGCTTCTGAAAGTCGTTGTAGTCGCTGGAAGACATGGCAAACTTCAACTCCTTATCCAGTCCATTCTTGAAACGGAATTGTTTCTTGGAGTCAGTATCCACATCGGTTGGGGCATAGCGGGACAACTGGGTGAATGCATTCAAATAGGCCCTCACAGTCATACAGCCCTGCTTCAACATAAGGAACTCTTCGCGTCTTGCTTGTATTTCTCCCTTAGGCACAAAGTGATTGCGGAAGTTGGTCCTGAATTCTTCCCAGGTAATGTTTTTTGGGTCCTGATGAGCTTCAGTAAAGGCAGTCCACCAGTCGGCTGCCGGTCCTTGGAGTTGATGGGAGGCTAATAGTACTTTCTCTCTTCCTTCACAGTGGATGAGCCTCAACTTGCTTTCAACTGTACGGAGCCAATCATCAGCATCCATGGGTTCAGTGACTGTGGCAAAAGTGGGTGGATGAGTGTTTAGGAAGTCCCTTAGAAAGGACCTAGGTGGAAAAGGTGGTGGTGGTGGAAGGTTGTAATTTGGTGGTGGTGGGGGTGGGGCTTGCTGCAGGTTGGTGACAATCTGAGTAAGGTTGTTAAGCAGCTGGGTTTGGATGGCCATCATCTGCTGCATTTGTTGCGCGGCTGGGGCTCCTCGAGCACCCCTACCATTCCATCCTGGCACACCTCCAAGTCCTTCATCTTGGGGCACAACACCCCTTCCACGACCTCTACCTCTACCTCTTCCAGACATCTGTATAGGGAATAATTGAAACTTTAGGACGATAGATGAGATATAGAAGGGTACGCTATGGCAAACGGTCCCAACTACATGCATCAAGGGAAACACATATATATATAAAGCAAGCAAATTCATTAACCAACTAGTGCGGATGTGGACAAGATGCTAATGCATTCCACAACTCGCACGACACACTAACAAGCCTATATACAAATGACATGGATGTGGACAGGATGCCGAAGCATTCCACAACTCATGTCGCACACTCACACAACATAAAGCAAACTAATACAATACCATAGATAACACAACTCAAGACTAGAGAGGGCGCAGCTACACACTCCTACATACTAAGGATAGGTGTCCTGAGTCGTCCAGCGGGGAAACAAGTCCACTCCTACTCATCGGAGTCCTCCTCAACCTCCATCTCCGGGTCTTCTTCTTCCGAGTCCTCTCTTGATTCCTGGGGGGAGTTCATACGGCGATCTGGAGAGTTCGGATCCCAAGGCTCAACATCCGAAGCGTACTAAGGAGAGTTAGGATCAGCTGCAGTGATCCTCGCATAGCGTCGGCGAAGTCGCTCGTAGCGGTCAACCAAGTCCCTGCTGTCCTGAAGCTCCTGCTGACAACGCTGGAGTCGGGAAGACAACTCCACAACGTCGTCCACCAGCCTCTCGCACTGAGGGTGGGTCAAAGGCCCCTCGACGTCACGTCCAGTGTAGGCGGCCGTGCCACTAGGGCGCTGAGGGGTGTACGCGTGCTCCGTGCACCCAAGGCGGAACCTGTGGGCATGACTCCAGTAGGTAGTCGCCTCCCACGTGGCGTCCTCCTCAGCCGCACGCTAGGAGCTCCTCCAGGCCGGAGAGAAGTGTGAGTGTAGCAGCTCCGAGTCGTAGTAGACGGCCAGCTGAGAAGTCCACTCCAGTCCACCAGTATAGGGCACAAAGACCCTAGTGGTGTGGTAGACTAGGCGAACACGGTACTCACGGTACCCCGCAGCACGAAGAATAGAGCGAAGACGGACACGCATCCTCGAAGCAGCACTCCCAGTGGAGAACAACGTCGTCTCCCTCCTGGGGGTGTGAGGTGAGGAGCGACTGGCTAGGGCGTGGTGAGGAACACGACCCCCAGTCGACTTACGAGTCGTCTGCTTGGTTCGCGCCATCTACAAACATTTGAAAAGAAGAGAGTGAGATCAATAATAAATAAATTAAGTTAGAATAAAGCAATAAGTACAGCAAGATAAGAAGCACAAGGTTTGAGATAGAGAGCACAAAATTTTGGAAATACTATTTTATAAGAAAATAGTATAGTCCTTAATTTTCGGCCATTTCTAACTAGGCTTGCGTCCTACGGGCAACACGGCTCTGATACCACTTTGTCACGCCCGGTCATCATAAAGATGAACAAATGCTTATCACATGTACGCCAGGATCAATTGAATCGTACATGCGTCGATGAAAGCGAAATATCATTACATAGCCATGTTCGAGTACATAAATAGTCTTACAGTACGACCCGAAGGTCTACAAATACACACCACAACTATTTACATCAACAACAATGTTAACAAAGTTCAAACTACAGCAGAAGACTAATAGGTAAGAGAAGCTCCAGCTCCACAGGCAGCAGTTGCGCGTAAGGTCGCCAGCCTAGGCCAAGTTCTCCGGATTGACGAAGTAGTCCTCCGGTGCCGCTTCTTCTTCTTTATATTCTAATGGAAAATTAAACGCTTGAGTACATAGAGTACTCAGCAAGTGCGGGAAGAGATGACATGATTGGCTAAAGCAAGGGAAGGCCAATTATGGTTTAGCACTATGCTTAGAACCTAACCTTAGCTTCCATTTATCAATATCATAATTCAAGAAGTAATCAACACATGAGTAATGATAGTGAATCTAACTTGAATCATAATTAACCACCATTTCCCAACCATAGACTAATTATGAACTGGCCCCAAGCCGCTCTTGTCCGTGAGCACGGCTGTCATGACAGTTTTACTAAATCTCTGCAGAGAGTGTACCCTTTCCCCACAAGCAGTGATTTCATCCCCTGTTGCCAGGTGGACTGAGTAAACCTCCATGTAGCCCGTGGTGATCAACCACATTTCACAATTTCGTAGGTGTGTGGCCCGGAGATCACTACATCGTCTTTACAAAGGTGCTCCCGACTAGTGCTAGCCCTCTAAGGTTTCCACCACTAAGGATTCTCGGAGTAACCCTCCGCCTCAGATCCCCCTCTTGAGCCTTGCGGATCCCAGAGCAGTTCCCCTGCATCATTCCCCGCACCATCCAACTACTAGCATTTCATCGGGAGAAACCTAATTAATTGACCAAGCTGCCCCATCTCAGTCTCGTGGTGGTACTATGAAGCTTAGTGGCTTCCTTCATAAACCGGTCCTTAGAATCCGGTGGTAACAAACCCCAATCCCGGGTCTCGTGCAAACTGCACCATACCAAAACTATCCAACCACCAGATTCCTATCCACTACTATTGTGTAATCACCACAATTTAAAGTAACCATAAAGTTTGCCATGGCACAATTGTATGAAATCCCAATCCCATTATCTAAGCATGGCTAAGCATAAATATGACTTATCTACTTCCCAACCCATTTCAGGTAACAAGGAATTATATGGAACAGAAAACATGAAATAGGACATCAATTTAATTAGCATGCATCTATCTAAATTCCTAAAATTGGTACAAGATGGTCAAGGGCACTTGCCTTCGTTGAAGACTTGAGTGTTGGTGAAGTCTTGGTCTTGGAGGTTAAGATTAGGGTCGTAGAACGACTCTAGGTATATTGCCCAAGCATGGCAAGAATAAAATAAAGCTAAATAAGTAAAGAGCACGCAAAACAGTACATCACAACATACACATGGCATAAAATCCTATACTAATGCGTCCCTACGAAGTATTTATTACTTAACATGGCCAAAGTGTGCATTTTATATTTATCCTACATTTTTGAGAATTAAATATAGCCTAAAACCATTTTTATTGAATTTTCTATGGCCAAAATGTATTTTTAAACATTTATAATAAATATTCCATGGACAAAATATATTTCAAATGAACTCTACAATTTATTCACAGCATAAAATAGTTTATACCAATTTTTCCTAACATTTCTACACTTAATTACCATTTTTATCTATTTTCTACACCTCAAATACACCTAAAAACCATATTCAACAAATAAATAAAAGTTCAGGGGCTAATCTATTAGTTTACTACACTGTACAGGGGCTAAATACATGATTCTACAAATTTACAGGGGTTAGATTGCTTATTTAAATGATTAAATCCAATTTTTAGGGGTCCAGAGGCTAGTCTGCAATTCTGGGGGCTAGATTTGAATTCCAGCAAGGTCCAGGGGGTAGCTGGTAATTCCCCGAGGGCCTAGGTGCAAAGTCTGCGGCGGGAAAAGGGCTTTTGAACTTGGGCCGTTGGATTCCGATCGGATGGCTCGGATTTAATGAAGCGAAGGGGTATGCCGATCTAATCGTGGCCGTTGGCGCCAGCCGAGGGCCACGATTGAGCCAGGTCGGCACTTGGCCGGCGCCAGCGCTCTGGGCGGCGGCGCACGGCGGCGCACGGCGGCGGGCTCGCCGGACTAAGTACAATCAAGCGAAATCTACCCTAATTCTCAGATCTATGCACGGTAAAATGAAGAGGGAGGCATGGCGATCTCACCAGAGGCGTTGATCGGGCTCGGGGAGGAGAGGAAGACGCCGGCGACGAAGTGAGGCGGCGGAGCTCGACGGTGAACGGTGAAGCAGCGGTGCACTGGCGATCTCCCTGAGCTACGACGTCCTGGACGCTCCTGGCGGTGCAGCAAACATGTTAGGCCAAGAATGGAGGGGAGAGGGGGGTTGCACCGACGGGAACACGAGCGCAGAGGAGACTCACCAGCGGTGAAAGTGCTAGGGCTCCGGGAAGCTCGGGGAAGGGGAAGGAATGGGGGCGTCGGGTTCTATATAGCGCGGAGAGGGGGTGGGTTGAGGAGCGCGTGCGAAATCTGAATGGGGGAGAGTGGATCCGAGTGGGGATCGTGGGCGCGGGGGTCGGCGTGGCGCGGGGTGACGGTTGCGCGCGGGAGAAGAAGGGAGGGAAGGGGGAGGCGCCGACGGGCGAGGTCCACGGCGCAGAGAGAGAGAGGGGGAGTGGGGAAGGGTTGGGCCGCGGGAGAGAGGAAGGGAGTTGGGAAAGGGGGGGAAGATTTGGCCCAACAGGGGGTTTTATTTCTTTTTATTTTTCATTTCTTTTCTTTTGATTTTGAATTCAAATTCAAATTTAAATCGTTTGCTACACGTTTGAACTTCAAAAAATCACCCAAAAATGCATGCAATACTGTTCAAGAGTTTGAGCAAATTTTTGTACATGAAATATGGATGTTACAGTCTTTGAGACTTAGGTAACTATAGCTCGTTGCCTGATGCCCTCAGCGGCTGTAAGGGCCTGTTTGCTTTGCGGTCTAAGTGTGCCATGCCGCAGGTGCGGCAGCGCCTATCCTTAGGCGGTCGTTTTCGGCGCCTAATCATCGGCAGGAGTTGGCGAAGAAAATGAACTGTAATGATGTGGCGTGGAGTTTGGCAGCTAAGGAGTGGTAGAGATCTAAACAGCATGTGGCGCCCCTACAGTTAGGCGTTGACCATTTGTGGCAAAATGTAGTAGTAAACCAAACACGCCTCATTTGTCAACGTAATAAAAAGGGATGGCTGTTCATACATGAATTTCCAACGACAGTTCTGGGCTCTTCAAAAAAATAGCGATGGCGCCCGTAGCACAGGGTCCCCTAAATAATAAAGCCGAAGGAAGAGAAAACAAATTCTCTGCGGCAACCTGCTGCCGCGATGCCGTTCGTTTCCGTCCTGGATGAATCAAAATTACCGTGAGTTTTCTGATCAGAACCGTTTCTGCTCGGCTCCTTCGATCCCGCTCGTGCTCGGCTCCTGCGTACCCACGTGGTCTAAATCCAATCACACGCTCTCGGATATTCAGCCGGTCCTCAAAAAATTTGCTTCCCAAGGAAAATGCAGGCCTGAAACTGTCAGGACCTTCTGTCGTATGATCCAATAGTGATCCAAGTACTCCCTCTATCCCTAAAAACTTATCGCTGTCGCTTTGTAATTCATTTCTGAACTACAAAGCGACAAACTTTAGAGGACGGAGGGAGTATTATTCATTGTTTTTTAAAAAAAAGATGGCTGGATTTTGGCAATGACAAGGACACTCCTGCTATCCCAAACATTGCAAGTATCGTACATCGAGAACTACAACAACTATAGTTACAACGTAGAGACACCACGAGGCTAGCTTATCTTCGACGGGAACACCGCATCGTTGTAGCCGCTGCTGGCCGCGGACAGCAGCTGGACGTCATCGAACGCGTTCTCCTCCTGCTCGCTGACTCCAGCGAAGGAGGCGCCGGCACCCCGCGGCTCCAGCACGCTCTTGCTCGCCTTGAGCTGCTCCTCAAACATCTTCTGCAGCTTCTTGCCTTGCTCTTCGATCCTCAGCTGCAGATTTCGCTGGACCTGCAAATTATCAGCAAAAAATTAGATATGCCATGAGTCTAGGATTTTTTTTTCTTTCATGCATGTAGTGTTTGACACATAGAACGAGCACCTCGAGCTGCTCGTGGAGGCGCCTCTGCACGTCGAGCTGGACGCGCAATGCTTCTGTGATTTGCTCTCCACTGCAAGAATGGGCATCCTGCCATTAGCCCGTGCTAATTTCTGAATCTTTTGTAAAGGTGAACGGCGAAAGTACGTACGTCTTTGGGTCGAGATTCAGCACGTCGTTTCCTGCCAATCTTCTCTCCTGTTTCCCTGCAATTCGACAACAGAAGGACAACATGTGTCAGCCAGCATGCAATTGGATGGCTGGGCCTGGAATCTAGCAACAGGTGTCAGGGCCTAACAAACGGTGATGGAATAAAGTTTGGGAATGACACGATTTAGAATACTCAACAACTATTTTTTTACAAAATACTCCTACCTAACAGATTGATCAATTTTTTTTGGGGGGGGGGGGGGGGGGGGGGGGGGTTTGTTTACCTTCAGATGACGCTGGCATGTATTTGGCTGTGCGGTATTTCTGAAATCCAAGAAAGCAAGTTGTTAGCTGAATTCAACGGTAGCATCGCCTACGATTGTCACGCTAATAGTATTTGAATTCTTCAAAGATCATCAACCTGAAGGTGGCTTTTGATGTGGTAGATCGTGAGGCCATCAGAGTTCATCAGTTTCAGAATCCCCTTCGGAGTCGCCTCTGCAGAGTGTCATACAGAAAACAAGAGAAAACTAAACGCCATGAGCTAGCGAGACAATTAGCATCCGAACAGATCTGATTGAATAGATACTAACGTGTCCATGTCAGGAATGAAAACGATTTCGGTAAGGATGCTCACTGTCTGCGCCGCCGAGCTGGTTCACGCAGTCGACGAACCGATCGTGGAGGTCCTGCGTCCACCGGATCCGGGTCTTGCTCGGCAGGACCTGCCCAAGCGCGGTGACGACGTTGCCGGTATGAGACGTTGCTGCACCCATACTGCAACTCCTGGACAACGGGTTCTCCATCGGATTCAGCATGCTTGGCGCCTCCAACGCCGGGTGAAAAAGCGTGCTCGGCGCGACCTTGGGAGTTCAGACAAACAAGGACGCTATAATCATCAGTTCCTCACCATCACCATCATCGCAGACAGCTGTAGCGTACTTCACTTACCAGAGGTGAAAAGGAGTGGTTTTTGTTGGGTTCGCCGCCTAGAAGCCGAGCGGTGGCAGCGTTGCCGCACAGCCCGTGCACTTGCTCCTGCTGCTGCAACGGAAGCTTGGGCGCAGGAGGCTCCTTTGCGGCGTCCAGTTGCTGTGGCGAGACGTAGTACGTCCTCACCGAGTCGTCGCGGAGCACCGACTGGTAGGGCTGATCAGCCTCCGGGAGTCGTCCGAACGGTGCTGTCTTGAGCACTGCCATCGGCGAGAGAGCGCAGTCGAACCGCGCCATGCCCAGCAGGTCCTCGGCAGCGAAGAACGCGGCTGTGTCGGAGCCGACGCAGCCGCCCTGCGTCGCTAGCATCGATCTCGGCGTCGGGCTATACCCCACGTGCGGCCAGCTGCCGGCGCCGCCATTCTGCTGGGACACGGAGCTCATGAACCCCCGGTGGAAAGAGAGGCCAGCGGCGTCACCTTGAAACAGCTGGGGGTCGCACATCTGCGATCCGTAGTGGTGGTCGTGCAGCTTAATCTTCTTGGCGTTCATCACAGTGACCACAAAGTCTCTGAACTAAACAAACAAGCAGACAAATGAATTACAACTAACATCTATCCATTCTTTCACAATGAACTTGAGAATAGATCAATAATTCATTATATAACTGGATATCATCATTATCTGAAACCTGAAACGGCAGATTTCAGCTACGAATTTTACGGTCGGAGCAGTAGAAGAGAAGGAAGGATTATCACCACGGCGATGCTTAAATAGGTACTATGCAAGGTTCCATTTCAGTCCATTGGAAGCTAGGCTCTAGTGGAAGAATCAGATCCTGCACCGGTCTAGAATCCCGGTGGCGTGTCGTCGTGTCGACACGGTGAGAATAATTCGACGGCGGTGAGTGCATGCCCCCGGAACACACACGGCAAAGCTTCGGAATAACCAAACAACCGACGAGCAGCAGCCGCTGCCCGGCGGAGAAGGAAGCAACAAGAACACGGCAATGCAAGCAAATAGGGAGGAGGAATAGTTCATGTACACCAGCAGATATGGTTGGAGCAACTTACGACTTGGAGGCATCAAATCATGTGCATGCAGTGCACCGCCGGCAGTACTGAAACTTCTTGGCAATTCTCTGTCTCACTCTCACTCTGCATCTGGAGGAAGGACTGGAATCTGCAGGAGAATTGGAGAGGAAGAACGGGAGCAGAAGTGGCTCCTGATCGTCCCAATTGGAATATGAACTCCTCTCTCTCTGGGGGGCCCTCCTAACGGAGACCAAACAAGCAGCATCTGACAAGAATAATAAGATGCAAACATATCCATGTACTAGATAAAGGACAACTTTCCAAGTCAGACAAAGGCTAGAGGACAAACATGGGCTTTGATCCTTTCACCTTAAATCTTAGCTAGTTTTGCTTGGTTTTTTTGGCCTCCAGTCCTAGTTGGACTGCTAGGATAGGATACAACACAGACAGTAAAGATCATGGGGACATCTCTATGTTGAACTGTATGTCCTGCTTGTCATTTGATACCCCTAACGACAGATGAATAGGCCACCATTATTCCGGTAGGGCAGGATAATGTTAACCAAGTACTCTTGAAATCGCTACCCCCTGGGATCAAACAACGTTTCCAATCAAACAAGAACGACCGAATCGAGGTTGAAAGCTTCGGTCCCGATCCCGGCCACCGGTTAGTATCACGCTAAGACTATCAAATCTAAACCCTGGATTGGTCAAAATTAACAGACTGATGAAGTATGTATGTGCACACGCATGTGCACCAATGCATGCAACTGAATGTTGAGTTTGCAAAACGTTAACGTCCTACGAGATATTATCTCCGTTCTAAAATAAATTACGTTTAAAACAAAAAATCTAGTTTAATATACTAACCGAGGAAGCGGCCATTGAGCAACTGGACGGCGAAACTTATGATGAGATTGGACGTGCAGGCATGCCAACGTCGGAAGGATTAAGAAAGAGTCTTATCTGGATGCACGGTGCCGCGCCGGTTGACGCTGCGGCAGGTCGTCTGCTCAAGACCTGAAGGGGCATTGTTGGTCGGCTCGTTGGCTCCCGCCGGAAGCTTGTTTAATTCCTCGGATTCGTCCTTGGCTCGATCGGCACAAACGACGTGGGAGATAAGCGAGCGGTCGTCTTCCTCCCGGAATCTGGTTTGTCACCTCACTGACGCTGAAGGATTGATTGTTCTGCAGGCAAAGCTTGCTTCCGCTATCGCATCGGCATTCGCTAGTACAGTAATAAATTACGGAGCACTAGGACGATAAAGCATTAAAGCTACTTACTGTCACTGTAACCTCGGAAGCTAGCGATCCCAAGGCAAGGCGGCAACCATCGGATCGAATCGAATCTGGAGGCGCCTTCGCCACGCAACACTTGGATGGAGTATGGACCACGGCGAAAACAGGCAGGGTTTGAGGGACGCGGGGAAACGAACGGGCGGCTGTCCGCCTGATCCGTCGCCGCCGACGCGGTGGAAGGAGGGAAGGTCGGGAGCAAGCCGAAGAAGAGGAGATTTAGGTGGCCCGGTCCAAGATACGATGGGCCAATCCTCTCTACAAACCGCAATGGGCTGTACTATTTAGACCGCGGTCCTTCTGGTGGGCTATTCGATCAGCAGCAATTATTGGGCTCTGTCCCTTTCGCAATTCGTGGCCTATACTTTCTCAGTTCTGAAATATACTGTATGATCTAAGATAAAAAAAATAGTTTAATTTGAATTAAATTAGCTGTTTTAAACGTTATTTATTTCAGAACAGTGGGAGTACTATTTTTAATCCAGTGAGAAATTGGAGGAGATTTTTTAGCTTTATGTGGTGGTGGTGGTAAGCTTGGGTCTGAATTAGTGTTAGACTTTGTATTTTCCTGTAACACTGGACCTGGTTAGGTCATGCCTGACCGCCTAGAATGGTGGCGTCGTCATCAGAAAAAACCCCTTGCACTTCCTCAATGAAAGAAAAAAAAACAGAGAGTGAGTGACATTCTAGATGGATGATGCCTCGCAGTCGCAGGTGAGTCGCGTCTCCGCACTGCTGATGCACTCACTCCCCGTCCGTCCGGCGAGTGATTCGGTACAGGTCGCCGTCATGGATCCACGGGTGACGCTACGGCATCTCTTCTTCCTCACTCTCTCGTTACAACCCAGCAAGCTAGTGGGCTCGTGAATGCTTGCGCGAGTATCTCAACAACTGGATTCACTGTGTCCTCTTGCATCCGCACACCAGACGCATGAACAAACGGATGCATGTCATGCATACGGTCCACACTTCACACCCCTCTCTCTCTGTCTCTCTCTCTCTTTGTTGTGGTCCAGCTGAGCAATTGCAAATCATGGCCAATAACGCGATGCGCTTCCTCGTCACTCAACGGCTCGACGCAACAGAAGTGGGGGGAGGAGGACCAAGATTGCGGCGAACTATCGAATCGGTCCAGGCTGGAGCCTTGCATGGTGACCTCCAGTTGCGAACGAGGTCGTCCAAACCAAAACAGATCTGGATTAGTGCGAACCAAAACATCACGCAACGAGGATACCATGAGCCACCTTGCTTGTTTCCTTCATCTCTCTAAGCTAGCTAGTAGGGTCCAGCTGTTTACACCCCATTATCAAGCTGCATGCATGCACCTGATCGTTCTTATCCATTCTGCAGGTAGTGATGACATGCTCTAAGTTCCTGATTTTTTTGGTTTATCATGCACAAGTTAATCCTGTCCTGTTTTTTATCCTGAGAAAGAACAGTATAGTGTTACGCCTTTTTTACGTACTACAATAGTACTACTTCTGTTTTGGAATAATTGTCATTTGAAACAATCAAAAGAATTAAAAATTAACTAATAAATGTTGTTCTAACGACAACTAAATTGAAACCGAGGGAATACAATATTATTCCGGTTATCTAGGACAAAACTCCAATTTTTAGATACTGTAAATGGCTTCTAGCCTTTGCCTCCATGAGACTATGACCAAGTTATTACAAATTGCAGCACGTAAAGGACTTCAGAACACTGCAGCATGATAATATAGAGCCATCACGAGCACCTCGAGGAGCTTTTCTTTTCCGGTTCCCACAGCTGTGGTCAGTAATATTCAGCCTGCGCTCTGCTCCTGCTTGAACAGATATCTGACACATCACTGCTTCTTTCTCATCTCGCCGAGGCTGAGCAGAGCTCCTAAACTTCGATGGAACGAACAAAGATGTCAAGTCCTCTTTCACAGGTTCAGCGCAGAGTACGCCGGTCCACTCATCAAAAGGATTTCAATTAGCGAAGATTGGTGCGCCATGGTCCAGCAGCCGCGGCACCTTCTGCAGCTTCCTGGCTAGTGTTCAGAACTTTCAGCCACAATTGTTCAGAGCAAATTGCAAAACCCGTTGTCGTATCTGAATCAGCAATCAGTTTGTCTACAGCAAAACTAAAGGAGTCTGTCGTATCTGAATCCGAGGAGGGACAATTTATGCATACCGTGTATCCCGAAGGCCTTTTCAGTTTTCACCATAAAAATCACCGATCTATATTTCACATTTTTTTCATGGGTAATATAAACGACTGGAGGCATTGGTGCAGCATATCATGTTCATGCCAAACATAAAAATTTTACAGGACGGTGATGATGCACTAATAAGCCAGGACCCAGTTTTGAAAGGAGTTTTAAATAAAATTTTACCTCTTTATAATATAAAAATACACAACTCTCGTATTAAATAAATAAATAAATTTTCTAAGTAATGCAAGACTAGTTGTTAATAACCAAGTACTGTACTAAGCCACCATACTTGCTACTGGCCACATATATGATTCTATTATTTCCACTTTTCTACTTAGGTTATTGCAGTCTAATACCATATCAATGCATAATATTTTTTTGGGAAATTCTCTTTTACAGGTGACTGAATCGTGCTTATCATCACCTGACAGCTATCAGCGGCAACCGCACGTTTGGGCTTGGCAGCACATATTTTTTAATTTTTAATTGTTAATTCGTAATTTGTAGGGTTACGTCAATTGCAAAACAATCAAATAAAAAAATTTGTAATTGATTAACCTATAGAATTAAGGGTAAAATGCACTGAAGCTACATAAATTTGTGAGGGTGTGTCACTTAAGTCTATGTACTTTTAAAATGCATTTATAAGTTCCTAATCTAATTATGTAGTGCATTACAGGTTCAAATCTAATCTTGCTTGCCAACATGGATGGCACGTCATCAAAAAAGGACACGCTGGGCCGTGGACATCTTGCAAAAAGCCCCCTATGATTTCTTCAATTCAGTATGAGTTGGTGTGGTTGTGTTGCCCGCTGCATCATCGTCCAGCTCGGAAGGCAAGCACCGCAAGCCCACGCTACCGTGGCTCTGCATCTGCTGTCCTGCCTGCATTAATTTCTCCTTCCATTACTAATCCTGCATGCCTTCCAGATGATGGAGATGACCTGATACATTGCAGTAGCAGATGGAACTGTGTACGGCTAGATAATACTGTAAGATACTGTAAGTGATCACTACAGGAAAAGCGATCATTTGCGACGACTATATTTATTTGCGATGGCCAGCCGTCGCAAATAGAATAAATTGCGACGGCCCGCCTCTGACCGTCGCAAATAACACGGCCGTCGCAAATAACAGGTTATTTGCGACGGCCAGCCCCGCAGCCGTCGCAAATAACAACTTATTTACGACGACCAACCCTAGTACCGTCGCAACTAAGGCAGCCATCGCAAATAAGCTGTTATTTGTGACGGCTCCGTGGTTGGCCGTCGCAAGTAACATTAATTGCGACGGCTGTGTGGTCGAGCCGTCGCAATTTAGTTGGCCGTCGCAAATAGGGGCCTTTATCCCGACCCGACACTTCATTCTCGTTTTCATTATCAACCACCCGACGCCGCCGCCTGCCCGCCGCCCTGCCGCGCGCCGTCGCTGCCCGCCATCGTCGCGCCGCCGCCGGACCGCCGCCCCGCCGTCGCCGCCCCGCCGCCGCCCCGGCTCGCCGCCCCCGGTCCGTCGCGCCCCCGGCGTCGCCGCCCCCGGCCTCGGGTCGCCGCGCCCCCGCCGCCCCGGCCCGCCGCGCCCTCCGCGTCGCTGCCCCGCCCGCGGCGCCGCCCCACCGCCGGCCCACCGTCGCCGCCCCACCGCCGGCCCACCGTAAGTGCAGTACTGTACCCATATGCAGGTTATCATTATTCACTTTTACTATATTATCTAGCTTAGTCTCTAAGTTTCTGTTACATATTACTGTCAAATAACCTTTCTTGAGGGACTAGCTAGGCTGGGCGATTTTAAAATTGAAGAACCAAGAGGTCCTTTTCGCATGAAAGTTTGACGACTAAATTGGGCATCTACTGTAGCGTATGTGCTACTGATTTTATAAAAGTATAAAGTGCATATCTACATACGTATGCCTGATGAAAAGCGAGATGTGTTGTTTGGTATACGTACCATTTGTGTATGGAAGTGGATCCCACGCGTCACAATCCACGGGCCGCGGTAACGTTGCGTGTCATGATCGGCAAACCGGGCGCCGGGTGGTAGGTCCTGCCCGTCGCCCGGGCAGCGTATGGTGGATCAGCGCGCGCTTCTCCAGTGTCAGGCTCAGGAACTCGTGCACCATCCCGATGTGGTACTTCTCCGCTTCTGGCGTCCACGGCTTGAGCAGCGCGCCGTTGGTGTACGGTGAGACAAGAGGGAACGTGGTCACCGAGTCGAGGCGGTCTGCGTCCTCCGCATCGAGCGGCACGGACCGGCGGTGCGGGACGGCGAAGTGGAACGTGCACCGAACGCGGCGCTCGTCCACGACGAAGTCACGCTCCAGCGCGCTGACGGCGAGCGCGGCGTCCCAGCGCACGAGCTCGAGGACGTGGTGACCATCGGGGTTGATGGCGACGCGGAAGTCATCGGGGAAGTCGCGGACGCGATCCCGGAAGTCATCGGGGAGGCCGAGCAGCACGCGGCGGTGGGCGGTGAGCATAAGGAGCTTGCGAACGGTGCACACCCACGATGGGAGAAGCTCCTCATGGATGCGGCACTCTTCCTCTAGGAGCGAGCACATGAACGTCGTGAGCGCGAGGTGTGGGACGGAGTCCACGACGGGGAGGTGGAACAGTAGCAGGTGGCGAGCGGCAGCGCGCGACACGCTGCGGCCACGCGGGAAGCCGAGCTCGCGGTACAGCTTGTCAGCTTTGGAAAGGGGGATCCGGTGCGGGGGCGGGAGGGAGGCCAGCAACGAGCGCACACGGGTGAGGAAGCGGAACGCCGCATCTCGGTCGAGGACGGCGTCGAGGGCCAGCACGTGGCGTGCAACTTGTACCGTTCCAGGCGAGGCGAGGAGGCATGGCGTCTGGTCTGAAGCGACTGGCCGCCTAGGCATCGCCTAGGCGACGCTTGGACAACAGTGACCGCAATTACTAGCAATTTTTTCTGTTTAGCACTAGAGTAACCTCTTAAAGCTGAAAAATTGGTTATTATCCATTGTGTTTTAGCGAGTGAGGGACTTGCTTCTGGATCAACCAAAAGCATCATAATATGGTGATCTAGCTGGTCCAAATATATTCAGTTCTTTGAGTGTTCTAGCTATTTTTATCAAATCGGTCTTGACATAATGCATTTTTTTATATTGCTCAGGTCCCCTCCCCACCGTGCACACTCAGATCCACTTCACTGCTCAGGTATGGCACTATCATTCTTATCATATTGTATATGACAGAGTACAGTGCTTTTAGCTTTATATGATGACTTGTTGCTCTTATAGTAGCTGCCCTGATATGTATAATGTTTCAACTGTTTTTTTTTTCAAACTTTTAGTGATGTAACACATTTTCTTTAGATTCGCATCACCATGTTACTAGTTCAGCCTATGTCAAGTGTGTTATCTAGATGTTGCTAGATGATTCTATTTTTTTAGGTTTAAATAACTTTTTGTCATACTTTGGTAAATATGTTTATTATGCTTTGGTAAATACTTTTTGTCAAGTGTGTGATCTTTTGATTGCGTGAGTGTTTAGAATTAATAGTTTTTTCTATTATGTTTAGTGTATGTTTGGACTTTAGTGCATTCAGATAATGTTTTTGAGTGACTACTTAATATATATAAATAAAGGGGTTTTGGGCCGGCTCGGACCAACCCGGAAGGGCACAACACGCAATAAGTGTGATCGTGTCGTGTAGACCATAGTAGTCAAGGCGACATGGAAGCGAACGGGTTGGTAAGGACGTCAATGACCCGCGATTGCGTGGATGGTGGAAATGGATGTGGAATTGTCATCTAAGACCAACTTTCCTCTCACTCTTTCTCTAGTTCTTTCCTCTCTTAAATGACCTGAAAATGAAAATAAGCAACGTAACCTATAGCAATGTATTACCCGTTTCGAATCGGCACGTCTCACATGCCATTGGCATGTGAGACGTGCAGGTTCGGAATTGTCCCTTTTTGGACAGCCTCGGAGTGACCGAGGGGGCGTGGCTTGTGACGAGACGCGGGTCCGGATTTGGACGAGATTTCGGTGGCGTAACCCTGTTGTTCCCTGCTGCACCATTTTTGGGCATGTAGTGGAGAACAGCGGGGTTATGCTGCCGAAATTTCGTTCGAATCCGGATCACGCGTCTCGTCATGAGCACGATCTGCTCGGTCACTCTTGGGTGGGTTTAGGATCTATCTGCCTAGGTTGTAGGGGCGTGACATAACACAACAATACATTAACGACAATTTCTTTCGCGTTAAACTGCAGAGTCAAACATGGGTGAAGACCGCAGTTGGATGTATACTGGCTGGAAGAGCAGAACTGGTGGTCACTCCGATGAGTGGTTTATAAAGTTAGATCAATTTTTGGATCGAGCATTTTCGTTGTCAACGGAAGATATGGTGCGGTGCCCATGTACAAAATGCCGGAACACCAAGTTTTTGAGAAGATTGGAGCTTTCGTTTCACTTATGTCGAAACAGTTTCACTCCACATTATGAAGTGTGGACCTTTCACGGCGAGACTAATTCTCGAGTCATAGCCGAAGTGGATGAGGATGATGATATAACAGAGGTTGATAGGATGGATGAGATGCTAGAAGCTCTTGAAGCGGAGGATCCTCTTACAAATGAGGCAGAGAAGTTCTTCGAGGAGCTGAAGAAATCATAAGAGCCGTTGCATGAACACACGGTTGTGACCGTACTTGCTTTCTTGACCAGATTTATGACAATTAAGTCCAAGTACTTTTTTTTCATCAACTGCTACAATGATCTCATGAAATTGATCTGTGATATCCTTCCACAACCTCACAAAGCGCCACCAGATATGTATCAGTCAAAGATCAAGATACCTGGTCTCGGTATGAAGTATGAGAAAATTGATGTGTGCCCAGACAACTGCATGCTATTCTGGAAAGAGCACGCCAATGAGAAGATGTGCTTGAAATGTGGTAAATCGAGGTATGCCGAAGTTGTTAATGACGATGGCGATAATGTGATGACAGATGTCGCACATAAGCAACTTCGATACTTGCCTGTGACACCTCAGTTGAAGCGGATGTTTCTTTCAAAAAGAACCGCAAGACACATGAGATGGCACAAAGAAGGTAAACGTGAGAACAAAGAATTCTTGACGCATCCGTCCGACGGTGATGCATGGAAGGCGCTAGACCGTTTTGATCCAGACTTTTCTCGTGATGCGAGGAATGTTTGCATCGGATTAGCGACAGACGAATTCTCACCGTTCAGTACGAACGCCACGCCATACTCATGTTGGCCTGTCTTTGTCATTCCATACAACTTGCCACCTGCTTTTTGTACGAAGAACGAGTTCATGTTTCTCAGCCTCATTGTACCTGAACCTGATCATCCCGGGTCACGTCTCAACGTGATGTTAAAACTGCTGATTGAAGAATTGAAAGTCTTGTGGACAGGAGTCGAAGCGTACGACAGTTACAAGAAGCAGAAATTCAACCTTCGAGCTGCTTATTTGTGGTCCGTCCATGATTTGCCGGCATACGATATGTTTTCCGAATGGAGCACTCACGGTCGTCTGACGTGTCCGATATGTGCTTCAGACACAGATTGCTTTCGACTAACTCATGTAGGCAAATATCTTACTTCGATTGTCACAGACTTTGGCTGCCCTCGAATCATATATTTAGGCAGCAGAGGCATGTCTTTCGAAAGAACACTGTTGTCACTAAAGGACTACCGAAGTGTCTCAATGGGTCAGAAATTTCTGGTATGTTGGACAAACTGGTGCCTGATGAAGGTCGTCCTGGATATTTCGTAGGTTATGGAGAGGAACACAATTGGACTCACATATGTGGACTTTGGGAGCTACCATATGTGAAGTCGTTGATTCTAATGCACAACATTGATGTCATGCATGAGGAGCGTAATATGAGCGAAAGTATCATAAGCACTTGCATGGATATGCCTGGCAAAACGAAAGACAATTATAAAGCTAGACTAGATTTGGCAGACATTTGTCATCGTCCAACTCTTGAAATCTCTGAAAGTGGTGAAAAGCCACGTGCTTCTTTCTGTCTTCGATCGAAAGAAAAGAAAGAAGTTATGAAATGGATGAAAACTTTGAAATTCCCAGATGGTTACACAGCTAGCCTGAAACGAGCCGTAAATGTTAACACAGGAAACCTCACTGGGTTGAAGAGTCATGATTATCACATTATAATGGAAAGACTCCTACCTGTTATGTTCCGAGGCTATCTAGATGATGCGGTGTGGAAGGTTTTAGCCGATCTCAGCTATTTCTATAGACAGCTTTGTGCTAAAGAAATCAAGATCGGGATGACGGATAAGTTAGAGAAGGAGATACCCATACTTTTATGTAAGATGGAATTTTTTTTCCACCGGGTCTCTTCAATCCAATACAACATCTGCTTATCCATCTTCCATTCGAAGCTAAAGTTGGCAGTCCTGTGCAATATAGGTGGATGTATCACATTGAAAGAGCGCTACGATATCTGAAACCAATGGTTGGCAATAGGGCAAGGGTGGAAGGGTGCATCGTTGAAGCATATGCTCTTAAGGAAGTAGGATACTTTTCAAGTGTCTACTTTGCGGAAGAAAACAATATCAATACTTCGGCGATGCGGTACAATGTGGACGAAACACCCCCTCTAAGCGACCTTTCTATTTTTCAAACGAGAGGCACCACCGTTGGTAGCTACACGACCTACGTGCTATCCGAACAGGAAAGAACTATTGCTTTACTCTACATGTACGCAAATATAGAAGGCATGCAAGAATACTCCGAGTAAGTGTTTCTCCTACATTTATGCTAATCGACATATTTTGTTACACATGTACTCTAAAAGATGTTTTTTCATATTCAGCGAGTTCCACAGACAATATTGGCCACATAGGCATCAACCTACAGCCAAACAAGTAGAAGCGATGCGAAAGGAAGGAATAAATGGGGGGCATAGTTTTCTATCTTGGTTTTGATAATATGTAATATTCTCTCGTCTTCTATGTATTATAAATTACTATTATTAAAGAAGTATTATGTAATATTCTCTCGTCTTTTATAACAGTGTCGGACTCACAATGTCCATGAAGATTTGTGGCAGCTATCTTATGGATTGGTGAATGTAAGAAGCTATGGTCGATATGACGTAAATGGCTTCCGATTCCGTACAACTCATTTTGAAGCTCATCGTCCTCTCGGGGCAACATCAAATTCCGGTGTTGTGACGAGAGCAATGGACACTCAAGGGAATTTAATCGATTATTATAGTATCATTAACAAAATCCTTGAATTTACTTTTACCGGAAATAAGACCCTTCGAGTTGTCTTCTTTGACTGTGACTGGTTTGATCGTACTCATGGAACTCGAGAAAACCAATTTGGAATGGTGGAAGTGAAACATAAGGACCGACTATGAGGTTACGATACATTTGTTCTTGCGCATCAAGTTGAACAAGTGTATTATCTACCTTATCCATGCATGAAGCTCAGTGCTTGGTGGGTGGTATATAAGGTGAATCCTCGTGAGCGGCTATATACTCCTGGGGATGATGGTTACCATGATAGCGAAGACGTTGAAGAAGTGTACCAAGAAGAAGAGTTGCCAGACACTTTTATCGTCGAGCTTGGTGTAGGACTCAATCAATTAGTTGGAGATGGTGAAGACGTTGAAGATGTAGAGGCAGATGATACGCGAAAACGAAAATTAGAACAGGCCACGATGGAAGATCGTTGGGCTGGTTTAAGGAGTAGGGCACAGGCACATGACAATGATGTTGATGAATTTTGAAAGTGACTACAAGTAATGTTTTCTTGAAGATAGTAACATGAATTTTGTATATTTTATTTGCATATTTACTAATTATCTAATTACAACAGGATGGCATCAAAGAAGGGTAAGAAGGTGCCGCCGACGAGGGGGTTCTACCCCTCTAGACCTGAGGACGCTTTTGTTGGTGCCTCGTCGACTGGTAGGAGACGCTCTCAGCTGCTGGGGCACATTCAGACCAGCTCTAGAGCTTCGTCACAGCTAAATGTCACTCGTTTTTGACAAATTCTTTAAATTCAAATTCACATTAAACTTACTTATGAATCATTTTAATGTTGTAGTCCTCACCGGCTGACTCAGAGGCCGCGGCGCCTTCGGTGAGCCAGCCCTCAGCGAGGCAGCCCTCGGCCAGCCAGCCCTCAGCGAGGCAACCCTCGACCAGCCAGCCCTCGGCGAGTCAGCCCTCGGCGAGCCAGCCCTCGGCCAGCCAGCCCCCGGTTGGCGATGAGTTTGTTCCTGAGGCCTTTGACTCGGCTGGTGAGGAGCCGTCTGGGTCACCTAACGTGGTGCCCCAGCAGACGCGGAGGACGAGGAGGACTCACTTTGTCAGTCCTCCCGCGGTCCCTTTACATAGTTCACAGAGGATCGTGATTCGTCCAGTCGGAGACAGGTAATAAAAATTATCGTGTTCAATTTTAGTTTCTTTTGTTTACTTAAGTAATGAATGAATAAATATCTTACAGGGCTTGGGACGACACGTCTTTCACCGATGAGAGACACCACAGACCGGTGAACGGTGTCCTCGGGTCCATAGTGCGTTTGCATTATCCCGGGGTCATCGACGGGGTGCCCGCTCTTTCGTGGGAGGACTACGCACGCGTCCATCACCAGGAGCACGACAACCTTCAGGAGGCCGTATGGGCCAATTTTATGGTAAGTATGTTAAAAAAGTTTCTAAGTTACAACTCTTAAACTCTTTTAGTGAACGTCTCTTCAATATATTCTTTATCGCAGGCAAGATATACTTTAGAGGACCCGAATGACTGTCGCCTGTTTGAGGATGCGAGGCGAGTGTTTCACTTCAACGCTGCCAAGGCGCTTCGACAAGCTTTGTCGAACGCCCGTGTTCAAATTATTAATGAGCACTTGAAGGCGAACCAACAACACGTGTTACACTTCCGGCAAGAGAGCGAGAGGCACCTGACGGAGGAGGAGTACGCTGAAAGCATCTAGGCCCCATGAGGTACGGTTTCGGTGATTAATGACAACCATTCGATATTACTAATGAATTTGTGAATGCAAGGTCCCAATAACACTCAATCAAATGAAATCAATATTACATTGGAGACCCATATAAATCAACCAATGGGATCAAATCGAATCATACGAAGACAAGAAGTGAAAGCTCTAACTTGATACTTGAAGACTATCAAAACAACACTTCAATCAAGTGTCAAAGAGGTCACAAGTTCAATTTACAAAAAGAACAACTCAAAACAACTCGAAGTCAACAGATTGAACACACCGGATCATCCGATGTTTGTTGAGTTGACTGCATCGGTCGAGTTGTGTCAACAGAAGAAGAAGACCTCAGACAAATGCACTCACCGGATCATCCAATGTGAGTGGCTCAGTGACATCGGTCCATCATCACAGTTTGCAATACCATTGGACCAAGTGAAGCACCGGATCATCCGATGTGCAGAATTACATACATCGGTCGATCACTCCAGTAAGCTTCAAGATCAAGCAAAATTCTGGAGAAAGAGCCACCGGATCATCCGACGAGAAGACAGGTCAACATCGGTCTAACAACGGTCATATCTGACACAGTGACATTAGCTAATTTGGCTTTGACCGATGATAACTGAAGGGGAGACATCGGATCATCCGGTGTTCGCAGAGAAGTGACATCAGCCTACTTTTCCAACGGCTATTTCATGGAGGCTGGCTATTTATACCCCTTCAACCTGTCAAATCGATAAGACTTGAAGCCCAGACATACTCTACACATCCTAGAGCATTCAAGACATAGAGCTACCACTTTCACATCATTGTTCATCATTTGTACACCAAGAGATAGGCAAGAACTAGCTAGAGATAGTGCTTATGTGCCTCCATTCTAGGTGATTGGAGTCTCTAGTGTAGTGAGAGCCATAAGGGAGTGTCCCTTGGTGTGTGTGACTTCCGGAGCTTGCCAAGAGGATTGTGGAAGCCCGGAGGATTCAAAGTGTACAAGGCTTGAGCTCCACCTTGCCAAGGTTGGCGAACGGAGAAGAATAGTGAAGACCCCCTTGTCTCGGTGACTTGGGAGTGGCAAAACCCTTCGGTGGGTGCCACAACGTGGATGTAGGAAGATCCTTGTGATCTTGCCGAACCACGGGATAAACTCCGTGTCCCTTGAGCGTTTGCATCCCTCTCCCTTTTACATTTATGCAATCTTCATTCCGCAACTTTAATTTACATTGATTGCATAGATTAATCTCATAGGGAATTGGGCTTTAAATTGTTAGCTTTTAATTACCTTAAAATTTGAAAGAAAACCCAATTCACCCCCCTCTTGGGCGTTTCGATCCTTACAATTGGTATCAGAGCCTCGTTGCTCATTGGATCATTCTAGCTTCACCGCTAGAGAGCTTAAATGGCCAAGAATGGGGGTTCGGTTCCTACCTTCGAGGGCAAGAACTTTGCCTATTGGAAAGCACGCATGCGTGCCTACCTAGAGGCTATTGCTCCCGAAGTTTGGGAAGCGACCCATGCGGGATTTGGAGATCTCAATTATGTTGGTGATCAACTAAAATGGGATGCTAAGGCTAGAAATGCTATCTATGAATGCATATGTCAAGACGTATTTGCTAGAATTGCTAGTAAAGAGAAAGCTTGTGAAATTTGGGCATGTTTAATTGAAATACATGAGGGCTCATCTCGTGTTAAAGAACTCAAATATCACTTGCTTAAATCCAAGTATGATTAAATCAAAATGCTTCCTCATGAGAATGTTAACCAAATGTTTTCTCGTTTAAATGTGCTCATTGAGGAGATTAACGCACTTGACATTGCTTCTCTTGGTAAGGGACTTATCAACCGCAAGATCCTCATGCTTCTACCCAAGCCCAAGTACAACATTATCAATTCAATGCTCCAAAAGGAATCACTTGACAACATTGAAGTTTCGGAGCTCATTGGAGAAATTCATGCTCATGAGATGAGCGTACTTGGAATGATGGAGGAGTCATCGTCAAAGACCATTGCTCTCAAGGCTTCAACCAAGAAGACAACTCCCAAGAAGAAGAGAGTGGTTGAGCCTAGCTCAAGTGAAGAAGAGCAAGCAACAAGCGAAGAGGATGATGACGAGCTTGCGTTGATGATGAGGAAATTTTCACGTTTAACCTCCAAGATCGCAAAGAAGGGATACTCTTTTGATCCCAAGAAGAAAGCCTTCCTCCCAAGAAAAGATGAAAACAAGACATGCTATAATTGTGGTGATCAAGGCCATATATCATATGATTGTCCAAGACCGGACAAGAGGAAGGACAACCACAAGGGAAAGAATCGAAAGCTAGAAGAAAGTGATGAAGATGAAGAAGAGGTCAAGCCCAAGCGCTCCTTTGGAAAGGAGAAATTTGACAAAGGCAAGAAGACCAAGCTCTTTCCAAAGAAGAGAAGAGGCCCCCAAAAAGTCTTCATGTGCGAGGCCAATGAGTGGATCACGGATGAAGAATCAAGCGACGAAGAGAGTGAAGATGAAGAAAACTTGGCGGGCCTTGCCATCGTCGACAAGGACAACTCACCTCTTCGTCCACCTCCTATGTGCCTCATGGCAAAAGGTAACACTAAGGTACGTGATGACTCTAGCGATGATGATGATGAGCTCTCCCCCGATGAATTAGCATTTATGATTAATGAATACCATGTCATCATAAAAAGGGAAAAGAGCAAGGTTAAGGCACTTGAACAAGCTTGTGCTAAGCTTGAGAGTGCGAAACTCGATTTGCATGACAAGTATGTAACCATACTTAAAGAGCATGACACGCTCAAAACACATGTCAAGCAAATCGAGGAGGAAAATGCTCAAATCAAGCTTGATCATCATGAGCTTGACTTAGCAAACCAAGCACTCTTGGGAAAGCACAATGACTTGGTTCAAAAACATGAAGTGCTTAACCGTGCTTATGAAGCAATTGAACTAAAAGTGAAAAAACATGAAAAAGGAAACCCTTGATGGTAAAGTATCAACTACTTCACATGCCACTAATATTTTGGATAAGTCTTTGCCTTTGAAAGCAAGCCTTAGGGAGAAGGAGTTGATGGACGAGATTGAAAGTCTCCGCACTAGTGTGGCAAGACTTTCTAAGGGGGAGGACAAGCACAAGGAAATCCTCTACCAACAAGCTAAAGGCTTCAACAAAAGAGGACTTGATCCTTCCCGGTGCTCAACAAAGGGAAGGTGCCCTCACCGGAGCTTAGGACGAGCTTCATCAAAGAAGTTGGTTCCTATTGCCAACATTGTGAGGTCACCGGACATCACACGAGGGAGTGTCCTCTTCCCAACCGTCCCTCTCCAAAATTGCCTCCTAACTACAAATATACTTTCAATGATTACCACTATCTCTTGAGCAAAGTAGGTGGCAAGGTGAAGGCAAGGTTCATCGGCAAAGACATTAAGGGCATGAAGGGGAAGCTCCCCAAGCAACTTTGGGTCCCAAAATCACTTGTATCACACATACAAGGACCTAAGTTGGCTTGGGTGCCTAAACTCAAAAACTAACTTCATGTGTGTAGGTGAAATACAAAGCCGGAGGAAAGCATTGGGTACTCGATAGCGGGTGCACTCAACATATGACCGGCAATGATGGTATGTTCACCACCATAGAGAACCCCGACAATCATGAACAAGTCACCTTTGGTGACAACTCAAAGGGGAAGGTAATTGGTTTAGGTAAAATTGCTATTTCGCATGATTTGTCCATTTCTAATGTACTATATGTTAAGTCACTTAGTTTCAATCTACTTTCCATTGCACAACTATGTGATCTTGGACTAACGTGCACCTTTGACAAGAATGGTGTTGTAGTAACTAGTGAATCAAGCAAAGAACTAATCTTCAAAGGTTTTCGGCATGGACATCTTTACTTGGTGGACTTCTCCAACAAGGATGCTAGCTTGACCACTTGTCTTTTCACTAAGACAAGCTTGGGTTGGCTATGGCATCGACGCATTGCTCACATTGGGATGAGCAAGCTTAAGAAGTCGTTCAAGCTTGGGATGGTGACCGGCGTGAAGGATGTCACGTTTGAGAAGAACAAGCTTTGTAGTGCTTGTCAAGCCGGGAAGCAAGTTGTTCACACCACCCAATGAAGACAATGGTGTCAACCTCCAAGCCGCTTGAACTACTCCACATGGACCTCTTCGGACCGTCCACATATCAAAGTCTTGGTGGTAATTTCTATTGTCTTGTTATTGTTGATGACTATTCTAGATATGCTTGGACCTTGTTTCTAGGTGACAAGGGTGAAACTCCGGAAGTCTTCAAGACCTTTGCTAAACGTGCTCAAAGGGAATTTCAACTTCCCATCATCAAGGTCCGGAGTGACAACGGCACCGAGTTCAAAAACTACAACATTGGGGAGTGGTGTGATCGTAAAGGCGTGAAGCATGAGTTTTCGGCCACATACACCCCTCAACAAAACGGTGTCGTTGAAAGGAAGAACAAGACTCTCATCACCCTTCTAGAGCAATGCTTGATGACTATGGCACGTCGGAGAAGTTTTGGGCCGAAGCAATCAACACGGCGTGCCATGCCGCAAATAGGGTCTATCTTCATCGACTACTTCAAAAGACCCCATATGAGCTCCTCATTGGGAGAAAGTCCAACATCTCCTACTTCCGAGTCTTCGGATGCAAGTGCTACATCTACCGCAAGAAAAGGCTCGATAAGTTTGAAAGAAGGTGTGATGTTGGAATCTTTCTTGGTTATGCGTCAAACTCAAAAGCATATCGAGTATTCAACCAAAACTCTGGGTTAGTTGAAGAAAGTTGTGATGTTGAGTTTGATGAGACTAATGGCTCCCAAGAGGAGAGTTTTGGTCATGATGATATAGATGATGAGCCTCTACGAGAAGCCATGAAAAACATGACCATTGGAGACATCAAGCCCGAAGTTGAGGAAAGCCATGATCAAGGGGGAGCATCAAGTTCCAACATCAACACCTCCATGGCGCCTCAAGTTGATGAAGAAGAAGAGAAAGATGATCCATTGCCAATGCAAGACTCACAAGCCACACAACACCAACAACAAGAAGAAGAAGTCCAAGATCAAGTCCAACCACAAGACGAGCAAGATGCTTCACCACCGCCAAGTGCTTCACAATAACTAATGAGGCATGGACGCATCTCCAAGGCACATCCGATTGATCAAATCATCGGAAGTCCGTCACGGGGAGTAAGTACTCGTTCTCGCCATGTCGCTTCATTTTGTGAGCACTACTCTTTTGTTTCGTGTGTAGAACCCACTCATATAGAGAAAGCACTCCAAGATCCAAATTGGGTGATGGCCATGCAAGAAGAACTCAACAACTTCACCCGCAATGAAGTTTGGGTATTGGAGGAGCGACCCAAGGACAAGAACGTCATCGGAACGAAGTGGGTGTACCGCAACAAGCAAGACGAGAATGGCGTTGTGGTCCGCAACAAGGCAAGACTTGTGGCCAAGGGTTTTTCACAAGTTGAAGGACTAGACTTTGGAGAAACATTCGCTTCGGTCGCTCGGTTAGAAGCTATTCGTATACTCCTTGCTTTTGCTTCACATCACAATATAATGCTTTATCAAATGGATGTTAAAAGTGCCTTTCTTAATGGCTATATTAACGAGCTTGTTTATGTTGATCAACCTCCCGGGTTTGAAGATCCGAGGAATCCTAACCATGTGTATAGGTTACACAAGGCGCTCTACGGGCTCAAGCAAGCACCTAGGGCGTGGTATGAACGTCTAAGGGATTTCTTGGTCATGCAAGGATTCAAGATCAGGAGGGTGGACATCACACTCTTCACCAAGTACATCGACGGGGATTTATTTATTTGTCAAATTTATGTCGATGATATCATTTTTGGCTCAACTAACAAATCTTTTAGCCATGAGTTTGGCACCATGATGTCTAGGGAATTCAAGATGTCAATGATTGGAGAGCTCAACTTCTTCCTTGGATTTCAAATCAAGCAACTTCAAGAGGGAACCTTCATCTACCAAGAGAAGTACACCAAGGACCTCTTGAAGAAATTTGAGATGGGAGATTGTAGCTCAAGAAGTACTCCAATGGCGACAAATTTTCATCTCGACGCGGACTTGGACGGTAAACCTATTGATCAATCTCACTACAGTTCCATGATTGGTTCATTGTTATACCTTACCGCATCTAGGCCCGATATTATGTTTAGTGTGTGCTTGTGTGCACGTTTTCAAGCGGCACCTAAAGAATCGCATAAGAAGGCGGTCTTTAGGATACTTCGGTATCTCAAGCATACCCCAAATGTAGGTTTGTGGTACCCCAAGAACGCTAGTTTCCATCTCTTGGGATACTCAGATTCGGACTTTGCCGGATGCCGTGTGGATCGCAAGAGTACCTCCGATGGGTGTCACTTACTTGGGCGTTCCCTAGTATCTTGGTCGAGCAAAAAGCAAAATTCCGTGGCTTTGTCCACCGCGGAGGCGGAGTATATAGCGACCGGTGCATGTTGTGCCCAAATTCTATATATGAAGCAAACCCTTTTGGACTTTGGAATTAAATTTGGTTGTGTGCCTCTCCTTTGTGACAATGAAAGTGCGGTTAAGATAGCTAGAAACCCCGTTCAACACTCCCGCACTAAGCACATTGATATTCGCCATCACTTCTTGCGGGACCATGAGGCTAAAGGAGACATCACTTTGCAAGGTGTTAGATCCGAAGAACAATTGGCGGATATCTTCACAAAACCACTTGATGAGAAAACCTTTTCTAGACTTAGAAGTGAATTAAATGTGCTAGATGCATCTAACGTCATGTAAGTTGCCATGTTCACGTAAGGATGCATATCATATAGGTCTTGCCTCACTCCCAAAGGATAGGGGTGAGCTAGAAATAGTTTTCACTGAGGAAGCCTTTGGAAGGTTTAAACTTGGCAAGATAGATTTATTTTATGCCTTGCATGATCTCTGCCATATAGACTTGCACTCATTCTATTTCTTGCACTATAACTTGTTTGGCATTGCATACGGCAGATTGTCACAAAGGGGAACCCACCTCATGAGAAGGAGACTTGTTTGAAATACAATATCTCAACTCATATAAGGTGGAAAGAACAAAATGTTAAGTACGTTAATGCTTAGAGGAAAACGCTTCAAAGAGATAGAAGTCTTCATACTCTACCTCACAAAGCATGGGCCTTACATTTTATTTGGACATTTTTCCTCCATTTTTCTCGGTGTTCCATTTGCATTAAGGCCTAGCCAAGCTATTGGCATATTAGATTCTTGAGGGGTAAGGGGTTGCCCAAAAAGTCCTAAGACATGTGTTTCGCTTCGATTGTTTGTTTGGTCAAAGGACATATATGGGATGTTTCTGTTCTGTTGTCATCGGATTATCCGATGCCTAATCCAATCCCTTATCAAACCAATAGGTGTTCATTCTTCAAGAACCAGTTCAGTCAAAACCTCAAATGATCCGACGCGTTCATTCGGGAAAACATCGGTCCATCCGATGTTCACTCTTCCGAAGTTGTGGTCAATTCAACCGATGTTTACTCCCTCTAACGTCGGATCATCCGGTGTCTACATCTCTCTGTTGAACACCCTTACTGTGATATTCGACTGATGATCAAAACCCTAGACGTCGATCCATCCGGTGTCAACAACAATTCTTGAATATCCTTACTGTTGCATTCGACCGATGTTCACTTCACCTCGCATCGGTCCATCCGGTGTTAAATTTTCGGCTAGGGTTTGGGTCCCACTATTTAAACCCGCGCGTCGCCGCCGTGTTTCTCTCTCCCCGACCTCTCACTCGCCCGCGCGCCGCCGCCTCTTCTTCCGTCCGTCGACCACCGCGCCGCCGCCTCTCCCTCGCACCCAGCCGCAGCCGCTGCCGCCCTAGGCGCCACCGCCGCCGTCTCCAGCCGCCTCCGCCCATAGCGCCGCCCCCGCTCGCCGTGCTCCACCTGCGCCGCCTCACCTCCAAGCGCCGCACCGCCGTGCTCCACCCGCGCCCAAGCGCCGCCGCTGCCTCTCTCCACCGCCACAGCAGCCCCACGCACAAACCGCTCCTCCCTCCATCGAAGCACCTCCACCCGAGCAACGTCGTCTTCTCCGGCCACCTCGCTAGGGTTTCCCGGCTCATCGATCTTCATGCCCCGTCGTCGACTCCGTGCAATCTCGTGATCGCGATGGCTCGCGACTGGAAGAACAAGGGCAAGGCCGTCGCGGAGCCCGCCGCGAAGAAGCAAAAGCTATCCAAGGAGGAGAAGAAGGCCTTGATGGCCGCTCGCGCTGCCGAGGAGCGTGAGCGTGGCCGAGGAGGGTCCCTGAGGATCCACGAGGCTCGTTCCAGGCAGCCTCCCGTGATCGATGACTCCGTGGCCGAAGAGGAGCCGGTTGATACTCTCGTCCGAGACCGACGGCTGCCGACCGTCGTGAGGACAGGGAGGCTGAGAGGGCCATCTACGAGATGTACACGGCAGTCCGTGTCGGTGAGGGAGTCCGTCTCACGGACTACCGGAAGATGAAGGCCAAGCAACTCCGGAAGCTCAGATGGAGTGTGTTGCTTGAGGAGTGGTACCCGCAGCCCCGGGAAGCTATGGTGGACAGTCGGTTCTGGACGGTCACACAAGCGTCTCTCTACGAGACCTACAGATGTCGTGGCCACAAGCTGTTCCAACACAACTACACGGATTGGGCTCAGCTTGAAGTAGCCGCAGGGACAGAGATCAGGCCGTTCTTTGAGAGGTACAGGGGCCTGTTGTAGTTGCTGTCGTATGAGCGGAGTGCTTACGTGGAGGATTGGGTCCGCGTGTTCTACGCCACCCTCTACGTCTCTGAGGGCATACGATCCATTGACTTCATGTTCATGGGTCAGCACTACCACCTGTCGAGGCAGACATTGGGACAGTTGCTTGGAGTAGACCTGCACGACACTTGCATACATGAGAGGGTCTACGGTCAGGCAGACCCGCTGAGGAGGCCGCTCACTGGAGGAGTGGCTCCTTCTCTGGAGGAGATCAGATCACTCTTTGGACCCACTTTCTCTCCAGACCAGCCGAGAGTTCCGGCCCTGTTGACTCCTACAGCGCGCACGGTGCACCTTGCCCTGTGTCGCTCTCTCCTGCCGAGGTCCGGCTATCTAGAGGGATTCACAAGCCTCCAGCAGACGATCCTGTTCTACATCATGAATGGGATGGACTTTGATATAGTGGATGTCATTATCTGCGAGATGGAGGATGTCATCACAGATGGAGTGGGCATGATGAGGCAGCTAGTCTATGGGCACTGGATCTGCTACCTGCTCACCATGATGGTTCTCGAGGGGTCCGCCGCACACGACCGTCTCTCTGACGAGAGTGTGTCACGGTTCGGACACTACCGAGCTCCAGCTCCTGGTGACCGCCGCCTTGGACGTCCAGTTGAGCGTCAGGTCAGGGCCCGACTGACTGAGGAGGACTGGTCTGACCTTGAGAGAGAGGATGAGCGACTAGCTGAGGCGGAAGCTCAAGGAGGAGATCTGCAGCACGTCTGGTCCGAGAGCGACACAGACGAGAGTGTCGAGGAGTACTTCCCTCCTCCTCCTCCTTCACCGAGGCATCACGATGCAGAGGCAGGAGGTTCAGCTGCTCCACCATCGACTCCACCTCCTGTGTCCGAGGCGCAGGTGTCACAGCCGTCAGAGCTGTCGACACTACTCCAACAGATGATAGAGCAGCAGCGCCAGGACAGGCTCGCTACTGAGTAGGCCAGGGCAGAGCAGGCTGCTCACCTGGCACAGCTTCAGAGGCAACAGCAGGAGCTTCAGCTGGAGATTGCCCGACAGAGGCGAGAGGATACGGACCAGTTCACAAACCTCGTTGATCAGATGCACCGGCGTACCCTCGACCAGCAGCAGCAGACCCAGCAGGCCATGATGGGGATTCTAGGGTTGATCACCAACCTTTACACTCAGACCGGGATCGCCCTTCCTCCACAGCAGCCTGGACTGGGACTGGCTCCAGGTGTTGCTCAGGTGCCCACTACTCCTATTCCTTCGATCAGTATGTCACCACTTCTGGCACCCAGCGCACTGATTCACTCACCTCTGCCGGCAACGACTCTGTTCCAGCAGACGCCAGCATCCGTGGTGAGCGCTCCACTTCCTCCAGCTCCACCGGCACCTCCAGTACCTGCTTCCTCTCCTCCAGCACCGGCAGCGGACCCCCCAGCTCCCTTCGCTCCGGCAGCTCCTACGACCGGCGACTCCAGCTCCGACGATTGTGACGATGACCAGTTCGTCATCGCGCCCAACTCTCAGGGTCTGTAGGCTCTCTGACCCCTTTTTGGTGTCTTGATGCCAAAGGGGGAGAAGAGATAGAGGAGTCAGGGGGAGTGGTAGTAGTAGTCTCAGGGGGAGTTTGAGTTTGCTCTTTGTATTCTCGTGTGTTTATCCTGTGTATTCGTGCTTGAGTACTCTTATGTAATTTTTTAATTAAGCACTCTTCCGCTTGTTACATTTGCTTATGTTATTAATCGATTGAGCTTTTCGCGCCATTAACTTCATTTGATTTTTACAAGCTTAATGTGTCCTATCTTGTATTCATTGCATATCTACTTGAGTATTGCACCATCAAATTCATTATTATTGCACTTTAAATTATTGTGTTGTCATCAATCACCAAAAAGGGGGAGATTGAAAGCATCTAGGCCCCATGAGGTACGGTTTCGGTGATTAATGACAACCATTCGATATTACTAATGAATTTGTGAATGCAAGGTCCCAATAACACTCAATCAAATGAAATCAATATTACATTAGAGACCCATATAAAATCAACCAATGGGATCAAATCGAATCATACGAAGACAAGAAGTGAAAGCTCTAACTTGATACTTGAAGACTATCAAAACAACACTTCAATCAAGTGTCAAAGAGGTCACAAGTTCAATTTACAAAAAGAACAACTCAAAACAACTCGAAGTCAACAGATTGAACACACCGGATCATCCGATGTTTGTTGAGTTGACTGCATCGGTCGAGTTGTGTCAACAGAAGAAGAAGACCTCAGACAAATGCCCTCACCGGATCATCCGATGTGAGTGGCTCAGTGACATCGGTCCATCATCACAGTTTGCAATACCATTGGACCAAGTGAAGCACCGGATCATCCGATGTGCAGAATTACATACATCGGTCGATCACTCCAGTAAGCTTCAAGATCAAGCAAAATTCTGGAGAAAGAGCCACCGGATCATCCGACGAGAAGACAGGTCAACATCGGTCTAACAACGGTCATATCTGACACGGTGACATCAGCTAATTTGGCTTTGACCGATGATAACTGAAGGGGAGACATCGGATCATCCGGTGTTCGCAGAGAAGTGACATCATCCTACCTTTCCAACGGCTATTTCGTGGAGGCTGGCTATTTATACCCCTTCAACCTGTCAAATCGATAAGACTTGAAGCCCAGACATACTCTACACATCCTAGAGCATTCAAGACATAGAGCTACCACTTTCACATCATTGTTCATCATTTGTACACCAAGAGATAGGCTAGAACTAGCTAGAGATAGTGCTTATGTGCCTCCATTCTAGGTGATTGGAGTCTCTAGTGTAGTGAGAGCCATAAGGGAGTGTCCCTTGGTGTGTGTGACTTCCGGAGCTTGCCAAGAGGATTGTGGAAGCCCGGAGGATTCAAAGTGTACAAGGCTTGAGCTCCACCTTGCCAAGGTTGGCGAACAGAGAAGAATAGTGAAGACCCCCTTGTCTCAGTGACTTGGGAGTGGCAAAACCCTTCGGTGGGTGCCACAACGTGGATGTAGGAAGATCCTTGTGATCTTGCCGAACCACGGGATAAACTCCGTGTCCCTTGAGCGTTTGCATCCCTCTCCCTTTTATATTTATGCAATCTTCATTCCGCAACTTTAATTTACATTGATTGCATAGATTAATCTCATAGGAAATTGGGCTTTAAATTGTTAGCTTTTAATTACCTTAAAATTTGAAATAAAGCCCAATTCACCCCCCTCTTGGGCGTTTCGATCCTTACATACGCGCAAGTACGTGGAGTGTAGTAAGTATTTTTTTTTCTAATAATTGCCTCGATGGTATTTTTAACGACTTCCAACTATGTGCAGGGCCACGTGAGCTGGTTACAGGGTCGGACCGATGCATTTCGGGCCCTTTGTCGCTACTGGGCTAGCGATAAGTTTAAAGCTAAGTCTGAGAAGGCTCGAGACTGCAGAGGGGTCGAGGGGAAGAGCAGGCACGGGCAAGATAACCACTTGCATTTAGCTAAACGCATAGTAAGTGTGTGTAACTTATGTTTATATATTAATAATATATTGTTTGTACTAACACGTATTGACAGGAGCGCGAGACGGGGATGCCGTCCACCCCTGCTGAGGTCTGGAAGAGAGGTCACAGGGACCCTTCTCAGCCGACGGGGTGCAGTCAGGCTGCAGCCGAGCGGTTGGTAAGTTTAGAAATCATTCATATTAAATATAACTATATAGATTGTTGAACTTACACGGTTTTCTTGTTTTGTAGGCTAAGTACGGGGAGGAGTCTAGGAAGATACACGGCGAGGATTTCGATTGGGAACGTCAACCGATCGATCCTCAAGCCGCGTATGCAACCGGTGGTGGAAAAGCAGACGAAAGGTGAGTTTACAAGTCATTTTATCGTTTTCAATTCAAAGTATTCAAGATATTTCAATTTCATATTACTGACTCTCTTTTTTATAGGCTCGCCATATTCGACGGAGTTGTCGACTCGAGGGCGGGGAGACCTGCGAGAGGCAGCTCCTCGCAGGCTTCGTCGGTGGGCACGGGAGGTCGCCGCGTATCGCAGAGGGACATTGAGATGCACTCCCTCCGAGAAACTGTAGAAGAAAATGAAAGGCTACATGAGGAGGAAAGGAGGGAGGCGACATGATCGCGATAGAGGCCACAATCCAAACCCAGGCAGCAGCGTTGGCGCAGATGCGGGAAGCAATGGAGGTAACAAAATAAAAACTAAAGTTCTTATTAATTCAGCGTAAATGACTTACTAATAGGTAGCATTTAATGTTTGCAATGACAGGCCATGGCTCGGGCGCAAGGTCTGGGAATCCAGCTACCGGTACTACCATCGGTCCTTCCAGGCGATCCTTCTTCAGCGAGTCAGGTAAGTTTCTATGTAATCCTTCTTCTCCAGCGTAATAAGATTGAGATAGATGAAAGAGAGAGATAGTTAGATAGAAGAAAATGATTGAGATAGAAGAATGATAGAGATAGAAGAAAGAGAGACAGAAGAAAGAGTGAAAGATAGATAGAGTAGGATAGGAATGAAGAGAGAGAGTAAGATGTAGATGGAGATAGAGAGAGGGGAAGATAGAGGGAGGGAGATGTAGATGGGGATAGAGGGAGGAAGATAGAGGGAAAAGTATAGCAATAGAGAGATAGAGTGAGAGAGAAAGATAGAGTGAGAGACAAAGAGAGAAATGAAAAGAGAGAGGAAGAGAGGGGATCTAGATGAAGATAGAGGGAGAGGAAGGGAGGGAGAGAGATGTTAATGCATTTATATTCTAACTCTAAGTTTCATTAATTGCAGGGATCCGCGACGGCTGCACAAACGCCGTCGCCGTCGCTACCGCCGCCTGGAATGAGGCGCGATGACGACTTCGACTTCGGAGGTGGCTCCGGAGGTGGCTACGGAGGTCAGATGGGCGAGTGAGCCCTTTTGTTTGCTTTGTTGATGACGATGTGAGATGTATTGGAATTTATTAGTTTGTGATTGTGATGATGTTTGCTCTGTGATGATGATCTTTGCTTTGTGTATATACTGTGTTTATTGAATCTGTTCTGTGATTCTGGCCATCGAGCTGGATAGTTTTTTCTGTTTTTTTTTTTAAAATAAAAAACCTTATTTGCGACGGCTTTTTATACAGTACCGTCGCAAATAAGGTACCAGGCCGTCGCAATTAGGCCACTGCTATTTGCGACGGCCTGGCCATCACAAATAAGGTTTAATTGCGACGGCCGTGCCGTCGCAAATAGCTGTGTGGGTCCCGGAGGAGGACCCGTGGGCCCTGCCCACTGGACTTATTTGCGACGGCCGGGGCGTCGCAAATAGAGGCACTTAATTGCGACAGCCCGACCGTCGCAAATAAGCTTTAATTACGACGGCATCGCCATCGCAAATAAGGTTGCGGAGCCCACCGGCCCGTGGTAATAACTTGCGACGGCCCTTCCTAGCCGTCGCAATTAAACTTATTTGCGATGGTGGTTGTCGCAAATAAGCTTAATTGCGACAATTTATTTGCGACGACTGGAAACCGTCGCAAATAAAGAAAGCCGTCGCAAATCGCTTATTTGCGATGACATTTGCTTATTTGCGACGGCCATGACCGTCGCAAATCGTCGGGATTCCTGTAGTGGATTGTATACATTCTTGCAGATAAAAAGATATATTGTATTTCAGTCAGGTTCCAAATGGCCAGTTTGCTTGCTGAATCGCCTTGCTGTTATTGTTGTAATTACTCTGCTGCTTATACTCCATTTTGCTAATAGTACTTCTATTGGTCTGGCAACAGGTTAATAACGAGCTCGATGAACAGTCACACAGCAGCACATCTGATTGGAGGATTGTTATCAGAGTCACTATCATCAGCACTTACAAGACTTAACTTGAATGAGTCTTTATAGATCGAATTAGGAAGAAAGGAGCTTGAGCTGCCCAGGAACGCAGCCAGCCCTGCTCGTCGAATATCCATCTCTTCCTGTGCAATCTTATGGTTTGCTGCAGTGTTCGAAGTCCGTGAAAAACACTCACATAACGTGTCACCGAGAGCACGTACCGCTCCTGCGTCAAGCTAGTGCACCAGCAGCTGCGGCTACGACCGAGCCCAGGAGCTAACGATTCACCTGCTAGTTCCTCCCCGGCCACTGTACCGGGGGAATGAATAAAGGTCACCGTAAAAATTTCTAGTCCGGAGTTGGAGGAGGAGGCCTCCGAGCAGCCCTGTGGCATCGTCGCTGGCCGGATCGGAGGCTGCCGGGGTTGGTTGGCAGCGAGGGGTTGTTTAGTGGCGATTCGAAATCACACAAATCTAATTTGTAGCAAAGAAGCAGAAATCGTGAGGGGCTTTCTGCAAGATGTCCACGGTCCAGCGTGTCTCTTTTTGATGACGTGTCATCCATATTGGCAAGTCATATTAGATTTAGACTTGTAATGCACTATATAATTAGATTAGGTGCCTGCAAATACACTTTAAAAGTATATGGACCTAAGTGATACACCCTCACAAGTTTATGTACCCTCAATGCATTTTACTCTTAATTATAAGGTTTAGTGATCAATGATAGTAAATAGCTACTGATTATCTGGTGTCTTACAATTTTTTTAAATTTCAGACACCTAAAATTTAGATAAACCCTAATTTTTCTGGAATAAAGCGCATTTTTAAAATAATAATAAAACCTAACTAAAAAGAGGGAAATGACATCAAAATTACAAAAGGTAGTGGCGTTGATGCAATTCACTGGAAACATGGTGACATTTCGTTACACGACACCTTTATAAGCCCATGGACTAGCAGGGGCGGGCGGCATCGATCAACACACTGGTTTTCTGGTTTCCACCTCTATCCATGGCTCCGCTGTTCCACATGGAGGCACTTCTTCCTGGCTCGATCTCGCCAAAGATGAGCTCCATCCTCCAATCCCACGTCTACCCACGAGTCGGCCGCGTCTTCCGCGCCCTCGCTAGGTTCAAGTCGTTGCTCCTGGACGCCCTCGGCAAGACGAAGAGGGGTGCGCCATGGTCCAGCAGCCGCGGCGCCAAGCATGTCATCAGCTATGGCGGCTCGAGGTCGACGACGGCTAAGAGGAGCAAGGTCTCCAGATTCATGACGAAGCCGCATTATTATTCATCCTGGACCGGCGGCTCGTCATCAGCGCCGGCGAAGGAGCTGGACGCCAGCTACTACGTATGTTCGTGCCGCGACTCGGCGGCGTGGAACGTGGTGGTCCCAGCTGCACCGGCGGGGGTGGACGGCGAGTACTGTGGGTACCTGCGCTGGCTAGAGGAGGAGACGCCGGACGAAGTGCTGGTCGTGGAAGAAGACGAAGATGTCGACGACGACGGCGGGAATGAGTTGAATGAGATCGACAGGCTCGCGGAGAAGTTCATCGCGAGGTGCCATGCCAAGTTCTTGCTGGAGAAGCAGGAGTCGTACCGGAGGTATCAGGAGATGATGGCCAGGAGCGTGTGAATCATTGATGTTGCCACCAGCGAGGTAGAAGCTAGAACGGTGATCATGGCGTGCAGCTGTTGTTGTAGTTTGTGGCTTAGAGGTTGGTCGTCGTTGCGTGACGAAACCTGTCGTGGTACGTGTGATGTAAACCTTGTCACCTTGTGTTTTGGATATATGTCTTCTGGCTAATAGATTGCGTCCCTTCATGGATGTTTATAATATCACAAGAGTAAATTGAAGTGCCTCTGTACCGGACGGCTAATCACTGATATTGTTCTGAATGACAGCAGTTTTTTTTTTTTCTGAAAGGTTACACGTCCTCCGTTGCCAGCAGTTCACATACCCCCTCACTGCTGAAGCTGAAGAATGCAGGACAGGCCTGATCAGTCTTGGTGAGATGCACGGCACGGAACTCATCCTGGAGACCGCCGATTCAAAGGTACGTATTAGTTGAATCGTGGAACACTCTGAATAAAGACCGCTCCAAAATTGCAACAATCAGAGCGAATATCCAAAGAGCTTAGCACAAACTTCTCTCCTTTTTCTGTATAATCCGTAAACGCTGTGCTAATTATATTGGCTGCTCATTATGTGCCCAACATGCAATGCTTATAGGGCTTGGATTTGTTTTTTTATGGTCTAATCATCCCTAGATTTTCTGCTCAAGCTTGCAGCATGATTGCAATCCCTATAATCAATGAAGAGGAATGGTTCAAAAAAAAGTGAATAACAGTAAGGAAAATAAATGCTCAGTTATAGGACACTGAACAGAAAAGGCCCGTCAGAAGCGCTTCCTTCTGAACCGAATCCAATTCTAAGGCCCAGGGCCCAACACCGTGTAGGAAACCAGCATATTAGTTGGACCGGGTACTAACTCCTAGCGAGCAATCCTACACCAGGCCGAAGGCCCATGTCATAACTCAAATCGTCGCAATCTTTTCTGTTTTCTCCTCCTCCGTCCCGCACACGCATGCTAGGGCTCCGGCACGCCTCCTTCAGACGCCAGGTCCGGCAATGGAGGGTGCCGCCGCCGACGCCGACGCTTGCAAGAGGTCCCGGCCGGAGACGGCGAATGGGGTATCCTCCGGTGGGAAGCGTTCGAGAGGTGAGGCGTCATTCTCCCACCGTATCTATTTGCCACCCATTCCTGCTTCTAGATGTTAGCTATTCACGCGTTGTGCGGGCTGCGCGGATCCATCTGCGGGCCTCTACGTACTCTAGTGTAGTTTTAATCTAGGGTTTATTCAGTGAGCGTGGGGCGAGGTTGTTCTGGTGAGTGGTGATCGCTTGGTATTGCACAGTGAGATGCGCATCCATGGAAATGGTGAAAGTGTAAGTGTGCGGGATAGTTATTTTTTCGTTCTACCAGTTCAGCTTTGATTGCTTCGACTCATCAGCCTCAATTTACAATTGCTAACTAAGAATTTTCCCTCTATGCCAGTCCTGTGGACTTTCTCTTGTCCATCCAGTACCCTTCATTCCTAAACTGGACTTTAGTGTTGGTCTATGTTTTAGTATAATGTGATCGAAGATGGTCTAAAGGAACAACATCCGTTGGTAGAGAAAATATTTTTTTCTCAACATGAATAATAATCTAATAATATTATAGAAGGGTTTATTGTGTTTCTACCTCTAGTTTCAACTCTAATTGTGATTTTACCCTTGAAAACTAGGGTTTGTGATTTTATCCCTACTTTTTTTTTAAAATGAAGTCACCGTCTACCCTCCATTTCTAACACCGTTAAATCTGATTAGATTAAATGATTTAATAAAATTAAATAAACAATTGACAAATAAAAAAGTCAAAACTATCCAACTTTGTACTAATTTATGCAAAGAAGTTTTTTGGAATATAAATATCAGAATTACTGATTTTTGGAAATTTTGAATTCAAACATTTTTTTCGAAATGTTAAAACAAAAAAAAATTAAGTGAAATTCAAATAAATTTAAAAAATCAAATGATATTCAGAATTTTCGAAATTTAAAATTCTAATATAAATTTCCAAAAAATTATATTCCAGTTTCCAAAATTTATGTTTTAAATTAAAATTTTCGGAATTTCAAAAATAAAATTTTCAGAATTTCAAATATAAGAATTTGGATGAATTCAAAAAAAATTATCAAATTATAAATTTCACATCCAAACAAAATTTCAATGAAATATATCTTGTTCTGTAATACTGCTAAATACATCTTCAATATGTTAACATGATAAGGGTATTTCTGTCTTTTTTCTCATATTTAACACCGTTAACTATTCTTAACGGAGTAGGGGTAGAATTTTGTTTCATTTCAGAAAAACAGAGGTAAAATCACAAACCCTAAATTTGAAGGGTAGAATCATAATTAGACTTACAAATAGGGGTATAAACACAATAGTCCCATTCTAGAAAGGAAATACCCGAGAAGAATATTTACAAGTTCTTGCACATTTTGGCTCCTGAATCTTGATCAAAAGGTAACTTGACAGCTGACCAATTCAAGCAACACCATAAACCATGCAGAGTACAGGCACATAATATTTATCATTTTGGAACCTTAACATTAGTCTTTGTATTTCAATTATATTGAGTGTTTATTACTATTTTCTGTAGGATAATTACTATGGGAAATTATCTTTATACCATATAAAATTTTGTTTATTCTCACATCAATTGGACATAAATTCTTTATGCTTACTTGATTAGAAGATTAGTAATTCAAACTTCTAACAAGTGAGAAAATGTAATTAATTTTATGCAACAGACACAGAGTCATTTCAAACTGGTGTATCAAGCAAATCGAAGCCTTGCACCAAGTATTTCAGGTTATAACCTTAACCTATCAGAAACAACATCAGGATGGTAGCATGTATTATTCACCTTTCATTACAATTACAAATAAAGTGTCTTCATTTCCCAATAATTTTATGCAGAAGATACATGAAATATTAGAATACATGAGCTGCATTAAACTGTCTCAGTAGTTGAAATTGCCGTTTTCTGTGGTTTTTAGATGAATATAGCAGCACATAGTTTCATTCTCGCTCCATGGTTCTGTTCTATTTTATCTCTAAAATTAGTATGTTATAAGACATTAATTTTGATCAAGCGACAGTTTTGATCTATTAATGGAAGTATTCATTTGGCCATAATCAAAATGCATTATTTGCGGTACGATGTAACCTGTGGTTTCATTTGTTATATGCATTTGCTAGGATATATCATTTGATCTATTGGTTATAATCCCAACTCAAGTTCCTGCATACTGAGAATCATTGGCTACGACTTCATAAGTAACATTTTTTTTTTGCTGAATGGCACAGTACCATCGGGTGTCCTTTTGGTGATGGATGTCATTTTTCACACTTTGTCCCTGGTGGATATCCGGCTGTTGCAGAAACCCTCAACCTAGGCAGCCCTGCCGTATCTGCACCACCAAGGGTTCCTGTTGATCATGCTGCTGCTAATTCTCATCCAGCTTCGACGGGCAAGACACGCATGTGCACCAAGTACAATACTGCTGAAGGCTGCAAATTTGGTGTTAAATGCTATTTCGCGCATGGTGAGAGTGAACTTGGCAAGCCGGCCTACATGTCTCCTGAACGTCCTTCTATGGGTGTTCGGATTGGAGGCCGACCTGAACCTCATCCGGAAGCTACCGTGGGCCCTCCAGCGGGAAGCTTTGGAGCTTCAGCAACTGCCAAGATTAGTGTTGATGCATCTCTTGCAGGGGGTATACTTGGTAAGGGCGGGGCCAACACAAAGCATATATCCCGAGTTACTGGAGTGAAGCTATCAGTTTTGGAACCTTACCACTAGTCTTTGTATTTCAATTATATTCAGTATCTATAACTATTTTCTGTAGAATAATTACTATGGGATATCATCTTTATACCATATAAAATTTTGTTCATTCTCACATCCATTGGACATAAATTCTACATGCTTACTTGATTAGAAGATTTGTAATTCAAACTTCTAACAATTGAGAAAATGCAATTAATTTTATGCAACAGACACAGAGTCATTTCAAACTGGCCTATCAAGCAAATCGAAGCCTTGCACCAAGTATTTCAGGTTATAACCTTAACCTATCAGAAATAACATCAGGATGGTAACATGTATTGTTCACCTTTTGTTACAATTACAAATAAAGTGTCTTCGTTTTCCATTTTTTGATGCAGAAGCTACATGAAATATTATAATACATGAGCTGCATTAAACTGTCTTAGTAGTTGGAATTGCCTTTTTCTGTGGTTTTTAGATGAATATACCAGTATATTGTTTCATTCTCGCTCCATGGTTCTGTTCTATTTTATCTTTAAAAATTAGTATTGTTATAGGGCATATTAATTTTGATCAAGTGACAGCTTTGATCTAGTAACGGAAGTATTCATTTGGCCATAATCATAATGCATTATTTGCAGTATGATGCAACCTGTGGCTTCATTTGGTATTTGCATTTGCTAGTGTATATCATTTGATTAATTGGTTATATCCAACTCAAATTCCTGCATACTGAAAATCATTGGCTACGACTTCATCAGTAATATGTTTTTTTTTTTTGCTGAATGGTGCAGTACCATGGGGTGTCCTTTTGGTGATGGATGTCATTTTTCACACTTCGTCCCGGTGGATATCCGGCAGTTGCAGAAATGCTCAACCTAGGCAGCCCTGCTGTACCTGCACCAACAAGGGTTCCTGTTGATCATGCAGCTGTTGCTAATTCTCATCCAGCTTCGATAGGCAAGACACGTATGTGCACCAAGTACAATACTGCTGAAGGCTGCAAATTTGGTGAAAAGTGCCATTTCGCCATGGTGAGAGGGAACTGGGCAAGCCGGCCTACATGTCTCTTGAACCCCACCCGCAAACTACCATGGGACCTACAGCAGAAAGCTTTGGAGCTTCAGCAACTGCCAAGATTAGTGTTGATGCATCTCTTGCAGGGGGTATAATTGGTAAGGGTGGGGCCAACACAAAGAATATATACCGAGTTACTGGAGTCAAGCTATCAATTTGCGACCACGACTCAGATCCAAAGCTGAAGAACATGGAGCTGGAAGGCAGTTTTGACCAGATCAAGCAAGCCAGCAACATGGTGAGCGATCTCATTGCGACCATCAGTGCCAGCATGCCCGCGAAAAACCCTTCAGGGGCAGCAGGACGAGGTGGCGGGGGGCCTGGAGGTAGGAGCAGCTACAACATAAAGCTGTGCGAGAACTTCTTGAAGGGTACCTGCACTTTCGGCGACCGGTGCCACTTTGCTCATGATGAGGGCGAGCAGCGAACAGGCCCTGCCTGAGAGGTGGAGCTTTCTCTAGGCATGAGTTGTACATGCAACCTGACTCTTGAGCGACCTGTGACTATTTTCTTTCAGATGTAGGTGGATAATCTGTTGTATGACGATTTTATGGATTCTTAGCTGAGAGGAGGAAATCGCTCAATCCCTTGTGCCGTTGTAGAGTTCTCTGTTCAGAGCATTTTGACGAGAAATGTTAGTGTTGGAGCATAGTCACAGGTTAACGTGTGGTCATGCTATATTCGTGTTACAACTGACAGCATAAGATTAGGAACTTCACCAACCGTACAATATCTCCAGAACCCGACACTGCAAAAAAGCTATCCTTTTCTCCGCTGTTTCTCACGGTCTCCACGTCGGCAGCACTAGCTGTCTCTGCCTGCAGCACCAGCACCGCCGCGGCGGCGCAGTGAGAGAAATCTCTAGCTCAGCTCGACTCTTCAGGTCGTTCCGCATGTCGGGCCCGCCGTGGCTCTTATTACCCCGGTCTCTCCTGCGCTCCCGCCCTCCCTCCGCGGCCGCCACTATGGCCGGGTGCGCTTGTCGCCCCGACGCCCCCGCCACGCCGCAGTAGGACGCTGCAGGGCCACGGCGCAGACGTTCCAGGGGGGTCCGGCCGCCAGCTACGCGCGCGAGATGGAGCGCCTCTCCGCCAAAGAGTCCCTCCTCCTCGCCGTGAGCTCCTCGTCCCTCCCCCCTCTTCTCACCCTCGCTCACACGCACCTTGATATTATACTTCTGTTGCCCTTCTCATAGAATTGATTGCTTAATGATTACACGTTCTGGACCATTTAGTCTTGCTCGAGTCTCAATTACCCTGCCAATTGGAGGTGTTGGTATCAATTTCACAACCATTAACTACCCTACAACCGACGCAGCTCGTTCACAGTTTTAGACAGTGATCTACTCTTTGGTTGATTCTGAGATTTAAGTTAATTCCTGAACTTGAGTATGTAAACACTCCCAATTTCAGTTCAAAGACGCTGGGGATTTCAAGCCTTGGTTAGCGGGAAGACCACTGAGATGCAAAGGATTGATGTCAATGAGCGAATCGTTGGACTAGAACGCCTGAACCCCACTCCACGCCCCACAACGTAAGTTTTACATCCTATGGATGAAGAAATTACTGTATATTGTTTAAGCAATTTTTTTAAAAATACTTAGCACAACAACCCTAAAGTTGAAGTGACAAGCTGAGAGAAGCTTTGCATAATTTCTGAAGAAACTCATTATACACTGTGAGCATAGGCATAGTGCATCGATATGTATTCCATTACACCCGTTTCATCCTTTTCAGATCACCATTTCTGGAAGGTAGATGGAACTTTGAATGGTTTGGTGACAGCAGCCCTGGAGCATTTGCGGCCCGGCTTTT